>OY770263.1:179982370-180582370 GCA_963669355.1 Chorisops tibialis
TCTCATATATTCGAAGGAGAAATGCTTTTCTTGAATTTATAATTCAGATATTTGTATGGGAAGTGGTAGAAGGAGTGAAGCGGAGCTGATAATTTTTTCTAACACTTATTTTAATTATTAAGAAACAAATTCTGACAAAATTTAAAGTTTGTACTTTTCCTAGTTTGAATGGAAATCGATAAAATGCATTTACAAAAATTATACATTTGTATGGGAGGGGGTAGAAGGAGTTCACGGATCAAAGCAATTTTTTTCCCTATTATTGATATTTCTATTTTTATACTTCACACAAATTATCAAGTTAATAGCTTTAACAGTTTCGAAGAAAAATGATTATATTTAAATTTCAAAATTTCGTGAAATTTGTATGGGAGGGGGTAGAAGGAGTGAGGTGAAGTTAATAACTCTTTTTAAAACTAGTTGCAATTATAATAAAAATAATTCTGACAAAATTTCGTCTTTTCAACTTTACTAGTTTCAATGAAAATCGAAAATATGTATTTTTCAAAATTGTCCATTTGTATGGGAGGGGGTACAAGGAGTAAGGGGATCAGATCAATTTTCCGTGATATTAATGACATCTATATCATAATACTTTGACCCAAATTTCAACTCGATAGCTTAAATAGTTTCCAAGAAAACTCAATTTCTTAATATTTCGAAATTTCGTGAAATTTGTATGGGAGGGGGTAGAAGGAGTGGGGGGATGTAGGCCATTCACGAACTTAAAGTTACTTTTTCGCTAAAAATGACACACAAAAAATTTTAGCATTATAGCTCAAAGCTTTCGAGAGTTATGCTGTAGACAGACTCACAGACAGACAGACAGACAGACAGACGGTCACTCGGAATCGAGGTTTTTGAGCGACAACAAATATTTCTGTACCCTTGGCGGCTCTGTGCGAGCGTTATTTCTTAGCGTTACAAACTTTAGAGTAAACTTATAATACTCTCAGATTTCATATAGAGTATAAACATAGCTGTATAGATCATTCTAATCTCTAAAATAAGTTTGCCATTTAAGAAATTCTATGAATAAATTTATTATGAATTATAGAATCATTCCTTAAATCTTAAAAAGAAACATCCAGGAATGCTCCAACTTAAGTACTAACAAAAATACTGCCTTGTAAATATAACCTCTCTTGTAAATATAACCGCTATTTCTACCCCCTCGAAAATCCACAAACATTTTTATTTACTTATCACGGTTAAAATTACCAGAGCTTTGAGAAAACAGAAATTTCATGATTTTTGTTCAGCGCATTTCATAATCATTCCTTACTTCCTCGTTTTTGGATTTAATTAAAATTTGTTTTTATGCAGAAATTTTTGTTTGACAAAGCAAACGCTACGATACCAATAAAAAAGCAGCTTCGCAGTTTGCTTTCAGAATATTTTCATAAAGTGTCGTTTCTATTTGCTTATCCTTCGAGAATTGTAATATCCTGTTTATTTTTTTGCTTTAAACAGTGCTGGGGGATGAAAATCATGACTTTTTTCTTAATACTATCAAAGTGATAAATAATAAAAGAAACAGCAATGCCATACGGTTTTATCTTTTCAAAACGATCTAAGTGACTGCCCTAAGTGACATTAGAACTTATGAAATGGGCTTTGCAAGGATATTCTTACTTCATAAACGTTTAAATTGATTTTTTTTTCAAGCTGTTGGCATACTTTTAATCAGTGTATTGAAGAGTATTATTACCAGATTCTTATGCAAAGCTGCTGCGGAAATGAACAATTTCAATTGCGTTTTATTTAAAAAAAAAAAGGTATTTTTTGTTTGAATAAAAAGGGTGTTTTTATTTGCATCAGAATTGCCTCCTTTTATAGCAGAAGAGACTAGATAGAAGAGGTAAATTATTAAAAACCCGAACTTTATTAGTCTGGAAACTTTTAACCAACTTAATTATAAAATCTCAGAAATTATCTTCTAGTCCTTGAGATATAGGCCGTCATTTCTTTTGTTTGTAATAAGGCTTAAAGTTAAAGTTTGTTTTGCTCTTTTATATTTTTATCTTACAAATATAATTAGAGAACCAGTGAAGATCCATTTAAGAAATTACCAATAGACAGCATTGCAAGAAATAGTGAAAACCATTTGAAAGGAAATTAGAAGACAAAGAAGAATGCTTTCAATAATGGAAAGCAACTTTAGGAACAGTTGCTTCTATATACATATATGACTTGAGGAGTTATACTGTTGTTCTGAAATGCAGATACGGTAACGTGGGAATTTTCTCAAAGAGGATGAATCTCATAGTGGCGATAAAGATTTATTTTAAAATTGTGTACATACTTATATCGAAATTCTTAGGAAATATTGAAATGATAAGTTCTTTCATATTCGAATCGTTCGGTACCATATCTAACGAATTTTTCAATATAAGTTATTATCATTAACATGTCTAAGAACCAGTTATATGCATCGTTTGTGCATGCACACACGTACATCATTAACAGTGCCCATAACATTAATAACAGCAAAAATAAAAAGTCTAACTAGATTAAAGAAACCGAAAAAAGGAACATTTTTATACAATCAAAAAAGAAGTATTTGTAAAATAATAAAAATAAATTGCCAACAAGTCGGGCGAAACTTTATTATTCTTGGGACAAGTTGCGGATGAGTGGAAAGTCAATATGCAGGTTAAAGTGGTTAGGGAAAGCTAAGTGCAAAGGGGTTTCTTGGGCAGCGCTGTTGTCAATTTAACAATATTTCATTCGTTTTTGCAAATTTGGGTTTTTATGAGGGGAGGAGGAGGGGTAATAGCAAGGGTGGGTGGATGTTAATAGCTTTTTAATTAATTGCTTGAATCACGTCCAATATTCTCTGTATGGAATGTGTATTATAGGCGAAGTTGCATAGAATTTTCATAAAATTCGGTGTATTTTACATTCACGAAACCGAACATTTATATGGGAGGGGGTAGAGAAGGTAGGGGAATCGTTTGACATGCATTTTTATTTCGCTTCTCTTGTAAGGTGCTTGTATAAAATTTCAAGTTCGTAGCTTTTAATTTGTTGGTTATTAGTTGATTTAATGAAATTGGTCGAAATCATGCTTTTGTATGGGAGGGGGTAGAAGGGCAAGCATAATTTCAAAACTTTTACCATAATTTTATTTTAATTATTTTTCTAAGTATTTGTGCAAAATTTCAAATTGATAGCTTTTTAAAGTTAGGTGATAATTGATTTCTTAAAAATGGTCGAAAAAATAATTTTGTATGGGAGGGAGTAGAAGTTTTAAAAATATTCGACCAGTTAATATTTCAAACTTTTAGAGATTTTTTTTAAATGCATTTCCAAAATTTTCAAGTTTCTACTTTCAAATTTCATTCAAAAATTTTCAGTTTATGTGTTTTTTTCATTCCATATGAAACACCTTGTGCACGTTAGACCCCCACTTCGGAGAATAACAATTTTGGAACAAATTACTATTTTTTCTCTATCTATATTAAAAAGATGTGTCGACATGCAAAATTTAAACTTTGTATCTTTTACCAGAGCCATAAAAAAATCACTCAAAATTTTCAACATTTTCGCTTTCCACCTCCCTCCCCTTACACCCCCCAACTCAAATTTCTTACCAAAATTAAAAACTATATAGTTCTACAATCTGACAAATTTTTGATTTGATATCTGTACTCAATTTTGAGATTTGATGATTTGTAGTTTTGGAAAGTGCGCCATTTTTGAAATGCTCCCTATTTCCCCCCACTACTATAATGTCCACATATTATATTTTTTTCATATGTCGCTAGTAAAGCTTAGTATATATTTCAAGTTTCAATTACATAGCATAAGAGACAGTTGAGATATTAATTTTTAAGTGTTTTTCTTTGCACCCTCCCTGACCCTCCCCCTTTCACTAATTAGCTTCTATCTAAACTGCTTCTAGTAGATCTATATACTATCTTGATGGTCTCAAAATATCAATTTTTTATGCGAAGTAATTTCGAAGATATAATCATTTGAAAAAAAAATTGGGCCGACAATTGATTCTTAGCCCCCTCTTTTCGCACGCCAATGGATAAAAAAATTAAGTTATTTTTAGAAGTTGTCCCACAAACTCTTGTATATGTATGTTGATTTTTAGCTTCCTAGCTGTAACCATGGTTGAGATATTTGAATTCGTATTTTTCGGCTTAAGCGCTTCTCCTGCCTCCCCCTGAACTCGTACACCCCCCAAAATTGGTATCCGCCTGAGATCCGCAACTACCTACAATCCCTATAAAAATTAACTTTCTATCTTAAAGGGTTTGGGAGTTAATGTGCGCTGAGCGTACACGTCGGCGTACGGCGTACGGCGTACAGACAGACGGATTTTTTTTTGCATTTTTAGGCTATTTTAGTCATGAAACGCGAAAAAAAAAAATTTCAGGGTAGCAAATTTTTTTTTTTCCCAAGTCGATCACAATACTTTATTATTTAAATAGTAAAGTAATAATATGTATAACTGCAAGTAATAATTTAAATTATGTAAATATAAGAAGAATATGTATAAATAAGTACATACTAAAAAAGAGAGGAACAATTATCATCATCACAAAATGTGAAGCATTTATCGAAGACTATATCGATGTCCAATATCTCGGAGACACGTTCTAAGTCGACAGAATTAAAGTGGTTAGTTAATCATATTGAACTTTAGCCCATTAGTATCACACCATTTAATAAGATTGATTGCGATAGCACAAATTTAGATTATAAACATATAGTGCACATGAACCATGACGTAAAACTTCAGCAAATATCGTTAATGAATAGGATAAAACAAATAGACCCCCGATGACACATTTATACACTAAGAGATAGAGTCCTGGATTTTAGCAACGACACAGAAAAAACATAACAGAATTATGATTGGACGTAAAGCCCAATCATATGATACTCTAGATGACATACTTACTTACCTTTTGCTTGGGGGGTGGTAAAAGCAGAGGGGGAGGCTTGTCATTTTTGTATGTAATACTGAATGTAGTATAAAAAATATTTCATGCTGAATTTAAAGTCTTTTTGCTTTCATAATTTTCGAGGAAATTGAACAATTTTTGTCTGAATTTATGATATTTGTATGGGAGGTGGCAGAGAAAGTGGAAGATTTTGGATGATTTTGAATCTGCTTATCAACTTCCTAATCACATTGCTTTGTTACAATTTTAAAGTCGATAGCTCTCATATTTCTTGACCTTTCAATACAAAAATTTGTATGAGAGGTGGTAGAAGGAGTGAGGTGAAGGCGATATTTTCTTAGCATTTATAACAATTAGTAAGGGACAGATTGTGGCAAAATTTTAAATTTCTACTTCTTCTAGTTTCTATGAAAATCGGTTAAATGCATTTACCAAAATTCTGCATTTGTATGGGAGGGGGTAGAAGGAATATCCGAATCAAAACCAAATTTTTTGACATGAATTATATTTATAATAGGATACTTTTCTCAAATTTTAAAGTTGATATCTTAGACGGTTTTGGAGAAAACTAATTTAATTGAAATTCCGAAATTTCGTAAAATTTGTATGGGAGGGGGTAGAAGGAGTGAGGTAAAGTTAATGGTTTTTCGAAATTAGTTGCAATTATAATAAAATTAGTTATGACAAAAATTGGTTCATTTAGCTTTGCTAGTTGCAATGCAAACCGAATAAATGGATTTTTGAAAATTGTGCATTTGTATGGGAGGTGGCAGAAGGAGTAAGGGGATCATATCAATATTTCTTGAGGTCAATGATATTTATATCGTTACACTATGACCTAATTTTTAAGTCAATAGCTGGAAACGTTTCGGAGGAAAATCGATTTCCTTAAATTTCGAAACTTCATGAAATTTGTATGGGAGGGGGTAGAAGGAGTGGGGGAATGCGGCTCGTTCATGAACTTAAAGTTACTTTTTTGCTAAAAATGACACACAACAAATTTCAGCACGATAGATCTAAGCTTTCGAGAGTTATGTTGTAGACAGACGGACAGACAGACGGACGGACAGCAACTCGGAATCTAAGTTTTTGAGCGACAACAAATATTTCTGTACCCTTGGCGGCTCTGTGCGAGTATTATTTCTTAGCGTTACAAACGGTAAGGCAAACACAATATACTCTCAGATTTCATCTAGAGTATAAAAATTGCTACCCTGAAATTTTTTTTTCGCGTTTCATGACTAAATTGGCCTAAAAATGCAACAAAAAAATCCTTCTGTGTGTACGCCGTATGTGTATGCTGCAACGACTTTGATCGACCCATATCTCCAAGACCCTTCAATTCGATTTTGGGCAGATTGGGTAGGAAAATTACATTACCTAAATTTTTGGAAGTATGCGGTGAAAGACGGAGGCGGGGGAGGGTTCAGATCGAAAACTGCGCTTGCTAATATCTCCACTACGAATACAGATAGAAAGCTTAAACTCGACATTTGTAAATATAAACGAATAAATGTTTATAATATTTGGTTTCAGTAAATATTCTTTTTTCTGAATTAATAATTTTTTTTCGAAATTATTCAAATATTTGCTCCAAAAACAGCTGTTTTTTTCGAACGTAGTTAATTTCTTTTTCGTCATGTTACTGCTCTTGATTCGTTTGACGTTTCGCTATCCTTGTCTGGCATTCTTAAGCTCAGTGCAACTAGCTCTGTCCCGCGTTAAATTGTCCGTTGCTAAACTGATTAAATATATCACTATCAGGATTCCTTAATGCAAGGAATTGCCATAAATCGATTCCAAATTTAAAAAATTGAAAATAGATTTAACCTCTGGGTCATCATTTAGTGATGGGACGAAACAAACATTAACATCCCACACCAAATACAGAAAATAAAAACAAGAATTGACAAATAATTCACATACATCGGTGTCAACTAGCGTTAAGTCTACGTCTTAAGCACTGCTTATCAATAGAGAAGACGAATACATCAGCATTCTTATTAACTTCTCTCGCGAGTCTCGAAATCGGTTCATTCATATCATAGTTTGTCCGATGAAATCCAATCTGCAGCAATCTAGGGCACCTTGGCAAAAATTTACCAGTATCAAAGCACATCAAACCCAAAAGGGTGGAGGAATCAACTAAACCTGTAAGAAGGTTATGAGCAAAAATTACATCAGCTACTTCTTGTCGTTTCGAAAGCGATGACATATTTAGTAGCTGAAGTCGATCAGTATAAGGAGGAAGACGAACTCTGTCATTCCAATTAAGGTGACATAAGGCTGTTCTTACAAATTTACGCTGAATCGAATTATGTCGACACCAATTACTAAAATTAATCAAATCCGCATGAAGAAAATTGTCAGAGTTGGAATTGAGAGATTTAAAGATTTTAATGTCATCAGCATAAATAAGAACTTCCGAATATTTAAAAACAGATGCAACATCATTAATGGCTAGGATGAAAAGAAGTGGCCCCAAATGACTTCCTTGAGGAACACCAGAATGCGCAACAAATGGTTTAGAAGTATAACCCCGAAAAAGAACTTGGTAAGTTCTATCACTTAGATATGATTTAATCCAATTGATAAACCAAGTAGGAAAACCCAACAAGTCCAATTTCAACAATATAATGGAGTGAGGTAATTTATCAAAAGCCTTACTCAAATCAGTATATATACAATCAACTTGCTTCCCCTCTTCAATAGCTAAAATGGATTTATTTTTAAACTCCATCAGGTTAGTGACAGTGGATCTACTCCTGACAAAACCATGTTGTTTACTCGAAATTCAGGATTTACAGTGAAATGACATGCTCTCATACACTATAGACTCAAAAAGTTTAGGAATAGCTGACAATTTAGCTATTGGTCGATAGTTTACAATGGCCGATTTAGCTCCATTTCTGTGGGTCGGTATGATAAAGGATGCCTTCCACAAAGCTGGGAAAATCCCAGTCTTAAGAGATCTCTGGAATAGTAGAGAGAGTGGTTCAGCGATAGAGAGACAGCAGTGTTTAAGGACAACTGCTGGAACTCCGTCAGGGCCAGGTGACGAAACATCCTTAAGGTGAGAGATGTGATTAACTACATCTCCATAAGAAATAGGTATAGTAGACAAAGTGGATGAAGCAGTATTTCTAATTCCTTCAAAGTATGATATGTCAGGGACAAAGTCACTACCACTAAAAGATCCACTGAAGAATGTGGCAAAAAAATTACAAATAGTAAATTGATCATTACTATTACTACCAAGGAATTCAAAAGAAGCTGGATAACCATCAGACTTACGCTTAGAATTAACAAATTTCCAAAACTTCGAGGGATCTCTAATAATATTCGACTGCACTTTAAGCAAATATTCAGAATACAAGCGAGAAGATAAATCTTTAAATAAGTCATAATATTCTTCATACAAACGAAAATCAGTGTCGTTCTTCGTCCTAGTAAACCTATTCCAGGCAGCATTGCGAAAATTGCGAATTGCACGCAACTCACTAGTGTACCAGGTATAAGACAATGAGATATTTTTACGATAGGTAAAAGGAACTGTAGCAACAAAAAATTGATACAGGATATAATAAAAATCAACAACGGCACCCTCAAAATCGGGATTGTCAAAAATGTCATTAAAGTTGAAATTAGAGATAAGGTAGTCCAACTGCGAAAAATCTGCCTTAATAAAATCGAAAGATAGCTCTTTCTCAATAGGACTGAAAGAATGCTCCTCGTCAATTATAAGGAATATATTAATAGGACGGTGCAAGACATCAATGGTCGAAATTGAGGTTACGCTCTCTTCCACGGAACAGGCACAGTAATCAGAATAAAAAACTAAGTCAAGCTGTCTTCCATTAACAAGGCTAAGTTGCTGGAGACCAAGTGCAACTATACTATCAACCAAAAAAACATTCGAGAGAGGACGAAGCATCAGAAACTAAGAGAGTAGAATCATCGTCAGAGAATGACCAAGAAAGACCTGGAACATTAAAATCCCCCAGTAAAATGAGTTCGTCAGAGATATTCATACTATATGAACAAAATTAGCTTGGACACGAACCAAAAACTAATAAGAATTGAAATAACACCAACCAAAACGCACGATGTTAATTTCTCGTGCAAAAGAGCCATTGTTTCGTTGGCTGTGTGGCAAATGGCACCATCCTGTTGGAACCACATATCGTCCAGGTCCATATCCTCAATTTCTGGCCACAAAAAGTCCGTTATCATCTCGCGATAGCGAACACCATTCACGGTAACTGCTTGGCCGTCCTAATTTTCGAAGAATTACGGCCCGATGACGCCGCCAGCCCATAAGCCGCACCAAACAGTCACTCTTTGTGGATGCATCGGCTTTTCCACAATCACTCGTGGATTCTCATTTGCCCAAATGCGGCAATTCTGCTTGTTAACGAATCCACTGAGGTGAAAGTGTGCGAAGTGCACGAAATGCATTTTGATTTGAACGCCCATTTTCGTAAAAGGCTTCAACAACCTTAACGCGTTGCTCAATTGTGTATCTCTCCATGGTTGAATTTGTCAAACACTGAAACAAAGAAATATCAAATTAAGTTGGTCGAAAAACTTGACGTTAACGTGTGACTCACAATTAACATCGTGGATTATGGTTGGAACACCCTATACATTGTACTGGAAATTAGTTTATTGCTGACTGAATATTAGCAACCAATCGAGATTACAAATTATGTTACTTTTTTTTTTTTTGTAAAAGCTTGAAGCCAAGTTAAGCTTCAACACAATTTTCGAAAATTTCCGAATCAAAAAGTAGTCCCACATGAGATGGCTTCTGAAGCACTCCATTTTATATATCCTCCTTGGGTGATACATAGATCAACTATAATCAACTTAGAGAGAGGCCAATACAATAGAGAGAGAAAGTCAGGGAGATGCTAAGAAAAGCAATTAAAAATTAATAAGAAAAATATAACATTTGGGAGTGCCTTAGTTTACCAAGAACATAAAATCTAATGGAATAGACTTCTAGGCTTGTCAATCTCAAAAAAACTAATCTTACCACAAAAAAAAAAGAAAAGTGGAAGATATTGTTGCGAGCTCGGGGTTCGCCAGATTCCAAAGGAAAACACAATTCGTTTAAAAATAATGAATAATTTTATTTAATCGCACTTTATACACAATTTCCCGATCACTTCACTAAATTCGCTCTAAAACTTAATTCGTACAACTCAGGAACACTGTCAATCTATCACTTTCGCTTATTTACACCGATAGGTGTTTTCCATGAAACTTTCACTCAGTCACTGGATTCCTTGTCGTGAGCTCTGGCTATTTATAATGGATTTATCCGAGTCTCGAACCTTCTCTGGTGTATGTTGTTCTGCTGCGTCTGGACTATTCTGGAAGTTACTAGATGGCGTCGGGTGTCATTGCCTGTGTCTTTGAGAAATTACTAGAAGCCCTCTACATGTTGGAAGAATATTCTAAATAGTTCTGGCAGATTTGAGAGAGATCATTGCCAGATCTATAACATTACCCTCTCCTTAGTCCCTGTTCGTCCCGAACAGAGTCGTTCACTTCCGCAATGGCACCGTGGTACTTTGTTAGTCGGTCGAGATGTACCACTTTCATTTTAGTGCGGGGTTTTTGATGTAATTGAATCCGATAGACGACATCGTTTAACCGGTTGATGATCTGGTAAGGGCCTTCCCAGTTGCGCTGTAGTTTCGGCGATCTGCCCTTCTGTCGTTTGGGATTGTATAGCCAAACTAAATCACCCTCTTGGAATCCTGATGAATTCGCCCGTTGATCATACCTCGTCTTCATGCGGTCGGTCGCCAAATCAATTTTATCTCTGACCAGGTTATAAATTGTGTTTAGTCGACATCGAAGATCCGAGACGTAATCTTTGGCATTCGTTGGTTGGTCTGGTGGCACTCCAAACATTAATTCCGCAGGGACTCGAATATTCCTTCCGAAAATGACTCGGGACGGGGTTTCTCCTGTTGTTGAATGCACCGATGTTCTGTAGGCCATTAAAAATAGAGGGATGTGCTGATCCCAGTCCTGTTGCCTCTCGCTGACGAGTTTGGATAGGTTTGAGTTCAATGTCCTGTTGAAACGTTCCACCATTCCATCGGACTGTGGGTGTAATGGAGTTGTCCTCGTTTTGTTTATTCCCAGCATTTGGCACACGTGTTTGAATATTTGAGATTCAAAATTGCGCCCTTGATCGGAGTGTAGTTCACGTGGCGCTCCAAATCTGCTCACCCAGTTAGTAACAATTTGTTCTGCGACGGTTATTGCTTCTTGGTTTGGAATTGCGTAAGCTTCTGGCCACTTGCTGAAATAATCAATGACCACTAGAATGTAGCGATTACCATTTTCTGATTCCGGAAATGGCCCAGCAATATCCACAGCAATTCTCTCGAACGGGACTCCCACGTTGTATTGTTGCATTTCTCCCTTTGATCTGCGGTGTGGGCCCTGACTCGATGCACACGTAGTACATTTACGGCACCAGTTTTCGACATCATCTCGGAGATGGATCCAATAGAACCTTTCTCGTATCTTTGCCAAGGTTCTGTTTACTCCCAAATGCCCACCGGAGGTACCTCCATGATATTCCTTCAAAACCTCCTCGACTTTACAATGCGGGACGATGGTTTGCATGTGATACGACTTTCCATCAGCGTTCTCCCATTTCCGTTTTAATAATCCGCCGTCTAGGTGAAGGGAGTTCCATTGTGCCCAATAACACTTTAAGGTTTCACTGAATTGTGAGATGTCTTTCCACTCAGGCCGTTTCATTTCGTCCTTCCATGCCATGATCGGTGAAATATCTGGATCTTTACGTTGGGCGTCTTCCAGTTCTTGCTGATTCCATCCAGTCTTTGGTTCGGTCGTTATCCTCTGAATGGTTTCTCCGGCCTCTTTTCCTTCTACACGGTGACAATGCTTGCAGTTCGGTGGACAAGGACGACGTGAAAGCGCATCGGCATTACCGTGGATTCTTCCTCTTCGATGAACAATCTCGAAATCGTAGGATTCGAGCCTTTCGATCCATCTGGCTACTTGGCCTTCGGGGTTCTTAAACTGAAGTAGCCATTTAAGCGATGCGTGATCCGTTCGAAGAAGGAACTTTTGACCATAGAGGTATTTGTGAAAATGTTTTGTTGCTTCTACTATGGCTAGTAGCTCTCGGCGAGTTACGCAATAGTTCCTTTCTGATTTTGAGAGTACTCGGCTGTAGTAAGATAGCACTCTCTCCTGCCCATCGATCTCTTGTGATAGTACTGCTCCGATACCGACATTGCTGGCGTCAGTGTCTATGATGAAACCATGACCTGGTTTTGGATACGCCAGAACTGGGGAGTCGCAGAGTTGGTCTTTTATCCTCTCGAATGCTTCCTGGCACTGTTGACTCCATGTAAATGGCTTCCCTTTTTCTGTTAACTGATGCAGACATTTCGCCGTGTTAGCAAAATCTTTTACAAATCGTCGGTAATATGTCGCTAAGCCTAGGAAGCTGCGCAGCTGGTGTTTATCACTCGGAGTAGGCCAATTTTTCACCGCCAGTATCTTCTCCGGATCTGTCTTTACGCCATCAGCTGAAACGATGTGACCCAAGTACTTGACTTCTGCACTAAACAAAGTGCACTTTTTCGGACTCAGCTTTAATTTTGCCGCTCGCAGTCGCTGGAAGACTTCCTGCAGATTTTTTAGGTGTTCATTGAATGTTTTTCCGATAACGATCACATCATCTAGGTAAACGAGACAAGTTTTCCAACTCAGACCACGCAAAACGAATTCCATCAGTCTTTCGAACGTAGCTGGAGCATTGCACAGGCCAAATGGCATTACGATGAACTGCCACAGTCCACTGCCGACAGAGAATGCTGTCTTCTCTCTATCTTTTTCATCTATCTCCACTTGCCAGTAACCACTCTTCAGGTCCAACGTTGAGAACCATTTAGCATCGGTCAGAGTGTCCATGATATCGTCGATTCTAGGTAGTGAATAGCTATCCTTTTTCGTAACATCATTTAGTCGCCTGTAGTCCACACAAAAACGGGTACTGCCGTCCTTCTTCTTTACCAGCACTACTGGCGATATCCACGGGCTCTTTGATTCTTCGATGATTCCCTGATGCTCCATAGTTTTGACCATTGAATTGACTTCTCCTTGTTTCGCTAATGGTACTCTTCTTGGAGGTTGACGTATCGGTGTAGCACTTCCGGTATCTATACGATGTTTCACTAAGTTTGTTCTGCCATAGTCGTCATCACCGGTGGAAAAGACGTCGCTAAATCCTTCGATTAGATCTACTGCTTGCTTGTGTTGTTCTCCTCTAAGGTTGCTTGACTGAAGAAGTGTTGATGTTACATTGTCCTTCCTTCTTGGCTTATTTTTAGAGGGTACGTTATGTGGTTCTGCCTTGTCGATACTCGTCACCGCCGATATTGGTTCACAGCTGCCAATTACATCTCCTTTCTTTACGCTGGTAGTGCTGTCCGCAACGTTCAGGACTCTTATTGGTACCATCATTCTCTCATTCCTTTTTACGAGCGTTTTTCCTAGTATCAGACTTCGTAATGCAGGTGTCGTTTCCGGTTCTATGAGGTAGAATCGGTGGTTCCCGGGATCACCATCGAGCTCTGCCCAAATAACATTCTCAGATGACTTTGGTATGTCCGCATCTTCGCATAATACAACTCGCAGCTTTGTTGATTTGGAGGATGTTATTTCCATCGGGATTTCAATATTCCGCCACTTCATTATTCGTTGTCCTAAGTCCAGCTGGATACCGTGTGGTTTCAGAAAATCCATTCCAAGGATACACTCATCGGTAATGTCAGCTACCACGAATACATGCGAGAAGGTCAAATCCCCAAGTTGTATGTCACGGGCTAATTCTCCATGGACCGTTGTAGTTTCTCCTGTAGCAGTGCGAAGTGCGTACTTCTTGGTGTTGTGAAGCCAAGTACGATCTACGAGGTCAGATCTTAGCACTGACCGTGTTGCGCCTGTGTCGACTGTTATGATGCAGTTTAATTTGCCGACTCGACCACTCATACATAAGTCGTTTTCACAACGATGTAGTCGAGAAACTGCGATGATGGTTCCGGGGGCGTCGATTCCACCAGCCAACTTCTGCCCCATGAAGTTGGCCTTTACTCGTTTCCCGGACTGTCACTAGGCGAAGCGTGCTCTCGTGACGGTTCGCCCCTCCCTCCTCTTTGTTTAGCAGCGCAGCCGGAACAATAGTTGATCGCTTTTCTGGGTTTGCGGCAGTCGCGTCTTAAGTGTCCTGCCTGTCCACAATTCCAGCATCGGGGAGCACCAGATCCTTCGCTCCGCTTGGTGTACTCGGCTTTCTGGCACACACATTCTTCTACTATTTCTCGAACTCGATAGTTACTCCGCGAGCTTTGCTTGGCAGCTTCGAACGTCAGCCCATATACTAAGGCTTCGCCAATCGTTTTCTTACCTGCCAGTTTTAACGCCTGTTGCAGCTCTCTGTCCTGTACAGCATTGTTAAATGCGAAAACAGCTGTATCGTTGCGTTGCTCTGTTTGCGCATTGGGCAGCGATAATAGTGTGAGTCGTTCAATATCGCGTGCCAGCTCTTGAAGTGTTTCACCGTTCTTTTGAGTTCGGTTGTAAAGTTGCGTTTTGTAGATCTCTCGCATGTGGTCACTGCCATAATGAAGATCCAATGTCTGGACTAAGGTTGAAAAGTCTTGTTGTTGCTCCTGCGGAATCGTTTGAAGAACCTCTGCTGGTGGACCTCTTAGCGCCAATATAAGAGCTGTTCCCCGGTCTAGATCATTCCAATGGTTGTTTCTTGCGGCGGCTTCAAATTGGGTCTTATAAATAGCCCACGGTGTTTGTCCATCGAAGATTGGAGCCTTGAGACCCTTGTGCGCAACATGTTCTGTCTTGATGACGCCAGTCGCCTTCACATTATCGAAGTCTCTTTTTAGGCGTTCGACTTCTTCTGCAATTCCGGATGTCTTTTCCGTAATTTGTTCTTCGAAGATTCGAAGTTTCCTTTCAACGTTTTCTTCTATGGCCTTACCCATGGTGTCTATTTTATCATTTTGCAGCTCCAATTTTTGGTTAAGGTCCTTTGAAGTCTGGTCTAATTTCTCTAGTTTCTGATTAATGTCCGCTGATTGTTGTTTAATGTCCACTGATTGTTGTTCAAACTTCTGATGCATGTCCGCTGATTGTTGCTCTAATTTCTGATTCATGTCCGCAGATTGTTGTTTAATGTCCAATGATTGTTGCTCTAATTTGTTCATCATTTGTTGCATTAACTGTGTTAGAGCATCCGATGTTCCAGAGCACTCATCTCCTCGAGCTTCTTTGATTTGGAACTCGAAACTATCTGCATCCTCACCCTCAGCCTGGAGTGTCTCGATCATACGGCTGACAAGTTCAGACTTGCTCCCTGTCGTAGGTAACTCGCGTCTACTGAGCTCTTCCTTCAGCTCCGCTAATTTTAAGTCCTTTAAATAACGCGGCATTTTCACTACCGATTATTTTAAGTTTTTCCGCGATCCGAATTCACTTAAATTTTCTCCACTAATTAAAGTCACTGCTCACTAAAGCACTCGAGAATATTCGATTTCACAAAATTCTCACTGTCCGTTCGAGAATTTTAGTTCCGCGATTTTACTTCGCTAATTAAAGTCACTGTTCACTAGAGCACTCGAGAATATTCGGTTTCACCAAATTCTCACTGTCCGTTCGAGAATTTTAGTTCCGCGATTTTACTTCGCTAATTAAAGTCACTGTTCACTAGAGCACTCGAGAATATTCGGTTTCACCAAATTCTCACTGTCCGTTCGAGAATTTTAGTTTCACTTTTCCGCTCTCACAAAATTATCCGTTCCGAGAATTTTTAATTTCACTCGCGATTTTTAACCCGAATTTATCCTTGGAATCCCACTCTTCTGACACCAATTGTTGCGAGCTCGGGGTTCGCCAGATTCCAAAGGAAAACACAATTCGTTTAAAAATAATGAATAATTTTATTTAATCGCACTTTATACACAATTTCCCGATCACTTCACTAAATTCGCTCTAAAACTTAATTCGTACAACTCAGGAACACTGTCAATCTATCACTTTCGCTTATTTACACCGATAGGTGTTTTCCATGAAACTTTCACTCAGTCACTGGATTCCTTGTCGTGAGCTCTGGCTATTTATAATGGATTTATCCGAGTCTCGAACCTTCTCTGGTGTATGTTGTTCTGCTGCGTCTGGACTATTCTGGAAGTTACTAGATGGCGTCGGGTGTCATTGCCTGTGTCTTTGAGAAATTACTAGAAGCCCTCTACATGTTGGAAGAATATTCTAAATAGTTCTGGCAGATTTGAGAGAGATCATTGCCAGATCTATAACAATATTGTACAATTCAGCAAGAGTGATATTAGTACTCTAATCGGCCTAATGACGGGGCATAGTGGAGTAGAGCACCACTGTGAAAATATGGGCTGTCGCGAAAACTCAGAAACGATAGTACACATCCTATGTCATTATGAAGCAGTAGCTATGAAAAGATACAATCTTCTTGGAAAATGTTTCCTTTTTACCGAGGAACTAGCCAACATGGCTACCTTAAAGATACTTAGATTAGCCAAAGCTATTGAGTTATAGTAAAGGGGCAATAAACGCACAATAGGCCGAGAAGGTCCCAGTGTTCCCCAAATTATAACAAAAAACATAGCCGGAGTAAACTTTATGCCCAATCGTGCGATACTCTAGATGAAAGAGAAATTTCTGGATCTTAAGAAATTTTGTAGGGGAAGTAGAGGGGGTGACGACATTGAAATAATTTTTTCACATGACGCTAATCAATCAAATTCCTGTTAAGACCTTCTATAGGGGCTTAGGACAGAAACAACTCTCTTTCACAAGGCGCAATCCTGAGCATCGGCCTTAAGCAGTTGCCAGGACTTGTTTATTCCTCTTACCTTCTGCTCACCTGCTCGCTTCCATGTGGTACATGGTCGACCAACCCGACGTCTCCCTTGAGGATTATAATCCAGAGCCTGTTTGGCGATGTTTCGCTCTGGTTTCCTCAAAGTATGACCGATCCACTGACACTTCCACCTTTGAATCTCAATACCTATTTTAGTCTGGCCAGTTGTCCTTCAAAGTTCGTCGTTGGAGATCACTTCTGGCCAGAATATTCCTAAAATGCGTCGCAGGCCTTGGTTCACGAAAGTCTGTAGCTACCTGGTAAGTCGAATGGTCACTTATCAAGTAGTACAACTATACATATAACAACACGGATTTGACGCATGCCTCAAAAACTCGCAGCTTCGTCTGAAGGGAGATCTCTCTTATCCTCCAGAAAGGGGAAAGGATACCGAAGGCCTGACGAGCTTTACTTAGCCGAGCCTCAACATCCTTTTCGGCTCCGCCGTCCATGCTGCCAATGCTTCCACATCCTGTCCGTTAAGAACAATCGGTGTGCTTGCGTTCGAACCCATGTGTATGTACTTAAGTTTACGCTCATTTATTTTCAGTCCCGCCTCTTTGCATTTAGAATGCAACGAGCGAACATTTGACTCTAAGTCCGAACGGTTATGTGCAAGCAAACACACGTCATCAGCATAATCAAGGTGACTTAAGATGTTAAATAGTCTCCATTGAAGACCCTTACCTTCCCCACCTTCCAGTGCAGCTTTCAAGATGTCGTTTATTACCACCAGAAACAGGGCTTGATATAATATGCATCCTTGTCTGACACCCATTCGCACGGGGAAGTTCTCGGGCAGCTCTCCTCTATGCAAGACGCGACATCTTGCATCTTCGTAGGATTTTTAATCAAAGCTATGACCTTATCTGGAATACCTCTCCTACGCAAAGCATTCCATATGTAATCTCGCTTAACGCTGTCGAAAGTCTTCTCGAAGTCCACAAAAATGAGATGTAGCGGCGAACCTATTTCAGCCGACTGTTCTAATATTATCCGTAGGGTATTTGTGTGGTCGGTACAAGACGACACTTTACGGAATCCAGCCTGATAAACTTCGAGAGTTCTCTCGATGACATCACTAATCCTATTGAGAATTACCTTAGCCATAATTTTTGAAACGGCAGTAAGTAGACATATACCGCGCCAATTGCCACAATCCCGAAGGTCGTCCTTCTTCAGAATTTTCACAATGACGCGCTCCTTCCATTCTGTCGAATATCTTCCTTCATTCCACACCTCAGTAAAGAGTGGGAGGAGTATATCGGGTCCGCTTTGAGGAGTTCGGTTGGCAGTCCGTCTATACCTGGAGCTTTCCTTCCCGCCATTGACCGAATGGCGGAAACTATCTCTTTCTTATCTGAGGGATCGTCCCTAATACAGGATTGTTGCGGTTGGATGTTTGGCATTTGTTCTATTTCCGGAATATCTTCCTCTGACAAGATGTTTAAAATATTATAGAAGTATTCCTTCCATCGCCTCATCTGGTGTTCACTCATATTAAGAAGAGTTTCGTTGATATCTCTCACCAGGTGGTTGGCGGTGAAATTCCTATTCGCCAACTGTTTCATGATTTTGAATAGTGAACCCATATCCCCAAGGTAAGCCGCAGATTCTGCCTTGTTTGCCAGATCTTCAAAGAATTTGTTTACTCCAGTAAAAATTTTCGCACAAATTCTCGCCGACAGCCTCTCACTTAAAATCTTTTGATGGCTCAATGAGAAGTTTTAGTATCCACTATCAGAATGTTAATGGTCTCAGAACTAAAACTTCTCTGCTCAAGTTCAACTCTGAGCTTTCATGTTTTGATGTGGTTGCACTTACTGAGACCTGGCTTAATGATTCCTTCATTGACAATGAACTGTTCAACAATTATAACGTTTTTCACCGTGATCGTCATGAGGGTACCTCAATTACTACTGTTGGATGTGGCGTCTTGCTTGCGGTAAAAGCTGGAATTAAATGCACACGACTCTACCCTCCGAACTCGTTGAAGTTGGACTTAATGTCTTTATCGCTCAAATGCGTTGCTTCGATAATCATGGTTCTGTACATTCAGCCGAAGAGTACACTCGAGAGTTACAAAGACTATCTTCTGTGTATCGAACACATCTCGAACGTTGCGGACTCTAATGATGTTATCATTATACTGGCGGATTTTAATCTTCCGTATCTAAATTGGAATTACTCTGAATCTGAGGATCATCTATTTGCTACTAATGCATCTTCTCGCCTTGAATGTGATGTTATCGACAGGCTTAATGGTCTTGATCTTAATCAAATCAACAGTGTTCTTAATGTACGTAAGCGAATTCTTGACCTTGTCTTCGTTTCGGATCCGTCAAATACTGCACTCTTACGTTCTGGTTCTCCGCTTGTTCCTGAGGTTCCTGATCATCCAGCTTTAGAAGTTAATTTAATTTTAGAATGTTCTGACCATAGTTTTTCTTGTAAGTCGCATTTTAATTCTCGTAAAACTAACTTTGAAAAATTGCATTCTCTCCTAGCTAATGTAGATTGGTCGTTTCTTCTTAAAATTAATAATTTAGATGATTCTTTGTCTCGTTTTTATAATATTTTATTTGATTCTTTCCTGCTTTGTGTTCCAATCTCTATAAACAACATCAACTCAGTAAAGCGTGCTCCCTGGTTTGATGAACACCTGTGTCGTTTGAAGCGTGTTAAGAATCGTTTGTGGAAAGCTTACTGTAAGAGTAGGTCGTCTGCTTCTTACAATGATTTCTCAATAGCTAGGCTGAATTTTAAACAATACGCGATTTTAGCCTACAACAGGTACACTGAGAAAGTCCGTCGAGCTTATCGTTTGATGGAAACTTTTCTGACGACCCAGATGTCATATCTAATTTATTAGCCAACTACTTTGCCCAATGCTTTGTCTAGTTCCTTGCCTTGTCATACAATCCCTCGCTGTAATTTTATAACAATCAGTGATGATACTATTTTTCAGTCCCTTAAGAAGATTAAAATCTCCTATAGTTCGGGACCGGACGGGATTCCCAGTGCCATTTTGTATCACTGTGCTGATGTATTAAGTCTCCCTCTTTCATTGCTGTTTACCAAGTCCCTTGTGTTAGGTGCTTTTCCACACATCTGGAAAAAATCTTTTGTTATACCTGTTCATAAAAAGGGTAGCACTGGTGACATTAAAAATTATAGACCTATTGCGAAGCTTTCAGCAATTCCTAAAGTTTTCGAATGCATTTTGACTGTGATTTACTTTAATTTTAAATCTTCACTTTCTGCAAAGCAACATGGGTTCCTTAAGGGAAGATCAACTGTGACTAATCTTCTCTCCTTTACCAATTTCGTAAACCGCTGTATTGAAAATAAATCTCAAGCTGACAGTATATATACGGATTTTAGCAAGGCGTTTGATAAATTGTCTCATGAAATTCTACTTCTTAAATTGGATAAATTAGGATTTCCTCCTATACTACTACGCTGGCTTTGCTCATATTTGTCAAATAGAACTCAATCAAATATATTGAGATCTTGTTTTTCCCATGATATCATGTCTACGTCCGGTGTGCCACAAGGAAGTCATCTTGGGCCACTACTTTTTATTTTATTTGTAAATGACCTTTCCTTTGTTTTACTGAACACTAACTTACTTTTATATGCTGACGATATTAAAATTTTTAAAAAAATTGATACTGAATCTGACTGTTTATCTCTGCAACGTGATCTTGTTATCTTTCATGACTGGTGTGTTCGTAACAAGTTATTTTTAAATATTGATAAATGTAATGTCTTATCCTTTTCTCGTAAACTTGCACCTATTCTAACCTCATACACTTTAAATAATACAGCCCTTAACCGGGTTGATCATATTTGTGATCTTGGTGTTACCTTTGATAGTAAGCTGAGCTTCACCTTGCACTATGACACTATAGTGAGTAAAGCTAATAAAATGCTTGGCTGCGTACGTCGTTATACTCATGACCCTTACGTACTTAAATCCCTTTTTGTCTCATTGGTAAGACCTATTTTAGAGTATGCTTCCCCTGTTTGGTGTCCACATTATGCTGTCCATATTAATCGTATTGAAGGTGTTCAACAGCGTTTTCTTCGTTTTTCCTTGCGGTTCCTTCCTTGGAATAACCCTGAATCTCTTCCACCTTATTCTGAACGTTTGAATTTATTGTGTTTAGATAATCTGTTCAGACGTCGAGAGGTCATCAATGTTTTGTTCGCTCATGGCTTACTCATAGGTAATATTGATGCTCCCGATCTGCTGTTACTTCTCAATGTCTGTGTACCTGCTAGCTCTCTACGTTTTCATGACTTCTTTTATACTGCTTCTCATAGAACTAATTATGGGCAAGGGGAACCTCTTGATGTTGTTTATAGAGATTTCAACCGTTATTATGAGCTTATCGATTTTAATGTTAGTGAAAACTGTTTAAAATCGGCCTTATCTAGTTTTGTTTCATAAATAATGTTTCATTTTATTAATTCTTCTTTTATATTTTTAATGCTTTATTTGTTTGTAAGTAATTTTCCATTATTTTTCTCTATTATATTATTGTTATTCTTTCCATTATTTTATTTTAATTATTGCAATTATTCATTAATTCTAATAATTTGTATTTTTTTTTTTATGGTCAGTGGTATTTATAATCTATCGACTATTATTGTAAATAAATAAATAAATGATGATTCAATGGCCTTTCTCTTGTCGCGTCTAACAACCTTTTTAAGCTGTATATAAGCATCGCGGTAGTTCTGCCTCAAGTCGGGCGTTCGTTGGTTGACATCGGGTTGAGAGATGATTGCCAATTTGGCTTTTTTCCGATTGCCAACCTTGTCCCATGTGTCTTGCGACATCCAGGGTTTCTCACCGCTTTGCACATATCCCATAGATTCTTCAGCACTAGTTAGAAAACTGTTTTTGGTTGCCTCCCAATTGGCGTCCAGTGTGCGCATTTCATATTCACCCAATGTGGATGACTTTTCGCGTAGAATAGTAGTGTACTCTTGTTTTTTGTTGGGAGCTCTGAGTTTATCCACATTAAGCTTGCGCTTCATTTGAAGAATTTGTGGTCGTCGGATAGCTGCTCTACACAATCTCAAGCAGGCAACCATCAAGTGGTGATCGCTCCCCACGTCAGCTCCACGTTTCGCTCGCACATCGAGGAGACATCTTCTCCATCGGCGACTTATAGCCAAATGGTCGATCTGGTTCTGAGTAACACCGTCAGGGGAAACCCAAGATGTTTTATGATGACTCTTGTGTGGAAAAAGGGTCCCTCCGATGACCATTTGCCGAGTACTACAGAACTCCACAAATAATTCGCCGTTTTCGGGTCTCTTAATCCAAGGTCGTGAAGGGTCGAACCAAGGGTCACCATGCCTCCCCATGACGTGTTCTAGTCCAGTGTTGTCTGATCCAACCTGGGCGTTCATATCTCCCGAGATGATAATAATATCACCTCTTGGAACACGTTCGAAGGTGGCACTCAGTTGGTTATAAAACTCCTCTTTGTCACCAGATGTTGCGGTATTAGTTGGTGCGTAGCACTGCAGAATTGTGACGTTTCTGACACTGGTCCTGAGCCTGACGACGATAATCCTATCCGAGATTGGTTCCCAGCTAATGAGACTGTTTCTCGCTCTCGGCGTAAGGACGAACGCCACGCCATTTCTGGCTTCACTTTCAGGGCCAATGTACAGAATAGTGTTTCCGCTAGGGGTTCGTTCTTCTCCTGATCCTGTCCACCTGACCTCGCTCAAGCCCAAGATTTGGATGTTATAGTGCTCCATTTCACGGTCGATCACCGATTGGCGGTGCAAGGACCGAGTAACCCCAGCTCTTCCCCCGTCATTCAATGTTCGAACGTTCCAGAAGCCAATCATAGTCCGTTTTCGAATGCCAAAAGTCGTTACCGTAGAATCAGTCCGTATCCGAGGCGATGTATCTGTTTCTCGTATCATTTAGGTCTTAAGATCACGGGTGATAAGCCCATGATCCAGTGAGTGTCCATTTGCCATTTTTAGGGCAAGCAGGACTGGCTGTGGGTGAATTCTACAGCCCCCATCCCAGAGGGGGATAGTTAGCTCAGGTCCGTGGAGTCGCTAACTCCAAAGATAGTTGCAGGAATTGGTAAAACCTCATACTACAACTACCCCCTTGCGGGACACCAAGTAGCTCCTTTTTTAGACCAACGAAGTTCGTACCGTTGTCACTCCTTATACGTATTGGCACTCCACGCCTATTCATGAAATTCCGGATAAAAATTATGCAAGCGTCGATGGACAAATCCGTCGCTAGTTCCACATGCACGGCTCGTACGGTCAAACAAGTAAATAGAGCAACCCATCTTTTTTCATGCCTTCTACCAATTGTTACATGGTATGGTCCGAAGTAATCCAATCCTGTATTTGAAAATGGCCGAACGAAGGGCGTAATACGGTCTATAGGCAGTTGCCCCATCAGCGGTGCCTCAGGTTTGGCTGCTAATTTTTTGCATAGATAACAATCTCTTTTTGCGCGCTTTACCAACGTGCGAAGATTAGGAATCCAAAATTTTATCCGTATTTCGCAAATGACTAATTCTTGATTGTGATGATGATAATGCCTGTGATAGTAATCTATAAGAATTTTAGTGAAAATATGTTTACTCGGTAAGATTATCGGTCTTCGTGTTGTTACAGCTACCGCAGTTGCATTATCAATTCTTCCTTGAACTCTTATCAATTTATCGCTACCGATGTACGGTGTAAGCTGGAACAATGAACTACTAGATTCAATCGATTTATTTCCAATGAGAGCAGCATATTCTTCTGCGATGGACGTTTGTTGAACGTGGCGGCACAAAAGTTCTTCAGCACTTGCCAATTCTGCAATAGTCAATTCGTTGGGTTCGTTAATCTTGGTCAACTTCCGAATATTGGCTAAACTGTTTCGAATGAACCTTAGCATCCACGCAGCCGTACGTTTCAGCCTCATGTAGTTAGAGAAACGACTAAAGTCTATTGGGCAATGTCTCCCTATATCGATAAGCAATACATGTCTATATTTTGTTCTTAGTTCCTCTAAATTTTCATTGGTATTCATCGGAACATTTGACTCTGGCCATAACTCTGGTTCGTCTTTAAGAAAGTCAGGACCGTGGATCCATGTGCCACCTGATTCATATTTAGGTGGAAATTTTGCTCTTGTTGCTTCATCTGCTGAGTTCAATTTGGATGGTAACCACCTCCACTGGGACGGGACTGTACTTTCAAGAATTTCCGATACTTGATGGGCCACAAAGGGTTTAAAACGGCGGTGGTCGGATTGTATCCAGCTAAGAACGGTTTTAGAATCACTCCAAATAACAATCTGATGACTCCTTATACTATGATTCGCGATAATTGAATCCATTATACGTGTTCCCAATACTGCTGCTTGTAGCTCCAACCGGGGAATAGACAATACTTTTTGTGGTGCACATTTTGTCTTCGCAGCTATGAAAGATACTTTCACTTCCTTATTATCAGAACGTATTCGCCAATAGGCTACAGTTGCATATGCCGATTCACTCGCATCAACGAATACGTGTAATTGCACGTCGGCATGTAAAAAATCCGGGCTATGGCATCTCCCACCTCTTAGACTCTCCACTTTAGTTAATTCTTTTTGCCAAAAGTACCACTTGTTGTATATTTCCTCTGGGAGTTGCTCGTCCCATGATATACCGGAACTCCAAACCTCCTGCAGAAGTATCTTTGAATATATTATGAAGTCGCCAAAAATCCGAAAGGATCAAAAATTGACATAGTCAGGCTAAGCACCTCTCTTTTGGTAGGGCGCCTCTTTCCAGTCAATATATCTGGCGGCACTATCTGAAATTTCAATACAAATGTGAACTCATCACTCTGTGTAAGCCAATGCATTCCCAAAATACGTTCACTTCCTCCTACGGTATCAAAATTCATCTGCACGAGATCGTTTGTTGATACATCAGAATTTCTGATTTTCTTCAACACAGTTGGTGAATTTGATACAATGTTACGAAGCTCGAAACCTCCTTTTTTATGAATGGCTATAACTTCCTGAAGTACTTCGATGGCTTCCACTTCAGTCTCAAAACAGTCGACGTAATCGTCGACATAGCGTTTTTCAACAATCGCCCTTGTGCCTTTTGGAAGATGTGGTTCTAATTCCAAGGCATTTTTGTTCTTAACGTATTGTGCTAGGCTGGGCGAGCAAGTAGCTCCAAACGTCATTGCTGTCATACAGTATATTTCTATAGGGTTAGATGGATCACCCTGCCTCCATAAAAATCGTTGAGAATTTTGATCATTGATTCTAATTCTGACTTGGTGGAACATATCCTTAATATCTCCACAGATAGCTACTCTTGCCTCTCGAAATTTAAAGAGTATTGTTGCCAACGGCTGGTTTATATCAGGTCCGGTCAACAATACGCTGTTTAAAGAAGTCCCATCCACTTCAGCGGCTGCATCAAAAACCAGTCGCGATTTTCCTGGTTTATTAGGATTGAAAACACCGAAGTGGGGTAGGTACCATGTTCTGGAATCTTTCTGAAGGAGTTCATTCGTCTCAAGTTTTCTCGCGTATCCCTTTTCGAGGTACTCTTTTATCTTGTCTTTATAAGCGGCACAAAATACTGGATCTTTTGACATTTTTCTTTCAATGCACACCAACCTGCGCATAGCCATAGATTCGCTATCGGGCAAGTGGACTTTATCTGCTTTCCAAAGAAGGCCGGTTTCGAACCGATCACCTATTCTTTTCGTCGTTCTTTCCATTATGGCGCGAGCACGTTCATCTGCTTTTGATTCTATGACTTTTTCCGATTTAGTAACACCCAAGCTCTCGATCGTAAAATAGTCCTTAACGATTGAATGTAGCTTATCCAAGGATTGCTGCTCACAAAGGTTGTTGCATTCAAAATGGTTCAGCAAAAGTACTGGCTCTTGATCATCGTCTCGCAAAGGCTTATCAATTGGACCGTAAAGCACCCATCCAAGCTTAGTTCTTGTCACAACGGGTCCATTTGATGGAACCCTACTGGGTGTTTTTGTTATTTCCAATTGACAATTGTCAACACCGATTAATATTTTTGGCATGGCATTAGTATAGTCTACAATTGGCAAATTCTTAAGATGGCTGTATTTACTGTTTAAGTCATACATATTCAAACTCTGGACAGGCAAACTCATTTCTCGAATGGTGAACACGTTCTTTAGTTGAAATCGTTTGGCATTAGATTGCATGCCACATATTTCAAGACCTACGGATATTGAATTTTCTAGGGTTGAGTGATTTCCGAACCATTGCAGCGTAAGTGGCTTTGAATCACCTTCGAGACCCAATGTGTCGGCTATGTTCTGGTCAATCAAAGTTACGGATGAGCCTTCATCTAGAAAGGCGTGAGTATCGATTTGGCCCTTTGGCCCAAACAATTTAACTGGCAAGATACGAAATAATATTTTTGGACCCTTTTCCCAAACAGATTTTCCGCTAAACTTTATATCTGTTTGCGTGGTATTCGAACCGGCACTTGAGTTTTGGCTAGTTTTAATATCTGAATGAAGCAGCTGATGATGTTTTCGTCTGCAATCATTAACTATACACTTTTTGCTGCTTCTGCAATTTGCCGTTCCATGTCCACTCCTTAAGCATGAGAAACAGAGATGTTTTTCCTTCGCGAATTTCCAACGATCATGAACGGAAAGGTTTGCAAACTTTTCACAATCAGACATCAAATGCTGCTTTCCACAAAGTCGGCAAGCAGAGATAGTACGCCTTTCTGCAGTCTCCAATACAATATTTTTGCGTTTTGACTGCTGTCGATGTTGACCTTCGTCTGTGCTAAAAGGATTTGGTGGGAAATCAGACACCATTGTGACAAGTCTTGACAGCTGATCAAGCGAAATACTAAGGTCACAAATGGTGGCGAACGGTTTTATACTAATGGCATAACTTGCCCACTCTAATCGCTTGCTTACCGGTAATTTTCCAATCAATTCTTCGAGCAAAGTCGGATTTCCTAAGTGTTGGACACCATTCGCGGCCTGTAAAAAAGTCGCCAAGTTTCTCACGCTAATTGCAAATGGAATGATCCGATAGATTTGACTTTCGCTTATGTCCTGAATATTTTTTACGTGGGCAATTTGGCTCTTAATTAGGAGTTCAGGTCGGCCAAACCTAAATTCTAATTGTGTTATTACTTGGTCAACATTTTGCGGATGGATTAGTAATGATTCGACAGTCTCTCTTGCATGGCCGGATAAACATTTCTGCAGCCTCATTGAATTTTCCAACTTGCTATAACCGTAGGCAGCTGTGGTGTCGTTATAATTATTGATAAAGACTGGCCAATCCTCTGGCTTACCATTAAACATTGGAAGATCGAATATTTTCTGTCGAATGTTTCCAGTTGACACTTAACGGCTTGTCATACACTGCGAAGTCGATGATGGCGAAGTATTTAGTGGCGAATTCGTGTTGCAGTGTGGCAACTTGAGAGATGCGGTGACGTTGTTTAATACAGGCGAATTCGACCACATATTGTCAATTTGACCGGCCAACGACGATACTGGCGGATAATTTGAGAGAGGGTTGAATTGGCTTACCGATACTTGTTCATGGCAATTCTTGATGTTTTGGATACTAGACGATATCGGTTGCTGATGGATGTGGCGAAAACGTAGCGGGTCTATCAATTGTTCGGACGATTGATGCGTGGGCGATGACGAATACGTCGGCTGTGCTGCAACGTGACTTGTCAAAGGATACTCGGTGGCACTGCGCATGGGCAATGACGAATACGTCGGCTGTGCTGCAATGTGGCTTGTCAAAGAATATTCGGCGGCATTGTGCGTGGGCAATGACGAATGCGTCGGCTGCGTTTGCGAGACGACATGGCTGTCGACGTCCTTCTGAAGGTCTGCTATTTGGGATGAAAAACTGCGCTGCATTGCTTCCAATTGCTGCTTAAAACCTTGGCTCATAGCTTGCAATTGGGTAGCTATAACTCCCGATAACGCAGACATCAGTTGTTGGAGGTTTAGCGTTTCCTCGGCTGGCGAGAGATAGTGGATTGTTTTCTGTGTCAAGTAGGAAAGAGAGGCTGAAAATGGATTGTTGTCCAAAATTTTGGAATTTGGTAGACCGGAGTGTCCGGTACTTTGGGTGTTTTTTTTTGGGAGTGGAATTGTGGTTCGAACCGGGTTTGTTGTGCGCCGGAGTGGGGCCCTGACCTGCACGAGGTGTTTCGTGTGTGTTCAGAGAGCGGGAGCTCAGGTTATTCGATTAGAGTTGTGGGCTGGAGGCTTGAGTGTTTATGAAATTCATTTAAGGAAGGTACATAAAGGTATGAGATGTTTATTGGTCGAATATCTTCAAAGCTCTAGCCCCCTCCCATGCGGGGGTGTTTTTTGACCATTTTTGAGGAGTCAACTATTACCAAGCCTTTCGAGGCTGTCAGCATGAGGTTTTGTACCGGAGCTTTTGGGAATTTTACCCTCCTGTCCCCTTCCATAAGATGTGACTTTGACTGGTTCAGGGCTACGAGCTTGAGGTTTTGGACGAGCACCTTTTGGGCGAGGCGGAGTAAAGGATTTGCCGACCCTCGTCTTATCTACCGCCTTTCGTTCGGATGTGTGGTTTCATGAGTGAGAATTTTTCCGAATTTCGTGGAAGATCTATCAAACTTCGTCTGTGGGGCTAGCATTCTGTGCAGCGGGTTTTGCGCATGATCCGACCAATCAATGGAATGATTGCAGGCATCCACCCAGTCTTCCAGTCACCAACCCCTCTCATCCCCCCCCCTCCCACTCTCCATTCAGATACAGACTTGCATGGATGGACGCGTCAGATATTGATTCTATAGGCTGAAGCTGTTTATCGTGACCAAGGTTGAGTGTTGACTGGTTGACGGCGGACCTGCCCTGGAGCCCCCATTCGCTCTGTCCATTCTGTCCGCCAAAGTCTTCATGTTAGCTTCCCATGCGTCTTCGGTTGTAAAATTAACAAAAAAAAATATTTTGCAGTAGAGGGATAAGTGGTATCTAGCTCTTTCACGAACTTCACCTTAATTTTTCACCAAAATTAACGTTTAAGAAAAAATGAAACTTCTTGCTCAATACGTACTCAAGCTCGAGAGAGGAACGGAAGACATCCGGTTTTGAGCTTGTGACTAAATGAATTTCTGTTCAACCCGATTTTTTTGGCGAGCTTTATTTCTTATCATTACAAAATTCATTAGGGCACACTAATTATATTCTCAGAGAAAATTCAAAGCATAGAAACCATTCGTTCGTTGTTGTTGTAAACTACATCTAACAGAGTTATTCTAATTCTATACCGACCGGTACTTTCTTCAAAAAGAACTTGAGAACTCAGATCTTATCTAATATTACAAGTGAGTTTGAGATTTTCAAGCATACTCTCTCCCTCTCTCCACTGAAAGAATTTACATCTTACTCAAAGTATTTGCATTAATTGTGATTGACTTAATTACAATTACCTCAAGATTTATTTTCGTCAAAATTTAGAATATATCGCCTATGTTGTTTGATATTATCAAGCAGTTGTGTGGCTATATAAAGTTTTAAGTAACATTAAACTTAAGGTTTGTTAAGTAAAGACGGTAATAAGGATTCTTATTTTTGAGTATTAATAGCTCATGAATAGATTCTATTATGGATTATTTGCCAAGTATTAGATAATTTAATGTTTCTTGAGTAGTATTAGTATGTAGACAATATATGTTTATATCTTGCTATGCTTTCAAAACGCATTGTGTTCTAAACTTAGTCTAGCCCTTATCGTTCTTATTATTATCCTTCTCTCATCATAAAGCAGTTCCTTTGAGATATTTATCATAAAGTCATAAAATAACTTCTACTGTCTGGAGATTCACAGCCATAAACCAACAATTACTTTATTATTTTAATAGGTCTGTTGAGTAGATCGCCTCCATGTGGTGCAGACTGGGTAATGCTGAAAGATCTACAGATAGGGGGGAATAAGTCGAATAGCTTGCTATCGGCTCCGTATCCTATCAAGATAGGGGGGAACAAGTCGAACAGACAACTGTCGGCTCCGTATCCTATCTATGGTCTTTGGCGGATGTGATGGGGGGGATTTAAATCGTTCAGCTAGCTGTCGGTTCCGTATCCTATCACATCATGGAGCCTACTGAAAGCTGGACTGGTCATGTTTCAGGCAGTTTTCAAGAAGCTCTATGGTTACAAGGGGATTTATCCCTGTAGTGATTCGCAAGTGTACGTACTACCTATATGGTGACCAATATAAAGTATGACGCTAGAGGAGTAAACCTCGTATATAAAAATCCCCTAATCCACGGTGGAACAGCATATGCCAATGGATGAATGGTTAGTGGGTAACTAACCATTAATATGCGAACTCTGGATACCTGGTGACCTCCAGTTTTAATCAGCCTTCCCCTAGTAATGCGGAGCTCTGCTAGGGGTGACTCTACTTTCTCGCGCTACTCGTAGGAACATGAACAACAATTTTATTAAAAAAAACAAACAAGGGGCTGATGCTTCCCCCAATGCATCACAAACAGCGGCTAATAACGCAACGGAAGTGGGCAGTGGAACAAACACCCCTCCAATAAATATGCTTGACTTGACTGTAGAGGGTAATCCTTCGGTCAATAATAAGCATATAAGACCACCACTAAAAGCGGATAGCAAAACCGCAAAAAAAAACACAATCGGACGAACAACTGATACTAGCAGAGCTAAAGCAGTTGAGTCTGACTGAGAATAAGAAGAGGTTAAGCGGGGCCGGTAGAAGAAGGTATATGTACCACCGCAGCCACGGGAAAAACCCAAATGAGGCATACAACCTTGCCTGCTTGCCAATGCAAAGCACATTGGAACCGGCGCAGAAAATGGCGACAAAAAGATGTAGAACTTCATCAGCAACACCGCCAGCCGCCGGAAATGTAAACAAAAAACAGAAGACTGCAAATAAAATTACGCTTAGACCGGCAGAAGATGCTCAGCCATCCACGTCGGGCATAAGCTACAGAGACGCGGTCAAAGGAGTAAAGGTGGGTGTAATCCACACCGAACATCCCCAAAAAATACTTACTCCAGAGCAGCTAGCTGCTATACAAAAATCCATCCTGGACAGCATTCCGTCAGCAGCCATAGAAGGAATAAGGCCACAATTTTGTGGACTTAGCCTCAAGCCAGGATGGATGCTAATTGTATGCGGAGATGAACAAACCGCATCGTGGCTTGAAACAGCAGCCAAAAGCATAAAACCGGACGACACCACCACCATCAGGGCGGTCCGGGAGGAGGTCATCCCGAGATTAGAGATAGTCACGGGATATTTCCCCCAAGAAGAAGACTCGACAGAGAAGATCACAACCCTCATCGATTCTCAAAACGAAGGTTTGTGCGCCTCTAATTGGAGAGTCCTTAGTAGAAGGAAAGAGGGCACAAACACAATCTTAACCTTCTCCATCGACGGCCAATCGATGGAGGGGCTTAAACAGAAGGGGCTCCGAGTCTGGTACAAGTTCTCGAGTGTGACTCTACGCCCTAAGGCTAAGGAGGTCAGAAGCGGCAAGCCGCAATCTACCGACGATGGCCAAAAGCCTGAATAACATAAAAGTTATTCAGGCAAATCTTCATCGGGCAGCAGCGGCCATGGACGTATTGACGTGGAGATTTGCAAAAGAGGAATTCCATGTTGCCCTCCTACAAGAACCGAGGGCCATGCAGGGTAAAATTATTGGAATTCCACACAAAATTGGTAAGTTGATTTATGACAAAAGAAGCGAGAGGCCAAGGGCGGCACTTCTTATATCATCTGAAATTAAATACCTAATCATTTCAAGTTTCATTAGTACAGATCTAGTAGCTGTATTGGTGAAAATACCAATGGCAGGAGGGATTCAAGAGGTAATAATACCCTCAGTATACTTTCCTGGTGAGGAGTTAGAGGCTCCACCCCAAGGCGTCATGGAACTAGTGGAGTACAGCAGACAACACAAACTACAGGTAATACTGGGCTGTGACGCGAACGCACACCACACTATCTGGGGAAGTAGTGATAGCAACAAAAGAGGTGAGTCACTTTTGGAGTTTCTTACTACTAACAACCTAGATATAATCAATAGAGGAAACACACCGACCTTCATAAATTCAATAAGGCAGGAAATACTTGACCTAACTATAACAAGCCCCAGCCTGGTTGACAAGTGCGAAAATTGGCACGTATCTAAGGAAGCTTCATTATCAGACCACAGGCACATCTGTTTTGATATTAAGACTTCATTTAGTTACATAGAACAATACAGAAATCCTAAACGTACCAACTGGAATCTTTACCAGACAATCCTAGAGTACGAAATAGGTATCGAGGAAGAAACAATAAGCAGCCCAGACTGCATTGATAAAATCACAAATAAACTCGTAAACAATATTATCAATGCTTACGAGCAAAGTTGTCCTGTTCTACACAAAAAAAGGGCCAAACAAACTCCTTGGTGGAACGATGAATTAGCGGCAAAACGGAAACAAACTAGAAAATTGTTCAATAGAGCAAAAACCTTTGGTACCTGGGACGATTACAGAGAGTCCCTTACTGAATACAATAAACTTCTAAAAAAGTTAAAAAAAGAGTCTTGGAAAAGATTCTGTGAAGAGATAGATGATCTCCCAACGGTCTCAAGACTCCAAAAGGTGTTGTCAAAAGACACCCCGACAGACATCGGACTTTTAGAGAGACCAGATGGTTCCTTAACCAAAAGCAGCATGGAAACTCTTGAAGTTTTATTGGCAACACACTTCACAGGCTGCAAAATAATTAACTATAATGAAGATTTAGATGAAGAGGAAAGGATGTGTCGTCAAACTCCATACAGCAAAAGTATTGCTGGTAAAATCTTCACTCCAGAAAAGATTAGATGGGCGATCAACACCTTCAAACCCTATAAATCAGCCGGAGTAGATAAAATATTCCCCGCATTATTGCAAAAGGGGTTAGAGATCCTAATGCCAATATTGATAAGGATCTTTAAAGCTAGCTTTATATGGGGATACATCCCCAAAATCTGGAGGAAAGCGAGAGTGGTATTTATACCGAAGGCAGGGAACCGTCCCAGTGAACAACCAAAGTCATACCGCCCTATAAGTCTTACCTCCTTCTTTGTCAAAACGATGGAGAAATTAGTGGATACCCACATAAGAACGGGACCTAACAAAGTCTGTCTTAATAAAAACCAACATGCCTACCAAAAAGGCAAATCAACAGAGTCAGCCCTTCATGGTTTGGTTAGACAAATCGAAAAGGAAAAAGACTATAAAGAAATTGCCCTTTGTGCATTCCTGGATATAGAAGGAGCATTTGACAATACTCCCCATGAAGCCATAATAGCGGCAGCTAGGGAAAACGGTCTGGAAACGGCCACAATAAAATGGATACACGCCATGCTGAAAAGCCGAATGACAACCACGGAACTAGGTGATAGCACAGTGACTGCACAGACCTATAGAGGATGTCCTCAAGGTGGGGTACTATCCCCACTACTTTGGTCAATTGTAGTAGATGAGCTCCTGGACCGTCTAACAGACCAGGGATACGAGGCAATAGGATATGCTGATGACCTTGTCATTATCATTAGAGGCAAATATGATTCAATAATATCGGAAAGAATACAATCAGCCTTAGAGGAGATAATGAACTGGTGTCAGTCTAAAAACTTAAACATTAACCCAAGTAAGACTGAGATAGTACCATTCTCAAATAGAAGGATAAACCACATTGTACCTCCTGTAATAAATGGAACAACAATACCCTTTTCAGATGAGGTAAAATATCTAGGTGTTATACTGGATAACAAACTCAACTGGAACAAACATATAGAATGGACTCATGCCAAAGCACTAAGGGCATTTTGGGCCTGTAAAAGCTTATTTGGTAGAAAATGGGGATTAAAGCCCAAAATGATTTACTGGTGTTACAGAACAATCATTCTCCCAATAGTCACATACGGTTCAACGATATGGTGGACTAAAATATTACAAAGGAAAGCGCAACTTACGCTACAAAAAATCCAAAGGCTAGCTTGCCTTGGTATCACAGGTGCAATGAAAACCTGTCCGACAGCGGCAATGGAAATGTTCCTTAACATTCCTCCGATACATATCCAAATAAAAAAGGAAGCTATCAATTGAGTGTTACGCATACAGGAGAAAAACAATTATAAGTCAGGGGATTTTAGAGGTCACCTTAAAATCCTAAACGACACGAAAATGGAAGTTATAACTTCCACATTATCGGACGCGATGCCGACAAAATTCAACTTTGAAACCCCCTTCAAAGTTATAATCAGGGAACGCAAGGACTGGCAATCCATGTTAACTGATATTGTAGAGGGATCAACCATCTGGTATACAGATGGCTCCCGCACATCTGAGGGGACAGGAGCCGGAGTCAAAGGTCCTAACTTCTCGGTTTCAAAACCACTCGGTAAAGAAGCCACAATCTTCCAGGCCGAACTAATTGCAATGGAGCTATGCATCCAAGAAAATATAAGGAGAGCTCATCGCAATAAATCCATTTATATCCTATCGGATAGTCAGGCGGTTCTCAAAGCTTTAGCATCCAACAAACACGGATCGAAGATAGTATGGGAATGCCTTCAAAACCTAATCATCCTGAGAAAAAGGAATGATGTAACCTTAATGTGGGTACCAGGACACATGGGAATTGAGGGTAATGAAGAGGCTGATCGCCTTGCAAAAAAAGGCGCAGAAACAAATTTTATTGGTCCAGAGCCATTCTGCGGAAAACCAAAAGGGTACTTTAACCCCATACTCAAAATGTGGGTAGAAAACGAACATAAAATCTACTGGAATAGACTTCCAGGCTTGTCAATTTCAAAAAAACTGATCCTACCACAAAAAAACAAAGTGGAAGATATTTTAAAATTCAGCAAGAAGGATATTAGTATCCTAATCGGCCTAATGACGGGGCACAGTGGAGTAAACCACCACCTCAAAAATATGGGCTTAGCTGAAACCGACATTTGTCGCCTTTGTCTAGAGGACTCAGAAACGACAGTACACATCCTATGCCACTGTGAAGCAGTAGCTAGGAAAAGACACAGTCTTCTTGGAAAGGGCTTCCTTTCTACGGAGGAACTAGCCAATACGGCTCCCTCAACGATTCTCAAATTAGCAAAAGCTATTGAGTTAAAATAGGGTGAAGGGGCTATAAACGCACAATAGGCCAAGAAGGTCGCAGTGCTCTCGCGCGTTCCCCTAGTAATAATAATAATAAATAATAATAATTATTATTTTAATAATAAAGTATTGTGATCGACTTGGAAAAAAAAAAAAAATTTGCTACCCTGAAATTTTGTTTTTTCGCGTTTCATGACTAAATTAGCCGAAAAATGCAAAAAAAAAATCCGTCTGTCTGTACGCCGACGTGTACGCTCAGCGCACATTAACTCCCAAACCCTTCAAGATAGAAAGTTCATTTTTGGGAGGATTGTAGATAGTTGCGGATCTCAGACGGATACCCATTTTGGGGGGTGTACGGGTTCAGGAGGAGGCGGGGGGAGCGCTTAAGCCAAAAAATACGAGTTCAAATATCTCAACCATGGTAACAGGTAGGAAGCTAAAACTCAACACACATATAGAGGGGTTTGTGGGACAACTTTTAAAAATAATTTAATTTTTTTATCCATTGGTGTCCGAAAAGGGGGGGCCAAAAACAAATTGTCGGCCGAATTGTTTTTTCAAATGATTATATCTTCGAAATAACTTATCGTAAAAAATTCATATTTTGGGACCGTCAATGTGGCACAGAGTTCCTTTGGAATCAGCTTAGAGAGTGGTTAATTATTGTAAGAGGGAGGGTCAGGGGGGGTGCAAAGAAAAACACTTAAAAATGAATATCTCAACTATCTCTGAAGCTATGTAATTGAAACTTAAAACTTATATTAAGCTTTACTAGGAAAATACAAAAAAATAGAACATGTTGAAATAAGAGTAGTTGGGGGAAATGGGGAGCATTTCAAAAATGGCGCAATTTCAAAATTACGAATCCTTATATCTCAGGTAAAGGGTACAGATATCAAATCAAAAATTTATCAGATTGTAGAACTACATAATGTTTAATTTTGGTAAAAATTTTAAGTTGGGAGGTGAAAGGGGAGGGAGGTGATAAGCAAAAATATCGAAAATTTTGAGTGATTTTTTTAGGACTCTGTTGAAAGATACAAAGTTTAAATTTTGCGAATCAATACGTCTATTTGATGTACATAGAAAAATATTAATAACTTGATCCATAATTGTTATAAACCGACCCCCCCGGTCTAACGTGCACAAGGTGTTTCATGTGCATTGAAAAAAACACATAAACTGAAAATTTTTGAGTGAAATTTTAAGGTAGAAACTTGAAAATTTGCAAAATGCATTTAAAAAGAATCACTAAATACACGAAATATTAACTGGTCGAAAACCTTTAAAACTTCTACCCCCTCCCATACGAAATTATTTTTTCGACCATTTTTAGAAAATCAATTATCACCTAACTTTTAAAAGCTATCAATTCGCAATTTTGAATAAAAACTTAAAAAAATAATTGAAATGAAATTATGTTAAAAGTTTTGAAATCACGCTTGCCCTTCTACCCCCTCCCATACAAAAGTATGATTTCAACCAATTTCATTAAATCAACTAATAATCAACAAATTAAAAGCTACGAACTTGAAATTTTGTACGAGCATCTTGCAACAGAAAAGAAAGAAAATTGCATCACAAGTCTTACGATCTCTCCCTCCTCTACCCCCTCCCATACAAAATTATTTTTTCGAGCATTTTTAAGAAATAAGTTGTCATCTAACTCTTAAAACCTATCAATTTCAAATTTTGCAGAAAAACTTATAAAAGTAATTCAAATGAAGTTGCTTTAAAAGTTTTGAAATCGCGCTTGCCCTTCTACCCCCTCCCATACAAAACCATGATTTCGACCAATTTCATTAAATCAACTAATAACCAACAAACTAGAAGTTACGAACTTGAAATTTTGTACAAGCACCTCACAAGAGAAGCAAAATAAAACTACATGTCAAATTTTACGATTCCCCTACCTTCTCTACCCCCTCCCATATAAATGTTCGGTTTCGTAAATGTAAAATACACCGAATTTTATGAAAATTCTATGCAACTTCGCCTATGATACACATTCTATACAGAGAATATTGGACGTGATTCAAGCAATTAATTAAAAAGCTATTAACATCCACCCACCCTTACTATTACCCCTCCTCCTCCGCTCATAAAAACCCAAACTTGCAGAAACGAATGAAATATTGTTAAATTGACAACAGCCCTGCCCAAGAACTCCCTTTCACTTAGCCTTCCCTAACCACTCTAACCTGCATATTGACTTTCCACTCATCCGCAACTTGTCCCAAGAATAATAAAGTTTCGCCCGACTTGTTGGTAGTTTATTTTGGATTGTTGAAAGAACAAGGTTTACGGCAATTACTTGCATTAATTCCGAATTTTCTGTGATAGTAACAGAAATTTGAATTTTGTGATGAATTATCACGATTGTTACTCGAAGAACGTGAATTATTTCTGGAACGTGATCGATTCCTTCTAAAGGATTGATTTTGATTCAAAGTCAATAATTCAATTTGTTTAGTTAACAACGACATTTGATGTATTATTGTACTTTCGAAACTAAATCGATCAGTTCTATAATCATTAACTTTTGGTTGTGAAACGTTGAAACGTTCCCATTGAAATTAGGATTAGTTTCCATGACTCGATCTGCTAAAATACTTAATTCGTCAAGTGAAACGTTAGCTACAGAGGATAAATTTTCAATAATATCCAACACCTTATCGCATTCTTCTTGGGTCAACATACTTAAAATATAACTAAATTTTCGTTGTTTCCGACGAAATATTAGCTGACCGGAATTGAATTTCGAGAGCTTGAAACCAAGCAGACGGATTTCGTCCCCAAAGACAAACTTTCTGTATTGCAATAGTTGCAATATTGTTAGCGTCACCTAACCCTAAAAAAGGATTAGGTGGAAATAATTCATCTCGGAATGAAGGAGGTAAAGTACGTACTTCATTGACCTCGTTGTCATTTGACATGACGAAATTTTTTACGAAATTAATAATTCGTAATTAATTTAAAATTCACAAAATTGATACACACAAAAACTAAAATTGTTTTCTTCATTTTTCTATTTTCTTTCTTCTTTCTTTTATTTAAATAATTCTTGAAATTGCTTATACCGCCAGTAGTCTTAAAATTTTCGTAAAAATTTTCTCTCTTGATTTTCTTTATTAGATCTTCTTTCTTTCTTCGATTTTCTTATATAATCCCTGAGTCCGATTTCGAAGATGTTTCGGATAGCGAAAAATGCACAGCCAATCAGCTAAAAGGGACAGGAAAATCGTACGAATTAATATTTAATTGAATAATTTTTATTTAATAAAATGCGATGCTAATAGTGATTTCTATTCGCCAAAAAAATGTGACCCGTTTTTGCCCTTAACATTTTTTCTAGCAGTTCCTATGTTCTATTGGAAGAAAAATTCTGCCCTGCTAGAAAAATGGTTTGCGCATTAGGTAAAACTTGACCTGAAAATGCACATTTCTTGCCCCGAATTTTTCGGCGGTGCAACTCAATTGACCTGTAATGTACAACAACATGAAAAAAATAAATCATCTGACAACATCGGTAACAGATTCTAACGGATAGATCTTACTTAAAAGGACTTAAAACTTTACATGAAGTATGTAATATGAGTGCATACGTAACTTTTCTTAATTTTCCTAAAATCTCCACAGGACCATTTAGAGATAACAAGACAAATTAAAACGCTTTGTTTTGACAGTTTCGAAAGGCAATCAGCTGTTCATAATACAGACAACATGATAAAAAAAATGCAAAAAACTTGCACTTAACTTGTTCTATTGTAAATTGACCTGACTGACGGAACTGAGAAAAATGAGTGCAAAACTGCGATAATTTTGCATTTTAAAGGGCAAAAACGGGTCACATTTTTTTGGCGAATAGAAATCACTATAAGGCGTGTTCGCTTGTCGGGGTCACCAGTTGTAGTCGTGGGGTTAGCTACAATTATTTGTAGTCGTCTTGTTAGCTACAATTATATCTCAAGATTGATAGATGTAGTTGATAATTTATTTTACATTATCAATATTTATATAATATTTTTTTTAAAAAATAGTTTACAATTAATTAACATATTATTTATAATTATTAATTATTAAGCGTCTATTATTTTTGACGTTTTTCTTAGGACTGATTTTTTAATCACTTTTTGTTAGTCACTATTTTATTTTATTTAAAAAAAACCTACTTAACTATAGTTTATTATAATACATACAAAGTATTTTTAATTTATCAAAAAAAAACTAATTGTTATAATTTTAACTCTACTACGATTCATTAATTTCCAAAAAATAAAGTAGTAAAAGAAGTAAGCACCACAATTTCTTGCAAGAACAACTGATCCTTCTTCTACAGAAGTCTGGACCACTAAATTACCTAATATGACTAACATCTTTATTACAGAAACAAAGGGGTCGTTGTGTATCTCAAAAGCAGGCAAAGCCCATTTCAGTAAGTCATTTTCTTTCTGATGATCACCTAGAGCACTATAAGCGCTACCTAGGATTACTAATGTCCTAGCCACTTCCAAATGATCAGGGCCATAATGTTTCTCTTGAATTGCAAAAGCACTTTCTACCAACTCCTTTTTTTTCTGATGATCACCTAAATCTCCATTAGCGTTACACCGGTTTACTTATGTTATAGAAACTTCAAGATAATCAGAGCCAAAATGTTTCTCTTGAATTGCAAAGCACTTTCTACCAACTCCTTTTTTTTCTGATGATCACCTAAAATCTCCATTAGCGTTACCTAGGCTTACTTATGTTCTAGCCACTTCAAAATGATCAGAACCATAATGTTTCTCTTCAATTGCTAAAGCCCTTTCTACCAACTCCTTTTTTTTCTGATGATCACCTAAATACCCATTAGCGATACCTAGGTGTACTAATGTTGTAGCCACTTTAAAATGATCAGGGCCATAAAGTTTCTCTTGAATTGCTAAAGCCCTTTCTACCAATTCCTTTTTTTCTGATGATCACCTAAATACCCATTAGCGATACCAAGGTTTACTAATGCGCTAGTCAATTCAAAATGATCATAGCCAAAATGTTTCTCTAAAATTGCTAATGCCCTTTCTTCCAACTCCTTTTTTTTCTGATGATCACCTAAATCCCCATTAGCGTTACCTAGGACTATTAATGTTCTAGCCACTTCAAAATGATCAGAGCCATAATGTTTCTCTTCAATTGCTAAAGCCCTTTCTACCAACTCCTTTTTTTTCTGATGATCACCTAAATATCCATTAGCGTTACCTAGGTGCACTAATGTTGTAGCCACTTCAAAATGATCAGATCCATAATGTTTCTCTTCAATTGCTAAGGCCCTTTCTACCAACTCCTTTTTTTTCTGATGATCACCTAAATGTCCATTAGCGTAACCTAGGTGTACTAATGTTGTAGCCACTTCAAAATGATCAGAGCCATAATGTTTCTCTTCAATTGCTAAGGCCCTTTCTACCAACTCCTTTTTTTTCTGATGATCACCTAAATGTCCATTAGCGTTACCCAGGTTTACTAATGTTCTAGCCAGTTCACAATGATCAGGGCCATAATGTTTTTCTTCAATTGCTAAAGCCCTTTCTACCAACTCCTTTTTTTTCTGATGATCACCTAAATCCCCATTAGCGTTACCTAGGTTTACTAATGCGCTAGCCACTTCAAAATGATCATGGCCAAAATACTTCTCTAAAATTGCTAATGCCCTTTCTTCGAACTCCTTTTTCTTCTGATGATCACCCAAACCTCCATTAGCGTTACCTAGGTTTACTAATGTTGTAGCCACTTCAAAATGATCAGGGCCATAATGTTTCTGTTTAATTGCTAAAGCTCTTTCTAGCAACTCCTTTTTTTTCTGATAATCACCCAAATCCCCATTAGCGTTACCTAGGTTTACTAATGCGCTAGTCACTTCAAAATGATCAGAGCCACAATGTTTCTCTTCAATTGCTAAAGCCCTTTCTACCAACTCCTTTTTTTTCTGATGATCACCTAAATCCCCATTAGCGTTACCTAGGTTTACTAATGTTCTAGTCACTTCAAAATGATCATGGCCAAAATGTTTCTCTAAAATTGCTAATGCCCTTTCTTCCAACTAATTTTTTTCTGATGATCACCTAAATCCCCATTAGCGTTACCTAGGTCTATTAATGTTCTAGCCACTTTAAAATGATCAGAGCCATAATGTTTCTCTTCAATTGCTAAAGCCCTTTCTACCAACTCCTTTTTTTTCTGATGATCACCCAAATCCCCATTAGCGTAACCTAGGTTGACTAATGTTCTAGCCACTTCAAAATGATCAGGGCCATAATGTTTCTCTTCAATTGCTAAAGCCCTTTCTACTAACTCCTTTTTTTTCTGATGATCACCTAAATCCCCATTAGCGTTACCTAGGTTGACTAATGTTCTAGCCACTTCAAAATGATCAGGGCCATAATGTTTCTCTTTAATTGCTAAAGCTCTTTCTAGCAACTCCTTTTTTTTCTGATGATCACCTAAATCTCCATTAGCGTTACCTAGGTTGGCTAATGTTCTAGCCACTTCAAAATGATCAGGGCCATAATATTTCTCTTCAATTGCTAAAGCCCTTTCTACCAACTCCTTTTTTCTGATGATCACCTAAATCCCCATTAGCGTTACCTAGGTTGACTAATGTTCTAGCCACTTCAAAATGATCAGGGCCATAATGTTTCTCTTTAATTACTAAAGCTCTTTCTAGCAACTCCTTTTTTTTCTGATGATCACCTAAATCTCCATTAGCGTTACCTAGGTTGACTAATGTTCTAGCCACTTCAAAATGATCAGGGCCATAATGTTTCTCTTTAATTACTAAAGCTCTTTCTAGCAACTCCTTTTTTTTCAGATGATCACCTAAATCTCCATTAGCGTTACCTAGGTTTACTAATGTTCTAGCCACTTCAAAATGATCAGGGCCAAAATGTTTCTCTTTAATTGCTAAAGCCCTTTCTACCAACTCCTTTTTTTTCTGATGATCACCTAAATCCCCATTAGCGTTACCTAGGTTTACTAATGTTCTAGCCACTTCAAAATGATCAGGGCCATAATGTTTCTCTTTAATTGCTAAAGCTCTTTCTAGCAACTCCTTTTTTTCTGATGATCACCTAAATCTCCATTAGCGTTACCTAGGTTGACTAATGTTCTAACCACTTCAAAATGATCAGAGCCATAATATTTCTCTTCAATTCCTAAAGCCCTTTCTACCAACTCCTTTTTTTTCTGATGATCACCTAAATCCCCATTAGCGTTATCTAGGTTTACTAATGTTGTAGCCACTTCAAAATGATCAGGGCCATAATGTTTCTCTTTAATTGCTAAAGCTCTTTCTAGCAACTCCTTTTTTTTCTGATGATCACCCAAATCCCCATTAGCGTTACCTAGGTTGACTAATGTTCTAGCCACTTCAAAATGATCAGGGCCATAATGTTTTTCTTCAATTGCTAAAGCCCTTTCTACCAACTCCTTTTTTTTCTGATGATCACCTAAATCCCCATTAGCGTTACCTAGGTTGACTAATGTTCTAGCCACTTCAAAATGATCAGGGCCATAATATTTTTCTTCAATTGCTAAAGCCCTTTCTACCAACTCCTTTTTTTTTCTGATGATCACCTAAATCTCCATTAGCGTTACCTAGGTTGACTAATGTTCTAGCCACTTCAAAATGATCAGGGCCATAATGTTTCTCTTTAATTGCTAAAGCCCTTTCTACCAACTGCTTTTTTTTCTGATGATCACCTAAATCCCCATTAGCGTTACCTAGGTTTACTAATGTTCTAGCCACTTCAAAATGATCAGGGCCATAATGTTTCTCTTTAATTGCTAAAGCTCTTTCTAGCAACTCCTTTTTTTTCTGATGATCACCTAAACCTCCATTAGCGTTACCTAGGTTGACTAATGTTCTAGCCACTTCAAAATGATCAGGGCCATAATATTTCTCTTCAATTGCTAAAGCCCTTTCTACCAACTCCTTTTTTTTCTGATGATCACCTAAATCCCCATTAGCGTTACCTAGGTTTACTAATGTTGTAGCCACTTCAAAATGATCAGGGCCATAATGTTTCTCTTTAATTGCTAAAGCTCTTTCTAGCAACTCCTTTTTTTTCTGATGATCACCCAAATCCCCATTAGCGTTACCTAGGTTGACTAATGTTCTAGCCACTTCAAAATGATCAGGGCCATAATGTTTCTCTTTAATTGCTAAAGCTCTTTCTAGCAACTCCTTTTTTTTCTGATGATCACCTAAATCTCCATTAGCGTTACCTAGGTTGACTAATGTTCTAGCCATTTCAAAATGATCAGGGCCATAATGTTTCTCTTTAATTGCTAAAGCTCTTTCTAGCAACTCCTTTTTTTTCTGATGATCACCTAAATCCCCATTAGCGTTACCTAGGTTGACTAATGTTCTAGCCACTTCAAAATGATCAGGGCCATAATGTTTCTCTTTAATTGCTAAAGCTCTTTCTAGCAACTCCTTTTTTTTCTGATGATCACCTAAATCCCCATTAGCGTTACCTAGGTTGCCTAATGTTCTAGCCACTTCAAAATGATCAGGGCCATAATGTTTCTCTTTAATTGCTAAAGCTCTTTCTAGCAACTCCTTTTTTTTCTGATGATCACCTAAATCTCCATTAGCGTTACCTAGGTTGACTAATGTTCTAGCCACTTCAAAATGATCAGGGCCATAATATTTCTCTTCAATTGCTAAAGCCCTTTCTACCAACTCCTTTTTTTTCTGATGATCACCTAAATCCCCATTAGCGTTACCTAGGTTGACTAATGTTCTAGCCACTTCAAAATGATCAGGGCCATAATATTTCTCTTTAATTGCTAAAGCTCTTTCTACCAACTCCTTTTTTTTCTGATGATCATCTAAATCCCCATTAGCGTTACCTAGGTTTACTAATGTTCTAGCCACTTCAAAATGATCAGGGCCATAATGTTTCTCTTTAATTGCTAAAGCTCTTTCTAGCAACTCCTTTTTTTTCTGATGATCACCTAAATCTCCATTAGCGTTACCTAGGTTTACTAATGTTCTAGCCACTTCAAAATGATCAGGGCCATAATGTTTCTCTTTAATTGCTAAAGCTCTTTCTACCAACTCCTTTTTTTTCTGATGATCATCTAAATCCCCATTAGCGTTACCTAGGTTTACTAATGTTGTAGCCACTTCAAAATGATCAGGGCCATAATATTTCTCTTCAATTGCTAAAGCCCTTTCTACCAACTCCTTTTTTTTCTGATGATCACCTAAATCCCCATTAGCGTTACCTAGGTTGACTAATGTTCTAGCCACTTCAAAATGATCAGGGCCATAATATTTCTCTTCAATTGCTAAAGCTCTTTCTAGCAACTCCTTTTTTTTCTGATGATCACCTAAATCTCCATTAGCGTTACCTAGGTTTACTAATGTTCTAGCCACTTCAAAATGATCAGGGCCATAATGTTTCTCTTTAATTGCTAAAGCTCTTTCTAGCAACTCCTTTTTTTTCTGATGATCACCTAAATCTCCATTAGCGTTACCTAGGTTGACTAATGTTCTAGCCACTTCAAAATGATCAGGGCCATAATATTTCTCTACAATTGCTAAAGCCCTTTCTACTAACTCCTTTTTTTTCTGATGATCACCTAAATCTCCATTAGCGTTACCTAGGTTTACTAATGTTCTAGCCACTTCAAAATGATCAGGGCCAAAATGTTTCTCTAAAATTGCTAAAGCTCTTTCTAGCAACTCCTTTTTTTTCTGATGATCACCTAAATCTCCATTAGCGTTACCTAGGTTTACTAATGTTCTAGCCACTTCAAAATGATCAGGGCCATAATGTTTCTCTTTAATTGCTAAAGCTCTTTCTAGCAACTCCTTTTTTTTCTGATGATCACCTAAATCTCCATTAGCGTTACCTAGGTTGACTAATGTTCTAGCCACTTCAAAATGATCAGGGCCATAATATTTCTCTACAATTGCTAAAGCCCTTTCTACTAACTCCTTTTTTTTCTGATGATCACCTAAATCTCCATTAGCGTTACCTAGGTTTACTAATGTTCTAGCCACTTCAAAATGATCAGGGCCATAATGTTTCTCTTTAATTGCTAAAGCTCTTTCTAGCAACTCCTTTTTTTTCTGATGATCACCTAAATCTCCATTAGCGTTACCTAGGTTGACTAATGTTCTAGCCACTTCAAAATGATCAGGGCCATAATATTTCTCTTCAATTGCTAAAGCCCTTTCTACCAACTCCTTTTTTTTCTGATGATCACCTAAATCCCCATTAGCGTTACCTAGGTTTACTAATGTTGTAGCCACTTCAAAATGATCAGGGCCATAATGTTTCTCTTCAATTGCTAAAGCCCTTTCTACCAACTCCTTTTTTTTCTGATGATCACCTAAATCCCCATTAGCGTTACCTAGGTTTACTAATGTTGTAGCCACTTCAAAATGATCAGGGCCATAATGTTTCTCTTTAATTGCTAAAGCTCTTTCTAGCAACTCCTTTTTTTTCTGATGATCACCTAAATCTCCATTAGCGTTACCTAGGTTGAGTAATGTTCTAGCCACTTCAAAATGATCAGGGCCATAATGTTTCTCTTCAATTGCTAAAGCTCTTTCTAGCAACTCCTTTTTTTTTTGATGATCACCTAAATCTCCATTAGCATTACCTAGGTTGACTAATGTTCTAGCCACTTCAAAATGATCAGGGCCAAAATGTTTCTCTAAAATTGCTAATGCCCTTTCTTCCAACTCCTTTTTTTTCTGATGATCACCTAAATCCCCATTAGCGTTACCTAGGTCTATTAATGTTCTAGCCACTTCAAAATGATCAGAGCCATAATGTTTCTCTTCAATTGCTAAAGCCCTTTCTACCAACTCCTTTTTTTTCTGATGATCACCTAAATCCCCATTAGCGTTACCTAGGTTTACTAATGTTGTAGCCACTTCAAAATGATCAGGGCCATAATGTTTCTCTTTAATTGCTAAAGCTCTTTCTAGCAACTCCTTTTTTTTCTGATGATCACCTAAATACCCATTAGCGATACCTAGGTTTACTAATGCGCTAGTCACTTCAAAATGATCAGAGCCATAATGTTTCTCTTTAATTGCTAAAGCCCTTTCTAGCAAATCCTTTTTTTTCTGATGATCACCTAAATCTCCATTAGCGTTACCTAGGTTTACTAATGTTGTAGCCACTTCAAAATGATCAGGGCCATAATGTTTCTCTTTAATTGCTAAAGCTCTTTCTAGCAACTCCTTTTTTTTCTGATGATCACCTAAATCTCCATTAGCATTACCTAGGTTGACTAATGTTCTAGCCACTTCAAAATGATCAGGGCCATAATGTTTTTCTTCAATTGCTAAGGCCCTTTCTAGCAACTCCTTTTTTTTCTGATGATCACCTAAATCTCCATTAGCGTTACCTAGGTTGACTAATGTTCTAACCACTTCAAAATGATCAGAGCCATAATATTTCTCTTCAATTCCTAAAGCCCTTTCTACCAACTCCTTTTTTTTCTGATGATCACCTAAATCCCCATTAGCGTTATCTAGGTTTACTAATGTTGTAGCCACTTCAAAATGATCAGGGCCATAATGTTTCTCTTTAATTGCTAAAGCTCTTTCTAGCAACTCCTTTTTTTTCTGATGATCACCCAAATCCCCATTAGCGTTACCTAGGTTGACTAATGTTCTAGCCACTTCAAAATGATCAGGGCCATAATGTTTTTCTTCAATTGCTAAAGCCCTTTCTACCAACTCCTTTTTTTTCTGATGATCACCTAAATCCCCATTAGCGTTACCTAGGTTGACTAATGTTCTAGCCACTTCAAAATGATCAGGGCCATAATATTTTTCTTCAATTGCTAAAGCCCTTTCTACCAACTCCTTTTTTTTTCTGATGATCACCTAAATCTCCATTAGCGTTACCTAGGTTGACTAATGTTCTAGCCACTTCAAAATGATCAGGGCCATAATGTTTTTCTTCAATTGCTAAAGCTCTTTCTAGCAACTCCTTTTTTTTCTGATGATCACCTAAATCTCCATTAGCATTACCTAGGTTGACTAATGTTCTAGCCACTTCAAAATGATCAGGGCCATAATGTTTTTCTTCAATTGCTAAAGCTCTTTCTAGCAACTCCTTTTTTTTCTGATGATCACCTAAATCTCCATTAGCGTTACCTAGGTTGACTAATGTTCTAACCACTTCAAAATGATCAGAGCCATAATATTTCTCTTCAATTCCTAAAGCCCTTTCTACCAACTCCTTTTTTTTCTGATGATCACCTAAATCCCCATTAGCGTTATCTAGGTTTACTAATGTTGTAGCCACTTCAAAATGATCAGGGCCATAATGTTTCTCTTTAATTGCTAAAGCTCTTTCTAGCAACTCCTTTTTTTTCTGATGATCACCCAAATCCCCATTAGCGTTACCTAGGTTGACTAATGTTCTAGCCACTTCAAAATGATCAGGGCCATAATGTTTTTCTTCAATTGCTAAAGCCCTTTCTACCAACTCCTTTTTTTTCTGATGATCACCTAAATCCCCATTAGCGTTACCTAGGTTGACTAATGTTCTAGCCACTTCAAAATGATCAGGGCCATAATATTTTTCTTCAATTGCTAAAGCCCTTTCTACCAACTCCTTTTTTTTTCTGATGATCACCTAAATCTCCATTAGCGTTACCTAGGTTGACTAATGTTCTAGCCACTTCAAAATGATCAGGGCCATAATGTTTCTCTTTAATTGCTAAAGCCCTTTCTACCAACTCCTTTTTTTTCTGATGATCACCTAAATCTCCATTAGCGTTACCTAGGTTGACTAATGTTCTAACCACTTCAAAATGATCAGAGCCATAATATTTCTCTTCAATTCCTAAAGCCCTTTCTACCAACTCCTTTTTTTTCTGATGATCACCTAAATCCCCATTAGCGTTATCTAGGTTTACTAATGTTGTAGCCACTTCAAAATGATCAGGGCCATAATGTTTCTCTTTAATTGCTAAAGCTCTTTCTAGCAACTCCTTTTTTTTCTGATGATCACCCAAATCCCCATTAGCGTTACCTAGGTTGACTAATGTTCTAGCCACTTCAAAATGATCAGGGCCATAATGTTTTTCTTCAATTGCTAAAGCCCTTTCTACCAACTCCTTTTTTTTCTGATGATCACCTAAATCCCCATTAGCGTTACCTAGGTTGACTAATGTTCTAGCCACTTCAAAATGATCAGGGCCATAATATTTTTCTTCAATTGCTAAAGCCCTTTCTACCAACTCCTTTTTTTTTCTGATGATCACCTAAATCTCCATTAGCGTTACCTAGGTTGACTAATGTTCTAGCCACTTCAAAATGATCAGGGCCATAATGTTTTTCTTCAATTGCTAAAGCTCTTTCTAGCAACTCCTTTTTTTTCTGATGATCACCTAAATCTCCATTAGCATTACCTAGGTTGACTAATGTTCTAGCCACTTCAAAATGATCAGGGCCATAATGTTTTTCTTCAATTGCTAAAGCTCTTTCTAGCAACTCCTTTTTTTTCTGATGATCACCTAAATCTCCATTAGCGTTACCTAGGTTGACTAATGTTCTAACCACTTCAAAATGATCAGAGCCATAATATTTCTCTTCAATTCCTAAAGCCCTTTCTACCAACTCCTTTTTTTTCTGATGATCACCTAAATCCCCATTAGCGTTATCTAGGTTTACTAATGTTGTAGCCACTTCAAAATGATCAGGGCCATAATGTTTCTCTTTAATTGCTAAAGCTCTTTCTAGCAACTCCTTTTTTTTCTGATGATCACCCAAATCCCCATTAGCGTTACCTAGGTTGACTAATGTTCTAGCCACTTCAAAATGATCAGGGCCATAATGTTTTTCTTCAATTGCTAAAGCCCTTTCTACCAACTCCTTTTTTTTCTGATGATCACCTAAATCCCCATTAGCGTTACCTAGGTTGACTAATGTTCTAGCCACTTCAAAATGATCAGGGCCATAATATTTTTCTTCAATTGCTAAAGCCCTTTCTACCAACTCCTTTTTTTTTCTGATGATCACCTAAATCTCCATTAGCGTTACCTAGGTTGACTAATGTTCTAGCCACTTCAAAATGATCAGGGCCATAATGTTTCTCTTTAATTGCTAAAGCCCTTTCTACCAACTGCTTTTTTTTCTGATGATCACCTAAATCCCCATTAGCGTTACCTAGGTTTACTAATGTTCTAGCCACTTCAAAATGATCAGGGCCATAATGTTTCTCTTTAATTGCTAAAGCTCTTTCTAGCAACTCCTTTTTTTTCTGATGATCACCTAAACCTCCATTAGCGTTACCTAGGTTGACTAATGTTCTAGCCACTTCAAAATGATCAGGGCCATAATATTTCTCTTCAATTGCTAAAGCCCTTTCTACCAACTCCTTTTTTTTCTGATGATCACCTAAATCCCCATTAGCGTTACCTAGGTTTACTAATGTTGTAGCCACTTCAAAATGATCAGGGCCATAATGTTTCTCTTTAATTGCTAAAGCTCTTTCTAGCAACTCCTTTTTTTTCTGATGATCACCCAAATCCCCATTAGCGTTACCTAGGTTGACTAATGTTCTAGCCACTTCAAAATGATCAGGGCCATAATGTTTCTCTTTAATTGCTAAAGCTCTTTCTAGCAACTCCTTTTTTTTCTGATGATCACCTAAATCTCCATTAGCGTTACCTAGGTTGACTAATGTTCTAGCCATTTCAAAATGATCAGGGCCATAATGTTTCTCTTTAATTGCTAAAGCTCTTTCTAGCAACTCCTTTTTTTTCTGATGATCACCTAAATCCCCATTAGCGTTACCTAGGTTGACTAATGTTCTAGCCACTTCAAAATGATCAGGGCCATAATGTTTCTCTTTAATTGCTAAAGCTCTTTCTAGCAACTCCTTTTTTTTCTGATGATCACCTAAATCCCCATTAGCGTTACCTAGGTTGCCTAATGTTCTAGCCACTTCAAAATGATCAGGGCCATAATGTTTCTCTTTAATTGCTAAAGCTCTTTCTAGCAACTCCTTTTTTTTCTGATGATCACCTAAATCTCCATTAGCGTTACCTAGGTTGACTAATGTTCTAGCCACTTCAAAATGATCAGGGCCATAATATTTCTCTTCAATTGCTAAAGCCCTTTCTACCAACTCCTTTTTTTTCTGATGATCATCTAAATCCCCATTAGCGTTACCTAGGTTTACTAATGTTGTAGCCACTTCAAAATGATCAGGGCCATAATGTTTCTCTTCAATTGCTAAAGCCCTTTCTACTAACTCCTTTTTTTTCTGATGATCACCTAAATCTCCATTAGCGTTACCTAGGTTTACTAATGTTCTAGCCACTTCAAAATGATCAGGGCCATAATGTTTCTCTTTAATTGCTAAAGCTCTTTCTAGCAACTCCTTTTTTTTCTGATGATCACCTAAACCTCCATTAGCGTTACCTAGGTTTACTAATGTTGTAGCCACTTCAAAATGATCAGGGCCATAATGTTTCTCTTTAATTGCTAAAGCTCTTTCTAGCAACTCCTTTTTTTTCTGATGATCACCTAAATCTCCATTAGCATTACCTAGGTTGACTAATGTTCTAGCCACTTCAAAATGATCAGGGCCATAATGTTTTTCTTCAATTGCTAAGGCCCTTTCTAGCAAATCCTTTGATCTTAAAGGATTTCCTAAATATCTATATACTTTTTCCATTTTTGGTAATAAAAATTCAATGTATGTTTCTTCTATCATTTGTTTTTTTGCAGAGTCCTGTTTTATGCAGTCATCAATTTTTGATAAAAATGCTTCGAAATGTGGTAATAGTTGACGCATTTTTGCATAATCTTCTAATCTCTCGCCACAAGGAAAATTTACTTGTAATAAATTAAAAGCTATTTTTACAACTTCCTCATCTTTACTTTGCTGTTTTAATTCCAATCTTGTTACTTCTTGGACTAGCCTGTGAATGCTCAATACGCTTTGCTTGTCCTTACCATTTACCATTGAAAATTTAACAAGCAAGCGAACAGCTGACCTTAGCGTTTCGTCGTCATCTTTTGCCAAACTTAAAAACATTTCTCTACTGATCTTTTCAGGCGCAAGATAAGCTATTGCATCTAGAATCGCTAAAGCTAAGTCCCCATATTGTTGGTTACTTTTTATTTTTTCAATTGTAATTTTCCAAGTTGTAAAGGTTGTTTTGGCATAATCATTATCAATTCCTCTGAACACTTCAGACTGTAGCAAATCTTCTGTTTTCTTCTCGTATTCTTTTAGATAATCGTCAATTCCCAATTCTCTTACTACCCTCTGATCTTCAATATATGCCATTGCTTGTTGTAGAGCTAGAGGAAAGCGTTGCAATTTTTCTACCAAGCATTCTATCACTTGATCTTGTGATTTATCCTCTTGAGGTATACTCAACCCTCTTTTTATAAGGTTTATAGCATCCTCGAGCGTTAGTTCGTTTAAATTCAGAACTTCTATTCCTTTTTCCCATTCTCGATTCCGGGAAGTAATTAAAATGTAAGGCTTGTTAGTATCAGGCGTTAAGGAGCGTAGAGGTAAGAACTTATTTAGAAATACATTTTTTTCAGCATTATCAAAGATAAACAAACATTTTCTCCTATTGAAAAATTTATATACTTCTCCCACAATGGACTTTATATCTTTTTCTTTTCCATTTGCATCTTTTGTACTAATCTCTAATCTAACCTTTGCTAACCTATCAAATGACTCAATAAGAGATGCTTCATTTTCGGCATTTATCCATATAACATTACCATCATAATCCTGACTATGTTTACTAATGTATTTTCTCGCCAATTCCGTCTTGCCTATACCACCTAACCCACTAATAGATGTGACTTGTGATATTACTGTTGCTTTTCCTGAGCTACGCTGTATTTTACTATGTACATCACGCAGTTCTTCCTTTCTTCCAGTAAACAAAGTCACAGGCTCTTTTACATCAAACCTAATTGAAATTCTGATTGCAACTTGGAAAAATTTATTTTCTTTTGTTAGATAATAATTTCCGTCATTCCACCATGTGATTACTTTGGACTCAATAACAGAAAAAACTGAATCAATATCCTGATCCAATACTCCATATGTCCTTTGTACTTCACGCTTAATCACCTCACCTAACTGACTTTGGCTGGGTTGACCAACAAAAAGCTTCAAACTATTTAAAAATTTCTTTATATCGTCATCATTGCTATTTTCTACATTCAAAACAGCAACTTTTTCTTTTATGTCTGCGTCAAGAACTATTTCAGGATCTATTTGATAATAGCTATGACCGTCCAGTGCATCCTCTCCTGCGAAATTCAGAACACTGTCCCTCTCTATATGTACTTTTACAATGCGCTCTTCTAACTTTCTAACACCAGGTTTATTTGTATTGAACGCAGGTGCAGCATTAGTGTAGACTATAAAATCACAATCTACATCTTCAAATTCGCTTCCAAAGATTAGATGTTTTGCTCCTTTTGAGAATCTTCGTCTAATTTCGAGGTACTTCCTAAAATACTTTTTTAAGCTTAAATCTTCATTTTCTGATATCGAAAATAATTTATTAATTGTAACTCTATTTTTTTCAGTACTTTCATTTCCTTCCTGTCTATGCTTGCTTTGCAGAAAAATAATTTTCGACCTCCCTGCTACTTCATATTTAAAAACTACGTCATCGAAATTATGAGCTTCCTTCATATTCGACGCTAAGTAAAAATTATCGACATTTTCCCTTAGTCCTCTTAGCAATAGCAATGTTGATAATCTTATTTCACACAACTGACCGGCTATAGTGGTAAATGTTTTCTCATATGTTAAATCGAATGTTTGCTCCTGGTTTTGCCCTTTTTCTTTGGCTTGAAATTTTTCTTGTTGATATTGTGTATGTGATTGTTCTTGTTGTTTTGCTGTAATAGATGCTTGGTGACCTGAAGGACCTGCTTTATATTTAAATTGCTCGTTTCGCGGTTTCTTAAGCGGCTGTGATTTTGAATCTGGTAGTGTTTCTAAAGTATGTGGCCTTTTTAGGTCTTTAGTATCAACCAGTGGAGCTCTATTCCTTGCATCTCTCGGGACAAATGGGGAATTGGACATTAATCGAGCCTTTTTTATAATTTGGGGTTCAATTGCATCTGAACCCTTGGCGTTAATGTCAATACTAACACTTCCCATGAAATTCGTTACATTTTCGGTAAAGGACATTGTTTCGATATTTTTTTCCAGTTCTTCAACATACAGTTCCATTGCTCGATCACTAGACATTTTACTTAATGCTGTCTATCATACTATTTTGCTCTGAAATCAAAGTTTATTTGATTTCTATAGTTTGTTTATTTCAAATTTAATATCAGACTCACCTTTGAACAACGTCGTTTGGTTTTTCTTGAAAAATTAGTCCTTGAATCGCTTTTTGATAATTTAAATAAAACGTGAGCTTCAAATTATCGCTAGGATGATATATGTTAAGCTTGAAAATTGAAAAACGTTATTTTTTTAAAAAAATCATAACAGAATTATTATTGGGCGTAAAGCCCAATCATGCGATACTCTAGATAAAGAGACATTTCTTGTTTTTAAAAAATATTGTATGGGGATTAGTAGAAGGGGTAGCGGCATTGAACCAATTTATTCACACCATGCTAGAATTGCTATCAGAAAGTTATATTGAAAGTTTTAAATGTGCAGTTTGTGTGGGAGGTGGTAGAAGAAGTGTGGAGTTTGTAGTGAGTTTTTCAGATATAACTGTACACATCATGCATTTGACATTTTTTCAATCTCAGATCAGTAGCATTCAAACTTTTCAGGAAAATCAACTTTTTGAAAAGTTGTGAAATTGTGTCATATTGAATGGGAGGGGGAGGAAGGAGTGAAGTTAAACATCTATTTTTTTGCCTTACTAATAATTCTTAATAAATATTTTGTTTAGAATTTCAGCTCGATAAATTTTATGCGTACTTAGTAAATTGGTTTACAATATTTCAGGAAAAAGTGTAGTTTATATGAGAGGTGGTAGAAGGAGTGGAGGGATTCAAATAATTTTTATACCATAGATGAAATTGGTATAAAAATAATATTTTCCAAATTATTATTTGAGTTCAATAGGTTTTATACTTTTCGAGAAAATCGGTTTACTGTCAAATCTCGAAAATTAGTCATTTTGTATGGAAGGGGGTAGAAGGGGTGGAGAGATTTGGCCCGTTCACGAACTTGATCTTATTTTTTTTTTTTCAAAACCAATGTGTACGAAATTGAACGTTCTAGCTCAACGTGTTCTCAAGCTAGAGAGCGAACCGACGAAAGGACATTTGGTTTTGAGATTTTTGAGTGATAATATCAACTTCTGTATCATTCATTTTTTTTCTCGGAGCCTTATTTCTTAGCACAAACTTTACAGCAAATTTATAATACTCTCAGATTTCATCTAAAGTATAAACATAACAGTGAATTAGCGCAACAAATGTATAATAAACTACCGATCCCCTGCGACTTCCTCCGGGTAAAAGTCGCAATAAGCAATTTTTGAGAATGTACATAGTTAGTAATACAAATATGAGGGATATACATATGTATGTTTAATCTGCTTAGTTTAATGAGTCTTTGAATACAATGCCGTTTGGAATCAAAACCATAAATTATTAAAAATGAAACCATGATATTCGTATTTGTGGAGGACAGGCCCGTGGTCACGGGGGTGATTTCAGATCATACCCATATTGAAGAGCGTTAAGGAAATGTAATTAGTTGAAGCTTGTGCTAATTCTTAAATAACATAACGTTAAGCTGAAAAATTGGGTGAAAGCATTGAACTAATTGACAGGATCAGGAGAAGAACGAACCCCTAGCGGAAACACTATTCTGTACATTGGCCCTGAAAGTGAAGCAAGAAATGGCGTGGCGTTCGTCCTTACACCGAGAGCGAGAAACTGTCTCATTAGCTGGGAACCAATCTCGGATAGGATTATCGTCGTCAGGCTCAGGACCAGTGTCAGAAACGTCACAATTCTGCAGTGCTACGCACCAACAAATACCGCAACATATGGTGACAAAGAGGAGTTTTATAGCCAACTGAGTGCCACCTTCGAACGTGTTCCAAGAGGTGATATTATTATCATCTCGGGCGATATGAACGCCCAGGTTGGATCAGACAACACTGGACTAGAACACGTCATGGGGAGGCATGGTGACCCTTGGGTCGACGCGTCACGACCTTGGATTAAGAGACCCGAAAACGGCGAATTATTTGTGGAGTTTTGTAGTACTCAGTAAATGGTCATCGGAGGGACCCTTTTTCCACACAAGAGTCATCATAAAACATCTTGGGTTTCCCTTGATGGTGTTACTCAGAACCAGATCGACCATTTGGCTATAAGTCGCCGATGGAGAAGATGTCTCCTCGATGTGCGAGCGAAACGTGGAGCTGACGTGGGAAGCGAGCCCCACTTAATGGTTGCCTGCTTGAGATTGTGTACAGCAGCTATCCGACGACCACAAATTCTTCAAATGAAGCGCAAGCTTAATGTGGATAAACTCAGAGTTCCCAACAAAAATCGCGAATACACCACTATTCTACGTGAAAAGTCATCCACATCGGGTGAATATGAAACTCGCACACTGGACGCCAATTGGGAGGCAACCAGAAACACTTTTCTAACTAGTGCTGAAGAATCTGTGGGATAAGTGCAAAGCGGTGAGAAACCCTGGATGTCGCAGGACACATGAGACAAGGCTGGCAATCGGAAAAAAGCCAAATTGGCAATCATCTCTCAACCCGATGTCAACCAACGAACGCCCGACTTGAGGCAGAACTACCGCGATGCTCATATACAGCTTAAGAGGGCTGTTAGACGCGACAAGAGAAATGCCATTGAAGATCTGGCAAACAAGGCAGAATCTGCGGCTTACCTTGGGGATATGGGTTCACTTTTCAAAATCATGAAACAGTTGACGAACAGGAATTTCACCGCCAACCACCTGGTGAGAGATGTCAACGGAACTCTCCTTAATATGAGTGAACACCAGTTGCGGCGATGGAAGGAATACTTCTCTGATATTTTAAACATCTTGTCAGAGGAAGATATTCCGGAAACAGAACAACTACCAAACATCCAACCAATCCTCTATTAGGGACGATCCCCCAGATAAGGCAGAGATAGTTTCCGCCATTCGGTCAATGGCGGGAAGGAAAGCTCCAGGTATAGATGGACTACCAACCGAACTCCTTAAAGCGGACCCGGAAATCACAGCCGATATACTCTTCCCACTCTTCACTAAGATGTGGAGTGAAGGAAGATATCCGACTGAAGGAGGGCGTCATTGTGAAAATACCGAAGAAGGGCGACCTTCGGGATTGTAGCAATTGGCGTGGTATATGTCTACTTACTGCCGTATCAAAAATTATGGCTAAGGTAATTCTCAATAGGATTAGTGATGTCATCGAGAGCACTCTCGAACTTTATTAGGCTGGATTCCGTAAAGGGTCGTCTTGTACCGACCACACAAATACCCTACGGATAATATTAGAGCAGTCAGCCGAAATGGGTTCGCCACTACATCTCATGTTTGTGGACTTCGAGAAGGCTTTCAACAGCGTTAAGCGAGATTACATATGGAATGCTTTGCGTAGGAGAGGTATTCCAGATAAGGTCATAGCTATGATTAAAGAATCCTACGAAGATGCAAGGTGTCGCGTCTTGCATAGAGGAGAGCTGTCCGAGAGCTTTCTTGTGCGAACGGGTGTCAGACAAGGCTGCATATTATCACCAGCCCTGTTTCTGGTGGTAATAAATGACATCTTGAAAGCTGCACTGGAAGGTGGGGAAGATAAGGATCCTCAATGGAGACTATTTAACATCTTAAGTCACCTTGATTATGCTGATGACATGTGTTTGCTTGCACATAACCGTTCGGACTTAGAGTCAAATGTTCGCTCGTTGCATTCTAAATGGAAAGAGGCGGGACTGAAAATAAATGTGCATAAAACCAAGTACATGCACATGGGTTTGAACGCAAGCACACCGATTGTTCTTAATGGACTGGATGTGGAAGAGGTGCAAGATTTTTGCTATCTCGGAAGCATTGTCAGCATGGACGGCGGAGCCGAAAAGGATGTTGAGGCTCGGCTAAATAAAGCTAGTCAGGCCTTCGGTATCCTTTCCCCTTTCTGGAGGTTAAGAGAGATCTCCCTTCGCCCGAAGCTGCGAGTTTTTGACGCATGCGTTAAATCTGTGTTGTTGTATGGTTGTACTACGTGGAAAATGACCGTTCGACTTACCAAGAAACTACAGACTTTCGTAAGCCAATGCCTCCGGCGCATTTTAGGAATATTCTGGTCAGAAGTGATCTCCAACGACGAACTTTGGAGTACAACTGGCCAGACTAAAATAGGTATTGAGATTTAACGGCGGAAGTGGCAGTGGATCGGTCATACTTTGAAGAAACCAGAGCAAAATATCGCAAAACAGGCTCTGGACTATAGTCCTCAAGGAAGACGTCGGGTTGGCCGACCATGTAACACATGGAAGCGAGCAGTTGAGCAGGAGGCCAGAGGAATAAACAAGTCCTGGCAACAGCTTAAGGCCGATGCTCAGAATCGCGGAAGAGAGTTGTTTCTGTCCTATGCCCCTATAGGGGGTCTTAACAGGAATTTGATTGATTGATTGAACTAATTTGCTTCATATCATGCTGGAGTAGCTATGAAAATGTTTTGCACCAAGTTTAAACTTCAAAAAGTGAGTAGACACTGAGAAAATTAGCGTATTGGATTTAGTGAAATTGTACAGTTAGTATGGGAGGTGGTAGGATTGGGGAGTTCCTAATAATGTTTGAGGAACAACTGTAATCATCATGTAACTGATATATTTTAAATTGCAAATCAGTAACATTCTTAATTTTCAAGGAAATCGAAGTTTTGAAAAGTTGTGATATTGTGTCACGATAGCGAGGAATGATAGGAGGATCATCGCAAGTTCCTGCTGACGGAACAGAAACGTTTGTGGTTGAAGGTGCAGGATAGTAGACGCGATTTGAAAGAGTTCATGAAGAAAATCCGACATAAACATCAGACGTATAAGCAAAAATACGGTGAGGAGCACAAGCTGCAGCTGTCGGAGTGGTTACGGAAGCAGGCGAACGACTTGAGTCAGTTGTAGTTGGTTGCACGCCCGAAAAAGTTAGTCATGCCTGGCGATCGCAAGTGGCAGCATCACTGAACTCTACAGCAAGACGGCGGATTCATGAAGAAATTCTACACAGATTTCCCCGGCGACGAGACACCGCTAGACAGCTACCAGGTTTCGATCCTGAATTGCGTACTGGACAAATTAACGAATTAAAATTTTCGTTCTTGACTTGCTGGTCTATGGCAATCACGACTTGGTGAATTGCGAAACGCAATTTCGTTTTTCGGAATCAGCTCGAAATTGTCCAAGTCGGACGCAATTCAGTGGTGACTATACGTATGTACAGTATTGGACAAAACTAAAGCACCCCTTTGCGAAATATCAGTTATCCTCTAATATTATCAGAAAAACTTGATGAAAAAAATTTGTTCTTAGTTTTTATTATTTATAATTAATCCCCGCAAGGGGGTAGTCCCCGCAAGGGGGTAGTTGTAGTATGAGGTTTTACCAATTCCTGCAACTATCTTTGGAGTTAGCGACTCCACGGACCTGAGCTAACTATCCCCCTCTGGGATGGGGGCTGTAGAATTCACCCACAGCCAGTCCTGCTTGCCCTAAAAATGGCAAATGGACACTCACTGGATCATGGGCTTATCACCCGTGATCTTAAGACCTAAATGATACGAGAAACAGATACATCGCCTCGGATACGGACTGATTCTACGGTAACGACTTTTGGCATTCGAAAACGGACTATGATTGGCTTCTGGAACGTTCGAACATTGAATGACGGGGGAAGAGCTGGGGTTACTCGGTCCTTGCACCGCCAATCAGTGATCGACCGTGACATGGAGCACTATAACATCCAAATCTTGGGCTTGAGCGAGGTCAGGTGGACAGGATCAGGAGAAGAACGAACCCCTAGCGGAAACACTATTCTGTACATTGGCCCTGAAAGTGAAGCCAGAAATGGCGTGGCGTTCGTCCTTACACCGAGAGCGAGAAACTGTCTCATTAGCTGGGAACCAATCTCGGATAGGATTATCGTCGTCAGGCTCAGGACCAGTGTCAGAAACGTCACAATTCTGCAGTGCTACGCACCAACTAATACCGCAACATCTGGTGACAAAGAGGAGTTTTATAGCCAACTGAGTGCCACCTTCGAACGTGTTGCAAGAGGTGATATTATTATCATCTCGGGAGATACGAACGCCCAGGTTGGATCAGACAACACTGGGCTAGAACACGTCATGGGGAGGCATGGTGACCCTTGGGTCGACGCTTCACGACCTTGGATTAAGAGACCCGAAAACGGCGAATTATTTGTGGAGTTCTGTAGTACTCGGCAAATGGTCATCGGAGGGACCCTTTTTCCACACAAGAGTCATCATAAAACATCTTGGGTTTCCCCTGATGGTGTTACTCAGAAGCAGATCGACCATTTGGCTATAAGTCGCCAATGGAGAAGATGTCTCCTCGATGTGCGAGCGAAACGTGGAGCTGACGTGGGGAGCGATCACCACTTGATGGTTGCCTGCTTGAGATTGTGTACAGCAGCTATCCGACGACCACAAATTCTTCAAATGAAGCGCAAGCTTAATGTGGATAAACTCATAGATCCCAACAAAAAACTCGAATACACCATCGTTCTACGCGAAAAGTCATCCACATTGGGTGAACATGAAATGCGCACACTGGACGCCAATTGGGAGGCAACCAGAAACACTTTTCTAACTAGTGCTGAAGAATCTGTGGGATATGTGCAAAGCGGTGAGAAACCCTGGATGTCGCAAGACACATGGGACAAGGTTGGCAATCGGAAAAAAGCGAAATTGGCAATCATCTCTCAACCCGATGTCAACCAACGAACGCCCGACTTGAGGCAGAACTACCGCGATGCTCATATACAGCTTAAAAAGGCTGTTAGACGCGACAAGAGAAAGGCCATTGAAGATCTGGCAAACAAGGCAGAATCTGCGGCTTACCTTGGGGATATGGGTTCACTATTTAAAATCATGAAACAGTTGACGAACAGGAATTTCACCGCCAACCATCTGGTGAGAGATGCCAACGGAACTCTCCTTAATATGAGTGAACACCAGTTGCGACGATGGAAGGAATACTTCTCTGATATTTTAAACATCTTGTCAGATGAAGATATTCCGGAAACAGAACAACTTCCAAACATCCAACCGCAACAATCCTCTATTAGGGACGATCCCCCAGATAAGGAAGAGATAGTTTCCGCCATTCGGTCAATGGCGGGAAGGAAAGCTCCAGGTATAGACGGACTACCAACCGAACTCCTCAAAGCGGACCCGGAAATAACAGCCGATATACTCCTCCCACTCTTCACTAAGGTGTGGAATGATGGAAGATATCCGACTGAATGGAAGGAGGGCGTCATTGTGAAAATTCCGAAGAAGGGCGACCTTCGGGATTGTGGCAATTGGCGTGGTATATGTCTACTTACTGCCGTATCAAAAATTATGGCTAAGGTAATTCTCAATAGGATTAGTGATGTCGTCGAGAGCACTCTCGAAGTTTATCAGGCTGGATTCCGTAAAGGGTCGTCTTGTACCGACCACACAAATACCCTACGGATAATATTAGAGCAGTCAGCCGAAATGGGTTCGCCACTACATCTCATGTTTGTGGACTTCGAGAAGGCTTTCGACAGCGTTAAGCGAGATTACATATGGAATGCTTTGCGTAGGAGAGGTATTCCAAATAAGGTCATAGCTATGATTAAAGAATCCTGCAGAAGATGCAAGGTGTCGCGTCTTGCATAGAGGAGAGCTGTCCGAGAGCTTTCTTGTGCGAACGGGTGTCAGACAAGGCTGCATATTATCACCAGCCCTGTTTCTGGTGGTAATAAATGACATCTTGAAAGCTGCACTGGAAGGTGGGGAAGGTAAAGGTCTTCAATGGAGACTATTTAACATCTTAAGTCACCTTGATTATGCTGATGACGTGTGTTTGCTTGCACATACCCGTTCGGACTTAGAGTCAAATGTTCGCTCGTTGCATTCTAAATGCAAAGAGGCGGGACTGAAAATAAATGTGCGTAAAACCAAGTACTTGCACATGGGTTCGAACGCAAGCACACCGATTGTTCTTAATGGACAGGATGTGGAAGAGGTGCAAGATTTTTGCTATCTCAGAAGCATTGTCAGCATGGACGGCGGAGCCGAAAAGGATGTTGAGGCTCGGCTAAATAAAGCTCGTCAGGCCTTCGGTATCCTTTCCCCTTTCTGGGGGTTAAGAGAGATCTCCCTTCGCACGAAGCTGCGAGTTTTTGACGCATGCGTCAAATCCGTGTTGTTATATGGTCTTACTACGAGGAGAGTGACCGTTCGACTTACCAAGAACTACAAACTTTCGTGAACCAATGCCGCCGACGCATTTTAGGAATATTTTGGTCAGAAGTGATCTCCAACGACGAACTTTGGAGTACAACTCGCCAGACTAAAATAGGTATTGAGATTCAACGGCGAAAGTGGCAGTGGATCGGTCATACTTTGAGGAAACCAGAGCAAAACATCGCAAAACAGGCTCTGGATTATAACCCTCAAGGAAGACGTCGGGTTGGTCGACCATGTAACACATGGAAGCGGGCAGTTGAGCAGGAGGCCAGAGGAATAAACAAGTCCTGGCAACAGCTTAAAGCCGATGCGCAGGATCGCGCCTTGTGGAAGAGAGTTGTTTCTGTCTTAAGGGGGTGTTAACAGGAATTTAATTGACATATGTATTATAAAAAAACGTAACAATGACAATTCAGTCTTTTCAACAACAAAAAATAAAAAAAAATATATTTCTCAGTACTCAAAAGTTGCCTGGACAAAACTAAAGCACCCTCTAGCTGACGATCAGAATTTATACCAAATATTGGGTAGTTTTAGTATTTCGTCGCCAGTCCTTTATTTGTAATAACAGCAGCATATCTTTTTGGCATAGAAGATATTATATTATCAATGAACTCTTCAGGAATAATTTCCCACGCTGTCTTAATAACTTCGAAAAGTAACGGTTTTGTCCTGCAGTTTTCCCTGTCGATCCTCCTTTTGGCAATTCAAAGGGGTCAAATCGCAGCTCCGAGGCCGGCAAATTGACATCGCCAAATGCCAAAAACGCACTATTTAGGCTACAGCTCACTCACTTTGGAAATAAGTTTGTAATATTTCCCAATGTCGTTCAAGTGTAAAGCGTTCCGCGGAGGTATGATACTGACTTTCTGTCAAGATTTCGAGCAGGAAACAGCTTTCAGTGTTAAAATAACCTATGATTTAAAAAGAAACCAATGGATGACCCACCCCCTATATAAAACGGAGTGCCTGATAGGCTGTCTCACGTGAGAATACTTTTTGATTCAAAAATTGGGTGCAAGCTTAACTTGGCTTCAAACTTTTACAAAAAAAAACATAATTTGTATTCTCTCTTGGTTGCTAATATTCAGTCAGCAATGAAATAATTTTCAGTACAATGGAGTTTATTGTGTTATTTCAAAAATCTTTATTTTTTCAATTTTTATAAGTTTTTGGTTCGTGTCTAAGCTAAGCACTTTAGCAACGAACAATTTAACGCGGGACAGAGGTAGTTGCTTTGGGTTTAAGTATGCCAAACAAGGATAGCGAAACAATTTTTTCGGACAATTTAACGTGGAAAAGAGTTAGTTGCAATATTATTAAATGTGCCAGACAAAGATAACGAAACGAAAAATTTCGAGCATTTCGCCAGTAAGGGAGGGAAATAATTTCATTCCCATTTTCATACACGGCAAATCATGCTCATAGTCACCCCTTATTACATATTCTCCTTGCTTGGAACTGACGTTGTTTTTGGATTAAATATTTATGTGCTAATAAAAAGAAGAAAACATAATTGGAGTACGATTGGGCGTAAAGCCCAATCGTGCGATACTCTAGATGAAAGAGGAATTTTTGGATCTTAAGAAATTTTGTAGGAGAAGTGGTAGAGGAGGTGACGACATTGAACTAATTTTTCCACATCACGCTAAGGTTGCTATCAAAATGTTTTATACAAAATTTAGGATTTAAAAATTTTATAGGTACTAAGAAAATTAGTGTATTGGATGTAGTGAAATAGTCCAGTTTGTATGGGAGGTGATACAAGGAGGGGCGAGTTTTTAATGACTTTTCAGAAATAACTATAAACATCATGCTTTTGACATATTTTAAATTTCAAATCAGTAGCATTCATTCTTTTCAGGAAAATCAACTTTTTATAAAGTTGTAAAATTGTGTCAGGTTGTATGGGAGGGAGTAGAAGGAGTGAATGTAATAATATAATTTTTTTCGGTCTTACTAGTAATTTAAAATAAATATTTCGTGCACAATTTCAGCTCTATCAATTTTATACGCACTGAGTAAATTAGTTTAGAGCATTTCATAAAAAAGTGCAGTTTGTATGGGAGGTGGTGGAAGGAAGGGAAGGACTCAAATAACTTTTATACAGTAGATTTATATCATCATAAAAGTATTCTATTCCAAATTTCAGATCAATAGGATTTATATTTTTCGGTAAAATCCGTTTATTGTGAAATTGCGAAATTGTGTCATTTTGTATGGGAGGGGGTAGAAGGAGTACAGTAAATCGTCTAATTTTTTTTTAGTCTTATTAATAATTCCAATTTAATATTTAGTGCACAATTTCAACTAGATAAGTATTATATGCACTGAGTAAATTGGTTTAGAGCATTTCATGAAAAAGTGCATTTTGTATGGGAGGTGTTGGAAGGAGGGGAAACATATAAATTATTTTTATACAGTTGATTGGAATTATTACAAAAGTATTATATTCGAAATTTCAGTTCAATATCATTTATACTTTTCGAGCAAATCCGTTTATTGTCAGATTGCGAAATTGTGTTATTTTGTATGGGAGGGGGTAGAAGGGGTATAGCGATTTGGCCCGTTCACAAAGTCGACCTTAATTTTTTGTCAAAAACGACGTGAACGAAATTTGAGATTTCTAGCTAAACGCGTTCTCAAGCTAGAGAGCGAACGGACGGACATCCTGTTTTGAGATTTTTGAGTAATGATATGAACTTCTGTATCATTCATTTTCTCTCCGAGCCTTATTTCTTGGCGTTACAAACTTTAGAGCAAACTTATAATACTCTCAGATTTCATCTAGAGTATAAAAATGCATCGCACACCTATTCTATTGGTGAGAGTTGTCGGGTCTCCAGGTTTACTACTCAAAGAGTAATACCTGCTCTAGAAAAACTGACACACACAGCATGTATTAGCTTTTGGCCTGTAATGATATACGTTCTCGCAACAGCAATAGCTGTGTTTTTTCCCTAACGGGAGTAGAACAGATTAAGGTACTCCCCAAAAAAACGATCCGGGGTGTAAATTTTTTCTGGATGTATCTCCAGAAAACATTTATTACTAGGCGATTCAGCATATCAATCAAGAAGTTGGCTTGTATTACCTTTTAAGGACAACGGATCACTTACCGATGCACACAAACGGTAAAACTACGTACATCCTTCTACAAGGATAGTAGTCGAAAATGCTTTCGGTCTGTTGAAGACTAAATGTAGAAGGTTGCTTCATTTTACGGAGTAAACTAATATATGTGCGGTATCGAATATCGTTCTCAGCATATGTATTCTCCTTAACATATGCATTTTGTTCGACAATGAAATTGATATTGATCCTTCTGTTTCAGACGACACATCAGAGAGTGTAACAATTACAACCGATATCACCACTGATAGACTTCAGCAATTACTTAATCATTTGGTTAACCAACGCATTATTTAATAACAACTAAATAATTTTAACGATTTTCTGTGTATTTCTGTGTATTTCTGTGTTATTAAAAATATTCAAATCAATAAAATGTTAAAAAAAATCACAAATATTTGGAAATCAAAACAGAACAATGTAAGATTTATCGAAGAGTTGCTGTATTAGCTTAATTTTTGCTTCGTACTTCCGATCCTTAGCTATCTCCGCTTCCTTATGTCGCTTTTCCAAGTTTTCTCCCGACGTTGCGATATATTTAACATATTTTTCTTCTCGCTAAATTCTAATTTTTTTGGGGTCGACATTACCGGTAATCTTTCCGCACGGGCAAGGTCTTCCGTTGCACCGCTGATGCTATTTGAGTCGTCCAATGGAGGAACTGAAGAATCGCTCAGGTTAATGGTATGCCTATTGGCTATAATAGGCTTATCTCCAAATATTTCATTCACTTGCTCTAAAAATGCAAGGATGAAGAGCTTATTGATATTTCTGATCGATGCCATATGGTGAAACTTAGCAGAAGTGCTCTAGGAGTGTTAGAACCATTCGTTGATATAGAAACCAATACAATTTCTTGGAAGTATCTAACACGTTTGGTAGAGCACTAAGAGAAACCAATAAGAAATTGCGAAAAGTCCGTTTTTATTTTCATAAGCAAAAAATTAAAGTCCGTTTGGTTATTCAAACAATGAGCAAAACTGTTGGTGACGCCTTAGATTTTTGTCACATCACCTTGCATGTGCCACAATTTTTGCAAACTGCTAAGTTTCTTCGGCTTTTCAATGATATTTTCGATTCATTAAATACTAAAAATATACACGGTTTCTTTTACCAAAAGGTATTATGCGAACAAAATTGTTTGGATGTTAAAATTTTTACAGCTATCCAATACATTTCAAATTTAAAATTAATTATTGGGAAACTTCTAGTTATACACAGAAAAAAAACAGGATTCATTGGTATTACTACTTGCCTCAAGAGTATCGACATTTTGTATCAAAGATTTATTGCCAGTGGCAGTTTGAAAAGTATGCCATATTATGAATTGAAGACCACCTGGAACTATTTTTTTGTTCAATAAGAACTAAATTAGGCTACAATAATAATCAGAGTGCAGTGGCGTGGCGTCCATTGATGCAAGGGAAGAATTTTACTTCTCGAATGTGTTTAAATTTAGTTACCAAAAAATTTTAAAAATCTTTTGAAAATTCATGCACTTCATAAAAATTGGGCTTTATTTTCGCTCAGCATGGCACACAACCTATCTGTCGCTTTTACTCTAACACGCCTTGGAGTACAAAGCTCACCTTTAGGTGGGCATTCTCAATAGAAAAACGGCCGAGATGCGATTTGAATAATGCATATCTGGCACTCACGGTCCACCCATAGAAAAATCTTTCCACCCCCCTAAAAAAAATCCACTGTCATACCAAGCGTGGAAGCATCGTGGAATGTTATCACTATCAGAATTCCTTAATGCAAGGAAATTGCCATAGATCGGTTCCAAATTCAAAAAATGGAAATCGAATCATCCTCTGGCTCATCATTTAGTGAAGTGACGAAACAAACAACAACATCCCCACACCAAGTACATAAATAAAATAACACAAAAAATTAACAAAAAATTGGGATCAACTAGCGTTAAGTCTACGCTTTAAGCACATCTTATCAATAGAGAAGTCTTATTAACTTCTCTCGCGAGACGCGAAATCGGCTCATTCATGCCATAATTTGTCCGGTGAAAACATATCTGTAGAAGTCTAGGCTGCCTTGGTAAAAATTGAACAACAGCAAACTGCATCAATCCTAAAAGTGTGGAAGAATCAACTAACCCTGTAAGAAGTTGATGAGCAAAGACTACATCAGCTACCTCACGTCGTTTCGAAAGTGACGACATATTTAATAGCTTAAGTCGATCGATATAAGGAGGAAGACGAATTCTGTCATTCCAATTAAGGTGGCATAAGGCAAATCTCACAAATTTCCGTTGAATTGATTCAATTCTTCCAATGTGCTCATCATATTGAGGAGACCAAACTTGAGAAGCATATTCAAGGTGAGATCTAACGAAGGTATTATAAAGAATCAATTTAACAAAGGGATTGTTAAATTCCTTAGATAAGCGTGTGGTGAAACCTAACATAGAATTACCCTTTTGCACAATTTTGTTTATATGCAAAATAAAATCAAGTTTATGGTCAAATTATAGAGTTGACACGATCCAAAATACAGTCATTGAGACTGTAAGTTACTACAAACGGTGAGACTTTCCTAGTCAATGACATAACATGACATTTATTCACATTTAAACGAAGATCATTATGGCGACACCAATTGCTAAAATTAATCAAATCTTCTTGAAGAAAATTGTCTAAATTGGAACTAAGGGACCTAAAGATCTTAATGTCATCTGCATAAATAAGTACTTCTGAGTATTTAAGAACAGAAGCAACATCATTAATGGCCAGGATAAACAATAGTGGCCCTAAATGACTTCCCTGAGGCACACCAGAATGCGCAGTAAATGGCATAGAAGTACAATCACGGAAGAGAACTTGATAAGTTCTATTAAATAGATATGACTTAATCCAATTAATAAGGAAAACCTAACATGTCTAATTTCAACAAAATAATGGAATGGAGTAGTTTATCAAAAGCCTTACTAACATCAGTATAAATACAATCCACCTGCTTGCCCTCCTCAATATCCACAATAGATTTATTCGTAAACTCCATGAGATTAGTGACTCTTGACCTATTTTTGACAAAACCATGTTGTTTACTTGAAATCACGGATTTACAGTGAAACGATATACACTCATACACTACAGATTCAAAAAGCTTTGGAATAGCTGATAGCTTAGCTATTGGTCGATAGTTGACAACATCAGATTTTGCACCACCTTTGTGAGTTGGTATGATAAAGGATGCCTTCCATACGTTCGGAAAAATCCCAGTTTTTAGGGACCTTTGAAAGAGGAGGGAGAGTTCAGCAATAGAGAGACAGCAGCGTTTCAAGACAACTGCAGGAACTCCATCTGGGCCAGGAGAAGAAACATCCTTAAGACGAGAAATATGGTTAACTATATCATTATAGAAAATCGTTATATCAGACAAAGTAGTTGAAGCAGTACCTTTAAAGTTTTCAAAGTACGACATGTCAGCAATAAAGTTACTACCAGAAAAAGATCCACTGAAGAATGTGGCAAAAAAATTACAGATAGTAAATTGATCATTAGTCTACGCTTTAAGCACATCTTATCAATAGAAAAGTCTTATTAACTTCTCTCGCGAGACGCGAAATCGGCTCATTCATGCCATAATTTGTCCGGTGAAAACATATCTGTAGAAGTCTAGGCTGCCTTGGTAAAAATTGAACAACAGCAAACTGCATCAATCCTAAAAGTGTGGAAGAATCAACTAACCCTGTAAGAAGTTGATGAGCAAAGACTACATCAGCTACCTCACGTCGTTTCGAAAGTGACGACATATTTAATAGCTTAAGTCGATCGATATAAGGAGGAAGACGAATTCTGTCATTCCAATTAAGGTGGCATAAGGCAAATCTCACAAATTTCCGTTGAATTGATTCAATTCTTCCAATGTGCTCATCATATTGAGGAGACCAAACTTGAGAAGCATATTCAAGGTGAGATCTAACGAAGGTATTATAAAGAATCAATTTAACAAAGGGATTGTTAAATTCCTTAGATAAGCGTGTGGTGAAACCTAACATAGAATTACCCTTTTGCACAATTTTGTTTATATGCAAAATAAAATCAAGTTTATGGTCAAATTATAGAGTTGACACGATCCAAAATACAGTCATTGAGACTGTAAGTTACTACAAACGGTGAGACTTTCCTAGTAAATGACATAACATGACATTTATTCACATTTAAACGAAGATCATTATGGCGACACCAATTGCTAAAATTAATCAAATCTTCTTGAAGAAAATTATCTAAATTGGAACTAAGGGACCTAAAGATCTTAATGTCATCTGCATAAATAAGTACTTCTGAGTATTTAAGAACAGAAGCAACATCATTAATGGCCAGGATAAACAATAGTGGCCCTAAATGACTTCCCTGAGGCACACCAGAATGCGCAGTAAATGGCATAGAAGTACAATCACGGAAGAGAACTTGATAAGTTCTATTAAATAGATATGACTTAATCCAATTAATAAGGAAAACCTAACATGTCTAATTTCAACAAAATAATGGAATGGAATAGTTTATCAAAAGCCTTACTAACATCAGTATAAATACAATCCACCTGCTTGCCCTCCTCAATATCCACAATAGATTTATTCGTAAACTCCATGAGATTAGTGACTCTTGACCTATTTTTGACAAAACCATGTTGTTTACTTGAAATCACGGATTTACAGTGAAACGATATACACTCATACACTACAGATTCAAAAAGCTTTGGAATAGCTGATAGTTTAGCTATTGGTCGATAGTTGACAACATCAGATTTTGCACCACCTTTGTGAGTTGGTATGATAAAGGATGCCTTCCATACGTTCGGAAAAATCCCAGTTTTTAGGGACCTTTGAAAGAGGAGGGAGAGTTCAGCAATAGAGAGACAGCAGCGTTTCAAGACAACTGCAGGAACTCCATCTGGGCCAGGAGAAGAAACATCCTTAAGACGAGAAATATGGTTAACTATATCATTATAGAAAATCGTTATATCAGACAAAGTAGTTGAAGCAGTACCTTTAAAGTTTTCAAAGTACGACATGTCAGCAATAAAGTTACTACCAGAAAAAGATCCACTGAAGAATGTGGCAAAAAAATTACAGATAGTAAATTGATCATTAGTCTACGCTTTAAGCACATCTTATCAATAGAAAAGTCTTATTAACTTCTCTCGCGAGACGCGAAATCGGCTCATTCATGCCATAATTTGTCCGGTGAAAACATATCTGTAGAAGTCTAGGCTGCCTTGGTAAAAATTGAACAACAGCAAACTGCATCAATCCTAAAAGTGTGGAAGAATCAACTAACCCTGTAAGAAGTTGATGAGCAAAGACTACATCAGCTACCTCACGTCGTTTCGAAAGTGACGACATATTTAATAGCTTAAGTCGATCGATATAAGGAGGAAGACGAATTCTGTCATTCCAATTAAGGTGGCATAAGGCAAATCTCACAAATTTCCGTTGAATTGATTCAATTCTTCCAATGTGCTCATCATATTGAGGAGACCAAACTTGAGAAGCATATTCAAGGTGAGATCTAACGAAGGTATTATAAAGAATCAATTTAACAAAGGGATTGTTAAATTCCTTAGATAAGCGTGTGGTGAAACCTAACATAGAATTACCCTTTTGCACAATTTTGTTTATATGCAAAATAAAATCAAGTTTATGGTCGAATTATAGAGTTGACACGATCCAAAATACAGTCATTGAGACTGTAAGTTACTACAAACGGTGAGACTTTCCTAGTAAATGACATAACATGACATTTAACCACATTTAAACGAAGATCATTATGGCGACACCAATTGCTAAAATTAATCAAATCTTCTTGAAGAAAATTGTCTAAATTGGAACTAAGGGACCTAAAGATCTTAATGTCAACTGCATAAATAAGTACTTCTGAGTATTTAAGAACAGAAGCAACATCATTACTGGCCAGGACAAACAATAGTGGCCCTAAATGACTTCCCTGGGGCACACCAGAATGCGCAGTAAATGGCATAGAAGTACAATCACGGAAGAGAACTTGATAAGTTCTATTAAATAGATATGACTTAATCCAATTAATAAACCATGTAGGAAAACCTAACATGTCTAATTTCAACAAAATAATGGAATGGGGTAGTTTATCAAAAGCCTTACTAAAATCAGTATAAATACAATCCACCTGCTTGCCCTCCTCAATATCCACAATAGATTTATTCGTAAACTCCATGAGATTAGTGACTGTTGACCTATTTTATACAAAACCATGTTGTTTACTTGAAATCACGGATTTACAGTGAAACGATATACACTCATACACTACAGATTCAAAAAGCTTTGGAATAGCTGATAGTTTAGCTATTGGTCGATAGTTGACAACATCAGATTTTGCACCACCTTTGTGAGTTGGTATGATAAAGGATGCCTTCCATACGTTCGGAAAAATCCCAGTTTTTAGGGACCTTTGAAAGAGGAGGGAGAGTTCAGCAATAGAGAGACAGCAGCGTTTCAAGACAACTGCAGGAACTCCATCTGGGCCAGGAGAAGAAACATCCTTAAGACGAGAAATATGGTTAACTATATCATTATAGAAAATCGTTATATCAGACAAAGTAGTTGAAGCAGTACCTTTAAAGTTTTCAAAGTACGACATGTCAGCAATAAAGTTACTACCAGAAAAAGATCCACTGAAGAATGTGGCAAAAAAATTACAGATAGTAAATTGATCATTAGTCTACGCTTTAAGCACATCTTATCAATAGAAAAGTCTTATTAACTTCTCTCGCGAGACGCGAAATCGGCTCATTCATGCCATAATTTGTCCGGTGAAAACATATCTGTAGAAGTCTAGGCTGCCTTGGTAAAAATTGAACAACAGCAAACTGCATCAATCCTAAAAGTGTGGAAGAATCAACTAACCCTGTAAGAAGTTGATGAGCAAAGACTACATCAGCTACCTCACGTCGTTTCGAAAGTGACGACATATTTAATAGCTTAAGTCGATCGATATAAGGAGGAAGACGAATTCTGTCATTCCAATTAAGGTGGCATAAGGCAAATCTCACAAATTTCCGTTGAATTGATTCAATTCTTCCAATGTGCTCATCATATTGAGGAGACCAAACTTGAGAAGCATATTCAAGGTGAGATCTAACGAAGGTATTATAAAGAATCAATTTAACAAAGGGATTGTTAAATTCCTTAGATAAGCGTGTGGTGAAACCTAACATAGAATTACCCTTTTGCACAATTTTGTTTATATGCAAAATAAAATCAAGTTTATGGTCGAATTATAGAGTTGACACGATCCAAAATACAGTCATTGAGACTGTAAGTTACTACAAACGGTGAGACTTTCCTAGTAAATGACATAACATGACATTTAACCACATTTAAACGAAGATCATTATGGCGACACCAATTGCTAAAATTAATCAAATCTTCTTGAAGAAAATTGTCTAAATTGGAACTAAGGGACCTAAAGATCTTAATGTCAACTGCATAAATAAGTACTTCTGAGTATTTAAGAACAGAAGCAACATCATTACTGGCCAGGACAAACAATAGTGGCCCTAAATGACTTCCCTGGGGCACACCAGAATGCGCAGTAAATGGCATAGAAGTACAATCACGGAAGAGAACTTGATAAGTTCTATTAAATAGATATGACTTAATCCAATTAATAAACCATGTAGGAAAACCTAACATGTCTAATTTCAACAAAATAATGGAATGGGGTAGTTTATCAAAAGCCTTACTAAAATCAGTATAAATACAATCCACCTGCTTGCCCTCCTCAATATCCACAATAGATTTATTCGTAAACTCCATGAGATTAGTGACTGTTGACCTATTTTATACAAAACCATGTTGTTTACTTGAAATCACGGATTTACAGTGAAACGACATACACTCATACACTACAGATTCAAAGAGCTTTGGAATAGCTGATAGTTTAGCTATTGGTCGATAGTTGACAACATCAGATTTTGCACCAACTTTGTGAGTTGGTATGATAAAGGATGCCTTCCATACGTTCGGAAAAATCCCAGTTTTTAGGGACCTTTGAAAGAGGAGGGAGAGTTCAGCAATAGAGAGACAGCAGCGTTTCAAGACAACTGCAGGAACTCCATCTGGGCCAGGAGAAGAAACATCCTTAAGACGAGAAATATGGTTAACTATATCATTATAGAAAATCGTTATATCAGACAAAGTAGTTGAAGCAGTACCTTTAAAGTTTTCAAAGTACGACATGTCAGCAATAAAGTTACTACCAGAAAAAGATCCACTGAAGAATGTGGCAAAAAAATTACAAATAGTAAATTGATCATTAGTATTGTTGCCAAGGAATTGAAAAGAAGCTGGATAACCATCAGATTTACGCTTACAATTAACAAATTTCCAAAACTTCGGGGGATCTCTAATAATATCCGACTGCACTTTAAGTAAGTATTCAGAATACAAGCGATTAGATAAATCTTTGAAGAAGTCATAACATTCTTCAAATAAACGAAAATCAGTTTCATTCTTCGTCCTAGTATACCTATTCCACGCTGCATCACGAGAGTTGCGAATCGCAAGCAACTCACTCGTGTACCAAGGATACAATAATGAGATATTCTTCCGATAAGTAAAAGGAACTGAAGCAACAAAAAATTGGTATAGAATATAATAAAAATCAACTACAGCACCATCAAAATCAGGATTGTCAAAAATTTCATCAAAGTTGAAGTTAGATATAAGATAGTCCAATCGTGAAAAATCGGCTTTATTAAAATCAAAAGATAGCACTTTCTCACTAGGGCTAAAAATATGCTCCTCGTCAATAATAAGAAGGGAGGGTGTAAGACATCAATAATCGAAATTGATGATAAGCTCTCTTCCACGGAACAGGCACAGTAGTCAGAATAAAAAACCAAGTCAAGCTGTCTTCCATAGGAATTCCGAACAAGGCTAAGTTGGTGGAGACCAAGTGCAAATATATTATCTACAAAAAAACATTCAAGCGAGGACGAAGCATCAGAAACTAAGAGAGTAGAATCATCGTCAGAAAATGACCAAGAAAGACTTGGAATATTAAAATCACCTAATAAAATGAGTTCGTCAGACATATTCATACTTCTATGAACAAATTTTATACTGTCAACTATTTTTTCGTATAAGGAACAAGGACTCGAAGGGGGAATATATGTCAAAAAGACATAAATATCCTTATTACTAAACACAAGTTTAACACACAGGATCTCCAGACAGTGAGGGTTCGGCACGTCAACAACTACACAATTAATGTAGCTTCGGACTGCTAATAACAATCCACCACCTTTCAATCTTAAATCGGATACATAACGATCCCTACGAAAGACTTGGAAGTCTGAACTAAAGAGTTCACTGTTAGAAAAGCTACAGTTTAGTCCCGTTTCAGTAAAAGCAATAACATCATAAGACGAGTTCTGGCTTGAAGCAAATATCGCCAGGGTTTTAGCGCGCAGTCCATTTACGTTTTGATAGTACATAAATGGACACTTGTCTGAATTTTTTGAACCTGAACCTGGTAAGCTAACACGACGAGAAACAAATTCTTTAACAAATGCTCCAGGCGGCCAAGAATTATTATCTAATAATCGATTAAAAAGTTCATTATTGGCCATAACAATTTTAAAAGAGGCAATGGAACTAGCATCTTTACTAACTTTTTCACATTTAACTGCTGACCCAGCTAAAACAAATTTTTTTGAAATCAAATAGTTAATGACATCATCAGGGAATGTTCGAGGACCAAGCCGAGAAATAAAAAGGGCTTTCGGTCGAGGTACAACAGTTAATAAAGGTAGATGTGAAGGCAAAGTAGAAGAAGATTCAGTGGTATTAGTAGTAATAGTAGCAGTACAAGGCGTTTGAGAGCTACTCGAAGAAAATAGAGTAGGCTTCGAGAGTGTAGACTTTTTACTAACGGAAGCTTTCGATGATGCTTGGCTATTTTTAGTAGAGACAGAACTACTCACTGTAGTCTTCCTGCGGGAAGGGCGTTGGTGAAAAGCAGGACTATTAGTATCCTCTAATTCCGGAACCGGAACAATTATCGAGACTTATCTCCTATAACACAATTCAATGCGTTATAAGAGTTAGTGGAATCGGTTGAAATAGAAATATATGCTTGCTGCAGTGTCAAGCGACAATTGCAAATCAGAAATAAAAAATAAAAGCCAAGAAATATGCACTTAGTACCCATAATTACTAAGCAAAAACTTAATATATTCCAACAACAATTCAAAAAAAAGAAAGAAAAACGCCACACAATATGCAATTAAATTGCAAACGAATATTATCGTTACGAAATTATATCAAAGATCCCAGTTGACAACTAAACCCGCACACACTATCGCAGAATGAAACAACTGTATAGAGAAAAACAACTACACAATGAGAAACTAAATAAAAAGCTAATATGAAAAATTCAGAATTGAACTTAGAAAAACTAAAAGAAACCAGTTCCAAAGCACACGGATAATTACAAATTAATTAACGCAGCAAAATGATAATTATTCACCGGAAAAACCCATAAGAAAAAAAGGAAAATAAAATAAAATTACACGAACAGCACACTAGTTGACACCTTAAGACGGACGACGAACGATCACTGCTTCCATTTCCAGGCTCTCATTCTCTCATTCTCGTTACAAGTATTGCCAATTATTGAAATTTTATTATTGGTTAAAAAATTATCAGCGAAAAAAGTTTGATGGCGGAGAGGCGAGCTTTGATTAAAGTTCTATTAATATTTTTGCAGATCTTGGCGACATCTGTTTTCCCATATTAGTTTCTATTTCGGTTCCCAACTAAGCTAAACAATTAAAAGCTGTCGCCGGAAGCCGTTATCACTCTCATTTAGCACGATGAATCGGGTTTAGAACTATTATCTATAGATCTTTATAAGCCTAGCTTTTTGATTTTTATCAATGCATTATTGATTACCTTTTCAGAATCTGTTCAGATCTCGGATTAATTGCGTAGAAGAACGACACTATAGAATAACTAAAATTATTTTACTGCTATTACTTTATTATTTTAATAATAAAGTATTGTGATCGACTTGGAAAAAAAAAAATTTGCTACCCTGAAATTTTGTTTTTTCGCGTTTCATGACTAGTCTTACGATTCCCCTCCCTCCTCTACCCCTTCCCATACAAAATTATTTTTTCGAGCATTTTTAAGAAATAAGTTGTCAGCTAACTCTTAAAAGCTATCAATTTCAAATTTTGCAGAAAAACTTATAAAAATAATTCAAATGAAGTTTCTTTAAAAGTTTTGAAATCGCGCTTGCCCTTCTACCCTCTCCCATACAAAACTATGATTTCGACCAATTTCATTATATCAACTAATAACCAACAAACTAGAAGTTACGAACTTGAAATTCTATACAAGCACCTTACAAGAGACGCGAAATAAAACTGCGTATCAAATTTTACGATTCCCCTATATTCTCTACACCCTCCCACACAAATGTTCGGTTTCATGAATGTAAAATACACCGAATTTTATGAAAATTCTATGCAACTTCGTCTATGAAACACATTCTATACAGAGAATATTGGACGTAATTCAAGCAATTAATTAAAAAGCTTTTAACATCTACCCACCCTTACTATTACCCCTACTCCTCTCCTCATAAAAACCCAAACTTACAGAAACAAATGAAATATTGTTAAATTGACAACAGCCCTGCCCAAGAACTCCCTTTCACTTAGCCTTCCCTAACCACTCTAACCTGCAAATTGACTTTCCACTCATCCGCAACTTGTCCCAAGAATAATAAAGTTTCGCCCGACTTGTTGGCAGTTTATTTTTGTTTTGTAATCGGTGAAATTGCGCATTGAATTGGATTGTTTGTAAAAATAAGATACTTTTGCAAAGTATATTTTGGTAACAATAAAATGAATCCGAACAGACCCAATTAAGTCCAATAAGGGTATACGTAAAAAAAAAACCTTGAAATCAACTAATACTTTCGTCTAGCACGTAAATTGAACAACTTTTGAGAAACATCAAAATATCATGTCTGAATATATTTGTATTGTGGTAGATCGATGCGTATTAACTCGGTTTTTCTATGTCAAACCTATAGATTTACAAGCCTTAAATCACAGTCCACATAGTATAACATGTTCGGAAAGTTGTCAACAGATTTTACGAGTATCTTGTCAAGTATAATAAATTTGAAAAGGGATGCTAAGGTTTAAACGCAATTTAAGCTAGAAAATACGTTGATGAATCGTCACATATCTAATAGTATTGTGCTTTAGGAGAGATGTGCAAATATTTAAATTGTGTTAAGCGTTTAATGAAAAGGTGCTTAGGCATTGTGATTTCTGACCTATTGCACTATGCGACAGTAGTTCAGCCCCATAAGAAATTCGGATAAAAATAAATGCAAATAGAATTATGAGTAGATAAGATGGAAGGTAGCTAGGGTCTAGCCTAGTGGGTAGCGTGTTGGTCTGCAATGCGAAGGTCGTGAGTTCAAATCCCGGTCAACGCATAATTCCACCACACTAGTTGCATGGGTATACCTTGGTTACCTCAATCTACGAAAATCAAAAATTTGTAGATAGAGGGTTGTGCGAAGGGCTTACAATCCTTTCGCAATACATAATGAAAATATTAAAGAACCTGAAGGTCAGGAGGCCAAGACCCGATTTGGGCTGTAGAAGAAGATGAAAGGATATCTCAGATGGTCACCAATTTTGTGGCGGTGTACAGGTTAGGGAGGAGGCGGGTAGAGTGCTAGAACCGAAACTGCAAATTCGAATATCTCAACTATGGCTCTACCTTGAAAGGTATAGATCGATACAGATATTAAAACTAATATAAAAACAAATTGTCGGAAACATTTAAACATTCCGAAGTTTAAAAAAAAAATTCTGCTACTACACACAAACATTTCTTATTTTGGAATCATCTAAGGCGAGGTGTCGCTACACCATAATCGACAGGAAGGTGATTCCGTAGATAATCGCAACTGGAGCATGATGTGAAAAAGTGGTCGTTCCTTCTACCAACCCTCATGCAAAATATCATAATTCAAAAAGCTCATATAGAGTATCGCATGTTTGGAATTTACGCGCAATCGTAGTCTGTTGTTTTCTTATCATTTTCATTTTATTCAGAAGAGAAAAATAGACAATTACAACGATCAGAATAAGTTTTCTTCAAGGAGTGTAATTCAGTTATTCACTTATTCCAACAATTCTTTATTATCGCAGAATTGGTGTGTGAATAAAGTCTAAACACTTCTTGATAGAAGATAAAATTAAGTTATTCAAATCCTGTTGAAATTAGCCTCCCTTCTTCCCGTCATCTCCTAAATAGCTCCACACGAAATTCGTGATTGACAAGGCTTCGATTTTGAGTTTTCATTGTACATGTTGCACAGCATAGCATGTGACGAATACGAATAAGGATATTCTCATGCTGGGCATGAACGAAAAATGAATCGACATTGGTTTTGTTGCGCTAAAGGAGAGCACCGAGTTGACGTCGGTCCAGCCTGGAATAAGTCGAATTCCTGCGGTGGTGGAATATTAATGACCTGCGGTTTCGGTAGACACAAGATCGGCTCAAATATCTCTTTCGGCTGAACGACAATACGCGAAACTCTCACGACATAGGGATCGGTAACGTACGAATCGAGCCACGTGATCTTCGGTTCTTGAACGGTTTTAGTGATGTAGTTTATGACTGGAATTTGCATCTGTTTGGCGTAATGCGATATTTGCGGAACGCAAATCTTCTTCAACCGATGCATCACTTTTTGATCCTGTTGGACACTCCTCACGTAGATCACCCGCTTTTGGGTTATCATATATGGCGGTTGTTGTATCGTAACAGTGTGCGATGATGTATAGCATTTCAGAGTCGATTCCAATTCGGTCGCTGAAGAACCCATTTGTTCACGCTATGGACAATTTTTCATTTTATTAAGATTTGCGAAACGGAGCTAACAAAATATTACCTGTGAACAGAGCGTCGGCAAATATGAAAGAAAGCAGGATGATGGATAGTCATTAGGTTTATAGGAAGCCATTTTTCTAGAAAAAAAAAGTAATACATAAAACTGGACTGGATCTCGAATCACATACACATCCTTACCACAAGATAATTAGTAAATAGTTTAATAAATATATAATTTAAATTAAATTACACATTTAAATACGACTAGCACTGTTTTCTTAATTAGCTGTATTACGTATGCTGAAAAATCGACAAAATCTTAAATCGTCGAGGACCTAATGATTTTTCCAATCTTTCTTTTACGTTAAAAGCTAATTTAGATTTATTTAACACTTTCGAACAACTAAAAATTTTCCATTTTCTATCGGATCGAGCCAAATGCTAAAATATGAATATAAATATTTCAATTACATTTTGACAGAAGTAAACTTATTTGATTTCAATCAGTGTGCTAAGCTTGATTTAGAATTAATTGAATATATAAAAATTTTTGGACTTCACTACAAAATGTGAAGTAAAGTCACGCCGCTCAGAGGAGTATTTGCACCAAAAACCTGACCAAAATTATTGAATGTAATTTATCGTGTGAAAATGCCTAAATACACAATACGAGATATTTTTCAAAGTATATCCCCACCATAGTGAGACGTCTCTTCCCATTTCAAATCAATCCATTGCCGACTTCACCTCTTTATCATTGATAAATTTGCTTCAACAAAGTTCTTTCTGCAGTTTCGGAAACAAATAGTAATCGGAAGGGGTCGGATCTAGACTATAAGGGGGTGATTCATATTCCATAGCCGCATTTCTGTAGGACAGCTATTGCAACGTGACTCTTGAGAACAGGTTTGTTGTCGTGCAAAAGCAGCACACCTCGAGTCCACTTTCCTCTTCTATTTTCTGTGATGGTATCCTTTAATTTTTGTAGCAGGTTGGTATAGTATCCCCCTGTGATATGCTGTTTTTTTCATCATCAAAGCCCCCTCTAAGTCCCAAAAAATAGTGGCCATAATTTTTCGGCGGATTGTGAACTTGAACTTCTTGGGGGTGAAGCGCCTTTACCAGCCACTGCATTGACTCCTGCTTTAGTTCAGGCTCATAATGATGAACCCAACTTTCGCCTTCAGTTATAATCCGGGACAACATTTCATCCCTGTTCTCGTTACAGAGATCTGAAAGTCGCGTGAAAACTCGACGCGAATAGCTGAGAACATTCTCGGTACCCATCTTGCGCTGACATGACGAGATGATCATGGAGGACATTCAAACTGTTTTCATTTGAAACTGCAACCATTTTTGCGTTTTGTTTCTCCTTTCAACGAGCACCTTCGAATACAAGTTTCTCCACTTTTCCGACGATTTTTGAGGAAGTGGCCTCAATCGGTCGGACTAAGTATTTATCATCAACTATTGACTCTCTGCCTTGCCTGTATAAACTATGTCAATTATAAATCATCCTTTTTCCAGGGCAAGAGTTAACGTAAACAAATGACATTTCTTCTTGGGACGTTGTTCCTTGCTTCGTAAGGAACTTTATGGCAGCACGAAACTCAATTCTGTCCATAGTTAGCATTTTCTTGCAGATTGACTTGTTGATTTGGCGATAACGAAAATGTTAATAATTCGATTTGACAGAAACATTGCATTTATACCTGTAATTAGTGTTAGAATACCTCCAGGTCAAAATATTTCCCCCTCTCTTGTCCATCCCCTTCATTTCGCGAAATTGTTGACCTCCCCTCCTAACTTCGTGTGTGAAGACATAATTTGCCCATATCTCCATACTTCAAACAAAACTCAACGGAACCAATAAACTTCCGAGCGAAGCAACAGATGTTACCGTCGGTAGTCCTAATAATGCATCATTCCTCGGCCCTCTTCTTCCACCAGTTTTGAAACTTACAATAAACTCAGAGGGTTCCCACAAAAACAGATACTTAATGTCGAAGTTAAGAGAACACCAGACAATGTGCGGCTATATCTCGCTCATAACAAATCTGAGACACGACCTGCGTAAATGGTAAAACTAGGACTAGTACTATTCTGTCTATTCAACAAGAAGGAGCTTAAGATAAATTTATACACTCTTTCATGAGCAATTTAGTCTTTTTCCTGAGCAGGTTCAGAAAGATCTCGACGCTTTTGGCTCGCTTGTTTCTTCAAGGGACTGTTTCATGATTTTAAATAATGAACCCATATCCTCAAGGTAAGCCGCAGATTCTGCCTTGTTGGGCAGATCTTCAATGGCCTTTCTCTTGTCGCGTCTAACAGCCTTTTTAAGCTGTATATGAGCATCGCAGTAGTTCTGCCACAGGTCGGGCGTTCGTTGGCAGACATCGGGTTGAGAGATGATTGCCAATTGGCTTTTTTCCGATCACCAACCTTATCCCATATATCTTGCGACATCCAGGGTTTCTCACCACTTTGCACATATCCCACAGATTCTTCAACACTAGTTAGAAAAGTGTTTCTGGTTGCCTCCTAATTGGCGTCCAGTATGCGCATTTCATGTTCACCCAATGTGTATGACTTTTCGCGTTGAATGGTGGTATACTCGCGTTTTATGTTGGGGTCTCTGATTTTACCCACGTTAAACTTATTTATTATTTATTTATTTATTTGAGCTCTTGAACAAAAAGATTACAATTTCAATTAAACAAAAGCGGAAAACAAAAGAACAGCAAGGAGGAAAATTTAAAAATTTAAACATTGAAGATGATAGTTTATAATATACGCTAAAAAATAAATGAATAGTGAAGTTAAAAATTTAAACATTAAATATGATAGATTTAATTTTATTTTTAAATAATGGAAAAGAAGAAGCTAAAGAACCAAATTGGAGTCGATCGTGGTTCCTTTGCATTCTTAGCATCGGAGAGTGATGGTATACATCTAGAGAGGCTCGTGGAGGATTGAAGATGTCTGAATTCCTTGTTGAGACTATTCCTGATCTAAAGTTCAGGTCGTCACAAAGGTGGGTATTGAGCAGGTAGTTGCACATCTTGTAGAGGAAGCAAGCATCGAGAAAGGTCCGCCTTAAATGCAGTGGCTGTAGGTGAAGTACTTCAAGTCTGCCATTGTAGTCGATATGAGGTTTCCTTAATCTGTAGAAAAGGGTTCGAGTGAATCTACGCTGAACAGATTCGATGGTTTGAGCATGGCAAGAGTGGTGTGGGTTCCAGACGATGGAACAGTATTCCAAAATACTACGGACGAGTGTGGCAAATAAGAGAGCAGCCGTTCCTGGACGATTAAACTGGACGGTCGTGCGGAGGACGAAGCCAGCAAGTCTGTATGCCTTATTAGTAATCTCGAAGAATGATTGACGAATTTAAGTTTACGATCAAAGACCACTCCTAGATCCTTTATTGTGGTTACTGCTGTAAGGGTGGATCCATTAATAGAGTAAGAGAGAACAGAGGAGGTAGTCTTATACGAGTACTCCATAGTAAAACACTTTTCAATGTTCAAAAAGATATCGTTGTTTGAACACCAACTAGAGACAGCCGACAAATCAGCCTGGAGAATCCTGTCATCAGAAACGGAGGAAATTTCCCGGAACAGTTTGAGGTCATCAGCGAATAAGAGACATTTCGAAGATACAAATTGGGGCAAATCATTTATGAAGAGAGTAAATAATAAAGGACCAAGGATCGATCCCTGAGGGACGCCAGAGTTGGCAAGAAACTCAGTAGAGGAGTGTCCGTTGAACGTAATTCGGAGACGACGGTCCGTAAGGTACGAACTGAACCAGTTCAGGAGAGAGCCAGTGACACCATACCTTTCAAGTTTTGAGATTAGAATTTTACAATTAACAGTGTCGAAAGCTTTAGAAAAATCGGTATATATGACTTGGACAGTATTATGACGATCTAAGGATTGAGCAACGAAATTAGTGAATTCACATAAATTAGTAGAAGTAGATCTACCTTTCACAAATCCATGTTGGGCTGGTGATACCAAGTGATAAAGTTTTTCCCACATTCCATTATGAACTTATCTTTCAAACACCTTTCCAAAATAGTTCAGGGTGGAAATAGGGCGATAGTTCAAGACATTTTCGTTATCTCCTTTCTTTAAAATGGGTACTATGTTAGCTAACTTCCAGCATGCAGGAAACGAGCCTTCTTCAAGAGACTTATTGAACAAAATAGATAATGGAACTGCGAGCTCCGAGGAGAGAGCTTTCACAAAAAGGTTCGGGATCCCATCCGGTCCGCCACCGATTTTCGAGTCTAGAGAATGGATGATTGATATAATGTCCCTCTCACTAATGGATATCTCAGAGATCGATTCCTGGGGTGGGATGAAGAAGTCATAAGACAGATCATTACTCGAGTTGCTAAACACAGAGGAAAAGTAATTGGCAAAAAGCTCACACATTTCTTGTGGAGAGGTAGTGGAAGTATCACCAAACTTAAGTTGTGAAGGAAAAAATTGCTTATTTCTACGCTTTTTAACATGCGACCAAAACGGTTTGGTCTCATTGCGCAACAGTGCCGCCTCAAGCTGAGAAATATATGCAGAGAAAGCCTTCTTGATGTCCGATTTGACCCGCTTACGTTGAAGGGAATAGTTTTGGTAATCGGATAGAAGAGACGAACGCTTATACTTTTTATGCAAACGCGCTTTTTTACGAAGAGCGCAAATAATAGAATGGTTATACCATTCAGGGTAGTCACGACTAGAAATGACACGATAGGGAACATTCCGATGAATAATATCATCAAGAATGGAGTGTAGTTGCATCGATGAGAGAGTTTTTGCTGCTAAAAAGTTCAAACCAGTTAATATTACCGAGGTCACAACTCATTTGCTCGTAGTTTCCCTTATAGAAATTGTATTTCTTATCCGTACAAATAAGAGATGGATTACATACCTCTATTTGCAGGTTGATCTGAAGGGGAGGATGATAAGGGTCGGGTGGCACTAATCCGCTAAAGGTGTCAACGTTGATCCGAGAAGCACTGACATTAGAAAGAATCAAGTCTAGGATCTTCCCTCGACGATTTGTGTAAGAATTTTGTTGAGTAAGTGAACTCAGGTTCATAAAGTGATCAACACACAAGTCTATGCTAGATACAGGCAATAAAGGGTGTGACCAGTCTGCTTTCCATTGTAAGTCGGGGAGGTTGAAGTCGCCACAGATAAGGAATGTCGAGGTAGCGCCAGCTGAGTTGACGATATCAGAAAGGCTGTCAAAAAACTTTTCAATAATTTCCACTGCGCAGGAACAAGGAATATAGACACAGCATATATATAGGTATCGACCATGAGAGAGTTTAATCTTGAGGAGAAAGTGCTCTATGGGAAAAGCATCAAAGTCCGGACAACGCGACGTTGACAGGGTATTTTTAACCGCGATGAGGTCGTCACCACCCTTTTTGATAGAGCGACTAAGATCACGGTCATGCCTGAGAACAGTGTAGCAATTCGGGGAAAATTCAGAGTTATGAATTGAAGGCATTAGCCACGTTTCAGTGATGCAAAGAATATCAGGCATACTCTCCAGAAGGGATACCATGAAGTCGTCCAACTTGGTTCTAAGGCCACGCACATTTTGATAGAGAATAGTGAGATTATTATTATTATTATTATTATTAACAAAGCCTGATATATTCTTGTGAACATTAGATGATGAAGTATTTATGCTGGTTTTCGCTGATTGCTTCTTTGACGAAAATTCCGTTGAGAGCTATTTCTAGGTTCAAATTCCTGAACAATGACGCCTGGTGGCCAAAATTCAGCAGAGTTGGCAGCAGTAAGGTTTGCAGGCAAGCAAACTTTGAAAGACGCAATAATTTTACCTGGAAGATTGTCCTGTGTCAGCTTATATCACCCGAGATGATAATAATATCACCACTTGGAACACGTTCGATGGTGGTATTCAGTGAGCTATAAAACTCCTCTTTGTAACCAGATGTATTATGGTATTAGTTGGTGCGTAGCACTGACACTGGTCCTGAGCCTGACGAAGACAATCCTATATGGTTCCCAGCTGATGAGACTGTTTCTCACTCTCGGTGTAATGACAAAGGCCACGCCATTTTTGGCTTCACTCTCAGGGCCAACATACAGAATGGTGTTTCCGCTAGGGGTTCGTTCTTTGCACGTAGTGCGAAAGCCAAGTTTTTGTATTTATTGCAATATCATAGTGACAGTTGGCTAAATCAGTATCAGTAAATTGAGGCAGAGAACTTCTCATTCCTGACATATTGTGGAAATAAAAAATTTAATTCTTTGGTATTTTTAAAAAGATATGGGCTAGTTCTGACATGCTCTAGGTTACAAAAATTCCTGCCAAAGTTATGATGTAAGTCATGAGATGAATCAATTATAATGTTAGGGTCCGGCGGTGCAACAATATTCAAATTAGCAAGACCTTTAGGCACGAAAAAATTGGTTCTGATCTTCACGACTTCTTTGAAGATCGGAGACTGGCCAACAATGCAAAATCAATCAAAACAGTTGACGAACAGGAATTTCACCGCCATCCACCTGGTGAGGGATATCAACGGAATTCTCCTTAATATGAGTGAACACCAGTTGCGGCGATGGTAAGAATACTTCTCTGATATTTTAAACATCTTGCCAGAGGAGGATGTTCCAGAAGCAGAACAACTACCAAACATCCAACTGCAACAATCCTCTTCCCCAGATAAAGATGAGATAGTTTTCGCCATGCGGTCAATGGCGGGAAGGAAACTCTCAGGTATAGACGAACTACCAACCGAACTCGTCAAAGCGGATCCGAAAATAACAGCCGATATACTCCTCCCACTCTTTATTGAAGTGTGGAATGAAGGAAGATATCCAACTGAATGGAAGGAGGGCTTCATTGTGAATATTCCGAAGAAGGGCGACCTTGTGGCAATTGGCGTGGTATATGTCTACATACTGTCGTATCGAAAATTATGGCTAACGTAATTGTCAATAGGATTAGTGATATTGTGGAGAGCATTCTCGAAGCTTATCGGACTGGATTCCGTAAAGGGTCGTCTTGTACCGACCAAACAAATACCCTACAGATAATATTGGAGTAGTCCGCCGAAATGGTTTCGCCACTACATCTCATGTTTGTGGACTTCGAGAAAGCTTTCGACAGCGTTAAGCGAGATTACATATGAAATGCTTTACGTAGGAGAGGTATTACAGATGAGGTCATAGCTATGATTAAAGAATCCTACGAAGATGCAAGTTGTCGCGTCTTGCAGAGAGGAGAGCTTCCCTATGCGACCGGGTGTTAGACAAGGCTGCATATTATCACCAGTCCTGTTTCTGATGGTAATAAATGACATCTTGAAAGCTGCACTGGAAGGAAGGTGGGGAAGGTAAAGGTTTTCAATGGAGACTATTTAAAATCTTAAGTCACCTTGATTATTCTGATGACGTGTGTTTGCTTGCACATAACCGTTCGGACTTAGAGTTAAATGTTAGCAAATGAAAATAAATGTGCGTAAAACCAAGTACATGCACATGGGCTCGAACGCAACCACATCGATTGTTCTTAACGGATAAGATGTTGAAGAGGTGCAAGATTTTTGCTATCTCGAAAGCATTGTTAGCATGGACGGCGGAGCCGAAAAGGATATCGAAACTCGGCTAAATAAAGCTCGTCAGGCCTTCAGTATCCTTTCCCCTTTCTGGAGGTTAAGAGAGATCTCCATTTGCACGAAGCTGCGAGCTTTTGGCGCATGCGTCCAATCCGTGTTATTATATGGTTGTACCACGTAGAAAGTGACCGTTCGACTTACAAAGAAACTACAGACTTTCGTGAACCAATGCCTCCGACGCATTTTAGGCATATTCTGGCCACAAGTAATCTCCAACGACGAACTTTGGAGCACAACTGGCCAGACTAAAATATTGTTATGAATCTGGCAACCACGCAATTCGATCTCTCTTTTCGAATGGTCGAGAAAGACGTAGAACATTATCCCCTACTGTGTAAAACGCCATCTAGAACGTTCAAGCAAAACCCGGAACATTCTAGTATAGACACACACCCAGAATTGCCTAGAATAGTCCCAAACATTCTAGTTAAGACACACGCCTAAAATCGCCTGACGGATGTTTACTATAGAAAGAATGCAACTACCAGATAACAGTCAGTCTTTGAACGAAGTTCATGGAAGACACCAACCGGTGTAAGTAAGCGAAAGCGATAGATCGGCCGTGTTACTGGGTTGTGCGAATTAAGTTTTTTTAGAGCGAATTAAGTGAAGTGATCGGGAAATTGTGTAAAAGTGCAATAAATAAATTATCCTTATATTTTAAAACGAATTGAGTTTTCTTTGAAATCTGGCGAACCCCTAGCTCGCAACAATATGTATTGAGATTTAAAGGCGGAAGTGGCAGTGGATTGGTCATACTTTGGGAAAACCAGAGCGAAACATCACCAAACAGGCTCTGGATTATAATCCTCTAGGAAGACGTTGGGTTGGTCGACCAAGTAATACATGGAAGCACGCAGTTGAGCAGGAGGCCAGAGGAATAAACAAGTACTGGCAACAGCTTAAGGCCGATGCTCTGGATCACGCCTTGTGGGAGAGAGGAGTTTCTGTCCTATGCCCCTATAGGGCGTCTTGCCAGAAATTTCATTGAAGCGGTTGAGCCCCCAATTTGTGATATTTTGATGTGAATAAAAGAAACTCGATTAGTAACAATGATAAATTAGTAACAATGATAAAAGTGTTTTATTCAAATGAATAACAGCTCTTGATTCCAATTTCTTGCGTTTTACTTTGGGAAGTCTCTGATCTACGTCCACACTGCTGCTTAGTTGTCGTAAGAAGAGATCGAAAAAGAAAATGGTAGTCGTGACGAAACGAAACGCTATCTGTAGCTCATCATATTAATTTGATCGACGTATCAGAGTAACCTTTGTCGGTAAAACATACTCTATCTCCTCAGCGAATTCTGGAGTGCCGCAGGGTTCTATTCTCAGACTACTCTTATTTCTTGTTTTCACCTACCATCGATTTCGTCTTCCAACTGTCTTCTATGTACTCTCATCATCATCAATGGCGCGACAGCCTAAACTTGGCCTTGGCCTCCTGAAGTCGTCGCCTCCAATCGTCTCGATCCAAAGACCGCGTCCTCCTGCTGCTAATTATACTCTAGATGAAATCTGAGAGTATATTGTGTTTGCCTTACCGTTTGTAACGCTAAGAAATAATGCTCGCACAGAGCCGCCAAGGGTACAGAAATATTTGTTGTCGCTCAAAAACTTCGAATCCGAGTTGCTGTCTGTCCGTCTGTCCGTCTGTCCGTCTGTCCGTCTGTCCGTCTGTCCGTCTGTGCGTCTGTCTACAGCATAACTCTCGAACGCTTTGAGGTATCGTGCTGAAATTTGTTGTGTGTCATTTTTAGCAGAAAAGTAACTTTAAGTTCGTGAACGGGCCACATCCCCCCACTCCTTCTACCCCCTCCCATACAAATTTCACGAAATTCCGAAATTTTCAGAAATTGATTTTTCTTTGAAACCATTTAAGCTATCAACTTGAAATTTAGGTCAAAGTATTATGATATAGATGTCATTAATATGTCTGAATATTGATCCGATCCCTTTACTCCTTCTACCCCCTCCCATACAAATGGACAATTTTGAAAAATACATATTTTCGATTTTCATTGAAACTAGTAAAGCTGAAAAGACAAAATTTTGTCAGAATTAATTCTATTATAATTGCAATTTGTTTTAAAAATTATTATCAACTTCACTTCACTCCTTCTACCCCCTCCCATACAAATTTCACGAAATTTTGAAATTTAAATTAAATTATTTTTCTTCGAAACTGTTAAAGCTATCAACTTCATATTTTGTATGAAGTAAACAAATAGAAATATTAATAATACAAAAAAAATTTGTTTTGATCCGTACACTCCTTCTATCCCCTCCCATACAAACGTATAATTTTTGTTGAATGCATTTTATCGATTTCCATTCAAACTAGAAAAAGTAAAAACTTCAAATTTTGCGAGAATTTGTTTCTTAACAATTTCACTCCTTCTACCACCTCCCATACAAATATCTGTATTATAAAGCCAAGAAAAGCATTTCTCGTTCAAGTATATGAGAGCTATTGGCTTTGAAATCGAATCAAAGCATGATGATAAGGGTGATGATAAGCAGTTTGAAAATCATCTAAAACGTTCCACTTCCTCTGCCACCTCCCATACAAATGCCCCAATTTCGGGAAGACTATGGCCAATTTCTTTAAAAATAATTAAAACTAAAAACTTTTAATTCAGCAAAAAACATTATTCATGCCATGTTCGGTGTCATATATGAAAAACACAAACCTCCCCCTCTACTTCTACCACCTCCTATGCAAAAGTCCCTATTCACTATTCGAAAGAATGTGAGATGATATATGTATTTTCCGGTATATTAAAGTCATTTCCATCTCATCTAGAGTATCATATGATTGGGCTTTAAGCCCAATCATAATTCTGTTATGTTTTTTAAGATGGCTTTGCTTTCTTCATCAACCGAGTCTTCCCATCGCTTGCGTGGCTTGCCTACTGGCCAGTTACCACTCTCTTTGCCTTTCAGAGCACGTTTGGGGATTCTTCTGTCTTCCATTCGCTCTACATGGCCAGCCCACTGCAATTTACGTGGCTTGATGAACGTTGAAGCTTCTGGCTCGTCGTAGAGTTGATACAACTCATGGTTGTGTCTTATTCGCCATTCTGTTCCTTTCTTCGCAGGTCCCAACATTCTTCGGAGGACCTTTCTTTCAAATGCGTCAACTGCTTTTTCGGAAGTTCGCTGCCATAACAGAGCACAGGTCGTATAATAGTTTTATATATCAGCAGCTTATTATTCCTGTGCACTTCCCTGGATTTCATTATTGGAAGTACCAAATAATACGTCTTATTTCCTAGTATTATCCGTCATTACCGTCCTTTGTTAGATTAGCCCCAAGATATATGAAATTGTCCACACTCCCCAAATTACATTCCGCAATTGTTATGTTTTGCCTGATAAGCGCTCTCCTTCTTGTTTGCGTCATTACTTTTGTTTTGTTTTTGTTAATGCGCAACTCGATTTCTTTCGCGGCGGAGTCTAGATTGACAAATACCTCCTTACCACTAGGGAAGGATATTGCTAGGATGTTAAAGTCGTCAGCGTATGCTACTAGGAAATAAGACGTATTATTTGGTACTTCCAATAATGAAATCCAGGGAAGTGCACAGGAATAATAAGCTGCTGATATATAAAACTATTATACGACCTGTGCTCTGTTATGGCAGCGAACTTCCGAAAAAGCAGTTGACGCATTTGAAAGAAAGGTCCTCCGAAGAATTTGGGGACTTGTGAAGGAAGGAACGGAATGGCGAATAAGATACAACCATGAGTTGTATCAACTCTACGACGAGCCAGAAGCTTCAACGTTCATCAAGCCACGTAAATTGCAGTGGGCTGGCCATGTAGAGCGAATGGAAGACAGAAGAATCCCCAAACGTGCTCTGAAAGGCAAAGAGAGTGGTAACTGGCCAGTAGGCAAGCCACGCAAGCGATGGGAAGACTCGGTTGATGAAGAAAGCAAAGCCATCTTAAAAAACATAACAGAATTATGATTGGGCTTAAAGCCCAATCATATGATACTCTAGATGAGATGGAAATGACTTTAATATACCGGAAAATACATATATCATCTCACATTCTTTCGAATAGTGAATAGGGACTTTTGCATAGGAGGTGGTAGAAGTAGAGGGGGAGGTTTGTGTTTTTCATATATGACACCGAACATGGCATGAATAATGTTTTTTGCTGAATTAAAAGTTTTTAGTTTTAATTATTTTTAAAGAAATTGGCCATAGTCTTCCCGAAATTGGGGCATTTGTATGGGAGGTGGCAGAGGAAGTGGAACGTTTTAGATGATTTTCAAACTGCTTATCATCACCCTTATCATCATGCTTTGATTCGATTTCAAAGCCAATAGCTCTCATATACTTGAACGAGAAATGCTTTTCTTGGCTTTATAATACAGATATTTGTATGGGAGGTGGTAGAAGGAGTGAAATTGTTAAGAAACAAATTCTCGCAAAATTTGAAGTTTTTACTTTTTCTAGTTTGAATGGAAATCGATAAAATGCATTCAACAAAAATTATACGTTTGTATGGGAGGGGATAGAAGGAGTGTACGGATCAAAACAAATTTTTTTTGTATTATTAATATTTCTATTTGTTTACTTCATACAAAATATGAAGTTGATAGCTTTAACAGTTTCGAAGAAAAATAATTTAATTTAAATTTCAAAATTTCGTGAAATTTGTATGGGAGGGGGTAGAAGGAGTGAAGTGAAGTTGATAATAATTTTTAAAACAAATTGCAATTATAATAGAATTAATTCTGACAAAATTTTGTCTTTTCAGCTTTACTAGTTTCAATGAAAATCGAAAATATGTATTTTTCAAAATTGTCCATTTGTATGGGAGGGGGTAGAAGGAGTAAAGGGATCGGATCAATATTCAGACATATTAATGACATCTATATCATAATACTTTGACCTAAATTTCAAGTTGATAGCTTAAATGGTTTCAAAGAAAAATCAATTTCTGAAAATTTCGGAATTTCGTGAAATTTGTATGGGAGGGGGTAGAAGGAGTGGGGGGATGTGGCCCGTTCACGAACTTAAAGTTACTTTTCTGCTAAAAATGACACACAACAAATTTCAGCACGATACCTCAAAGCGTTCGAGAGTTATGCTGTAGACAGACGCACAGACGGACAGACGGACAGACGGACAGACAGCAACTCGGATTCGAAGTTTTTGAGCGACAACAAATATTTCTGTACCCTTGGCGGCTCTGTGCGAGCATTATTTCTTAGCGTTACAAACGGTAAGGCAAACACAATATACTCTCAGATTTCATCTAGAGTATAATTAGCAGCAGGAGGACGCGGTCTTTGGATCGAGACGATTGGAGGCGACGACTTCAGGAGGCCAAGGCCAAGTTTAGGCTGTCGCGCCATTGATGATGATGAGAGTACATAGAAGACAGTTGGAAGACGAAATCGATGGTAGGTGAAAACAAGAAATAAGAGTAGTCTGAGAATAGAACCCTGCGGCACTCCAGAATTCGCTGAGGAGATAGAGTATGTTTTACCGACAAAGGTTACTCTGATACGTCGATCAAATTAATATGATGAGCTACAGATAGCGTTTCGTTTCGTCACGACTACCATTTTCTTTTTCGATCTCTTCTTACGACAACTAAGCAGCAGTGTGGACGTAGATCAGAGACTTCCCAAAGTAAAACGCAAGAAATTGGAATCAAGAGCTGTTATTCATTTGAATAAAACACTTTTATCATTGTTACTAATTTATCATTGTTACTAATCGAGTTTCTTTTATTCACATCAAAATATCACAAATTGGGGGCTCAACCGCTTCAATGAAATTTCTGGCAAGACGCCCTATAGGGGCATAGGACAGAAACTCCTCTCTCCCACAAGGCGTGATCCAGAGCATCGGCCTTAAGCTGTTGCCAGTACTTGTTTATTCCTCTGGCCTCCTGCTCAACTGCGTGCTTCCATGTATTACTTGGTCGACCAACCCAACGTCTTCCTAGAGGATTATAATCCAGAGCCTGTTTGGTGATGTTTCGCTCTGGTTTTCCCAAAGTATGACCAATCCACTGCCACTTCCGCCTTTAAATCTCAATACATATTGTTGCGAGCTAGGGGTTCGCCAGATTTCAAAGAAAACTCAATTCGTTTTAAAATATAAGGATAATTTATTTATTGCACTTTTACACAATTTCCCGATCACTTCACTTAATTCGCTCTAAAAAAACTTAATTCGCACAACCCAGTAACACGGCCGATCTATCGCTTTCGCTTACTTACACCGGTTGGTGTCTTCCATGAACTTCGTTCAAAGACTGACTGTTATCTGGTAGTTGCATTCTTTCTATAGTAAACATCCGTCAGGCGATTTTAGGCGTGTGTCTTAACTAGAATGTTTGGGACTATTCTAGGCAATTCTGGGTGTGTGTCTATACTAGAATGTTCCGGGTTTTGCTTGAACGTTCTAGATGGCGTTTTACACAGTAGGGGATAATGTTCTACGTCTTTCTCGACCATTCGAAAAGAGAGATCGAATTGCGTGGTTGCCAGATTCATAACAATATTTTAGTCTGGCCAGTTGTGCTCCAAAGTTCGTCGTTGGAGATTACTTGTGGCCAGAATATGCCTAAAATGCGTCGGAGGCATTGGTTCACGAAAGTCTGTAGTTTCTTTGTAAGTCGAACGGTCACTTTCTACGTGGTACAACCATATAATAACACGGATTGGACGCATGCGCCAAAAGCTCGCAGCTTCGTGCAAATGGAGATCTCTCTTAACCTCCAGAAAGGGGAAAGGATACTGAAGGCCTGACGAGCTTTATTTAGCCGAGTTTCGATATCCTTTTCGGCTCCGCCGTCCATGCTAACAATGCTTTCGAGATAGCAAAAATCTTGCACCTCTTCAACATCTTATCCGTTAAGAACAATCGATGTGGTTGCGTTCGAGCCCATGTGCATGTACTTGGTTTTACGCACATTTATTTTCATTTGCTAACATTTAACTCTAAGTCCGAACGGTTATGTGCAAGCAAACACACGTCATCAGAATAATCAAGGTGACTTAAGATTTTAAATAGTCTCCATTGAAAACCTTTACCTTCCCCACCTAGTATTATCCGTCATTACCGTCCTTTGTTAGATTAGCCCCAAGATATATGAAATTGTCCACACTCCCCAAATTACATTCCGCAATTGTTATGTTTTGCCTGATAAGCGCTCTCCTTCTTGTTTGCGTCATTACTTTTGTTTTGTTTTTGTTAATGCGCAACTCGATTTCTTTCGCGGCGGAGTCTAGATTGACAAATACCTCCTTACCACTAGGGAAGGATATTGCTAGGATGTTAAAGTCGTCAGCGTATGCTACTAGTTCTACACTGCTACAATGGCGCTACAGCCCAAATCGGACCTTGACCTCCTGATATTCAAGTTCCTTAACATTTTATCATTACTTATTGTGGAAGGGTTGTTAGTCCTTCGCACAACCCTCTTTCTACGAATTTTTCATTTCGTAGTGTCCCTTTGGTGTCGACTGGGATTTTTCGGACGGCATACTCTAGTGCCAAGTTGAAAAGCATGGGGGCTAGACTATCTCCCTGCTTTAAACCACATTCCGTTGGAAAGCTGGTTGTGGAATCGGTTTCTATTCTGACTTGGGATTCACTGTTCGTTATTGTGAGTCTTGTTAGTCGGACTAGTTTTGGAGGAATTCCAAAGTCAAGCATGATTTGGTACAGTACGCTCCTGTCGATACTGTCGTATGCTTGTTTAAACTCTACGAAGATTTGGTGTACGTCTGTGTTATATTCCCAACATTTCTCAAGCACCTGTTTCACCGAGAATATCTGGTCTGTTGTGTTGTAGATTGTCCGGTTGTGAATCCGCCTTGGTATTCGCCAATTATTTGATTAGTATAGGGCTTAAGACGACGCTCAATTAGTTTTGTCATTATTTTATAGGACGTACACAACAATGATATTCCTCTATAATTCTCACAGCAGAGTTTGTCTCCTTTCTTGTAAATTGGACATATAATGCTTTTTCGCCAATTGTCGGGTATGATTTCCTCTGTCCAAATTCTGCATAGCATGTTGTGCAGTATTTCAGCGACACAATTTCCACCGTTTTTCAGAAGTTCAACTGGTATTTCGTCAATTCCCGCCGCTTTGTTTAGTTTTTGGTCACATAGGGCTGCTTTGATTTCAGCAAGCATGGGTAGTGTCGATGATGGTTCATCTTCAGCAGTTGAGGCATCAATTGAAATGTTGTCTGTCATGATCGGTGCTAATGGGGTAGGATTCAAGAGATGTTCAAAGTATGAAGCCCATCTCCTTTTCATTTCCCTCTACGTCTTTGCAGAGACTAGTTTTTGGCTTATATCCTTTTTTTAAGTCTTTTACTATTGCGTATGAGTCCCGCGTTTTATTTTTTCTCATGTCGTCATCCATTTTTTGTATTTTGTCATTATGGTACTTCCTTTGTTTTCGTCTGCAGGTCTTTTCGCATATCGCCTAAGCTCGTCATATGTTTCTTTTTTAGCTCGTGTTGGTCGTTCATTAAAAATTTTGTAAGCCTCGTTCTTTCTATCTATTGCGTCGCGACATTCGTGGTCGAACTAATCATTATTTTTCAATCGTGCTTGATATCCTAGTACCTCTTCTGCGGAGGATTTGATGCCGTCTCTTTTTTTCATCCACGCATTCTCCACTGGCATATTTTGGATATTTTCATATATTAGTGTCAGGTGTTTACTACATGCTAACATGTAAGCCTGCGCCACCGTTTCGTCGTTAAGCTTGTCGACATTGAATTTACGAACTCTACTCGTTTTCGAATATCCCCGACAAGCTATTCTGCATCGATACTTAGCTCTGACTAGATAGTGATCAGAGTCACAATTCGCACCGCGGAAAGTTCATACATCAAATATGCTGGAAGCAGCCCTTTTCTCAATTAGAACGTGGTCAATTTGGTTGAAAGTGTGACCATCTGGTGATGCCCACGTTCGTTTGTTAATATCGCGATGTGGCAAGCACGTAGAACATACAATGATATTTTTGCTGATTGCGAAATCAATAAGACGTTGGTTATGTCATGAAAACTGTGCCCTCCTGTTGTTCCTCTATGAACCTCCTCCTTTCCGACTTTTGCATTATAAGCCACTAAGACAATTTTTAGGTCATTCGAGGGCAGTGAATCATAGGTTGTCTCTAGGGTGGCATAAAGTTCGTCTTTAGTTATATCGTCCTTGTCTTCTGTTGGTGCGTGAACGTTGATCAACCAAGTGTTGAATAATTTAGTCTTTATTCGGATTGCACACAATCTTTTACTTACTGATCTGAAGCTCGTGACCTGCTGTTTAAAGCGACTCCAAACTCTCTGCTTCCCAACAATTTTCCACTTGGATAGATTGTGTGTGATCTCATGTCCATGATTTCGTTACCGAGCTATTTCGTTTCTTAGATGGCAGTTATGTTGATGTTGTGTTTTGCGACTTCTTCGAGAAACTCTTTCAGAGCTCCTGTCCTAAATAAGGATCGAACATTCCAAGATCCAGTAGAGTAGTCCATTTTTTGATTGCGGGGTCGTTGCCATTGAGTCCATCCTTTCCGAGGCTGTTCTTTAGGTTTCTGGACAGTGTTCTTTTTCCGGTGATGCGTTGTCGGCGCCTCGCCCAACCCCCGACCTGGAGGACCGGTCCTACTTATTTATTACACCCTAGTAGAAAAAGGGTGGAAGTTTTGAGCCAAATATGACATGCTGGAGTTTTCACAGCTATGCTGCGAGTCCAACTATGTCATACTTTTTACCTATTTCTTGAGACGCACTGGTGTTAGTGGTCATTCAGGTTAACTCCATGTTCCCTCCTCCTTTCTCAAACCGGGCTTGGAACCGTCAATGGCGGAGTTTTCTATGTACTCTACCGGCCTCAGAATATTCCGAGTAATCGATTCTCTTTCTGACTGTATGACACTTCAAAATACCCGTTATTCTCATCTGAATGGTGTCTTAATAACGGCATACATGTAAGGTTAACCCCCTTAACTTTACCTCCACAATTTACTTGGCGCTGGAGTTATATTTGACAATAAACTGAAGTTTATGCTGAAATCTCAGCTATTTTACTTATACTGGGTGCAGCTTGTGTGTTCTTCGTATAACGGTAACATTGATATGTGTGGTGTACTAATATAGAATCCCACCTGTAATCGGACGTTCTTGGTAGATTGTTCTCAAAGCAAACGCTCACGCCAACGCTGTATTCTCCTCGAGATCTTTAGTGTTTCAACAATACAAGTGATACATCCACTTGGTCTAGTGAGTGTCTATTTGCCATTTTCACAGCAAGCACTGACTGTGGCTGAACTCTTCAAACTCCAATCTACAGGCAGATAAATTGGCTATTAGCCGTCTTTTGCGAGTAACAGGTTTTCTATGGAAAAATTCTATTCTCATTTCCACATGGTGAAATGCATTAATATCGTCATTAAGTTCACACAAGTTTTTCTTCACAGGTTCCTTAAGAAATAATTACTTTTCCTAAATTGCGTTAAGTTACGAGACCTTTCAAGGGCCATGCTAATTAATTGACGAAAGTCAGAAAGTTTTAGGATTTAATCGTACAAACAACGAACTTAATTATAATCGTTGCAAAACTTTGTCGGTTTCGAATTGCTCATTGGTTATTGGTACGTTCAAATGTGTGAAAATCTCTTGGGGTAGTGGTGGAAAAAAAAGTTTCACTACTCACTTATAATACGCATTTTCAGAGTTTTGTTAGGATAAATATTAGTGATGAAAAGATATAAAGTTTTGATGAATGGTGAAGAAATTAGGTAAGTAAGATTGTGTAATAATAATTGAAGTCAATAAATGAAAAAAATTGTAGTGGCAAAACCTTCAATATAAAATTGGATAGAAACATTTTCATTAAACCGATAAATAACTCTCAACATTCTCACAGTTATCTAATAAATAATTCGCTACTTTATAGTTGTCCACCTGGATAAAGTTTTACTTGAAATAAAATAGAAGAAAATTCCGCTCTTTATATTTGCTTTAACTCCAAGCTATTCGCCTTAATTCCAGACAAAAGCGTTAAGAATTGAATTGTACCAGCCACTTTAAAATGCAGGAAGCATCCTTTTAATACGTTTACAGCAATTTTTCTCCTTGGGAAATAACGTTCCGGTAATGGGCTAAAGGAGAAGAACTCACACTATACGTACACATATGTGTATGGAGCTGTGGAGTTTTCACAAGAATACCAATTCAAAACTTATGTGGATGCAGATTTAAGTAGAAAAAAAGGAAAAAAGTACCAGGATATTAAGTAGGGGTTTTTTTTATAAAATCCTTGTAATATTTAAGTATCTGAATGTTAAGTGAATTATAAATTTTTCAATAGCTAAACACATGAAATCTTCAAGGTATTAGGTATTCGATTCGATTATTATTCGTAATAGTCAATCGAATTTATGTGCATTGAATCTAAATTGTATACTTTAGATGAAATCTGAGAGATGAGTTTGCACCAACGTGTTTCGTAACGCTAAGAAATAAGGTTCACAGAAAAAGCGGATCGAATAAAAGCTTATAACGTTTCTCGTTTATCCTTCTGTACGTTCGTTTGCTCTCTACCAAGTGACCGCATTGAGCTAGATAGTTTTAATTTTATTTACCTTTTTTTTCAGGAATTCAGGAGTGCTTGAGTCCAAAACTACACTCCCTAATATCTTCATTACGAATGCAGATATAAAGCTGAAACTCGATATTCGAATATATTGCTTTATGGCGAAAAAAAATGTATGTATGCAGTTGAGTATAAAAATATCTGCCCAAGTCGGGCGTAAAATTTATTATTCTTGCGACATGTTAAGAATGCGTGGGAAGTCAATTTGCAAGTTAGGGTGGATAGGGAAACTAAATGAATGGGAGTTCTAGGGCAGGGCTCTTGACAATTATTTAACACTTAGCTGCGATTACGATCAATAGCTCCAGTACAAAGAATCAATATTTCAATCGTTTTTTATACAAGTTTGCGTTTTGAAGCTATAGAAGAGATGGGTGGATGTTAATAATATTTTAATTGATTGCTTGAATCATGTTCATAGTTCTCTGAATAGAATGTTGCAGTATATTGCCAAATTACTAGACCTATTGTCAACAAATCATTCGTTTTACTTTCGATAAAATATCTTACAAATAATTTTATGGATTATGTGGTTTTCTTGTTCTTTGTTGTGTTGGCAACGCTTTAATGTTAACATTGTTGCCTAGCAACTCGAATAACGGCAACAAATTTCCTTTTAAGTGGAATAACACAAACGGTCAGTTTTTTTTAAATAATCAATTGTTATAACTAAGGGCGCAATATTTGTGAATTAAGGTAGTAATAATAAGTTAGTTAATAAGTTAGAGCAGTTGAGCAGGAGGCCAGAGGAATAAACAAGTCCTGGCAACAGCTTAAAGCCGATGCTCAGGACCGCGCCTTGTGGAAGAGAGTTGTTTCTGTCCTATGCCCCTATAGGGGGTCTTAACAGGAATTTGATTGAATAAGTTAGTTAATTAGTTTCTATTTTGTAGAATCTATTTTTTATTACCGAGATTTTGAGCATATTGTGTTTTATATCCTGTGGGTTGGGCAACCTATCAGGCGCGTCCTCAGGTGGTGGATGGAGGACGCCGCGGTTAGCATGGCAATAGCAAGGAATTAAGTTTGACAGTTATACTCTCTTCAACAAGCTCATCGGACACACGTAGGCAACCACCACGTTGTGAGCCTAAATGAATGTACATGTTGAGGTGGATATGGCAGCGAATATCTTTCCTGTAAAAACCATGCCGCGAACCAGCCCAAGAAACTATGAGATGGAGTCCCTCCGTATTGGGCCTCAGTCCCCGGCAAAAGAGGATGCTAAGATAACCGGGTCCGAACGCGGTTCGGGAGCTACTAGAACGGTGCAACCAGGTTCTAGTAGTGCTGTGCTACTGGCAAACACCCAGCGCACTGAGTCTTCCATGTCAAAGCTCAGTGATCTCGCATTTATAATGGCATTAGAGGATGCAGACTCATAACCGAGTAAGCCGATGGAGATGAGTATAGATGTTGGTCACGCTTCGACGTCGACAATATCCTGCACAACTATCTCGGCTGACCTTGCTACTGAGACGATCCAAACCCCTCAAGGTGGAATTAGCAACCGAGCCCGTCGCCGTGCTAAAACCACCCTAAAAAGAAAAACTGGAAAAGCGAAGTTTGACAATGCGGTAGAGGCTAAAGCGGCTGCAATTCTAAGCCGTCTGTCTTCCGGGACGGACGATTCACGAGCTACAAAAGCTTCACGCCCCGCCAGCGTGCCAGCCGAAGTGATCAGAGTCGAGGCGAAAGGTCTTAGGACCCCAGCAACGCCTCTGATTAATAAAGCTAGTACTTCCGAAGCGAATTTGGACAGAGTAGTAAAGTCTCCTGCGAAAGAGTCCTTACAAGCTCCGACCACTCCGCTTAAAGGAGTATCACACATTGCAACGGATAACGCTGTGGTTCCGAAACTGTCGGCAACAAAAAGGAAAAATATGCTCAGAAGGGCAGCCCAACGAAGCAAGACTCATAGCTTGACTCCGGGTCCCCAATCAGCTGCGACTCCGATTTTGCAGCCGTCAGTGGAAAATGTCGAAGTGGTTCAAATAGTTTCATCCCCGCTGGCTTCTGGGCTATCGGTTCATGGCACCGCCTCTGGCAAGGCCAAAGAACCCTCGTTCGCGGGCACAGTCGCCGGTAAGAAGCTTGAACTACTGAAGCAGAAACAGAAGCGTATCCGTTCGAATGATAGTAATACGCCGATACCTGCAGCGAAAAAGAAACAGCCGAGATCAGCTACCTATAGCGACGTCGCTAGGAGTTCCCTCCAGGCAGCAGTCATTAACACCAACGACTTGCTAGGCATTATACCAGAGTCGGTGAGGCCTCAGATCTACTCTTCATTGAGAAACATTCTGAGGGAACACCTCTTAGGTAATCCACCAGCTAAACCAAGCTTTTTAAAGTATGACTTCGAGCCAGGTTATCTTAGGATAACTTGTGCTGACCAAAACACTCTGGTCTTCCTTCAGGAGGCGGTTCCCAAGATGAACGAGCTCTCGAAGGACATCAAGCTACAGGTGGTGGAAGGTGCCGAGGCTCCTAGACTGACAAAAGTGTCTGTATGGATCCCGGGTATCATTGACGACTCTGAAATCCTATTGCAGGATATTAAGCTGCAAAACAATCTTTCCACGGAGGTATGTAAGCTTTTCCATAGAGAACAAAAAGATAAGGGCCAACTTTTTGTTCTCGGAATCGACCAAATGAAAAGGTTGTCTGCAGCGAAAGGTTTCGCGGATTGTGGACTCAACAAGGTCCACTTCAAACTACCGAAACCAAACGGGGCCAACTTCAGAAGCCGGCAAACTCAGAGTGGTTCAAGCCAATCTACATCACAGTAGAGTGGCGACCGTCACTCTCCAACAACACCTCTTAAGAGGTTACTCGGATGTTGCACTTGTCCAGGAACCGTGGTTGAATGGCTCAAACCACATTCTAGGATGGTGCAATAAAACTTTTATGGTCCTTCACGGACCCAAAACAGGTAAGCTACGGACATGTCTCGTTGCAAAAAAAGCACTAAAATTAACTTTAATCCCGGAATTCAGCAGCCCAGACCAAACAACGACGCTTTGGGAGAGGGACTTGGTAATAGGTTGTGATGCCAATGCCCATCACACCTATTGGTCTAGCATAGACTGCAACGATCGCGGTAAGTCAATTCAAGAATTTCTTAGCATGAACAATCTAAATGTTTGTAATGTTGGTAACAGTCCCACCTTCATAAATAGAGCAAGAAGCGAGGTTATCGACCTGACTCTTCCAACTAACTCCAAATCACTAACGGTCCACAACTGGGAAGTTTCAAAAGAACCATCCTTGTCAGACCACATGTGGATAAGATTTGAAATAGTGGGATCAACAAAAAATAACCGGTTTTACAGGAATCCAGCATGAACGGATTGGGTTAAATATCAGGAGATAATAAACCAAAGACTACCGGCAATAGTTCCTTACCCAATAAAAACAACAGATTCCTTAGATAAAAGAGTGGGTATTTTAACAAATATACTAACAAACTCATACAAGAGTTCCTGCCCTCAGAAGTCCGCCAAAGATAGTAAGAACACTGTCTGGTGGAATAACGATCTCGATATCCTGAAAAAACTAGCAAGGAAACTCTTTAATAAAGCTAACTCCAGCAAACTTGACATAGACTGGGACAAATACCAAGCAGCGCTTACACTGTATAAAAAACAGCTAAGAGCCGTGAAACGAAATTCATAGAAGAGGTTCTGTGAAGAAGCCGATAACGTCAACTATTCCGCTAGGATAAAGAGGACCCTATCCAAAGAACCATACATGCCTGAATTACTAAATAAAGGCAATGGTTCATGGACGAGGTCTGGCGGCAAGTCACTTGAACTTTTAATGCAAACGCATTTCCCTGGTTGCTTTGAGCCTCCACCACAAAGTTCATGCGCCGATCGCATTTTAGCTAACTCAGAACTAGTAGATACAGTCGTGACACCAGCAAACATAGGAATTGCGTTCAGTTCCTTCAAACCTTACAAGTCACCAGGGCTGGACGAAGTCTATCCCGCAATGATCCAGAACGCGGATAAAACAATAATTCAGTACCTGGTAGACATATATAAAGCATGCATCAGTCTTTGTTACATACCGAAGTTATGGCAAGAGGTTAAGGTAATTTTCTTACCTAAACCAGGTAAAGCCTCGCACAACATCCCGAAGGCTTTTCGACCCATCAACTTGACTTCGTTCCTTCTTAAAGGCCTAGAAAGACTGGTGGACAGCTACCTGCGGGCAAATCTGAACCTCTCGGTTAGATGCCCCCACCAACACGCCTATCTGAAAGGTAGATCCACTGACACCGCCTTGCATGGGACGGTAGCCGCCGTAGAGAAAGCTTTCCATCAAAAAGAGGTTGCACTCGGTGCCTTCCTAGACGTGGAAAGCGCGTTCAACCACGTCAACATTGATGCCATATTTGAGGCCTTGCGCAGCCATAATGTGGAACCTCTCCTGACTGCATGGGTAGCAAAGCTTCTTCGTTCACGGAAAATCGTAGCATGAATGGGTGACGAGACAAGAAAGGGCTTCGTCCACAAAGGAACGCCACAGGGCGGCATAATATCGCCTATCCTGTGGGTCCTAACAGTGAACAAACACCTTTCCATTTTAAATCGGAGCGGCTACCACACAATAATATATGCAGACCATCTTGTCATCATGCTAACTGGTAAGTTTGAGCAAGTTCTAGGAGACCTCTTGCAATCCGCTTTACAACTGTTAGACAACTGGGCACTAGATAAAGGACTTTCCATCAACCCTCAAAAAACAGATCTGGTCCTCTTCTCCAGAAGAAGAAGACCATATGCTTTCAATCCACCAAACATTCGAGGTATCAATATGGTCCCCTCGAATCAAGTTAAATATTTAGGTCTGATTCTTGATAGCAAATTATCCTGGAAGGCCAATATTCAAGAACGAGGAAAAAGGCTACGGTAGCCTTCTTCGCTTGCAAGAAGACATTCGGTTTGCGATGGGACCAGTATTGTTAGATCAATTATTTGCTATGGTGCGCTAGTATGGTGGCCGGCGGTGGTACTATCAACCAACCTGGTACCCTTACAGCTGATCCAACGGATGGCATGTCTGTGATAGCAGGTGCCCTTAGAACCACACCGACTGCAGTTCTGGAGGTGATTCTCTCACTACCTCCACTTGATCTATTTTATAAAATAAGCAGCGGGTCTAGCAGCCATTAGATTAAACACCACTAAATCGTGGACAGCGCCACAAATTTGTCATGGAAAAATTCTAAACGTCATTAGAAACGCAAACTCCCTTTTAGACCGCGAGTATTATTGCATGAACCAACCGAAGGTTGAGAAACGGATGTTTCATATTAAGTTTCCTGAACGAAACGAATGGGCAACAAATACGATACTCAGCACCTGTATAGGTTCTCATCTCTATACGGACGGATCTAAAACTAGCCAGGGGACAGGTGCAGGGATTTATTCCCACGACCTCGACATCCAAACTTCATTTCATCTTCCAGAACACGCGACAGTGTTACAAGCAGAAGTATTAGCCATTAACGAGTGTACAAATATTATTCTTGATATGCAGAACAGTCTCGGAAATTGTTACATTTTCTCGGACAGCAGGGCTGCGCTTCAGGCACTCCAATCCTACAGGACCACGTCCAAACTAGTGTTCATTTGTAGACACAATTTATATCGCCTAGCGGCCATAACGGAAGTTTTTCTAATTTGGATACCGGGTCATAGTGACCTGCTAGGTACCGAGGCGGCAGATACGCTTGCACGGCAAGGATCTGCAAACATCAATTCCACTAGGAAGTCAGTCGATGTAGAACCAACAGTGCTAAAGACTAGCTTCAAACAGACTATTTTGGATTCTTTCTTGGAGGAGTGGCGGCAGCAGGAAAGCTGTAAAACGGCCAAATCCTTTTGGGATGAACCGAACAAAAATATTACAGCTCAGCTGTTACAACGTAGTCGCTATAGTATCCGAACTATTGTCGGCCTGACCCCAGGGCATTGCTTGCTAAGGCTGCACGCATTTAGGAGGCGGATCGCGAGCGACAGCTTGTGCAGAGGTTGCGAGGAAGACGAAGAATGTATCGAACATTATCTTTGTCACTGTCCGCAAATCTCCAACAGTCGTCTCCTTTGTTTAGGCTCTAGATTCTTCTCAGAACTAGACGACCTCAGAGGCGTCCAACATTCGAGCCTGCTAAGGTTCGCAAACCGAACCAAGTGGTTAGAGCAAGAGGAGTGACTTCCAACTTATAACTAAAGGGTGAGTACAATGGGCCCAACTAGATGGCCTTAGTGCTTGTGGGTCCGTGCAACCACCCTCCTACAACCTAAACCTAACCCTTGTGTTTTATAGCCATGGGAAAGTGAGGTGACTTTTCGCGATTGAAGGTTGGGGAAATTTCCGGATTATTAAGGGCGGGAAACTTATCCCAATTCAGGATTGCAGAAATGTTGGGCATATCAAGAAGTTCTGTAAAGAATATTAAGAAAAGAATGGATGGAGGTGATGATTTGACGCCAAAACGGAAGGGCGCATGCAGTCGACGCCGAATAATGACTGTGCGAACTGACCGAAAAATACGTGATTACTGCACGCAAAACAGAAAATTACCTGCTAACGTCATCATTAAAAAAATCCAAGAAGCAGGCATCGAGATTTCGCAGCGGATTATCTAGCGTAGATGGGCTGAAGAGCACCGCATAGCCAGAAGACCTGCGAACAAACTAAGACTGACGCCCGCCATGATAAAAAAAACGTTTTGAATGGGCTAAAAAGTACAAGCGTTTCACCATTGATGACTGGCAACGGGTAAATTCTAGTTCAGTGGTTTTATTTTGCTAAACTTTCACCGGGAAATTTTAAATATTTGTGTTCTTCCTTCTGTTTTTTTTGATGAATCCATTTTTCAGGTTATGGCTGAAAAATCGAAATTTAAGAGATGACGGCCGGGAAAAGAATTTCTTTCGGAATGCGTTGTACCCACAATTAACTTCTTCAGGGACAGAAAAAAAATTCTTTTATTATAAGTGTAAATATTTTTTTGTTACAATAGTTCCAAACAAAAATTAATTTTAAAACATAATTTTCAAATTTTTTTAATTTATAAGCTATTAAAATTAAAAAATCAATATGGCCACGCTTGTGTGCAATGAGCGACTTTTAAGCATTCATTGAAATGTACACATATGTGTCAGTATCCCTGAAGAGGTTAAACATCCCCCGCCAGTCATGGTGTGGTCTGTGATCAGCGCTAAAGACCCGGGACCTCTGTATATTGTAGAAGGCACCCTTAAAACCGATCAGTACTAACGAGTATTGAGCGAGCAACTGCTACCGCAGATGAGAAACTGGTTTAATTAATTGTTTACTGACATTTATTGAAGCTATACATATGTACATTTGCGTTACAATAATAATGAACAATTATAGCAACAACTCACATAAGTCATTGTGACTTGTGTGTGAGAGTTCAGATTATGTATTTTAAATAATTTTATCTATACATATAAATATAATTGTAGTGTCTGTCTGTAATTTGCTTATAAATGGCTATAAGTTAGTTTTTTGAGTTATTTTAGCATTAACTAAGCATAAAAACGCATTTTTGAAATTTTTGTCTGTCTGTCTGTCTGTCTGTCTGTCTGTCTGTCTGTCCAACCGCTTTTCACGCACAAACGGCTGAACCGATTGTAATGAAACTTGCACAGTTTGTTAGATGTCCATCGGAATGAAATCTGCACTTGGTTTCATTTCACTCCCCTCACGCCTTCTACCCCCTCCCATACAAAGTGACTCATTTTCAAAATATATATTAATCAAATTTTCTTTGAAACCATAAAAGCTATTAATTTGAAATTTGGAATATATTATTTCTATTACAAATACAGTCTTTTGGTTTACAAATTGTTTGAGTTTCCTCACTCCTTTCACCACCTCCCATACAAACTAAACTTTTTCATCAATTATTTTACACCAAATTTCTCAGTACGTGTAACTTTCATCGAGCTAAAATGTTGTATAAAATCCTTAATTAACATTATTATTAATATCGGCAAAAAATTAACCGATTAGCTTCACTCCTTCTACCCCCTCCCATACAATGTGACACAGTTCCACGACTTCACAAGAATTTGATTTTCTTGAAAAGTCTGAATGTTACTGATCTGAAATTTCAAATATATCAATTGCATGATGATTATAGTTGTTTTTCAAAAAATCACCAGAAACCCCCTTCTCCTTCCACCACCTCCCATATAAACCGCACTTTTTCATGAAATACTTTAAACGAATTTTCTCAGTACATTTCAATTTCATCGAGGTAAAAATTTGAACTTAATCCTTAATTAGCATATTATTAATATCGAGAAAAAAATTTGGCCGAGTAGCTTCACTCCTTCTTCCCCCTCCCATACAATGAGACACATTCCACGACTATACAATAGTTCGATTTTCTTGAAAAGTATAAATGATACAGATCTGAAATTTAAAGTATATCAATTGCATGATAGTTATAGTTGTTTCTCGAAAAATCACCAAAAACCTCCCACTCCTTCTACCACCTCCCATACAAATTGCACAATTTCATCAAATTCAATGCACTAAGTTTCTCAGAACCTACTCAATTTTTGAAGCTTAAATTTGGTACAAAACATTTTTATAGCTACTCTAGCATGATGTGAAACAAATTAATTCAGTGCTGTCACCCCTTATACCACTTCCCATACAAAATTTCTTAACACCGCAAAAATAATTTCGATTTCATCTATACATAGTATCGTATGAATGGGCTTTACGCACAATCGTAGTCCTGTTATGTTTTTAAGCTTAATGCTATTTTATTTGTTTTTCTTTTTTTTTTTAAATAGCACCAGCTACAATTATTCACATGTCCTTAACGCTTTTCAACACGTATACGATCTCGAATCACGGGTTTGATTTGATCACGAGCCTGTCCTATAAAAATGGTAGTATCATGCTTTCATTCTTAATAATTTATGGTTCTGATTCCAACAATATAGAAACCATTTTCTTCAAAGAGCCATTAAAGTAAGCAGATTATATATCCCACATAATGTATTACTAACTACACTCTCAAAAATTGCTTATTATTGGTATTTTTACGCGGACGAAGTCGCGGGCGTTTGCTAGTTTATAATATATCTTTTAAATTTTATTTATTTATTATCTATTATTAAGCATTTGCGTATGAGAAAATTAATAAATTAAACTAAAATTTTCTAAATTAAACTAAGAAATCTTAAATTCTAGTGAACTATATTCGTTTTATAATATTAAATAACTTAAGTGTGTATACTAATTACAGCTAATCACCATTATTTGAAAAGGCATTATAGTAATTTGGGTTATCAAATATAAATGTTTTAATTAGGAAGATGAAAACCCTATTTTTATACATGATAGAGCGCCGTGCCATAAAGCCAAGGTTATAACACAGTTTTTTGACTGAAAATAATATTACGGTCCTTGATTGGCCGGGAAATTCACCGGACATGAACCCTATCGAAAATTTTTGGGAGTTTATCAAAATTGAAGTAAGTAATACCGCATCTACTACGAAAAAAGAATTATTAGAGGTGCTTACAATTGGGAACCATCACCCAAACATTTAAACCACCATTGAAAACAGTATGAACAGTATGCCTCGTCGTATAGGCGCATTACTGGAGGTTAAGGGCAGGCACACGAAATATTAAGTATACTCATGTTTGTTTTTTTAGTTTAATAAATACTTGTTAACTAAGTTTTGTATTTTATTTCATTTCCTAAGGCACAGGGAAAGTGATTAATTAAAAATTATTACAAATACTTTAAGTTATCATAACTTAAAACGAAAAAAAAGCTATTTTTCTAATGGGTCTAATAATTTAGCAAAGTACTGTTTCATATATTATATTCAAGTTACCATACGTTTGTATACATCACCAATTTTACGATTACCTTACCTCCTCTAACCCCTCCCACACAAATGATTTCCCCCTCCCCCAGTTCTCTTCCATTTTATGAAACTTACATGACTAGAACATTCAATATTTAAAAAGAAATATTCATAGCCACTTCCGTCTCTATCTCCTTAATTCCCAAAAACCAATATCATTCACCCTCACAGGAGCTGTGCTTCAGTAAAAAAGAGCAACCCCTCTAGTTCCGGTGTCACTTAAAAACACAATATACTATCAGATTCCATCTAGAGTATAATAAAATGCACTAATAATTTTATAATTTCTTCTCTATATCCTTCGAATTGATTGAGATCATTTATAATTTACAATGACTGAAGCCAGTTCTTCTCCTTCTCCTTTTAATTTTCCATATAATTTCTGTTAAACAAAACTTTCGTTTGATAATCAAATATCTAAATTTAGTTTAAATATTAGTGGGATGGCTCTCATTACCAGTTTCCAGAAATATGCCAATCAGCAGTTTTATGGGTTTCATGTCGAGTGCAGGGTACCATCCATCCCATATGTTTTTCAGTTCATACTCACTATAACAGGTATCGTGCGATACTCTAGATGAAAGAAAAATTTCCTGATTTTAAGACATTTTATATGGGAAATGGTAGAAGGTGTAACGCAATTGTAGGGAAAAAGTCGAATAGCTTGCTTTCGGCTCCGTATCCTATATATGGTCTTTGGCGGATGTGGTAGGGGGGATCAAATCGTTCAGCTAGCTGTCGGTTCCGTATCCTATCGCAGTATTGATATTCTCGTAATCTGGACTGGCCATGTTTTAGGCAGATTTCAAGATATTGATGGTTACAAGGAGATTGATCTCTAAAGTGATTCGCAAGTGTACGTACTACCTAGATGGTGACCTTCATAAAGTACGACGCTAGAGGAGTAAACCTCGTATATAAAAATCCCCTAATCTACGGTGGCACAGCATATGCCAATGGATGAATGGTTAGTGGGCAACTAACCATTAACATGCAAACTCTGGATTCCAGGCGCCATCCAGTTTAAATTAGCCTTCCCCTGGTAATGCGAACCTCTGCCAGGGGTGACTCTACGCTCTCGCGCTACTCGTGGGAATCACATGGATAATCCAAATGTAACTAAAAGGGCAGATGCACCCCCTAAAGCATCACAATAAACGGCTGATGTCGTAAATGAAGAGGAAAAAGTAACAACAAATCCTCCTCCAGCGTGAAGTAGTGGCTAGTCCTCCGAGCACAATGAAGGAAAACAGACCGCCACTCAAAGCGGATACCGCTAGTAAGCCTCTAGTGGATGAGCAACTGTTATCAGCAGAGCTAAAACAGTTAACGCTAACAGAAAAGAAAAACATAACAGAATTATGATTGGGCTTAAAGCCCAATCATATGATACTCTAGATGGGATGGAAATGACTTTAATATAACAGGAAATACGTCATCTCAAACTCTTTCGAATAGTGAAAAGAAACTTTTGCATGGGAGGTGGTAGAAGTAGAGGGGGATGTTTGTATTTTTCTTATATGGCACCAAACATGGCATGCAAAACGTTTATTGCTGAATTTAAAGTTTTTAGTTTTTATTATTTTTAATGAAATTGGTAATAGTTTTCCTGAAATTGGGACATTTGTATGGGAGGTGGCAGAGGAAGTGAAACGATTTAGATGATTTTGAAACTGCTTATCATCACCCCTATCACCATGCTTTGATTCAATTTCAAAGTCGATAGCTCTCATATATTCGAAGGAGAAATGCTTTTCTTGAATTTATAACGCAAATATTTGTATGGGAGGGGGTAGAAGGAGTGAAGCGGGGCTGATGTTTTTTTCTAGCACTTATTTCGTTTATTAAGAAACAAATTCTGGCAAAATTTGAAGTTTGTACTTTTTCTAGTTTGAATGGAAATCGATAAAATGCATTTAACAAAAATTATGCATTTGTATGGGAGGGGGTAGAAGGAGTGTACTGATCAAAACAAATTTTTTTTCGCATTATTAATATTTCTATTTGTATGCTTTATACAAAATATCAAGCTGATAGCTTTAACAGTTTCGAAAAAAAATAATTTAATTTAAATTTCAAAATTTCGTGAAATTTGTATGGGAGGGGGTAGAAGGAGTTAGGTGAAGTTGATATTTCTTTTTAAAATAAATTGCAATTATAGTAAAATTAATTCTGACAAAATTTTTTCTTTTTAGCTTTACTAGTTTCAATGAAAATCGAATATATGTGTTTTTCAAAATTGTCCATTTGTATGGGAGGGAGTAGAAGGAGTAAGGGGATCGGGTCAATATTTCACGATAATAATGACATCTATATCGTAATAGTTTGACCTAAATTTCAGGTCTATAGCTTAAATAGTTTCTAAGAAAAATCAATTTCTTAATATTTCGAAATTTCATGAAATTTGTATGGGAGGGGGTAGAAGGAGTGGGGGGATGTAGCCCATTCAACTTAAAGTTACTTTTTCGCTAAAAATGACACACAAAAAATTTTAGCATTATAGCTCAAAGCTTTCGAGAGTTATGCTGTAGACAGACTCACAGACGGACAGACAGACAGACAGACAGACAGACGGTCACTTGGAATCGAGGTTTTTGAGCGACAACAAATATTTCTGTACCCTTGGCGGCTCTGTGCGAGCGTTATTTCTTAGCGTTACAAACGGTAAGGCAAACACAATATACTCTCAGATTTCATCTAGAGTATAAAAAGGCTAAGCGGAGCTGCCTGGAAACGGTACTCTTACCATCGTAATCAAGGGAAAACCGCAAATGAAGCGTATGATCTTGCTTGCCAGCCGATCGAAAGGACGTTATCGCCAGCACAGAAAAAGGCAATGAAAAGAGGCAGACCCTCTTCTACAACACCGCCATCTGTGTGAAGTGGTAACAAAAGGTCCAAAATAGTAAGCAAAAATGTAGTTCGTAGACCTGCAGATGAGGCGCAGCCCTCCACGTCGGGCACTAGCTACAGAGACGCAGTAAAGGGGATCAGGATCGGAATAATACATACCGAACATCCTCATAAGATCCTTAAAGCGGAGCAGCTAGCTGCAATACAAGAAAACATACTGAAAGAGATTCCCAACGCGGCAAAAGAGGAGATAATTCCACAACTTGGTGGACTCAGCCTTAAGCCAGGTTGGATGCTGATCATTTGCCTAGATGAGCAAACCGCAGCATGGTTACAAAAAGCAGGGCAGTCCGGGAGGAGAATATCCCGCGATTAGAAATAATCACGGGACATTTTCCTCAAGAGACAAAAACATCATCGATGCGCAAAATGCTGGTTTGAGCGCCTCTAACTGGAAGGTTAGAGGGCACAAACACCATCCTAACCTTCTCCATCGACGGCCAATCGATGGAAAAGCTTAAGCAAAAAGGGCATAGAGTCTGCTTTAAATTCTCTAGCGTGACTCTCCGCCCTAAGGTCAAGGAGGTCAAGAGCGGCGAGCCGCAGGTAACAAAGATGGCCATAACTCTAAATAAAGTTTGAGTTATTCAAGCGAATCTCCATCGTGCAGCAGCGGCCATGGACACAATAACATGGAGATTCGCTAAAGAGGAATTCCATATAGCCCTAATTCAGGAACCGAGAGCCGCTAAGGGTGAAATTATTGGGATTCCTAAAAAAAATGGCTAAGATGATCTTTGATAAAAGAAGTGACAGACCAAGAGCTGCAATTCTAATATCATCAGAAATTAGACCGAACAGATTTAGTAGCGGTAGTGGTGAGAATACCTAAGGCAAGAGGAAGCCAAGAGATAATAATTGCCTCGGCCTACTTTCCGGGGGAGGAGCAAGAGGCGCCACCTCAAGGCGTCATGGAGCTGGTGGAATACAGTAAAATTCACAAAATACCAGTCATTCTGGGCTGTGACGCTAACGCACATCACACCATCTGGGGAAGTAGTGATATCAACAAAAGAGGTGAGTCACTTTTGGAGTATCTTACTACTAATAACCTAGACGTAATAAATAAAGGTAACACGCCGACTTTCGTAAGCTCAGTTAGGCAGGAAGTACTTGACCTAACAATAACAAGCCCCTGCCTGGCTGGCAAGTGCGAAAATTGGCACGTATCGAAGGAAGCCTCATTATCAGATCATAAGCATATCTGTTTTGATATTGAGACTTCATTTGAATATATCGGACAATACAGAAACCCAAAACGCACCAACTGGAGTCTGTATCAGTCAGTCCTAAAATTTGAACTAGGTATCGAAGAAGAATCAATAAGCAGCCCAGACTGCATCGATAAAATCACGAACAAACTCGTAAACAATATAATTAATGCTTACGAACAAAGTTGTCCTGTTCTACTGAAAAAAGGGCCAAACAAGCATCTTGGTGGAACGAGGAACTAGCGACAAAACGCACGCAAACTAGGAAATTGTTCAACAGAGCAAAGACCTTTGGAAATTGGGACGAATACAGAGAGTCTCTAACCGAATATAACAATCTTTTAAGAAAGTTGAAAAAAGAGTCTTGGAGAAGATTCTGTGAAGAGATAGATGATCTCCCAACAGCCTCAAGACTTCAAAAGGTGTTATCAAAAGACACCCCGATAAATATCAGACTTTTGGAGAGACCGGATGGGTCCTCTACTAAACGCAGCAAGGAAACCCTTGAGGTGTTATTGGCAACACATTTCCCAGGCTGCAAAATAATAAACAACAATGAGGATTTAGAGGCGGAGGAAAGGACATATCGTCAAACTCCGCACAGCAAAAGCATTGCTGGTAAGATCTTCACTCCGGAAAAGATCAGATGGGCGATCAACACCTTTAAGCCTTACAAATCAGCCGGAGTAGATAAAATATTCCCCGCATTACTGCAGAAGGGGTTAGAGATCTTAATGCCAATAATGATAAAGATCTTTAAAGCCAGCTTTATTTGGGAGTACATCCCAAAAATTTGGAGGAAAGCGAGGGTGGTATTTGTACCGAAGGCAGGGAATCGTCCCATTGATCAGCCTAAGTCATATCGTCCTATAAGTCTTACCTCCTTCTTCGTTAAAACGATGGAGAAGTTAGTGGACATACACATAAGAACAGGACCTAACAAGGTTCGTCTTAATACTAATCAACATGCCTACCAAAAGGGCATATCAACAGAGTCAGCCCTTCACGGTCTGGTAAGACAAATTTGGTAAGGCAAAAGACTATAAAGAAATTGCACTTTGTGCATTCCTAGATATAGAAGTAGCATTTGACAATACTCCACATGAAGCCATAATAGCGGCGGCTAGGAAAAAGGGTTTGGAAACGGCCACGACTAGATGGATACATGCCATGCTAAGGAGCCGAATGACAACCATGGATCTAGGGGATAGCACATTGACTGCACAGACCTATAGAGGCTGTCCCCAAGGTGGGGTAATATCTCCACTTCTTTGGTCAGTTGTAGTAGATGAACTCCTAGATCGTCTAACAGAACAAGGATACGAGGCTATAGGATATGCCGATGACCTCGTCATTATCATTAGGGGCAAACATGATTTAATTATATCAGAAAGGATGCAATCAGCCTTAGAAGTGATAATGAACTGGTGTCAGTCTAAAAACTTGAACATCAACCCAAGTAAGACTGAGTTAGTACCATTTACAAATAGAAGAAAAATGTGCATCATACCCCCTTCAATAAATGGTACAATAATACCCTTTTCAGATGAGATAAAATATCTGGGTATTATACTAGATAGCAAACTCAACTGGAATAAACATATAGAATGGACTCATGCCAAAGCACTAAAGGCATTTTGGGCCTGTAAAAGCTTATTTGGCAGAAAATGGGGACTAAAGCCCAAAATGATTTACTGGTGCTACAGAACAATCATTCTTCCAATAGTCACATACGGATCAACGATATGGTGGACTAAAACTTTACAAAGAAAAGCACAGCTTACGCTACAAAAAATCCAAATGCTAGCTTGTCTTGGTATCACAGGAGCTATGAAAACCTGTTCCACAGCGGCAATGGAAATGTTCTTTAACATCCCTCCGATACATCTACAAATAGAAAAGGAAGCTATCAAAGGGGTGTTACGCATACAGAGGGAAAACAAGTACAAACCAGGGGATTTTATAGGCCACCTCAAAATCCTAAGAAACCCAAAATTGGAGGTTCTAACGTCCACATTATCGGATGCTATGCCGACAAAATATAACTTTGAAACCACCTTCAAAGTTATAATCAGAGAACTCAAGGACTGGCAATCCTCGCTACCTGAAATGGAAGAGGGATCAACCATCTGGTATACAGATGGTTCGCGCACCTCTGAGGGGACAGGAGCCGGAGTCAAAGGTCCTAACTTCTCGGTTTCAAAACCACTCGGCAAAGAAGCCACAATCTTCAAGGCTGAACTAATTGTAATGGAGCTATGTATCCAAGAGAATATAAGGAGAGCTCATCGCAACAAATCAATTTATATCCTATTGGATAGTCAGGCGGTTCTGAAAGCCCTAACATCCAATAAACACGGATCAAGGTTAGTTTGGGACTATCTTCAAGACCTAATCATCCTGGGGAAAAGGAACGACGTAACCTTAAAACTTGTCAACATGGCTCCCTTACAGATACTCAGATTAGCTAAAGCTATTGAGTTATGGTAAGGAATAGGGGCAATAATCGCACAATAGGCCAAAAAGGCCGCAGTGCTCTCACGTGTTCCCCTAATATAAATAAATAAATAAACGCCATTGTAGTGTAATGAATTTAGTGAAATTGTGCAGTTTTTCCTTTTACCTATGGAAGGGGGTAAAAGGACTGTGTAGTACGTAATGACTTTTTCAAAAATAACTATAAATATCAAAGTGCAGATCAGCAGCAGTAGCACTGCTTTTCAAAAAAATCGACTTTTTGTAAAGTTGCAATATTGTGCCACATTCTATGAGAGGGGAAGCAGGACAGGATCGTGTAATTTCTTTCGTTCTTACTCATAATTCTAAATAAATATTTATTTCACAATTTCAACTCAATAAATTTTAAACGTACTGAGAAAATTGGTTTATAGTATTTCATGGAAAAGTGCAGTTTGTATGGGAGGTCGTGAAAGGAGTGGGGGGATTTTTATACCGTAGATTGAAATCATCATAAAAATAATACAATCTAAATTTCAGATCAATAGCTTCTATACTTTTCGAAAAAATCCTTTTATTATCAAATTCCGAAATTGTGTACTTTTGTATGGTAGAAGTGATAGAGCGATTCGGCCCGTTCACGAACTTGTCCTTACTTTTTTTATCGAAAACGACGTGTAAAAAAAATTTTAACTTTCTAGCTCAACGCGTTCTCGAGCTAGAAAGCATACAGACGGACAGACGGACATACAGTTTTGAGACTTCTGATTGATAATATTAACTTCTGTATAATTTATTTTTTTCTCCTAATAGTATAAATATGCATATGAAAAATGTAAGTTTAAGTTCGTGAATAGTTCAAGCTCACTCCGCTGAAAACAAAGCCCAAAGAAATTTCATTCGAAGTATTTAAGAGGCCCGATTAAATTTTATCCCCAGGAAACGAGAATCTATGCTGGGGGCTGAATAATTGACAACAGCCCTGCCCTAGAACCCCTATTCATTTACTCTCCCCTATCCACCCTAACCACTACATTGCCTTCGCACGCTTTCTCAACTTGCTCCAAGAATAATAAAGTTGTGCACGACTTTTTGGCAGATATTTGTTACCTGGGAGCATTATCATCATGAACGGGAAAATCAAAAAGGATATTAAGGCTCGTATAAATAGATTTCGTAAACCCTTCGGTATCCTTTTCTCTTTCTGGAGGTTAAGAGAAATCTTCCTGCACGAAGCTTTGAGTGTTTTACAGTTTTTCTATTTTTCAGAAAAGTTCCCTAGCATTATGATGTTGATAACATGAAGTGAATCTGTAATTTACTAATGCGATGAACTCTTGTCGTTATATCTTAAAATCTCAATTAAATCAATCAAATTCTTGTGTTAGGGCCCCCTACAGGGGCATAGGACAGAAACAACTCTCTTCCACAGGGCGCGATCCTGAGCATTGGACTTAAGCTGTTGCCAGGACTTATTTACTCCTCTGGCATCCAGCTCAACTGCTCGCTTCCTGTGCTACATGGTCGACTAACCCGACGTCTTCCTTGCGGATTACAACCCCGAGCCTGTTTGACGATGTTTTGCTCCAGTTTCCTCAAAGTATGATCGATCCACTGTTACCTCCGCCTTTGAATCTCAATGTTTCTGACACTGGTGCTGAGCCTGACGACGATAATCCTATCCGAGATTGGTTCCCAACTGATGAGACTGTTTCTCGCTCTCGGTGTAAGGACGACCGCCACGCCATTTTTGGCTTCACTCTTAGGACCAACGTACAGAATGGTATTTTCGCTCGTGGTTCGTTCTTCTCCTGATCCTGTCCACCTGTCCTCGCTCAATCACAAAATTTGAATGTTATAGTGCTCCATTTCACGGTCGATCACTGATTGACGGTGCAAGGACCGAGTGACCCCAACTCTCTATCTCAATTAACTTTTATTTGGTTCACTTTTAATAAAAATTTAGTTCGAAATTGCATACACATGCATACTTATCACATGCTGGAAAAAAAAAGGTTGTGTGAATAAATCCCATGATTACCAAATTCCCTTTACAGTGTTTTTCTTCTTTCTTATTCGTAGGTTTACTCTAGCTTCGATGAACTTCAATTTGGCAAGTTGGACAAATTTCTGGAACCTATGAACTCGTAAATTTATTTTATTTGTTAGCGCCAAATCTCAATTCAATCTTGGAATAAGGTAGGTCACAGTGTAGCAACGAAAATTGTATATTTTTGCTTTATTATTGTAATAATAAAGTATTATGACTGACACAAAAAAAAATTGCTATCCTAAACATTTTTTTTTCACTTTTCATGATTAAATTTGCCCAAAAATGCGAAACTGAAAAATCCGTCTGTCAGTACGCCCGCCATATGCCGAACGTATACATTTTCGTGCGCTTAGCGCATGCCATTTACAAAAAAAAGCGCAAGCAAAACGCCCACAACAGCGCACAAGCAAGTTGCCCTCAATAGGGCACAAGCAAATCGTCCTCAATAGCGCACATGATCCCCATATCAGTGGGAGATATTTACGTGTGCGCTATTTAGGATGATTTGCTTGTGCGCAATTGATAACGACTTGCTTGTGCGTTATTGAGAGCGTTTTATTTGCGCTTTTGTCGTAGAAGCCATGTGCTAAGCGTATGAAAATGAGGCATCGTCTGGACGTACCTTAAGATATAGAAGTTCATTTTCGGGTGGATCACAGTTATATGAGTATTATATCGCTAAGCTTGCAAAACAACATCATCATCATAATTTTCAAATAAAGCTGCTCGTATACATGTATCTACATATATATGCCAAATTAAAAACCGAATTGAACAACATTTTCTCGTTTTAAAATGTAATTTCCTTGCATTATCCTTCCCGATTCTTAATCTTTCCGGATTATGATCGACTAAAGAGAAATACTCAACAGCAATATTCGCATTCAATGAAGTTTAATCGGGCCTGTAGAATGCCAGACTATCACAGAACATAATACTTTGTAGATGGACCCTCCCACCCACCGTTTTATATAAACTCCTAATTCCACTTCATAAATCTCTGAGTTAAAATAATACGAAAAGTTTAAGGACTCGCTATCTCTCGTTTTAATGTTGTTTTGCAAACACCAAATTAAATTAGGTTTGCTGTATTTTTCTCTTTTTTCTGACTTCTTAGCCGAAAAGTTAAAGTGAATCTAATTATGGCACTAAGATGTGAAGACGTGGTAACTTACCAACATTATAAAATGACAATATCACATCAACAAGCAATTTAAGAACTAAAATGAAATGAAAAAAAGCTAGACGTAACGCCTGTGTCGTAGAGCCTTCACCTAGAATCGTAGCAACTAATCTCCTCGAAAGGACCTTGCCCTAACATCTGGTAACTTAGCAGTTTGTTAAATGCCTTCAAATGCCTATACGCAGGTATGTCTTAGAGGAAAATCAAGGGAATAACAAGAGAGGCGATTATTTTTGTCGTCTCATCGTCCTGAAATGCGATGTAAAAAGAAATCTGCCAGGACTTTGCATTCGAAAATAAATGCCGGCTTACACCCCCGCTCCCTTAACTCATGTTTCTCACACAACCATTTATATAGCTACCTACGTATACATTTCTTATCTTTATGATATTGAAACTAGAATGCCGGATACGGGAAGTATTATGAAAGAAAGCTTTGAAATATAATGAAAGAAAATTTCTTGCAAAAATGGCTATCGTTGTGGTTTTTCTCGAAGACTTAACCAAGTCATTTAAGCGCAGTAAGGAATATGTTCTCCTGAAGACGTTGACTAAGCGAAATAAAAAGAAAAGGAGATCACGGGGTAGTTTTCAGCGTAGAATTCGTTTTTATCGTTTTGAAAGATTTAAGTATGATGGCAGTAATTAGGGTTTTTCAATGGGAAATCCTGAACTGAAGATAATGGATTATGATATGCATTAAGTTCTTAGATCCTTAACGAATTTCGTAATCTTCTTTTTCTTCAATTGTTTAATCCGTTTTATTCATTGTAAGAATAATTCATGACAGGTCTTACTCCTTTTTTCACCCGAAATACTCGCCACGCTGAACTTACTCCTATTATTATACACATCTTATACACTTATTATGTATCCACTTTCCATACCAACCCTAAATTATATGCGTTCCCTTAAAAAAACGTATAATAATTAAAAATAGCAACAACAAAAACGGAAGTATCAAAGTGAGACACATAAAAAGAGAACGTGTTTCGCACGTGGACTTTTTGATCTGAGTACTACGCGGATTCTCTCGTTAATTATTATTGTTTTCAAAGAAATTGCACTAAATTACACTAATGTAATTTTAGAAAATCGGGAATTTCGTATTGGAGGTGGTAAATGGTAAATTGCGATTTGGTCTATCAAATAAAGGTACGCAAACTGAGTGCACTGAATCTTAGCTCAATTTATTAGATTCGCAAAATAGTTGAATGAATGTAAATTAAAAATATTTTTACATTCGTATAAAACATGGAAAGTGACCGACTTACCAACAAACTGCAAACTTTCGTGAGCCATTTCCTTTGACGCATTTTAGGAATACTCTGGCCAGAAGTGATCTCCAACGACGAAATATGGAGTAAAACTGGACAAACTAAAATAGGCATTGAGATTCAAAGGCATAAATGGCATTGGATGGGTTACACTTTGAGGAAACCAGAGCAAAACATCGCTAAACAGGCTCTGGATTATAATCCATAAGGAAAACGTCGGGTTGGTCGTCCATGTAGCACATGGAAGCGAGCAGTTGGGCCGGAGGCCAGAGCAATAAACAAGTCCTGAAAACAGTGAAGGACTGATGCTCAAGATCGCGCCTTGTGGAAGAGAGCTGTTTCTGTCCTATGCACCTATAGGGGGTCTTAACAGAAACTTAAATGATTGATTGATATGTGATCTTCCTACAATATCTTCGAGTAGTAACACCGATATGGATATCAATGAAGCTACGGTTGCTGCAGCACAAACTTCGGGTTGTGGTTACGCAAGCCTGAACGAATTAATTTCGGCAATGGAAATTCCGTTCGTAGCCAAAAAAAAACTTATATAAAGGTTCAGAACAAGGTTTGCGACTGTTTGAAAGTAGTATCGAAGAAATCCTTGATTGAGGCAAATCATGCTAAAGCTCCTGGAAACGTTTATACACATGGACTGTCATTTGCGACTGTGGTGACTGATGGATGTTGGCCCAAAAGTCCTTACGGTACCAATTATTCCGCCCTATCCGGAGTAGCAGCAATCGTTGGGCTATTTTCGAAGAAAGTTCTTTTCATGCAAGTAACAAATAAATAGTGCTTGCATACCAAGCCGAAAATAAATATGTAAGTCCTCCAGACCACATATGCTACAAAACCATAATGTCAGCTCGACTACCATGGAATCTAACATTCTTTTAGAAGAATTTAAATTATTTGTAAGAAAACGTGGTCTGAGTTATTCGCGGATGATCACAGATGGAGATTCGAGCACATACTATAAAATATTGCAATCTAGACCTTACCAAAATTCTTCAGACGAGAAAATTGAGTGTTAAAACCACTTCCTGTGGAATTATTGTCAAAAAATTAAAGTTGTATCTTACAATACATTGTTTCCGCTACATCTTAGACAAATAATACAGAAAAACTTACTTGTACTTCTACAATGGCATTACAGCCCAAATCGGGACTTGGCCTCCTGACCTTCAGGTTCCTTAACATTTTTTCATCATTTATCGTGGAAGGCTTGTTAGACCTTCGCACAATCCTCACTCTACGATTTTTTTTTTTTTTTCATTTTCGTAGATTGAGGTGACCAAGTTATGTATACCCAAGCAAGCAATGTGCTGGAATTATGCGTCGGGATTTGATCTCACGACCTTCGCATTGTAGACCAACACGCTACCCACTAGGCTATACCCTAGTTCAGAAAAACTTACGTCATTTAAAATTTTCGGTGAGTTCAGCAATAAGATATTGCAAAAATGAAAATTCCAATATGGCTCAAAAAGTCAAAAGGTCATGTGTTTAGTGGTCGAATGGTAGTAAGGGCTACAGAACGTAATCGTGTCCTGGTACAGAACGTGGCATAAATTCTGTGAAAAGCCCACCGAAAAAAACATCAGCTCTGCTACTGAATTCTTTCTCCATCTCCTCGCTGCGACCACCGGGTATTTTGTTCAAAACAGCAGACAGAGAAGGGTGAAGGCGATTTTCCGCACCTCTAATCGAAACTCTCATCCAGACTGGCCCTCCAGGTTCGGTGTTGCTGACAACGTTTTCTCGGAAAAAAAAACTCTCGTGTCCAGGAACGGAGATTACAGTCTCGGATTGGACGGATTGCAGATCTTGCAGATCGTACACGGTTTTCACCAGCGGCAAAAAGCAAGAATGCAGAGAATTCGTTGTCGCCTTTGTGGTAGATAATGCGTTCAAACAAATCGTATCGAAATTTGTACCGATAAACGAAAGAATCTGATTAATCCGCTTCAAGTTGAAGCTCTTCAGCGTTTGGTTTATCAACTGCCATGCGGAGAAACATGATATATTAAAGACGAATTCTATGCCCGACTTGACAGCATTTTCGACAGGTTGCCCTCCAATGATCTCAAAATTCTATTAGGAGACTTCAACGGTAAAATTGGCAATGAACTATTGCATAGGGGCGTAATAGGAGGACATAGACCATAGTGAAACGAATAACAATGGCCAAAGACTTATTGACTTCGAAAGCAGTAAGAAGCTCCACCTACTTTCCGCATAGAAACATTCTCAAAATGACGTGGGCATCATCAGATGGGCACAACTTCAATCAAATTGACCACGTTCTCATTGGAAAAAAGGCTGCCTCCAGCATTCTAGATATCAGGACTCTACTTGGCGCGAACTGTGACTCGGACCATTTTCTTGTAAATACCGCTATCGCATAGCTAACAAGGACCACATTAAGAGGGGAAAACTGAAGGACGACACAATGAAAGTGGAATATATGACCGCAATCAAAGCACATATTGAAGTATTACCTCAGGCTGAGCCTGATGAAAGTATTGACCAAATGTTGCGGAACATTAAGGATGGTATTCAGCGCGCTGCTGAAGGCACTTTAAGATTAGAGCGGAGAAAACGAAATGACTGGTTCGATGAGGAATGCCAAGAAGCGATCACCAAGAGAAACGAAGCCAATGGACTGTTTCTCGAAATACGAACACAAGCTATAGAGGACAACTATCAGCGGCCCAGACGAGACGCAAAGAAGATCTGCAGACGAAAATAACAGAAAATAAACAATGACAAAATTGTATCACTGAACGAAATTTTGAAGAAAAATGACGTGAGCAAAGCATTTAATACCGTGACAGAAATGAGACATGGGTACGAACCGCAAACTACTCTCTGTAAGGACGAAGAAGGCAAATCAATGCACGATAGGTTCAGTACTGCCGAACATTGTTAAATAGAACGACATCACCAACTGAACCTTTTATAATTCCGGAAGATCCCGATGGAGATCAACTGCCCAATGTTCTAACCTATGAAGTAGTAGAAACACCCCTACATATTTTAAGATCGAACAATGTACCCGGAATTGACGGAATCCCTGCACTCTTGAAAGAAGGTTGAACAGAGCTCACCAGTCGAATATTTAAATTAATTGCTAAAATATGGACAGCTGAAAAATTACCCGACATTAGGATTATATGTCCTGCATACAAAAAGGGTGACCGTCTGCGTTGCAAAAATTACAGAGGAATATCAATGTTGTGTACAAAATTTTAACGAAAATTATCGAACGAAGACTCAGTGAATACAGTAACCATATCACCGAAAAATATCAAGGTGGCTTCAGATCCGGACGATTGACAACGGACCAGTTATGCTCAGTAAAATAGATGCTAGCAAAAAGCTGTGAATACGATATTAATGTGCACCAACTGTTCGTCGATTTTTGTCAAGCATACGATAGTGTCGACCGTAATGCTCTGTATAGAATAACGATTGAACTAAGTGTCCCACCGAAACTAGTTCGGTTTATAAAAGCCACGATGTAAATAGTGAGTTCCAAGTAAAAATCCAAAACGAGTTGACTCAAGCTTCCCAATGGAGTCAGGTCTCAAACGAGAAGGTGATCTCAACCTCATGCTCTTCAACTTGGTGCTCGAGTATGTCATCAGGAAGGCAACTTCAGTAACCTCAGTGGGCACCAGAGGTACGCTACTCGTAAAATCCGCACAGTTCGTAGGGTACGCAGACGATATAAATATTCTGGCCCGATCAAAACTTTGTGTTAAGGAGGTATTCCATGGAGTCGGCAGCGGGTGAAGTAGGGGTTAATTAAGCGAAAACTAAATACATGACCCAGATACGAAGGACTGTCCTATAGAGGCAGAATATTACTATAGGCGAATACAACTTCAGCAGGTGGATGAATTCGTATACCTGGGAGCCCTTCTCGCAAAGGACTGTAATGAACGACATGAAATTCAAAGAAGAATCACTGGAGCTAACAAAGCATTTTATGCAGTCCTCCTCATTATGAAATCAAGGAAGGTCCATTGAAACAATAAACTAAGCATCTACGAGATGCGAGATGGTGCGAAACGTGGACCTTGACGCGAGTGTCGGAGAATATAATCGACACGTTTAAATGTGGGAATGTGAATGGAGCAGTTAAGGAAGGAAATGGTTGGCGAATTCGATGCAACCATGAGCTGTATCAACTATTTGACGACTCACCAAAATCTATCGTGATCAAACTCCGCCAGCTACAATGGGCTGGCCATATGGAGCGAATGTACGAGGAACGTATTTCAAAACGAGTGCTCAAGGGCAAAGCTCTAGTTAACCGACCGCAGGAGAAGCCACGAAAGCGATGGAAGGACTCAGTCGACGCAGATTGCAGATCGCATCTCGATTTTTCAAACTGGAGGACGCGATCGTTCGACCGAGACAACTGGAGGTGCATCCGGGAGGCCAAGGCTTGATATGGGCTGTAACGCCATTGCATCATATTTTGAAAGTTGTTTTTGACCTTGCTCAGCAGTCAAGAAGTTTCATTTACGACGTTCAAAGCAACATTGTGCAGCGATTCAACAGCTCTGTTGCAAACGCTGTTGGTGGTAAACGAGTCAGTTGTTCGACAAGACGTGGATACCAAAGTCGTTGCTTTGCCGCACTATTGGCATCCAATTCGTTCATATACTACGCTGCGAAAGGAAATTTTCGGAAGAAGCCCATGATGTCCAAAAAAACGGATGGAACGTCGTTTGCGTAGCCAAAATATAGATTATGCTCGAAAACATAGACGCTCTCCAACTCCAAGAAAGTTGATACGATACTTTCAATACGGTGAAATCTGCGAAAAACCATACATGTACATGTAAGCATTTATGTTTGCTAAAATTGAATTTTTGAAAACTCTAATTTCAAATGTCCAGAATCGCGTGCAAATTGAAAACGAAACAGTTTTGCCACTAAACTGTAGTCAATCTTTCGAGCCTATAAGATCGTTGCTAACAGCATCAAATTTTGATAATTTCGGTAATTACGATTGCGTGTAAGGCTCGATCATGCGATACTCTTGATAAAACAGAAATTGTCGTAACTTTAAGAAATGTTATATGGGGTGTAATGGGAGGGGTGACTGCATTGAACTAATTTGTAGAGTTGCTATCAAAATGTTTTATGCAAAATTTAAAGCATACACAATTATAAATTAAATCAATCTAAATTAGATTGGTGAATGTTTTCACAGTGCATTTCGAATTGAAAGGAAATACAGTTACACTTTATTATTCGTTTCGTTTCGGTTTCTCCTAATACCTTTATCTAGGGTATAGCGTAGTAGGTAGCGTGTTGGTCTTGTAATGCAAAGGTCGTGAGTTCAAATCCCGGTCGGCGCAATATATAAATCCAGCACATTGCCTGGTTGGATATACCTAGGCCACCTCAATCTACAAAAATAAAAAATTCGGTGAAAGAGGGTTGTACGAAGGGATAACAACCCTTCCACAATAAGTAATGAAAAACGTTAAGGAACCTGAAAGTCATGAGGCCAAGGTCCGATTTGGGCTGTAGCGCCATTGTAGAAGTAGAAGAAGATCTTTATCACACTGATCGACAATTACAGAAAAAAATATTAATAGTCTTCTGTAATTGTCGATCAGTTTGATAAAGCAGCAGAGACCGAAACGTTACGAATAATAAAGCGTAACAGTGTAGAATCCGGAAATCTTTCTTTTCAGTCTAAATTAATTTAAATAGATAGCTTAACTTTTTGTACTAAAATATAAATATTTAAAATAATATCAAAAGTAATTCAGGAACTGTGCATTTGAAATAAAACTTTTAGAGAGGCGGTCGTTCTTGGGCAGGGCAATTGTCAATTTAACACTTTGCGGAAACGTTCAAAAGCTCCAGCACTTATAATCAATATTTCGTTCGTTTATTTATGCAAGTTTGAGTTTATGAGGGGAGGGGTGAGGGGTGATAGTAAGAGTGGGTGGATGTTAATAGATTCTTAATTGATTGCTTGAATTACGTCCAATATTCTGTGTATAGAATGTCAGTTTCATAGACGAAGTTGCATAGAATTTTCATAGGATTCGGTGAATTTTACATTCACGAAACCAAACATTTGTATGGGAAGGGCTAGAGGAGGTAGGGGAATCGTAAAATTTGTGACGCAATTTTATTTTCTTTCTCTTGTATTGTGCTCATACGAAATTTCAAGTTCGTAGCTTTTAATTTGTTGGTTATTAGTTGATTCAATGAAATAGGTCGAAATGATACTTTTGTATGGGAGGGGGTAGAAGGGCAAGCGCGATTGCAAAACTTTTAAAGGAATTTCATTTCAATTAATTTTATAAGTTTTTGTGCAAAATTTGAAATCATAGCTTTTAAGAGTTAGCTGATAACTGATTTCCTAAAAATGGTCGAAAAAATAATTTTGTATGGGAGGGAGTAGAAGAGGTAGAGTAATCGCAAAATTTGTGACGCAATTTTCTTCTTTTTTTTTTAAGGTGCTCGTACAAAACTTCAAGCTCGTAGCTTTTAATTTGTTGGTTAGCAGTGGTTTTATTGAAATTGGTCGAAATCATACTTTTGTATGGGAGAGGGTAGAACGGCAAGTGTGATCTCAAAAATTTTGACGCAGTTCGATTTCAACTATTTTTAAATGATTTTGTGCAAAATTTCAAATTGATAGCTTTTACTAATTAGGTGATAATTAGTTTCTTAAAAATGGTCGAAAAAATCATTTTGTATGGGAGGGAGTAGAAGCTTTCAAGGTATTCAACCAGTTAATATTTCATTCTTTTAGAAATTTTTTTTAAATGCATTTCACAAGTTTTCAAGTTTCTACCTTCAAATTTCATTCAAAATTGTTTAGTTTATGTGGTTTTTTCATTGCACATGAAACACCTTGTGCACGGTAGACCAGGGGGGTCGGTGCATAACAATTGTCGAATTTTTACTATTTTTTCTATAAGTACAACAAATAGATGTATCCACATGGAAAATTTAAATTTTATATCTTTCACCAGAGCCCTTAAAAAACCACTTAAAATTTTCGACATTTTTGGTTACCACCTCCCTCCCCTTACACCTCCTGACGTAAAATTTTTACCAAATTTAAAAAGTATCTAGTTCTACAATTTGAGAAAATTTTAATTTGATATCTTTACTCAATTTTGAATTATAACGGTTTGAAATTTTGGAAAGTGCATCATTTTTTAAATGCTCCCCATTTCCCCCACTACTATTTTGTCCAAATATTACATTTTTCTCGTATTTCTTTAGTACAGCTTAATACAAGTTCTAAGATTAAATTATATAGCTTAATAAATAGCCGATATTTTGATTTTTAAGTGTTTTTCTTTGCAATCCCCCCTAACCCTCCCCCTTACAATAATTAGCTTTTATCTAAACTGATTCCAGTGGACCTATATGCCACCTTAATGGTCTCAAAATATCAATTTTTTATGCTAAGTAGTTTCGAAGATATAATCATTTGAAAATCATAGCCAACCCTTTTCGCACCCCAATGGATAAAAAAATTAAATTATTTTTAAAAGTTGTTCCACAAACCCCTCTATATGTGTGTTGAGTTTTAGCTTCCTAGCTGTTACTATGGTTAAGATATTTGAATTCGTATTTTTCGGTTTAAGCGCTCCCCCCGCCTCCCCCTGAACCCGTACACACCCCAAAGTGGGTATCCGCCTGAGATTCGCAACTATCTACAATTCCCCCAAAAATGAACTTTCTATTTGGAATGGTTTGGGAGTTAATGTGTGCTGAGCGTACACGTTGGCGTACGGCGTACGGCGGACGGCGTACAGACAGACGGATTTTTTTTTTTTGCATTTTTAGGCTAATTTAGTCATGAAACGCGAAAAACCAAAATTTCAGGGTAGCAAATTTTTTTTTCCCAAGTCGATCACAATACCTTATCTATACATATAAATATAATTGTAGTGTCTGTCTGTCTGTCTGTCTGTCTGTCTTTCCGGCTTTCACGCAAAAACGGCTGCACCGATTGCAATGAAACTTTCACAGATTATTAGCTCTACCTCTGGGAGTAATCTGCTTTAGGTTTTATTTTTCTCCCCTCACGCCTTCTACCCCCTCCAATACAAAGTGACTCATTTTCAAAAACTTATAATAATCAAATTTTCATGGAAACTATGAAAGCTATTAATTTGAAATTTAAAATATATTATTTCTATTATAAATACAATCTCAAGTATATAAATAGTTTGAATCCCCCAACTCCTTCCACCACCTCCAATACAAACTAAACTTTTTCATTAAATACTATACTCCAATTTTCTCATCATATGCTGTTGATCGTCTATAAGTGAAAAAGTCTATTGGTGATTTTTGACATTATATTTTGATTTTTGTCAGTGAGTAATTCTAAGTAAAGGAAGTTAAAATACGTACAAGTAATTATTAATTGAAATTAAGAGAAAAATCTATTGCTGCGTTTTAATATTATATTTTGATTTTGGCAAAAGAGGCCTTACACTAATAGTGATTTCTTTTCTAGAATTTAGTTCGCAGAAATTTTTTTGGAATAGAACATAAAAAGTGCTGAACTCTCAAGAAAATATGTAAGGGTTAAAACGGAGTAACATTTTTCTCAGAAATTAGTGTAGGCAGATTATATATGAAATATACCGTACATTACTATGAAAAGCACATTGTATCGATATTTACGCGGACGAAGTTGCGGGTATTTGCTAGTTATTAAAATAATAAACTAAAAGTAAAAATTTCTGAAAACAGCAAACTCCATTGTACTGAAAATTACTTTATTGCTGACTGAATATTAGCAACCAAGAGAGAATACAAATTATAGTAGTTTTTTTTGTAAAAGTTTGAAGCCAAGTTAAGCTTGGACGCAATGAGCTTTCCAGTATAGTTCAGACATACACCCCGACGGAAGCCTCGATAATAGTCATGAATAGGGGGAGAAATATATAAAAGCACGAAAGCTCTCAGTCGGGGACCAGTCATTTGATGACCGAAGCGCGAACCAGTGCAAGCGATAAAAAAAGTACGCGGCGGTATTGCCATTAAAGTGCGAATTAAGCGGAAAACCGAATCAAAGTGGGAATAAATAAATTATCACTTATTTTTAAACGAATTGTGTTTTTAATTGAAATCCCGGCGAACCCCTAGCTCGCAACATTACAAATCCAATCATTTGGTAGTCTAACACTTTTTATCTACAGTGGCCGACAAAAGTCTACATACGGCCCCTATTTTCGCTGCTTGATGAACCCAACAGCGCCATTAGAAAAAGTAATGATGTAGTCTTTTTTATAATCTATTTTTATTGACATGTAATAATCTATTCTTTTCTCCAATATAAACTTAACAACTTATTCATAAAAAAAAACTAAGAAATGGCATTGACAAAAGTCTACGTACGATCATGAGATTCACCAAAAACTTCATTAAGGAATTTACATTTCAATTCAAGACATAATATTAATATTTTGTTGGCCCACCATGGTCATCTATAAGTGCCTGCAAACGTCTTGGCATTGATGCGACCAAATTTTCTAGCTCGTTAGGCGTTATTTGACCCCATTCCTCAATGAGCTTCACTTTTAGTACTGTAGCACTTCTTATGTCGTGTTTTTTATTTTTCGATCCAGAAACTCCCGAACGTGCTCGATGACATTAAAGTCCGGACTTTGTGGGAGTGTATTGATCTGTCTTGGAGCATAATATAGTAGCCAGTCCTTCACGATTTGAGCGGTGTGGGATCATTTTCTTGTTTTGTTTTTTTTATTTATTTAATAATTCATTAATATTGGTTTTCGTTCGATTCGTTATAGAGTTACAATGGATTTGTTTACATTCTATGGATAGTTTCCCAGACAGCTAGGAGCTGATATTAGGGAAATTTTCATAATATCAAGAGTTAAGAGAGATAAGAGTATAAAAGAAAATAGTGAATAATACAGATACAATTTTAATATAATTACAATTGCTGTATAAACTTCTATACTGCAATCTTGAGACACATGATGTTCTTCGCCTGTCGAATATATATTGGCAAGGAGTTGTAGTATCGAATTGCTTCATAGATGGTATCCTTCCTCAATCGATTCGTTCTGCAATTTCGATTTCTTATCGAAGTTGCATTCCGTGTATTGTGATTGTGAATATCTGCGTTGTACGTAATGACTATTGAAGATTTTAGTCCTTGGTTTATTAAATTGTATATTAATTTTGACCTCTCTAGGTTTAATGTTTGCTGCAGGTTTAGCTTGTTGTAGGTTACGTGTAGATCTGCTGTTGGTGTCAGGTGTGGTAAATTATAAACGACCTTGATGCTTTTATTCATAATACTCGATATTCTTTCCATGTTATACATTGGGGTCGATATTACAATTCCATAGGTTATATTGTATAGAATAAACGAGTTATATTGAATTTCTTTTATTGGTGTTGATAGAAAATTGTTGCGCCGAAGGACTCCAGTGATGGGTGCTATTTTCTTGCGTACGTTATTAATGTGCGGAGTCCATGCTAGTTTCTCATCGATCGTTAATCTTACTTAGTTTGTTTTGATCTAGATAATTCAATTCCATCTATGTTGAGTTTTAGATTAATATCATCTTTGTTCGATTGTTTAAATATCATGAAGTTAGTCTTCGATGTATTTAGGGTTAATCTATTGCCCAACAGCCACTTCTTAAATAGCTTGAGGTCCGTGTTGATAAGAAGTTCCAATTCTGGCTGATTTCTTGCTTCGTAGAGCAATAGTGTGTCATCCGCATATACTATATATTTTGCTCTTAGACCTATGTACTGTATGTTATGGATGTAAAGTAGATAAAGAGTAGGGCCAAGAATTGAACCTTGCGGAATTCCAATGTTAATGGTTTTAGGATCACTGAATTTGCCCACATTTTTTGTTATGTAAGTACGTCCTAGGAGATAATTTTTTATTAAATCATTAGCTTTAGAGATAAGAAAAACATTGCTTGTGGTCAAGCAACATGCCATATCAGTCGCAGCTTCAATCACCATCACTATTGCGGTTATTCTCATCGCGCTCTGGCTCAAAAGGCTCTGCACCAGATGTGACAAGAAATGGGTCCCGGGCAAAGGTACATCATCAGTTACAGACGAGCCAAAGACTCCAACATCACTCCAACGAAGGTTCAACAAGGTGCTTGAAGCCGGCCGCCCAATATGTTCAGAAGCTGAACAGAGGTCATCGAGCCATACAATGTATGTATGCTCGGATGTTGAAATCAGCAGTAATAAATGACATAATTTACGTTAAGTTGGGTGAATGATCGAATATGCATTATAATCATATTCAAGTAAGGCATATTCGATCATTCAACGCAACGTGCAAAAAAATCATAATGTTTACCTGTAAGTGGGTGAACGATCGAGCATAAACGCTAATTATGTGTCATCATTTCTTATGCTCGATCGTGAAAGTGTGGTGTGGCGACTGGTATAAATTTCCAGGAAACCCCGTCTTTTGCTGTTATTCTTGCTATGTTGTTTGTCGATCTTTTAATTGCCTCCTGCATGTCTCTATCCATTTGATTGCTTGCGCCCACAAAGTTCGTTCCATGATCGCTGTATAAGTATTTCACGGCAGAGTCCTCTTCGACTGGTGAAGCGTTTGAATGCTACGAGAAAGGCTTCTGTGGATATGTTGCTGACAAGTTCTAGATGAATTACTTTCGTGACGATACAAACAAATAGGGCGATGTATCCTTTTAATGTGGTCGCGCCTCTTCCTTTGGACATTCGAGTCTTGAGAGGTCCAGCGTAATCAACTCCACAGTGCGTGAAAGCATCCGTGGGGGTAATGCGGACAGCAGGTAAGTTTCCCATTATCTGTGTGTTTGCATATTTGCAGCAAGTCAGGCACCGATGAATTTCATGACGAATAACCTTTTGATCATTGATTATCCAATATCTCATCCTTAAATAGTTACGGACCAGTTGCAACCCACCATGCATTGTTCTTGTATGCGCTTGTTTCACGATTAAATATGTAATATGGTGTCTTTGTGGCAGAAGCATAGGATGTTTGCTCTCTTGCATCTGCATTTCGCAATCTTCCCCCGACTCGCAGTATTCCAAAGCTGTTGATGAATGGGTTGAGGCATCTTAGCTTATTCGTCAACTGTTTTCCATTTTTTAGATTGAAAATCTCTTCTTCAAATTCTGTACGCTGGATCATTTTAATAACATTGAAGTGCGCTTGTTGCAGTTCTTCAGGCTGTATTCTTCCAGTCTTTCTCTGCCCTTGCAATCTTTTACAACTATGGATGAATCGTAAACAGAGTGCTACGATTCGTGTTAGATAGGTAAAGTTGGAGTACCGTTCTAGAAATCCAATTTCTAATTTGGTTGTGCTCACTGCTATAACTTTGGGAATTTGCTCCATTTGTATTGTCTGTCTTAACCATGATGGACCATTCCACCATAAATTATGGTCTGGAAGCTCTTTTGGACTGATTCCTCTGGACGTACAATTAGCTGGATTTTCTTTTGACTTTACATGATTCCATTTCCAGTGTCCATTAGCTAGTTTCTGAATTGTTGAGACTCGATTAGCCACGTAAGTCTCCATTGATGATGGTTCCTTCTCTAGCCATGCTGATGGTTGAGTGTCGGACCAAGCGTAGATTGGAACGTTTTCCATATTCATGGACATAATTGTCTGGTGAAGCAGTTTTGCCAACAGGACTGCCGCATTGAGCTCGAGTTTTGGTAAAGATATTTTGCCTTTTAGGGGGGCAACCTTAGTTTTGGAGCAAAGAAGTGTTGTTGTGATAACTCCAGAGATGGTAGTAGTTTTACTATATATGACTGCCGCATATGCAACTTCGGATACATCGCAAAAACCATGAAGTTCGGTTTGTCCATCCCTGGAATGGTGTATCCAGCGCGGTATTTTAATGAGCTCTAAACATCTAAGTTCTTCTTCTAATTTTGTCCAACCATTGACTATATCCGCTGAAGGTTCTTCATCCCAATCCGCGCCTGTTTTCCAAACGAGTTGCATCAGAAGTTTAGCACGAATTGTTACTGGAGCAAGCCATTGCAGAGGATCGTAGATGCTAGCTATGTTTGACAATAGCTGACGCTTCGTTAGTTTTTTTGAATTGTCGAAGTTTGAAATTTTGAACTGGAATTCATCTTGAGCTGGATTCCAAATTACTCCCAAAGTTTTCATGGTTGCGTCTTCAGTAATACTGAGAAATCCCTTTTCTCTTGCTTCCTCGGGAATGCTAGTTAGAAGCTCAGAGTTATTGCTAGTCCATTTTCTTAAATTGAAACCTCCTTTTTTTAATAGGATGGTTATTTCCTTTTGTAGGTCTTTTGCTTCTTCTTTTGTATGTGCACCGCTTAACATGTCATCGACGTAGAAATCATTTTTTTAAATTTTTGCTGCTATTGGATGTATACAGCCAAGAAGGTCGCACAAGCTGTCCCATAGGTGACGGTGTTAAGGCGGTATTCCCCCACAGCTCCTTCCTTATTCCTTCGCCATAACATTCGAAGATAGTCACGATCTTCTGGAGCAACTTCGATTTGTCGGAACATTTTTTCTATGTCCGCAGAGTAGACGTATTTATATTTTCTCCATCTAAGCAGAAGTTGGGAGAGATTCTGTTGTAATTTGGCTCCGGTATAGAGCTTATCGTTTAAGCTGATACCCTCTGAAGTTTTAGCTGTGGCATCAAAAACAACGCGTACTTTTGTGGTGGTGCTGCTTTCTTTAATGACTGGATGATGAGGTAGGTAAAAAACATTTCGACAATCTCCTGTATATGGGATGACTTTCTGCATATGCCCTAGATCAAGATATTCTTGTAAGAAGTCGTTTTAATCCTTTGAGAGTTCCTTACTTTTGTGAAGCCTTTTTTCCACTTGCTTATATCTCAGCATTGCTCGGTTTCTAGAGTCTCCTAGTTCTTTGGAAAATTTGTCGTCTTTAAATGGGAGATGCAAATGCAATCTACCGTCCTTTTTTCTTTCATGTGTGGTCTGAAAGTGTTCTTCGCATCTGAGCTCTAATTCTGAAGGTTCTCTTCTTCCTTCTTCGTTGTCTATTTCGAAAAATTTTTCCACTGACTTGTGAAAATCGGACATGGAGATGAGAGAGGTGACTTTTTTTGATTTTGGTTTAGCATTGGTCATGGTTTTTCCTGATAAAATCCAGCCAAGCTTTGTTCGTTGCGCTAGTAATGGTTTTTCTCGTCTTATTTCATCTTCAATGATATCCTCGAAGACGTCTGCACCAAGTATGTGATCTATATTTCTCATCAACCAGCAAGAAGAATTTTGATGGAAATCTTGGTGAAATCGCGATTGTTACCTTCTTTCTTACGGTTTTTGTGTCGACGCCTCCTATACCAGATACAGCTGCCATTATGTTTTCTTGCTGTATGCCGATTTTTTTAGCAGCCGCAGATGTTATGAACGATGTTTAAGATCCCTGGTCAATTAACGCTCGTAGTGGCAGGCTTTGACCAGAACTGGTCATCACGTTTATTTGTGCTGTTGTAAGCAGCACATTCATGTTTGTTATATTGCTTCGATTCTCCGGTTGCAATTTCAGCTTGTTGGTGGCCAAATTGACAGAAACAGTCTTGTTCGTAGGTTGTTCTTTAAACGGAAAATGCAGAAACGTATGATGCGGTTTTTTGCACTCAAAACAATTGTGCTTACTGTTGCATTTTGTTGCTTTGGTGTGACTTAAACAATTCTTCGAAGTAACGAAATTGTGCCGTTTGTCAATGTCCAGGTTCTTGAACTGATCGCAGCGGTGTAGGTTATGCTCGCCATTGCAGTATTTGCAAACAGTTGCAATTGCTACAAATGACTTCTTTTTTATCATTTGGTTTTCTGGGCATTGTGTTCTGATGGAAGTTAAGACATGATGTCGCTTCATAAGAAAATCGTACAACTGTTGCAAAGATGGCATCTCTTTCCTGTTCTCTAGATTTTCTTCAAAGATCCGTAGGCTATCATTGTCTAATTTCTTCATTGCTATACGGACTATCAATGGATCCCAGGTCTGGGTATCGTGGTACATGTTCTTTAGAGCCGCGAGACGTTGCGAAGAACATTGTACAGGTTTATAATTCCTGCAGCGGATCTATGCTCTACCTTTTTTGCGTCAAGAATGGCGTCAACGTAAGAAATCACCATTTTCTTATTGTCGCTGAATCGCTCTTGTAGTATTTCCACCGCAGTGTTGTAGTTCAGTGCGTCCAGTTGTAGGTGTGCAATCGAATCTTTTGCATCACCTTCTAGATAGCTGAGGAGATATTGCATCTTGTGGATGCCTCCTATGTTTGGATTGTCGTGGACAATAGTTTTGAAGATGTCGATAAATCTTCTCCACTCCTTGTAATCGCCATTGAATTTCGGTATTGCAATGGGCGGTAGCTTAGGCAGATTGTAGTTGGCTGCCCAAGACAACGAGTGTGGGTTAGTACCTTCTGGGTGTAATGCCATTGGAGCAGGCGTAGTAGTGGTTGTCAGAAGGTTGGCACTGCATGCAGCAGTAATTGGTGTTTGTTGCGGCAGGTTCGTTGACACTGATGGCCATGTAGTCGATAATATCGTAGGTTTTGGCGTGTCCAATTGAAATAGTGCGCTAGACGGAGGTGCCAGGTTACTGGGCAGACCAGGAGGATCGGCTACCGTACTTTCGTCTCTTAGCGACCGAAGGCCCTCAAGATAAGTCGTCTTAGTCTCGAGGTAAACCTTCTCCGTCGCTTCGTATATGCATTCGATGAAGTATGCATCCGTGGGAGATAGCTCTTCGCTCAATCTTGTATGATGGCTTCCGAATTTCTGCCACAGCTGTTGAATTTCATCCAATTTTTTGGCATAGTATGCCACGGTTTTCCGAGCGCTGCTATCCTTTTTAAAGCTCCTTTTGAGGTTCAGCAGGGCTTCGGCTATGCCCCGCTGTTCTTCGATGACGCTGTTGCTCATCTTTGGAGTACTCTTTGGTCTTAGCTGATGCGATTTTCCACTTAGCGACAAAGAAAGGCCACAATAGCGTTTGTTGTCAGCTAATTAGGTCGAAAATAACAGTTATAACCAGGAGTAATCCGGCTCGACGGACCAATGGAAAGCTTATAAGTTCGAATCCTTGAGATCGGCCACACCAGCCGGCGTCAAGGATTACGGTTGTATTAGCTTTTAAGGACGCTACAATTGCCAACGGATCTGAAGACAATGGTAGCAGGGTAATAGGAGACTAGGAAATTAAAATCGAGTTTAAAATATACTTTTAGTGCTTGAGTAAAATGATATTTTATTGAGTGAGTAAGATTGATACTGAAACTAAACAATTTGATTGTTACTTATATACAAAATTAAAAAGTGCAATTTAAAATTAATTTGCAAAGCTAAACATAATAATAAACTAGAACGTTAGTTGAACGATAGAGCATAAGAAATGATGACACATAATTAGCGTTTATGCTCGATCGTTCACCCACTTACAGGTAAACATTATGATTTTTTTGCACGTTGGGTTGAATGATCGAACATGCCTTACTTGAATATGATTATAATGCATATTCGATCATTCACCCAACTTAACGTAAATTATGTCATTTATTACTGCTGATTTCGACATCCGAGCAAATATACATTGTATGGCTCGATGACCTCTGTTCAGCTTCTGAACAATCTTAAATAAACTAATCCTTACTTAAATCAATATAATTAAAAAAAATAAAATAAAGATAAAAAGAATACACAATCGAAATAAGAAGAAAAAAATAAAAGCAAAACAAAAAAAAAATTTAAGATAAGTTATAGGAAAAAAATAAATAGATAAGAAAAACAAAATATGAAAAAAAAAAAAGGTTGGGTTGATTACATTACAATGAACGATGCAGTTCACCCGAATCTGTATTACGGGTGTTCATCTGTTCATTGCAATTAACCATCACATTACAAATTAACTAAATTTAATGGATTTGTCCACATTCTATGGATAGTTTCCCAGACAGCTACTAGCTGGTATTAGGGAAATTTTCGTAATATCAAGCGATCGTATATAAGAAAATAGTGAATAATACAGATAAAGTTTAATATATTTACGATTGCTGTATAAACTTCTTTACTGCAATCTTGAGACACTTGATGTTCTTCGCCTGTCTAATATAAATTGGCAAGGAGTTGAAGTATCGAATTGCTTCGTAGATGGGATCTTTCCTCAAACGATTCGTCCTGCAATTTCGATTTCTTATCGAAGTTGCATTCCGTGTATTGTAATTGTGAATATCTGCGTTGTACGTAATGACTATTGAAGATTTTAGTCCTTGATTTATTGAATTGTACATTAATTTTGACCTCTCTAGGTTTAATGTTTGCTGCAGGCTTAGCTTGCGATGCTTTTATTCATAATCCTCGATATTCTTTCCATGTTATACATAGATGTTTGGGTCCATATTACAATTCCATACGTTACATTGGATAGAATAAACGAGTTATACAAAATTTCTTTTATTGGTGTTGGTAGAAAATTGTTGCACCGAAGGACTCCAGTGATGGGTGCTATTTTCTTGCGTACGTTATTAATGTGCGGATTCCATGCTAGTTTCTTATCGATCGTTAATCCTAAATACTTGGTTTGTTTTGATCTAGATAATTCAATTCCATCTATGTTGAGTTTTAGATTAATATCATCTTTGTTCGATTGTTTAAATATCATGAAGTTAGTCTTCGATGTATTTAGGGTTAACATATTGCCCAACAGCTATTTCTTAAATAGCTTGAGGTCAGTGTTGATAAGAAGTTCAAATTCTAGATGATTTTTTGCTTCGTAGAGCAATACTGTGTCATCCGCATATACTATATATTTCGCTCTTAGACCTGTATGTTATGGATGTAAAGTAGATAAAGAGTAGGGCCAAGAATTAAACCCTGCGGAATTCCAATGTTAATGGTTTTAGGATCACTGAATTTGCCCACATTTTTTGTTATGTAAGTACGTCCTAGGAGATAATTTTTTATTAAATCATTAGCTTTTTTTCTTATACCTAGTTCATTTAGACCTTGAAGCAATATTTTATGGTCTACCGTGTCAAATGCCTTCTTAAGATCTACAAAGACTGACGTAACATAGAAGCCTTTGTCAGGACCATTATTTATGAATTGCATCGCAACGATCAGTGCTGATGTAGTGTTGCTCTTTTCTTGAAATCCATACTGATTCCGATCGAAACCACCATTTTTGCTTATAAATTTTGTGATTCTTTTGTTGATCACTTTTTCGAAGACTTTGCTGATAGAGCTTGTCAGAGCGATCGGCCTATAATTGTTGGGTCAGTATTATAACCACTTTTGAACACTGGGGTAATTAAAGAAGTCTTTAAGCAGAATGGAAATGTGCAATCAGCCATATGAACGTTAATCGCTTTAGAAAGTGGTGACGATATAAACGATGCCAAAGTTTTTAAGTCATTTGTTGTTATTTCGTCAATACCTGCAGCTATGTTATTCTTAAGCTCTGCAATTATTGTACTAATTTCTTTTGTACAGGTAGGATATAGAAACATGGTATTGTCAGTTTTAGAATAGCCGTATTCCGGGTGATACTCTCCATCAAAAGCTTTTAAGTCTCTCGCCAGGGTATCTGCTATCGACAGGAAGTGATCGTTGAGCCGATTTCCAATTACGGAATGGTCAGTCGTTATTCCTGAATTCATGTCCAATTAATTGATTGCCAGTTGATAATGGGAGCTGTTGTTTTGACCGAGAGTCTCTTTGATAAGGGTCCATAGTTTCCTTGGATTACCGGCTGTCGACGCAAAGCGAAAATTATAAAACTTCTCTTTGGACTTCCTTATCATTTTGGTCGTCTCATTTTTGATTCGTTTGTATTCTGATCTTAGGTTCTGATTTAAAGGATCTTTCACCATTCTCTTGTATGACATATGTTTCTTATCTATTTGAGATAACACCTCATCCGTTATCCAATTAGAATTGCGCGTTCGCCTCGTTTTGAGTCTGGTTGCTTTTTCCTTTCCTATTGTAATAGAGTTGATTATCGCTTCTATTGATAAATCTTTTATTTTGTTGATATTCAAGTTTGCCTTAGTTTTATAAGCATCAATGTCAAGTAATTTGATGCGTTTTTTTCCATTTTAACCTTTTCAATTTTAGTATGCTTGATTGTCAGTGTCAGCACTTTGTGGTCAAGTTCTGGCCAGTCATCGTACGGGATGCTATGATTATCAATAATTTTTTGAATGTTTGTAGATACATGGTCTAGTAATGAGCTAGATTGCACCGTGCATCTTGTTGGAGAGATCCGATTGAGAATCTCAAAGTTGTTGATCTTCAGCATTTCTTGATAGTTTTGTGTTGTCTGGTTCTCTTTTATTATATCAATATTAATGCCCGCCACTGAGAGTATCCTTGGATATTTTGAGTAAATTTCATCAAGGTATTCGACAAATTGATCCTTTAATGGAGAGTTTTCATTAAATAACTCAACTATTATTGTATGATAAGTATCATCAATCAGGATAGTTCGAAATTTGATATCTTCCTAAATATAGATCTATGGTCTGTTGAGTAGATCGCCTCCACGTGGTGCAGACTGGGTAATGCTGAAAGATCTACAGATAGGGGGGAATAAGTCGAATAGCTTGCTATCGGCTCCGTATCCTATCAAGATAAGGGGGACAAGTCGAACAGACAACTGTCGGCTCCGTATCCTATCTATGGTCTTTGGCGGATGTGATGGGGGGGATTTAAATCGTTCAGCTAGCTGTCGGTTCCGTATCCTATCACAGCATGGAGCCTACTGAAAGCTGGACTGGTCATGTTTCAGGCAGTTTTCAAGAAGCTCTATGGTTACAAGGGGATTTATCCCTGTAGTGATTCGCAAGTGTACGTACTACCTATATGGTGACCAATATAAAGTATGACGCTAGAGGAGTAAACCTCGTATATAAAAATCCCCTAATCCACGGTGGAACAGCATATGCCAATGGATGAATGGTTAGTGGGTAACTAACCATTAATATGCGAACTCTGGATACCTGGTGACCTCCAGTTTTAATCAGCCTTCCCCTAGTAATGCGGACTCTACTTTCTCGCGCTACTCGTGGGAACATGAACAACAATTTTATTAAAAAAAACAAACAAGGGGCTGATGCTTCCCCCAATGCATCACAAACAGCGGCTAATAACGCAACGGAAGTGGGTAGTGGAACAAACACCCCTCCAATAAATATGCTTGTCTTGACTGTAGAGGGTAATCCTTCGGTTAATAATAAGCATATAAGACCACCACTAAAAGCGGATAGAATAACCGCAAAAAAACCACAATCGGACGAACAACTGATACTAGCAGAGCTAAAGCAGTTGAGTCTGACTGAGAATAAGAAGAGATTAAGCGGGGCCGGCAGAAGAAGGTATATGTACCACCGCAGCTACGGGAAAAACCCAAATGAGGCATACAACCTTGCCTGCCTGCCAATGCAAAGCTCATTGGAACCGGCGCAGAAAATGGCGACAAAAAGAGGTAGAACTTCTTCAGCAACACCGCCAGTCGCCGGAAATGTAAACAAAAAACAGAAGACTGTAAATAAAATTACGCTTAGACCGGCAGAAGATGCTCAGCCATCCACGTCGGGCATAAGCTACAGAGACGCGGTCAAAGGAGTAAAGGTGGGTATAATCCACACCGAACATCCCCAAAAAATACTTACTCCAGAGCAGCTAGCTGCTATACAAAAATCCATCCTGGACAGCATTCCATCAGCAGCCATAGAAGGAATAAGGCCACAATTTTGTGGACTTAGCCTCAAGCCAGGATGGATGCTAATTGTATGCGGAGATGAACAAACCGCATCGTGGCTTGAAACAGCAGCTAAAAGCATAAAACCGGACGACACCACCACCATCAGGGCGGTCCGGGAGGAGGACATCCCGAGATTAGAGATAGTCACGGGATTTTTCCCCCAAGAAGAAGACTCGACAGAGAAGATCATAACCCTCATCGATTCTCAAAACGAAGGTTTGTCCGCCTCTAATTGGAGAGTCCTTAGTAGAAGGAAAGAGGGCACAAACACAATCTTAACCTTCTCCATCGACGGCCAATCGATGGAGGGGCTAAAACAGAAGGGGCACCGAGTCTGGTACAAGTTCTCGAGTGTGACTCTACGCCCTAAGGCTAAGGAGGTCAGAAGCGGCAAGCCGCAATCTACCGACGATGGCCAAAAGTCTGAATAACATAAAAGTTATTCAGGCAAATCTCCATCGGGCAGCAGCGGCCATGGACGTATTAACGTGGAGATTTGCAAAAGAGGAATTCCATGTTGCCCTCCTACAAGAACCGAGGGCCATGCAGGGCAAAATTATTGGAATTCCACACAAAATTGGTAAGTTGATTTACGATAAAAGAAGCGAGAGGCCAAGGGCGGCACTTCTTATATCATCTGAAATTAAATACCTAATCATTCCAAGTTTCATTTAAACAGATCTAGTAGCTGTATTGGTGAAAATACCAAAGGCAGGAGGGACCCAAGAGGTAATAATAGCCTCAGCATACTTTCCTGGTGAGGAGATAGAGGCTCCACCTCAAGGCGTCATGGAACTAGTGGAGTACAGCAGACAACACAAACTACAGGTTATACTGGGCTGTGACGCGAACGCACACCACACTATCTGGGGAAGTAGTGATAGCAACAAAAGAGGTGAGTCACTTTTGGAGTTTCTTACTACTAACAACCTAGATATAATCAATAGAGGAAACACACCGACCTTCATAAATTCAATAAGGCAGGAAGTACTTGACCTAACTATAACAAGCCCCAGCCTGGTTGACAAGTGCGAAAATTGGCACGTATCTAAGGAAGCTTCATTATCAGACCACAGGCACATCTGTTTTGATATTAAGACTTCATTTAGTTACATAGAACAATACAGAAATCCTAAACGTACCAACTGGAATCTTTACCAGACAATCCTAGAGTACGAAATAGGTATAGAGGAAGAAACAATAAGCAGCCCAGACTGCATTGATAAAATCACAAATAAACTCGTAAACAATATTATCAATGCTTACGAGCAAAGTTGTCCTGTTCTACACAAAAAAAGGGCCAAACAAACTCCTTGGTGGAACGAGGAATTAGCGGCAAAACGCAAACAAACTAGGAAATTGTTCAATAGAGCAAAAACTTTTGGTACCTGGGACGATTATAGAGAGTCCCTTACTGAATACAATAAACTTCTAAAAAAGTTAAAAAAAGAGTCTTGGAAAAGATTCTGTGAAGAGATAGATGATCTCCCAACAGTCTCAAGACTCCAAAAGGTGTTATCAAAAGACACCCCGACAGACATCGGACTTTTAGAGAGACCAGATGGTTCCTTAACCAAAAGCAGCATGGAAACTCTTGAAGTTTTATTGGCAACACACTTCCCAGGCTGCAAAATAATTAACAATAATGAAGATTTAGATGAAGAGGAAAGGATGTGTCGTCAAACTCCATACAGCAAAAGTATTGCTGGTAAAATCTTCACTCCAGAAAAGATTAGATGGGCGATCAACACCTTCAAACCCTATAAATCAGCCGGAGTAGATAAAATATTCCCCGCATTATTGCAAAAGGGGTTAGAGATCCTAATGCCAATATTGATAAGGATCTTTAAAGCTAGCTTTATATGGGGATACATCCCCAAAATCTGGAGGAAAGCGAGAGTGGTATTTATACCGAAGGCAGGGAACCGTCCCAGTGAACAGCCAAAGTCATACCGCCCTATAAGTCTTACCTCCTTCTTTGTCAAAACGATGGAGAAATTAGTGGATACCCACATAAGAACGGGACCTAACAAAGTCTGTCTTAATAAAAACCAACATGCCTACCAAAAAGGCAAATTAACAGAGTCAGCCCTTCATGGTTTGGTTAGACAAATCGAAAAGGCAAAAGACTATAAAGAAATTGCCCTTTGTGCATTCCTGGATATAGAAGGAGCATTTGACAATACTCCCCATGAAGCCATAATAGCGGCAGCTAGGAAAAAGGGTCTGGAAACGGCCACAATAAAATGGATACACGCCATGCTGAAAAGCCGAATGACAACCACGGAACTAGGTGATAGCACAGTTACTGCACAGACCTATAGAGGATGTCCTCAAGGTGGGGTACTATCCCCACTACTTTGGTCAATTGTGGTAGATGAGCTCCTGGACCGTCTAACAGACCAGGGATACGAGGCAATAGGATATGCTGATGACCTTGTCATTATCATTAGAGGCAAATATGATTCAATAATATCGGAAAGAATACAATCAGCCTTAGAGGAGATAATGAACTGGTATCAGTCTAAAAACTTGAACATTAACCCAAGTAAGACTGAGATAGTACCATTCTCAAATAGAAAGATAAACCACATTGTACCTCCTGTAATAAATGGAACAACAATACCCTTTTCAGATGAGGTAAAATATCTAGGTGTTATACTGGATAACAAACTCAACTGGAACAAACATATAGAATGGACTCATGCCAAAGCACTAAAGGCATTTTGGGCCTGTAAAAGCTTATTTGGTAGAAAATGGGGATTAAAGCCCAAAATGATTTACTGGTGTTACAGAACAATCATTCTCCCTATAGTCACATACGGTTCAACGATATGGTGGACTAAAATATTACAAAGGAAAGCGCAACTTATGCTACAAAAAATCCAAAGGCTAGCTTGCCTTGGTATCACAGCTGCAATGAAAACCTGTCCGACAGCGGCAATGGAAATGTTCCTTAACATTCCTCCGATACATATCCAAATAAAAAAGGAAGCTATCAGGGGAGTGTTACGCATACAGGAGAAAAACAATTATAAGTCAGGGGATTTTAGAGGTCACCTTAAAATCCTAAAAGACACGAAAATGGAAGTTATAACTTCCACATTATCGGACGCGATGCCGACAAAATTCAACTTTGAAACCCCCTTCAAAGTTATAATCAGGGAACGCAAGGACTGGCAATCCATGCTAACTGATATTGTAGAGGGAGCAACCATCTGGTATACAGATGGCTCCCGCACATCTGAGGGGACAGGAGCCGGAGTCAAAGGTCCTAACTTCTCGGTTTCAAAACCACTCGGTAAAGAAGCCACAATCTTCCAGGCCGAACTAATTGCAATGGAGCTATGCATCCAAGAAAATATAAGGAGAGCTCATCGCAATAAATCCATTTTTATCCTATCGGATAGTCAGGTGGTTCTCAAAGCTTTAGCATCCAACAAACATGGATCGAAGATAGTATGGGAATGCCTTCAAAACCTAATCATCCTGGGAAAAAGGAATGATGTAACCTTAATGTGGGTACCAGGACACATGGGAATTGAGGGAAATGAAGAGGCTGATCGCCTTGCAAAAAAAGGCGCAGAAACAAATTTTATTGGTCCAGAGCCATTCTGCGGAAAACCAAAAGGGTACTTTAACCCCATACTCAAAATGTGGGTAGAAAACGAACATAAAATCTACTGGAATAGACTTCCAGGCTTGTCAATTTCAAAAAAACTGATCCTACCACAAAAAAACAAAGTGGAGGATATTTTAAAATTCAGCAAGAAGGATATTAGTATCCTAATCGGCCTAATGACGGGGCACAGTGGAGTAAACCACCACCTCAAAAATATGGGCTTAGCTGAAACCGACATTTGTCGCCTTTGTCTAGAGGACTCAGAAACGACAGTACACATCCTATGCCACTGTGAAGCAGTAGCTAGGAAAAGACACAGTCTTCTTGGAAAGAGCTTCCTTTCTACGGAGGAACTAGCCAATACGGCTCCCTTAAAGATTCTCAAATTAGCAAAAGCTATTGAGTTAAAATAGGGTGAAGGGGCTATAAACGCACAATAGGCCAAGAAGGTCGCAGTGCTCTCGCGCGTTCCCCTAGTAATAATAATAATAATAAAATATAGATAGCAGTGCTCCTTCCTTGACCAGAATCCCGACAGTTGTGTACAGCATTGAAACCGTTTAGATTAAAGTATTGCTATTCTGAGTTGTATAACCATGTTTCAGCGGATATTAAAACCTGGATGTCTTTGTTTTGCAAAAGGTGTGTGTGTGGCAAGTTCTAAGCAAAGTTTGCGATTTTTTTCGCTTATAAGGGGTTTTTTGCGTGGTGTTCTACTGTGATAACCATATTATTTAATGTTCTTTGAACTGTTCTTGGATGCACCGTGGTTCCTGTTCGTTTTGCTATGTCCTCCGCCAATTTTGTGGCATGCGCCTTTAAGTTGTGGTTCGCTTCTTTCAAAATAAAGGAGACATCTCTGCGAACCAGCTTCTTCGATCGACCATTACGCGGCTTGATTTCAACAGAGTAGTTGTAGAGCATGGTTTGAACTGTCGATTTATTTAAATTCAACAATTTGGCTATTTTTCCGAATGATTTTCTTTCGTTTCGATATTTTACCACCAAGTTCCGTACTTCTGTTGAGAGTTCTTTCCGAGAAGCCATCGTCACAGCTGCGGCCTTATCGAAACTGCCCAATCTGTAGCCTAACGCGAAGCGCAAATCCCAAACTTGATAAACTGTTACCCGTTATAAAACAGAACCGCACAGTAGCATAAAGAATGATTTACCTAGCCGTATGTAGACTTTTGTCAATGCATTTTCTTAAATATGTATGATTAACTTGTAAAGTTTATATTGAAGAAAAGATTTTTTGTTAAATATCAATTAAAATAGTCGTAGAACATAATTGCATTATTACTTTCTTAATTGGTGCCATGGGGCTCGTCAAGTAGCTAAAATAGGGGTCCTATGTAGACTTTTGTCGGTAACAATATGTATCTCAGTTTTTATCAGCAGTAACTACTTTTTCTGCTTCCGCCAAAACACAATGACAACGAATGTCATTCCCAACCATTCTTCGAATTTCATAGCTGCAAACAATTTTTTATTCTGGTATGTTGCGCATCAGCTGTAAAATTCGACCAATTCAAAGCTAATTTGGCGCCAAATCGTGACAGTTCCTTCAATCACCAAAAAGTCGGAAGATCCGCTCAAACCAAAACAAAATGCCCATCCTTGTTAAAACGTAAGTATTTTAATAATTTTCTGTCTTAAATGTAATTTCAAAAATTTAGTACGTAAGCGAACATCTCGAAAAGCAACAACGAAATCTTGCGATGCTGCGCAGAATTTGTTTATGGTTTTCGTCTAAACTAAACGTCATCTGTCACTGTTGCTTTCCGCGGTTAACAAGCATTGTGCAATTCTAGTGCTCCGTTAATTTTCCCCAAGTTTTACCCAATATTGAGAATATTTTCGTTCTGGAAAAGGTCCCATAAAATCCGCCACGATAAGTTCGAAAATGGGACCCCCGAAAAAGTCCAAAAAGGACTCAAAATCGGGATTTGGCGAAAAATTTGGTTCGTCCAGTTTTCCATTCCGACCAACCTGTGGTTTTTTTTATTTCCTGTAATTCCTTTTGTAGCTAAAAAACGCCGGGCCGAAGATGAAGCCTACGCGCAATTGACCGAAGAAAATGATGGTGACCACAACGAGTCTGAAGGGGTGCCGGGAGCGGCTTCAAAAAATGCCGAGAAGAACGACGAGAATATTCAGGACGATGAGTTCGGGGCGAAGGACTATCGCTCGCAAATGGAACTGAAACCCGATCATAAAAGTCGACCGCTTTGGGTCGCTCCCAATGGTCATATTTTTCTTGAATCCTTTTCGCCCGTTTATAAACATGCCCACGATTTCTTGATTGCCATTTCCGAACCGGTTTGTCGGCCCGAACATATTCACGAGTATAAATTGACGGCGTACAGTTTGTACGCTGCCGTGTCCGTGGGCCTTCAAACGCACGATATTATCGAGTACTTGAAGCGTTTAAGTAAGACCACAATTCCGGAAGGAATCATCGAATTTATACAACTGTGTACGCTTTCGTACGGTAAAGTGAAATTGGTTTTGAAGCATAACAGGTAAGTGGGGCGCAAGAGGTTCAGATTTGAGATTCCCGCAATAATTCGCCGAATTTCAGGTACTTCATAGAAAGTCCTCATCCCGAAGTTCTGCAGAAAATGCTCAAGGATCCGGTCATTCAGCAGTGCCGATTGAAACGAGAAGAGTCGGAAACGGGCGACAATTTTATCACGAGCGTTAACGAGAAAAAGGCACCGGTATTTGGGTCTACAAAGCTACCGCCTGGACCGGCAGCCACCTCATCTGCTGATGGCACAGACAAGCCGGTCGATGGGGCTGCAGTTGTTCCCGACGACATCACAAATTTCTACGATAAGATCGATAACGAAGAGGATGAGGACGAGGCAAACTTGAAAACTGTTTCGTTCGAAGTTAATCAGGAGAAAATTGAAGTCCTTCAGAAACGCTGCATTGAAATCGAACATCCACTTCTGGCTGAATACGATTTTCGTAATGATACGGTTAATCCCGACATTAATATCGATTTAAAGCCGGCCGCTGTACTGCGGCCGTATCAGGAGAAAAGTTTGCGAAAGATGTTCGGAAATGGTCGTGCCCGATCCGGAGTCATCGTATTACCGTGCGGTGCTGGTGAGTGCTGGCATTTTATCGAAAGTCGAATATTTTTCAAAATAAAATTAATTACGAATATTTATTATTAAAATGTTAATTTTCAGGTAAGTCCCTGGTCGGAGTCACCGCCTGTTGTACCGTCCGAAAGCGCGCCCTGATTCTCTGCAACAGTGGCGTGTCCGTCGAACAGTGGAAACAGCAGTTTAAAATGTGGTCGACGGCGGATGACAGCATGATTTGTCGTTTCACGTCGGAGGCAAAAGACAAACCAATGGGCTGCGGTATCCTGGTCACAACCTACTCGATGATAACGCACACCCAGAAACGTTCGTGGGAAGCCGAACAAACAATGCGTTGGCTCCAGGAACAGGAATGGGGAATTATGGTTCTCGACGAGGTACACACCATCCCGGCGAAAATGTTCCGACGTGTCCTGACAATCGTTCAGAGCCATTGCAAGCTGGGCCTGACAGCCACCCTACTCCGTGAAGACGATAAAATTGCCGATTTGAATTTCCTTATCGGACCGAAATTGTACGAAGCCAATTGGCTGGAATTGCAAAAGAAAGGTTTCATTGCGCGTGTACAATGCGCCGAAGTCTGGTGTCCAATGTCGCCGGAATTCTATCGCGAATATTTAACAACGAAAACATCGAAGAAGATGCTCCTCTACGTTATGAATCCGTCGAAATTTCGAAGTTGTCAGTATTTAATAAAATACCATGAAAGACGCGGCGACAAGACGATTGTTTTCAGCGATAATGTGTTTGCATTGAAACACTACGCCATCAAAATGAATAAGCCGTTCATTTACGGTCCGACATCGCAGAACGAGCGAATTCAAATTCTGCAGAATTTCAAATTCAATCAGAAAGTCAATACAATATTCGTGAGTAAAGTGGCCGATACGAGCTTCGATTTGCCCGAAGCGAATGTTTTGATTCAGATTTCGTCGCACGGTGGTTCGCGGCGACAGGAAGCTCAGCGTTTGGGACGTATTCTTCGTGCGAAGAAAGGAGCCATCGCGGAAGAGTACAATGCTTTCTTCTATACTCTCGTCTCGCAAGATACGATGGAGATGAATTATTCGCGAAAACGACAACGGTTCCTGGTCAATCAGGGCTACAGCTATAAGGTGATAACGCATCTGGCCGGAATGGATACGGATTCGGAATTGTTTTATAAAAATCGCGAAGAGCAGGGACAACTGCTGCAGCAGGTACTGTCCGCTTCTGATATGGATTGTGAGGATGAACGATTGCCGGGTGATGTCGGTCCGAGAGCCGGGGGATCGCGTAGGGGTGGTTTAAGTTCGATGTCTGGGGCCGATGATGCGGTTTACTTTGAGTATAAGCGGCGTGGAAATAATGCCCATGCTCATCCGCTTTTCAAAAAGTTTCGTGGATAGTTTTAAACTTTTTTTTTTTGTATCGCTATTTTGATTTAAATAAAAGAAAATTCAATTGAAAACAAAATTTTATTTTAATGTTTTGCTTTGAAGCTGTGTGGGTCAGCTTTGAGCTTGCCGAATTTCACTATTAATTTCCTCTCATAGTGACATCGGTTCGTACTTAGCGAGCTCCGATATTCGTTTCAACTTTTCAGCTTGAGAAAATAATTGCAATCTGAGTTGAACCTCGAAATTAGTTTCAGCATAGTTCTGAGTTTTCCTAGAGTTCTACCTTTTCCGTTCCTTATAAAAAATAAAGCTTATCGTACCCGAAATTTCTCTCATCCTTTGTAATGCCATTCAGTAGCGATTTGTTAAAGAAGTGATAGTTTGCCAATGTTATTGTGGGAACAATTAGGAATCTAACAGTGTAAGTCGTATAATCGACTACCAGGACAAAGGTTTTTCATTATTTTTCTGATTTTTATGACTGTTTTTACTTCATAACTCATAAAAATCCTTTCGAGTATTCTTACACTTGAAGATGATTCTATTGAGTCGTAGATTATAATGTAGTTTGTGTTGGCAGGAGTTAAAAGATGTTGAAAATATTTGCTTCATTCGTGTTGCTTGAAATCTGCCTCTCTGCATCGTAAAATGATGTTTGATAATGGTTGATAGACCAGAGAAGCAAATAAATGACGCATTTATTTGAAATTTTTACAATTATGTTTTTTGCGAAGGGTAAAGCAACCGATTTGAAAATAGTTCTACTGAATTTACCCTTCTGCGTTTTAACGTTAGCGACGCGAATTCTGTCATCTAAGCTAGGACAACATTCGGCAAGGGCGGGGTGATACTCTGCTCATTTCTGGCGAGGTTGTATAGGGATGTATTATATGATCATGCCAACGTTTCCAAAACGCTTGCTTGCTGCTATATTCGCTTCCAATGAGAAATGACATCAACGCCGGCCGGTATGTTTGGTTCTGGAAGAGAGGTATAAATGACTCCGATTACAATATAAGCGGGAGGCAATATTACCAGTCCTCCCATCGCTTTTGTGGCTTCCCCTGCGGCCGGTTGCCTTGAACTTTGCCCTTGAGCACTTGTCTTGGAGTTCGTTCCTCGTCCATTCGCATTGTAGCTTGCGGAGTTTGATCACGATAGATGCTGGTGGGTCGTCAAATAGTTGATACAGCTTATAGTTGTATCACATTCGCCAGTCATCTACTTCCTTAACTGATGCGTACACCTTCCGAAGAATTATTCGCTCAAACGTGTCGATTAAATTCTCCGACACACGCGTCAATGTCCACTTTTCGCATCCATATAGCATCACAGGACGAATTAATATCTTGTAAATGCGTTAAAAGGCTGTTAGACGCGATAAGAGAAAGGCCATTGAACATCTGACCAATAAGGCAGAATCTGCGGCTTACCTTGGGGAAATGGGTTCACTATTTTAAATTATGAAACAGTTGACGAACAGGAATTTCACTGCCAACCACCTACCTGGTGAGAGATGTCAACGGAACTCTTCTCAATATGAGTGACCACCAGTTGCGGCGATGGAAGGAATACTTCTCTGATATTTTAAACATTTTGTCAGATAAGATATTCCAAAAACAGAATAACTACCAAACATCCAATCGCAACAATCCTCTATTAGGGACGATCCCCCAGATACGGAAGAGATAGTTTCCGCCATTCGGTCAATGGCGGGGAGGAAAGCCCCAGGTATAGACGGACTGCCAACCGAACTCCTAAAAACGGACCCAAGAATCACAGCCGATATACTCCCTCACTATTTATTGAGGTGTAGGATGAAGGAAGATATCCTATTAAATGGAAGGAGGGCGCCATTGTGCAAATTCCGAAGAAGGGCGACCTTCGAGATTGTGGTAATTGGCGTGGTATATGTCTACCTGCTGCCGTATCGAAAATCATGGCTAAGGTAATTCTCAATAGGATTCGCCACTACATCTCATGTTTGTGGACTTCGAGAAGGCTTTCGACAGCGTTAAGCGAGATTACATATGGAATGCTTTGCGTAGGAATGGTATTCCAGATAAGGTCATAGCTATGATTAAAGAATCCTAATAAGATGCAAGATGTCGCGTGTTATATAAAGGAGAGCTGTCCGAGAGCTTTCCTGTGCGAACGAGTGTCAGACAAGGCTGCATATTATCACCAGCCCTGTTTCTGGTGCTAATAAATGACATCTTGAAAGCTGCACTAGAAGGTGGGGAAGGTAATGGAGACTATTTAACATCTTAAGTCACCTTGATTATGCTAATAACGTGTGTTTGCTTGCACATAACCGTTCAGACTTAGAGTCAAATGTTCGCCCGTTGCATTCTAAATGCAAAAAGGCGTAACTGAAAATAAATGAGCGTGAGACCAAGTACATGCACATGGGATCGAACACAAGCACACCGATTGTTCTTAATGGACAAGATGTAGAAGAGGTGCACGATTTTTGTTATCTCGGAAGCATTGTCAGCATAGACGGCGGAGCCGAAAAGAATTTAGAGACTCGTCTAAATAAAGCTCGTCAGGCCTTTGGTATCCTCTCCCCTTTCTGAAGCTTAAGAAAGATCGCCCTTCGCATAAAGATGCAAGTTTTTGATGCATGCGTCAAATCTGTCTTGTTATATGATTGTACTACGTGGAATGTGTCCGTTCGACTTACAAAGAAATTCCAAACTTTTGTAAACCAATGCCTCCGAACGCATTTTAGAAATATTCTTGCCAGAAGTGATCTCCAATGACGAACTTTGGAATACAACTGGACAGAATAAAATAGGCATTGAGATTCAAAGACGAAAATGGCAGTGGATCGGTCACACTTTAAGGAAACCAGAGCGAAACATCGCCAAACAGGCTCTGGATTATAATCCTTAAGGAAGACGTTGGGTTGACCGTGTAGCACATGGAAGCGAGCAGGAGGCCAGAGGAATAAACAAGTCCTGGCAACAGCTAAAGGCCGATGCTTAGGATCGCGCCTTTTGGAAGAGAGTTCTATCTGTCCTATGCCCCTATAGAGGGTCTTAACAGGAATTTGATTGATTGATTGAGATGCGTAGTTTATTGTTTCGTTGGACCTTCCTTGATTTCAGTATGGGGATAGGCCCATAGTAATATTGCCGCTCTGGGACAGTCCTTCGTATCTGGGTCATAGAGTTAGTTTTCGCTTCATTGACCCACTACTTCTCCCGCTACCGGCTCTAACTCCTGGAATATCTCTTTAACACAAAGTATTGATCGGGTCAGAATATCCACGTCGTCTGCGTACGCCACCAACTGTGCGGATTTTACGTCCACTGAGGTTACTGAAGTTGCCTTCCTGATGTCATACTCAAGCACCAAATTGAAGAGCATGTGGACCATCTCCTTTTTTGAGACCTGACTCCATGGAGAAGCTTTGAGTCAACTCGTATTGGATTTTTACTTGGAACTCATTGTTTTCCATCGTAGCATTACGGTCGGCACTATCGTATGCTTGACAAAAATCGATGAAAAGTTGGTGCACATTAATATCATATTACCAGCATTTCGCTAGCACCTGTTTTACTGAGTATAACTGGTCCGTGTTCGATCGTTCGAATCTGAAACCACATTGATATTCTCCGATGATGATGTTAGCACATTCACTGAGCCTTAGTTGGATAATTTTCGTTAAAATTTTATAACACGTACACAACAAGGCTTCCGTGGCGTAGTGGGCAGCGTGCTTGCTTTTCAGTCAATAGGTCGTGGGTTCGATTCCCACTCCAGACGGGATTTTTTTAAGCGCAAATTTTTCAGTTGCTACTGGTGATAAAAAATTATTCGCAATAAAATGGAGAAACGGTGTAAAAGCGAAACAGTTCCACTTCAAGAAGGCCTAGATACTCAGTAGATGGTTTCTGTTCGCTTCCTATCATTCAGTCCCCCATAACATCTGCAAATATTTGTCAGTAGCACCCAGTACAACTGGAAAATGTATATCAGCTTCTCCACTCGTTACGGTCGTTCTCACTCCTCTTCCCCCTACCTTCCTAATCCCATTCCTTCCCTCCATGACTGTGTTTGCGCATTGCACATAAAGGCCGAAATAGCCTATAACACAAGTCATTCCGTAAAAAAAAAAAAACAATAATATTCCTCTGTAATTTTCGCAACGCAGACGGTCGCCCTTTTTGTATACAGAACATATAATGCTTTTCCGCCAGTCGTCGGGTAATTTGATTTGGTGAATGTTTTCAGTTTTCCAAATTCTAACAATTAATTTAAATACTCGACTGGCGAGCTCTGTTCCATCTTCTTTCAAGAGCTCTGCAGAGATTCCGTCAATTCCGGTCGCCTTGTTCGATCTGAAATTATGTAGGGCTGTCTCTACTTCATCATGGGCTGGAACGATGGGCAATTGATCTCCATCGAGATCTTCCGGAATTATAAAAGGTTCAGTCTGTGATGTCGTTTAACAATGTTCGGAAGTACTGAACCCATCGTGCATTGATTTCGGTAGCGTCGCTTATGATGTTGCCTTCTTCGTCCTTACAGAGGGTAGGTTTGCGATTTGTAACCTTGTCTCATTTCTTTCACGGTATTAAATGTGCGCGCACGTCGTTTTTCTTCAATTTTTCGTTCAGTGATAACATTTTGTCATTGTTCATTTTCCGTTGTTTTCCAATTACACATTTTAAATGCATTTTCTATTGCCTTGATGTTCGATTCCTAGATTCCTCAAAATTGTGGTATAAAGTGTCAGGTTATATGACCAATTGCGAGGGTTTCAGGGATTGTGTTGTGATGATAGAAGAAGTTTGTACATTTTGGATAAGGCACGATAAGCTCACAATTTGTTTCATTGTTCCTTGTCCAACCGATCATTTCTTTTGCGCCGGGGTTGTTGTCCTATTACCTGTAACGGATGTATGTCATCTTTGATGTTTTGCAACGTTTCTTCTATTAGCATCTTCGTGTTGATGTTCAGCATTATCGTGAAGTGTCTCTCCAATGCTGATACGTATTACGTAACTACCTAGTCGTGCCATAAGTTCTGTCACAAGTATATGGGCAATTTTTGTATAAATGAAAAAGAGTTTTTGACAAAGGAAAATATATTTTATTTTGGCATACTAATGGAAGTAAAATAAGCAACAAATTATTCAAAGTGGCCGCCTTTAGCCTTAACACAGCTCTTTAATCTGTTGGGCTAGTCATCGATAGCAGTACGCACTGTTTCTAGCGGAAAATTAGCTACTGCTTCTGTCAAAGATCGCTTAAGGCTCTCGATATTTGGGTGTCGTCTCGTGCACACCATGGACTCTAACTCCGCCCACAGTTTGTAGTCCAGGGGATTCAAATCTGGGCTCCCAAAAGGCCATTCCGTCGCCCTTATAAACTGTGGAATATTGGTTTCCAACCACGCTTGTGTGGTTCGAGCTTTGTGGGCTGGCGCAGAATCTTGCTGGAAAACCCAATGTCGATTGTTGAATAGCGTAGAGTTCAGCGGCTTCACACATCCCTCCAGGATGTCCGTTTGATAATTTTTCGCTGCAGTTTTTACGCCTTTTTCGCAAAAATGAAGCTCGGTGACCCCTTCGTAGCTGACACCCCACCATACCATGACTGATGCTGGATGATGTCCTCGCTGTACCCTAGTGGCAACTTCTCGGGCTTCTGCGGAGCTGTGGGCATACACCTTATCATTTTGGCGGTTGAAATGTTCCTCCACCGTAAAAATTTTTTCATCGGTAAATAAAATTTCTCGATGTTTGTTGTTGCCGTACCGCCGAAGGAGCTCTTTCGATCTGGTGCTCCTAATTTGCTTCAACTGCTCAGTCAGCAAATGTCCCGTTGATCGTCGAAAGGCACTCATCCCGAGGTCAGATTTTATGATGCGAGACATACTTCGGGTGGAGATGTTCATCTCTCGAGCCATGATTCGTTGTTTACGAAGCGGATTTCGACGAATTCGACTCTCGACCGCTTTGATGGCAGCAGAAGAACGTACATCACGCGGACGTCCAGAACGAGGTCGATCTTCAATAGTCTGGATCGCGTTATATCTCTGGATCGCACGATACACAAATCTTTGCGTTATTTTTAACGGGCACAACAACTTGAAAATTTCACTCGCGGATTTTCCACACTTATGTAGTGCAATCACTGCAGTTCGGTTTTCTATTACACCCCATTCCATCTTCACACGTTAACGAACACACTTTAAATGACCATCAACTGTCAACAACATTATGACGTTTATAAAACTGGCCGATATTGAAATGTCACTCATAAAATAAAGTTGTTGCCAATGTGAGAAATTATGTGACAGAACTTATGGCAGGACTAGGTACAATACTTTCTCCCCTTTGAATTTTCCAATGTCGAATTGAGGAACCGGTTGTGTTTTTGAAAGTACTCGATTTGCTATTCGACATCGCAACTTGTTCCTTACTAAATAGTAATCTGTGTCGCAAATAGCATCTCGACATGTACGCACGTCGAAAATGCTGGAGGCGTCCTTTTCTCTACTAGAACGTGGTTTATTTTATTTATTTATTTGGTTAAATGTAAGTCCGTCGGCGTCGGGTGATGCCCACGATGTCTTATAAATGTTACGAAACGGGAAGCAGGTCGAGCTTACAATAAAGTTGTTGCAGCTGGCGAAATCAGTCGGCGTTTGGCGGCTGTCATTTTTTTTTTCTTAACAGGTCTCTATGACCCGGCATCCAAATTAGAAATACTTCCGTTATAGCCGCTAGGCGATACAAAAATTGTGTCTACAAATGGACACTAGTTTGGACGAGGTCCTGTAGGATTAAAGTGCGAGAAGTGCAGCCTTGCTGCCCGAGAAAATGTAACAATTTTCGAGACTAATCTGCATATCTAAAATAATTTTTGTGCACTTGTTAATAGCTAATACTTCCGCTTGGAACACAGCCGCGTGTCGTCGTGGTTGTGGGAATAAATCCCTGCACCTGTCCCCTAGCTAGTTGTAGATACGTCCATACAGAAATGAGGACCTGCACAAAGACTGAATATCGTATTTTTTGCCCATTCGATACAGGAAACTTAATGTGAAACCTCCGCTTCTGCACCTGTGGTAGGTTCATGCAATCGTACTTGGAATCTAGAAGGAAAGATGACGTTTAAAATTGTCATGGTGCCAACTACGAATTATAGGTTTTTAATCTAAAGGCAGCTTGGCCTGCTGTTTGTCTTATAAAAAGATCAAGTGGAGGTAGTCAAAGAGTTATCTCCAGGGCTGGCTGCTGTTGGTGTAGCTCTAAGAGCACCTGTTATACGCAAACATGCCATCCATTGGATTAGATGTACCACCACACCAGCCCGCCATTGCAACTTATTTTTCTAGCAATATACATCCAGTGAATTAAGGCCCCGTCTCAACGTGTCTTCTTGCAAACGAAGAAGGCCACGATATTTTTTTTACTCGTTCTTGAATGTTGGCCTTCCCAGATAATTTCCTATCTAGAATAAGACAAATATTTAACCTGGCATCTCCCACAGCCTCGGCAATTTCTCTAAATCTTAATCGACGGTCACTCCTTGCGATATTCTGAAATTTGTCGATGTTATCATCTGCCCAACGCACTTTTAGGTTGCTCGGTACGGTCCTCGTCGCAAACGCTCGTACGACCACGCTTGAATTCCGCCACCCAATTTCTTACTGTCGCCTACTATGGCGAGGATTCTCCATATACAAAATCAATTTCACTTGTAATTTCTGCGGAACTTCTTCCTTCCAAACAGAGAAACTTAATCACAACGCGGTAGCTCCATGTTCGGAGTGACTCGGAGTAATCAAGAGCTATCATAAAAGAAACTAATTGCTGTGTTCACACGAAAAAATTCAAGGTTGCCTGGAAGTGCCGAGCAGCCACCACTTTCCCTTAACTTATGCTAAATACAACCCTTGTGATTGCATATCCTAACTTTTGATGACGTAATGAGCAAAATTAAAAAAAAAGTGTTGATATGCATGCATACAAGTAGTCTACTACTAGTGTGTATACTTCACGGTCAGCAGCCAATGTGTTAAGCAGTTTTTAAGATTTTTCAACATTTTCTTTCAGTCCAGGCAAAGATGGCGTCCCTGAATGGGCTATGATTGAAGTTCAGGGCGATTTAGAAGTTCGAACTGATCAAATTATGGATGGACAATTTATTGGAGATCTTTCCTATAACAAATATGGACAGCCGGTAGGTTTAAAGCGTCATTATTATCGTTTTCATAATCACTACAAATTGTGTTTTTCTAGATCTTCATCATCGGTCATCACATCCTACAAGGACGCGAACAAGCCATGGATAAACCTTTTGCCGTTCTGGAAAAATCTCGAACGAATGATGGCGTCAATTTGGATCAGACATCGCAACTTAATGCGAGCATAATGAGTACAGCGGATCGAACACTCCTCGATTCGACGGTAGCCATTGAAAATAAATCGAAACAAAGAACGGAATATACAGTTCGAGCAATAGTTACGAGAAAATTAATTTTTAAGTCCCGTCCGAAACCCATTATTGCAAATGTTGCTAAGCATATTTAAAATTAAAAAAAAAAAGAAATCTCCATAAAGACTAAACTAATCGTTTTTTTATTAAAACACAATTTCCAAACAAATTCGCTGTGTCTCCTCGAATTGTAGACGTAAATTAATCTTTAAAGAGATTAAAATATCTGCCTGTCCATGTCTGTATAAAAATAATAGCGTACATATTTATAAAAATTCCATTTCTCTCTCGATCCCGACAAATTTCAATTGTTCCGTCGGTCCATATCGATAATCGAAGAACAACTCCTCGCCCGGTTGTATCGCACGTTTCGCAAATATTCCAATTCGATGATCACCATTAACCATCATTACTTTCGCATAACAATTCGGATTAATTGAATGATTTGCAAAACGAATTTTATTCCCCTTTCGCGTAGCGTCCACAACAAAATCATTGTTCAAATTGAACAGAAAACTGCACATATACTTATCGTAGACCTTGCCGCGACGATCCGCTTCATCTTGTGAGATGATTTCACCGCAATATTCCGAAATGAATTCATTCTTCTGGGCACTTTCCTTCAAGAAAATTCCCCAGCCGGCCACATCAGATGGCGCCATCAGCAAATGTTTATCTGAAAATTCCACAATGTACAACCACAATTTTCTATATTTACGATAAAATAATTTACACTTACGTAACCCTCGCTGCACGCTGACATTTTTGCACGTGATTTTCGTCAGCTTGAATTGATCCGCACCGCATGTCTGACACAAATCCGGATCGCATTCGCGCACGGCTAAATAGCAAGGGCACTGCTTCGTATTGCATTGTGCCTTGCAGCGACAGCCGGGAAAACGATTCTGACAATCGCCACTACAATTGCAGAATTTCTCGCAGAAGTTCTGTGCCTGGATACATGAACAGGATTGATCGCACGGACCGGCATGATCGCACGGCGTAAAATTATAGACATGATTCGAACCGGAATCTTTTTTCAATTGTATCTTACGGCAATGCATCGACCAGAGACGATGCTTCTTCTTCTTCTTGCGCGGCGGAGTGTAATCTTGTCGGACTTCTTCGAATGGAATGTCGGCTGCTTCTTTCTGACTGAACTCGTAAACCTGTTGGCATGTTTTCGTCAGCATCGTTTGTGCAATTGCACAGTAATTGTTCAAGAAGACTTTATGTAATGCTCGGAATAGCGATTGATCGGCACCGGTCCAATCACACTTGGAATTCGAAGTGTTCATCATACCAGCTACAAAGCAAACAACAATTCTCTAATTGACTCTGAAAATGTAATCGAATCAGTTTCCTACCCATAATTGAAGAAATTTCGGCTGATGAAGCTGAACAAGCCGAAGCATCCTTATTTCCTTGAAAATCTTTACTGTATTGGCTATTGCTATCGTTGCTGTCTTCCGAGCTGGCTTCATTGCCGGAATCAATGGGAGGCGTCTTTTTACTGTCAGCTGCTAGCTTCTCTTTCATTCCTTCCTGCAAAAAAATTATTTAAATTATTCAACTTTACTTTAAACCAATTAAATTCTTACCAATAAAATGTAACAGGAAGTACTGCATGGTTCCGTAAACGGTTTCAATTCGGGAAAACGACGTTTTTGTAAGTTCGGTCCGGGATGACATGCTTGAAGACCTTTTAAAATACGAAATAATTTGTTTAATTGCAAGCGTGTTCTCTTAATTGGAGTTTCTGATACGCGTAATAAAATTACTCGTGTTCAGTTTCCACTTATTAAACATGAATAGCCCCGCCTTCACGTGATGGGGAAGATCGCGACTTCGATCCATTTGTTTTTTTTTTTTTTGTCACCACACCTAACACAGTGATTTTTTTTTTTTCATTTTGTTTAATTCTGCAATTTATTATGAAATTTCCAAACTATAAATTTTTTTTAAATGCATATACTCAGGTATACCCCATATTATGATTGTAACGTTGCGTCAATTTATCTCGACAAAAAAAATGTTTCATTTTCCGATTTGAAGATTTCAGCTGCCCCTGCAGCTACATTGAAGGTAGATAAAAAACTTTACATGGTTAATTCCTAGATCATCGATCAATGCCGCCCTAACTTCACAATCGTTCGCTGCGTTCAGCAGTTGTCGGTGGAATGACGTGAATGCCTGCCTCGAGGACTTAATTCTACGAATTGATTTTATAGTGCAACTCCACGCATGGGTTTGATAACGCATGGGCTCTGCAGGAATTGCAAACAGCTAGGAGAGAGGGAGACGGTAGAGCACGCGTTGTGTAACTGCCCGACCCTTGCTAGAAAAAGGCTTAAAACCCTCAGCGTACCGTTCTTCCCTGACCTCAAGCAGGTCACAAGCTGCGGTATGCGGAATTTGTTGAATTTCGCCGCGCCAAAGGAAATCTTTGAGCTCAACAAGGAACTCTCAACATCGCTTAATGTACGGACATAATAGTTTTTCCTTATCTTCATGTGGTATCAATATGGATCTCAAAGGGTCTATGTGGGCTAAGGTAACCTAACCTTTTGGGTCGTCGATCAATTTGATAAAGCTTTCCGCAGAGATCGAAACGTAACGCTAAATAAATCAGAACAGTATGAAAATCGAAAACAATATGAAATTCCTTTAAGCCAATTTTCATGCTTGCTTCCCACCAAGTTCTTAAGAAAATGAGTAAAAAGTCTTTTCAGAAATTGTATGAGAAGTGTTCAAATGAGTGGGACGATTTAGTACAAGTAACTTAACACCACATGAGACGGTCCCAAGTCCGATTTGAAAAAGTTGGAAAAGGAGGAGGGGAAAAAGACATCCTGAATGGTCAGAAACACCAGTGTGTCTCAGGAAGTAGGCTAAGAATGGATATAGTTGGACTTGCGACATATCTGAGAGAGCTTGAAAGTTTTTTAGCCAATCGTTCAATGCGTGTGGTATTGGATGGTATGGTTTCCTCTTCTTATAAAATTAACGCAGGTGTCCCTCAGGGCTCGGTTCTTTCTCCCACCCTTTTTCTGATATTTATTAATGACTTGCTATCTTCAACTTTCAATCCTATACATAGCTTCGCCGATGACAGCACCTTAGACTTCTCCTATCACTTCAACAGTGCGTCCTTAGCCCGATGTACTAGCTTAGTAGAACAACGTAGGTACATGGTTCAGTCATTGAATGTCGACTTGGCTAAAATTCTTAGCTGGGGCAATAAGAATCAAGTTGAGTTTAATGCTTCGAAAACCCAGTGCTGTCTTGTGTCCCACAAACGTGACTCTAACCTTGACCAAATCACCTTTGGTGGTCAGCCACTAACCACTTCTTCAAGTGTTAAGATGTTAGGTATCCAAATCACAGATAACTTATCTTGGAACGATCATATATTTAACATCGCCAAGGAAGTATCTAAATGCTTGGGCTACCTAAAACGATGTAAAAACTTCTTCACCGCCTCTGGGCTATTAACCTATGGGCGGGAGCTGCAAAAACTTCTCTCTCCTATCTGGATAGTATCCAGTCTCGGACTATTAAAATTATAGGAGATTCTGACATCACTTCATCGCTCGATTCACTCGAGCATAGACGAACTGTAAGCTCCCTAATCCTTTTGTATCGCTACTACAATGAATATGGAACTTGCTGCCCATCTCGGTTTTCCCGCATGACTACAACATTCAGCAATTCAAGAGAAATATTCATAGCCACTTCCGTCTCTATCCCCTTAATTCCCAAAAGCCAATATCCTTCCCCCCTCACCGGAGCTGTGCTTCAGTACAAAAGGGCAACCCCTCTAGTTCCGGTGTCACAAAAAAAAAACAAAACTCCAATATATCCAATTCAGCTGAAATTGTCCAGTCGTGTCTGTGCGGTTAAGTACACAGACCTGGTCCTCCAGGTTGGGGGTTGGCAATGGGGTTACAACCTGTCCCCACAAAAAAAATCACTTGTTACGGAACTTAAAGCTTCGTCTCGGACTGGACAGATTCAACGGAAACGACACTTCAAACAAAAAATTGAATACTCTTTCGGAACCTGGAATGTACGATCCTTGTTCGAACCTGGAGCCCTCAAATCAGTCCTGCAACAAGCTGATGAATTCAACATTAATGTTGTCGCACTCCAGGAAACTAAATGCCAGCGAAATAACGGACATGAGGTCGCACACAATCTTTAAAAACCATAGGGAAGACATGAGTTTGAAGTAGCTTTTGTCGTCAGTAAGGCACCCATCAACGAAAAATTGTGTGCACTTCGTATAAAGGCATGAGGCATCTGACTCATTAATGTTCACGCTCCAACTGAAGACAAGGACGAGGCAACTAAGGAAGAGTTTCATAGTCTCCTTGAAACAACTTATGACTCATTGCACTTGAAGGACATCAAGATCGTTTTAGGTTATTTATTATGAAGGACGAGTCCGTCGCAGCCGCATACTCATCAGCTTTAGAGAGACATTTTGGCCAAATATTCAACCACCATGAAATGCCAATAAAGCAGCTATGGCTCTCCATCAAAAATGATATTACGTCCGTCGCGGAGGAGGCTATAGACCGCCAGACCCGGCGAAAGAAGAATGATTGGTTCGATGATGAATGGTGAGATGCAATTGACAAAAAGAATGCAGCTTACAAACAACTTACTGAACGACCAGCGGGAGCCAAGAAACACATATTTGACGAGCTTAGACAACTTGCGAACTAAACATGCAGAAAAGGAATCTCAATGATGAACTATGTAAAATGAATGAAGATTTTAAGTCCTACAACACGAGAGCGGCGTACGCTCTATTTAAAAAGCGGAAACGAAGATTTCAACCGAAAACGAGCCTTTGTAAGAATACAACAGGAAGCATAATTAGCAATACGGAAGAGATAAGAGAAATGGGGGCAATATTTTCAACAGTTGCTTAACCCGAATTCATCATCGGCTAGTACTGTAAATGACCACCTAACCGAGACGCCTTGACGACGAAAACATATTGAACCTCCCAACAGTAGAAAAAGTGAAAAATGTCCTTGAAAACTTAAAAAAAAAACAAGGCGCCGGGCATAGACGACATACCAGCGGAACTTTTGAAGAGCGGTGGCGACTGCATTACTAGAAAAATTCACGTTACGATGTCGCAAATCTGGACACATGAAACACTACCTAACTTCTTTTTTTTTACGGAACCGAGTATAACTTAGGGGGTGATCCTTTAATGCAAAGCACAATTATGTCGGTAAAATCTAATGATTGGCGTAAAAGCATTATATATGGCCGGTCTACAAAAAGGCCGAAAAACTCTTCTGCGAAAACTATACCTAGTCTAGCCATAAATATTGTTACAAGGTTTGGCAACCCTGCAGAAAGGAACCGTTGTATTGTATTTCTTAAAAATTGAGCTAATCGCTATAGTACGCTTGTGCTTGATGCATTTGTCATCATTTGAGTTTAATTTTTAGTGTAGTGAACATGGATTGGGGTGACAAAGAAAATAGAATTGCTGTGATTGCACTTCATAAAGTAGGAATGCAACCAAGTGATATTTTTAAGACTCTGCTAACCCTTGGTATCAGCCGAATGTTTGTATATCGGGCTATTGAAAGATTTAATGATACGTCTGGAGTAAGTGACCGTGAAAGAAGTGGCCGTCCGCGAACTACTCGAACACCTCAAGCGGTTAAAGCCGTGCGCGAGAGAATTCGCCGTAATCCTCTTCGGAAACAAAAAATTTTATCGCGTGAGATGAAAATACCCCAAAGAACAATTTCACGTATCATCAAAAGTGACTTGGGGTGGGGTGCTTATCGTAGATCTACCGGGCATTTACTAACAGATTCGTTAAAAAAAATAGAGTGGAAAAATCAAAACGATTACTTTGCCGGTACGCAAACCAAGAACACCGTAAAATTTTGTTTACGAACGAAAAAATTTTCACTGTCGAAGAAACATTTAATAAACAAAACGATAGGGTTTATGCTCGCAGTGCCAGAGAAGCTTCTCAAGTTGCCCAAAAGGTTCAAAGAGGTCATCATCCACCCTCAGTAATGGTTTGGTGGGGTGTTAGCTACAACGGGGTGCCAAAATTTATCAAGAAAGTGTCCTTGAAAGTGTAGTGAAACCTCTCAACACGTCATTATTCAAAAATCAGCCTTGGAGTTTCCAGCAAGATTCTGCACCAGGTCATAAGGCGAAGTCAACCCAAAAATGGCTTGAAGAAAATGTTCCAGATTTTATTAAAGCTGAAGATTGGCCTTCCTCTAGCCCAGACCTGAATCCGCTGGATTACGAATTATGGTCTGTCTTAGAGCAAATGACGTGCTCTAAAAGACATCCTAATATCGAATCCTTAAAGAAGTCTCTTACACATGCAGTCGCCAACTTTCCGATTGAAGTCGTGCGTGCTTCCATAGATAAGTGGCCAGCTCGATTAAAGGCTTGTGTAAAGGCAAAAGGCAATCACTTCGAATAACTTGTTGCAATTTCCGTTGTTGACAATGCATTTAATAAATAAACAATGATTTCTTAACATATAACACCTCTTTTATTGAACAGTGCTTCAAAAAGTTTGTAACAGTATTTATGGCTAGACTAGGTAGAGAGATTTCAATGCTGTGCACATCTTACAAAATTTTGACAAAGATCTTAGAGTCCCGAATTAAAATCTATGCCGAAAATATAATTGGAGAATACCAAGGTATATTCAGAGGCAGATGATCAAATATTCACAATGAAACTACTGGGAATATAGCATCGACGTGCACCATATATTCGTAGACTTTAAGCAAGCATACGACCGTATCGATAGGAATGTACTGCACAACATAATGCTGGAATTAGGAATAAATCGTCCAACTGACATTGATGAACTCAACATGCCAAGTAAGGATCCAGAAAAACTTGACAACAAGCTTCCAAACTGAAGCAAGGAGATGGCCTTGCAACTACTCTTTTTAATCTGGCTTTGGAATATGTCGTAAGAAAACTCCCAGTTGACACTACTCTTTAAATCATCGCAGATAGTAGCTTACACAGACGGCATAAACATAATAGCGCGATCTCAATTGGGCGCCAAGGAAGTGTTCGTTTATCTTGACAAGGCAGCGCTAGAAGTAGAGGTACGCATAAACGAAAACAAAACGAAGGTTATTTTGCGATCCCGAAAGACACGCCAATCTGACAATAGTAAACTGTAACAGAAAACGTGGACAACTTCATTTATCTAGGAGCCAATCTCTCCACAGACGGCAATGAAATCAAAAGCCACATAATGGTAGCAAGCAAGACATACTACTCGGTACTTTCAATAATAAAATGTAAAGACGTGCATAGAAATATGAAGTTTCGAATCTTCAAAACCATAATAAGACCTGTACTCTGCTATGGCAGTGAAACGTGAACTTTAATACAGGCATCAGAAAAAATGGTTAATGCCTTCGAGAAAAAGGTATTACGACGAATCCTCGAACCGGTGAGAGAACAAGGCGAATGGAGAATCAGAAATTGTATACCATTTTTGAGGACCCAGAAATTTCTACTCTCATCAAACTTCGAAAGCTACAGTAGGCTGGTAACGTACAGCGAATGGAGGACAGATGAATTCCTAAACGATTCCAAAAAAAGGAAAGACGAAAGGAAAAAGGCCAGTGGGAAAACCAAGAAAAGGCTGCGAGGATTCAATTGACAAAGGCAGCGGTTATTAGACCGAGAAAATTGGAGACGAAGCATACAGGGGGACAAGGTCCAACTTTGGTTGTAGCGCCATTGATGATGATGAACAAGTAACTTAAAAATATGCTTGGTTACAATTTGCAGGTCGGCAGCTCTTAAAGATAAAGGGCTTTGTTCAAATTTCGTGGAATAAGCACTGAGGAGAGAACGAGTGAATCCCGTTTTGCTACGCTATACGTATTCAAGGTTGTGGTGCGAAAAGTCAAATAGATAAAATTATTATTGTTAGCCATTTGAATTGTGTAATATTTTCGAAATCGACGTATTACTTTAAAAGGTTCGTTATATTGCTGAGATAGTCACGACTCTTCCTAAAAGGTACTCGCAGTTATTATGATCTGTAGTTGTAATAGGCAAATTCAGTTTTTCTAGTTTTTTTTGTAAATTTAGTTGTTCGTGTTGCTTCGCAGTTAAGAGATGTTTTCGTCGGTACTTTTGGGTAGTCAACCAAACTATTTGAAGCGGACTCGATACTGCCAGCTGATTACCACTTTTCATTGAGGCAAGAGATCAAGAAAGGTACCCTGCTAAATGGGAATAGGACGTAGTTGTCGAAATCCCGAACATGGGTGAACTTCGACATTGCGGCAATTAGTGCAGTATTATGTCTGCTTACTACCCTATAGGAAATCATGGCTAAGGTAACACTCAGTAGGATTAATGGTGCTGTAGACAGTACCCTCGAAGTTTACGGGATTCCATATGTATCGAAGTTTTTATTGGAAAACCTCTACATATCCAAGTTGTTTTGATAGAATCAATGGTATTTCGACGAAACTCAGATCGTTCTTTGAACGATTATCATTCATGTTACTACCTGTTACCCCCACCCTAAGACCACTTTTGTTTACAGTTTAGTATTTAGTATTGTCATCGAACGATTAGCGTGTTCGTTCCTGTTTTTCCTTCTTTTGCTGCAGTGATCGAATGGCGGTAATCAGACAAAAACTGGTGTGCTTCCTAAAAATGAATAAACTGGCGTAATTCATTGAAAATTCGGGTGTTACATTTTGATTAGAGCTACTTGTTCTTAATTGTGCTATCCTTATGATACATTGTTGCCAGCGCAGCAGTTATAACATAATTTTTTTAGACAAGTTATAATATTCAGCCTTAATAGTTTCGGGATTTATTCTGAACTTTCATTCTTTTTGACTTCTCGTTATCGAAGTATGTATTTGTACTTTATTTTTATTTTGACACTTTGGAATGTTCTTCGTTATTTTGCCTTGTTTTCACGCTTCCATCCAAACCCCACACAGAATTGACTGAATAGTTTCACCTTTTTTTCGTATTTTTTTCCTAGGACCTAAAATTTTATGTCGAATCAACGAACAAGAGCATCTGAATCAACAAACGCATACATCATTATCATTCGATGCGATTGTGTTCGACCAAGATATCCGGCGCAGCTACGCGGAAACGGCCTTGACCTTTGTTGGTGACTGTTGCGTTCCAGTTTCCCTTAAATTGTTTTTATTTGAGTCTTGGGTGCAGCAGTGCACTTCCCATGGTATGATCGGGCCAGAGCTCACAAGTGTTGATCGTTTTCTAGCATTACCTGTTCGAGGCTCGGATATTCAACCGTTGTTGATAAGTGCGGAAGTTGGTTGTTGCGCAATATTACTTTTTATTTATAAGGGAAGAATTTGCGTCATGGTCCTTTAGGACCTGAATTCAAAGACATCAAACAATGTGTTCTGAAGTGGTTGAAGCAGTGCCGTGACAAAAACTTACCTACACGTGGATTAAGAAAAACCAACAGAATTTTCTGAACAAGTTGGTAAGTCAAATTTTCGTGCTTGAGAACTTAAGGGAAAGAAATTAAATTGTTTTCAAAAAAGTTACCAATGAAAGTGCAAGTGTAGACGATCAGGTATGAACACAGTGGCGTGAACAGCTACCAGAACTAACCAAGAGGTACAAACCCGAGGATATATTCAATGCTGATGACACTTACCTGACAAAACTTTAACCTTCAAAGGTACCATGGTGGAAGAAACAGCCAGCAGAGTTACAATGCTGCTTGGAGCAAACCAAACAGGTACTGGAATAATGATTGGCAAAGCAAAAAACCCATGATATTTGAAAAGGATTAAAAATTTGGAGTATAGAACCAAAAACGACGAACTATTTGTAGAGTTTTGTAGTATTTCCACACAAGAGTCATCATAAAACATCTTGGGTTTCCCCTGATGGTGTTACTCAGAACCAGACCGACCCTTTGGCTATCAGTCGCCGATGGAGAAGATGTCTCTCCGATATGCGAGCGAAACGTGGAGCCGACGTGGTGAGCGATCACCCCTTCATGGTTGCCTGCTTGAGATTGTGTACAGCAGCTATCTGACGACCACAAATTCTTCAAATGAAGTGCAAGCTTAATGTGGGTAAACTCAGAGATGCCAACAAAAAACGCGAGTACACCACCATTCTACGCGAAAAGTCATCCACATTGGGCGAATACCACATCGGTCAATAAGTCCGTAGGATGACCCACAGATGGCACCTCTGTGGCCGAACCAATTGTATTGGCAGGGAGTACCAACTTTCAGAAGCGACGCGTCGAAATTTCATGACATTCTGATTCTTTGTTTATAACCTACAGTGCTCGAAGTGACGCTACTTTTGTTATTTTTAAAAACATGGAAAAATCCCAATTTCGTGTGTTGATAAAACATTGCTTCTTGATGGGAAAAAACACCGTTGAAACAAGAACAAACAAGACATCTGCTCCGTCGAGACAAATGGTTGAGAAGTGGTTTGCCGAGTTTAAATGTGGTCGTAGCTGGACTGAGGACTTGCCCCGCAGTGGAAGGCCAAATGAAGCTGTTACTCCAGAAAACATTAAAAGAGTCCACAAAATCGTTTTGGCCGATAGTAAAGTGAAGTTGCAAGAGTTGCAGACACTCTAAAGATATCGAAAGGCAGTGTGCACACAATTTTGCATGGGCATTTGTCGATGCGGAAGCTCTTTTCTAAGTGGGTGCCGCGTTTGCTCACAGTGGACCAAAAACAACAACGTGTCGACGATTCGGAGGACTGTATGAAGCTGTTTCGACGCAATAAAAAAGATTTTTTGCGGCGGTATGTGACAATGGATGAAACTTGGATCCATCATTTCACACCAGAGTCAAATCGGCAGTCATCCGAGTGGACAGCAGCGCGAGAACCGCGACCAAAAACTCAAGGTAATGGCTTCAGTTTTTTGGGATACACATGGTATATTATTCATAGACTACCTTGAGAAGGGAAAGAGCATCAATATCGATTATTATATACCATTACTCGAACGTTTGAAGCGAGAAATTGCTGCGAAACGGCCACACATGAAGAGGAAAAAAATACTGTTTCATCAAGACAATGCTCCGTGTCACAAGTCGATCAAAACAATGGCAAAATTGCATGGATTGGGCTTCGAATCGCTCCCGCACCCACCGTATTCTCCAGATCTAGCCCCCAGCTACTGGCTCTTCGCAGACCTGAAAAAAATGCTCGCTGGCAAAAGATATGGCGCAAATGAAGAGGTAATTTCCGCAAATGAGGCACATTTTGAGTCGAAAGACAAGTTGTTCGACAAAGCTGGTATCGAAAAGCTAGAGAGGCGTTGGACGGATTGTATCACTCTTGAAGGAAACTATGTCGAAGAATAAAGCAAAATTAGACCGAAAAAACTGTATTTTCTTTGTTATCCTACGGACTTATTGACCGATGTGTTCTGAAATGCACACACTGGACGCCAATTGGGAGGCAACCAGGCAACACTTTTCTAACTAGTGCTGAAGAATCTGTGGGATATGTGCAGTGCAGCGGTGAGAAACCCTGGATGTCGCAAGACACATGGGACAAGGTTGGCAATCGGAAAAAAACCAAATTGGCAAATCATCTCTCAACCCGATGCCAACCAACGTACGCCCGACCTGAGGCAGAACTACCGCGATGCTCATATACAGCTTAAAAACGCTGTTATACGCGGCAAGAGAAAGGCCATTGAAGATCTATTCAACAAGGCAGAATCTGCGTCTTATCTTGGGGATATGGGTTCACTATTTAAAATTAGGAAACAGTTGACGAACAGGAATTTCACCGCCAACCACCTGGTGAGAGATATCAACGGAACTCTCCTTAATATGAGTGAGCACCAGTTGCGGCGATGGAAGGAATACTTCTCTGATATTTTAAACATCTTGTCAGAGGAAGATATTCCAGAAACAGAACTACCAAATATCCGACCGCATCAATCCTCTATTAGGGACGATCCCCCAGATAAGGTAGAGATAGTTTCCGCCATTCGGTCAATGGCGGGAAGGAAAGCCCCAGGTATATACGGACTACCAACCGAACTCCTCAAAGCGGACCCGGAAATAACAGCCGATATACTGCTGCCACTCTTTACTGAGGTGTGGGATGAAGGAAGATATCAGACTGAATGGAAGGAGGGCGTCATTGTGAAAATTCCGAGGTAGCGCGACATTCGGGATTGTGGCAATTGGCGTGATATATATCTACTTACTGCCGTATCGAGAATCATGGCTAAGGTAATTCTCAATAGAATTAGTGATGTCGTCAAGAGCACTCTCGAAGTTTATCAGATTGGATTCCGTAAAGGGTCGTCTTGTACAGACCACACAAATACCTTACAGATAATATTGGAGCAGTCAGCTGAAATGGGTTCGCCACTACATCTCATGCTTGTGGACTTCGAGAAGGCTTTCGACAGCGTTAAGCGAGACTACATATGGAATACTTTGCGTAGGAGAGGTATTCCAGACGAGGTCATAGCTATGATTAGAGAATCCTACGATGATGCAAAGTGTCGCGTCTTACATAGAGGAGAGCGGTCCGAGAGCTTTTCTGTGCGAACGGGTGTCAGACAAGGCTGTATATTATCACCAGCCCTGTTTCTGGAGGTAATAAATATCATTTTGAAAGCTACACCGGAAGGTGGGGAAGGTAAAGGTCTTCAATGGAGACTATTTAACCTCTTAAGTCACCTCGATTATGCTGATGTCGTGTGTTTGCTTGCACATAACCGTTTGGACTTAGAGTCAAATGTTCGCTCGTTGCATTCTAAATGCAAAGAGGCGGAACTGAAAATAAATGTGCGTAAAACCAAGTACATGCACATGAGTTCAAACGCAAGCACACCGATTGTTCTTGATGGACAAGATGTGAAAGAGGTGCAAGATTTTTGTTATCTCGGAAGCATTGTCAGCATAGACGGCGGAGCCGATAAGGATATTGAGGCACGTCTAAATAAAGCTCGTCAGGCCTTCGGTATCCTTTCCCCTTTCTGGAGGTTAAGAGAGATCTCCCTTTGCACGAAGCTGCGAGTTCTTGACTCATGCGTCAAATCCGTGTTGCTATATGGTTGTACTACGTGGAAAGTGACCGTTAGACTTACCAAAAAACTACAGACTTTCGTAAACCAATGCCTCCGACGCATTTTAGGCATATCCTGACCAGAAGTGATCTCCAATGACGAACTTTGGAGTACAACTGGGCAGACTAAAATAGGTATTGAGAAAGCGAAAGTCACACTTTGAGGAAACCAGAGCGAAACATCGCCAAACAGGCTCCGGATTATAGTCCTCAAGGAAGACGTCGGGTTGGTCGACCATGTAGCACATGGAAGCGAAGCGAACAGTTGAGCAGGAGGCCAGAGGAATAAACAAGTCCCGGAAACAGCTAAAGGCCGATGCTCAGGATCGCCCCTTGTGAAAAATAGTTATTTCTGCCCTACGCCCCTATAGGGGGTCTTAACAAAAATTTGTTTGATTGATTAACCTCAACGCTCCTTTTGTTCTTTCTTTTAAATTAAAATGGTGAGTTGGGGAGTTGAAGTATAAACCCGACTGTCATGCTCGTAGTCGTATACGAACTGAATCTACGTATGAACCTTCTTGACTTTTGAATAAAAATGTCCGATGGTCATTCTTTCTCTTCCTCTTTTAGCCGTCGGTGAAGTTAGACGTACTTTTCAAGTAACCACATTGTTTTTTTTCACTCTCCCGACCTTATTTCGTTTTATTTGCAATCCATCCATCAGTACTATTTGTCGTCCGCTACTAATACCCCTCAAGCTTATTTGACAGATCAGCTCCTTGAATGCTTTCTGATTCTCAGAATAAGCTCAAGTAACTCGTCGCAAATTACTCCAGATTCCTATTTATTGCCGTGGAGAACAGTGAAATTCAGGCAGTCCTTCATCCCTCGGACGACAGTGTGAAATTCTTTCCAACGGAATACAACCTCCAGCAATTTAAGAGCAACGTCCACCGTCACTCCAAACTCTTCCCTCCTGTGTTTCCCTACTTATTTTTTTTTTTTATTTCAATGGGTTTGAAAAAAAATCAGCCATCCCTCTACGACCAGAGCTATACTTAAAAAGAACAATAACATGCTCTAAAATACACAGTTTAAAATCCAATTTTTTAGTAATATTATTATAATAGAAACCAATAAAATAATTTTAAATTTTTTTTCACACTTCCTCAGCTATGTGAGTTTTTGAGACACTGATACAGACAGTTTTAGTTCGAAGTGAAAAATAAAATTTGTATTCCAAAATGGAATGAAAAAATTGAAGATAAAACATAGCTTGGAAATTTCATATCGAGATCTCATATCAAATTTTATGATGACCCAATTACAAAACTTATTTGCTGTTTATGTTTAACAAGAACATTCTAGGCTTTTTTTTTAAACTATTTTGCACTAGTTCATCGTCAACTCTACACTATTGGCTAATTATTTTTTTTTTTTTTTAATTATGTAATAGCAAATTAATTTCCTCCATAGAGCACAAACACAAAAAAAAACCTACTAAAACGTTTTGTCTAGACAAAAGTTTCAGAAGATTTTTTCAAACTTTGTAGATCCGAACATTTTAAATTTATAAAAATTTCACATAGTATTTAATTTTTTTTTTTTTAAGTTTTCATTTTTCAGATTTTCGCTTAATTTGATATCATTTTTCTCAGTTTTGTTTTTTGTTTTTTTTTTTGTAACAATTTACCCATTCGACTACTTCCATTAGTTGTGTCTAAATAGAAATAAAAATAAATTTTAAATTTTGGAAATACAAAAATGGATTCTTAAACATTACAAAAAGAAATGTTTTTTTTTTTTTGCTAAACATATAATTTTATGATGCAATGAGAAATGATTTTCTTTTGTTATTTTTCTAAAAGTGTATACGATGAAAATAAACAAAAAAAATAAATAAATTAAAACTTATGAGCCATGATGCAACAAAATTGATTTTTTGATTGGAAGCGTACAAAAGGAGAAAAATCTGAATTTAAGAAGATTCACATTTTCTGTTCGTTTGATATTTCAAATTAATAAAGAAGACATTTCGTACACTTCCAATTAGAGGTTGGAAGAGGATTAACAAACAAACACCTTAAAAAGATTTGATTGGTTTGGCTTTTTTTTTATGAACATTCCCTTGACACAAGATTATTATTAGTATTTTGGGTTTTAGTTAGGTAGATACAATTTTATTCGAATGATGCGTGATAATGTCGATTGAAAAATAAAACAAAATTTATGAACTTATTATAATTTTTTTTTTGTGTAAGGATGAGCGAATTAAGTGCAAATATGAAAAAATAATGCATTGCTTTTTTTTAATTTAGTTGAGATATAAACTGCTGTTCAAAAGTACGTCCAAGTGCCGGGACGAGTTCTCATTAACGTAAACATATATAAAACGTCCGTAGTTCCACAAATTGAGTTAGTTTTAAAGTAGCGTGCTTGAGAGTAGCGAGATTTCTCGATCTAAATCAAATTTGAATTGGTGTTATTTAAACAAAAACCGATAAATTCAGTTAATTCGAAAAACAACCGTTTAAAACGCAATTGACTACACAAAGGTAAATGTAAAACCGAAAAGTTTTTATATAATTTCAGTAGAGAGAGTCGTTAGAAAACAGAACTTAAATTTTTCGAACAGATCTAAACAAAAGAGATATATGTGTAATGATCGACTGATCCTTATGGATTTTATCGATAGCATCTATTACCGCCAATTAACAGGTTATCAACAGCTAATCATTAATATTGTTACATGTCAGCTCTACTTGCTTATCATCTACCACTGTACACTGAATCAAATTAATGCGCGCGAATTAACACTATAAAAACCACCTGCATGAACTCGATCGGAATGTTCCAGGTCTCAACATTCAGTAATAAAGAAACACGTACACTCAGTAAGCAAATAGAATACGCACGAATGTCTGAAGGTCAAGGAACATTCAACCAACCAACAAAAAATTACACGGGCAATGTAGAGAAGCAACAACAACATGGCCGACAGGAAAAAGACTGGCCGACGAGAAATACTTTACATATAGGCTCGTACGAAAAGAAAAAGAATCGTACGATGATGAAATATAGAAAACAACAACAACCATACGTATGAGCTCGTACGAAAGAGATAGACTCGGTCGGTGAGGCAATGCTTTATAAAAGCAATTAACAGCAATCGCCTGAGAAATGAAAGGCTTGTACGACAGGGAAAAGACTCGGGCACGAACGCAATGCTTTGCTGAAACAATTAACAGCGCTCGGCCGAGAAAGAAAAGATTCACATGACAAGTGGAATGATTCGTACGAGAAGGCATTCTAACGACAATATAAAAAGTCGAGCGTTTTTTTTTTATGAACACTGAGTCTGATGTGGAGCCATCGACGCGTTAGTCGATATTTAGAAAGCGAAAGAGTCAAGATTAGCAAGCGATAAGTTGTGAGCGAAAAAGTCTCAAGTGAAAAATGTAAGGCGGTTTAGTTAAATTAAATAAAGTTTTGCGATTGAATTAAAGCCAACTTATTAAACTTATGGTTTCATTGTACTCTAGATGGAATTTGAGAGTATTATAAGTTTGATCTAAAGGTTGTAATGCCAAGAAATAATGCTCGTACAGAGGCGCCAAGGGTACAGAAATATTGCTGTCGCTCAAAAATCTCAAAAATGAATGTCCGTTCGTCCATCTGTGCGCTCTCTACCTTGAGAACGCGTTGAGCTAGAAGGTTCAAATTTTGTACACGTCGTTTTTGACAAAAAAAAGTAAGCTGAAGTTCGTGAATGGGCCAAATCTCTCCACACGCAGACAGTGTGCTAGAACTATGCGTCGACCGGGATTTGAACTCACGCTCTTCGCATTGTAGACCAACACGTCACCCACTAGGCTACAACGAGGTTTTGACATTGATCGAGTTCAAATTATATACTTAATACTTAATTAGCATTATTATTAAGATCGAAAAGAAATTAACTCATTCGCTTCAGTCCTTCTACCCCCTTTCATACGAAGTGACACATTTTCACAACTTTACAAGAAATTAATTTTCTTGAAAAGTATGAATGTCACTGGTCTGAAATTTGAAAGAAATCAATTGCACAACGTTAGTAGTTATTATTGAAAACACCCACTCCTTCTGCCAGCTCCCATAGAAACTGCACAATTTCACTAAATCTAATACATTAATTTTCTCAGTACCAATTCAATTTTTGAAGCTTGAATTTTGTTTAGAACACTTTTATAGGTACTCTAACATGATGTGGAGAAAATGAGTTCAATAATTTCACACCTTCTACCACTCTCCATATAAAATTTCTATTTCATCTAGAGTATCGTATGAATGCGCTTTAAGCGCAATCGTAGTCATGTTATATTTTTTACTTGAAATCCAGCGAGATCCCTTGCGCACTTATATATCAATCTACAAGGTCCGATTTTTTGACCAAAAATCGCATTTCACCCGTCAACCATCGTATTCACTTGGTTTAGCTCCGTGCTACTTTTTTTTATTCGGAAAACTTCATTTGGTCATGAATGGCCATTAAAGGAAAGCGTTTTGTAGATGTAGAAGTCATCAAGAAGGCATGTACCGGCATCCTGAAGGATATTCCGGTCACCGAGCTAAAACACTCATTCGAAATGCTTCTTGAACGTGCAAATCGCTGTATTGAGTCCTAAGAGGATTATTTTGAAGCCAATATATGATTTATGCCAAAATAACTTGTAGCGGTCAAGGAGGATATATAATAAGGAGTGACTATGAGCATGGTATGCTTTGTAAGAAAATGGGAATGAAAGTATTTCCCTCCCTTACTGGCGAAACGCTCGAAATTTTTCGAAACAATCGTTTCGCTATCTTTGTCTGGCACACTTAAGAATATTGCAACTAACTCTTTCCTACGTTAAATTGTCGGAAATAATTGTCAAATTTTCGAAAGAATTGTTTCGCTATCGTCGTTTGGCATACTTAAGCCCAAAGCAACTATCTCAGTCCCGCGTTAAATTGTCCGTTGCTAAAGTTCTTAGCTTAGACACGAACCAAAATCTAATAAAAATTTAAAAAATAAAGATTTTTGAAATAAAACAGTAAACTCCATTGTACTGAAAATTATTTTATTGCTGACTGAATATTAGCAACCAAGAGAGAATACAAATCATGGTATTTTTTTTGTAAAAGTTTGGAGCCAAGTTAAGCATGGACACAATTTTCGAAAATTTGCGAATCAAAAAGTATTCCCACATGAGACAGCCTATCAGGCACTCCATTTTATATATCCGCCTTGGTAGCGGTCATTAAAACAAACTTTTCGGACCTACCTTGGTGAAGTCATTTGTAAAATAAATGTTCGAGATCTGGTCCCCTTTTTCTGAAACGTCAATGTTGAAAAACGTCTTTTATGCAATTTAAAAGATTTACTCTTTTCCCCAAAAAGTCCAAAAATATTTGCACTACCGACCGTGGTGACCGTGACATGACACGCTTTCAGAAAGCTCAAACAAAATCAGCTTAATTTACCGAAACCGCCGATAAAGCGTAACCTACAACAATCGTGAGTGAATCAAAGATTTTGAAGCTCAAAACTCAAAGGCAAGTCATCTTTAATCAACAGCAACGCGTTGCAGAATTCATAAAAACAACATCTAAACTCCATCTGCGTTTGCTATCTCGCCATCAACAGCACAATACCTTCGAACAGACTCAAGTTATCATCGAATCCTTGGACGGCGAGAAAAACGACGGAAACACCAGAGTTATTTTCAAAGAAAATTACTACCTGCTTCGTCCGACAATAGAAAGAGAAATGCATCAGCGTTCACAGTCAGTTCCGCCTACCATTAACGATTCCACCGCAATCAAGCGAAGTCAAAAGCAATCTGCAGTGAAGCTTCACAAATTAGAACTCCCTAATATCGCTGGGGAATATTCCCTATGGCTTGACTTCCATCCATGAGATTAGATTTCAGGGAGGGGTAGATTTGGTTTCCTATTTCACCGCGGCCACTGATGTCCCTCGGTATATATATCTTAGAGTTCCTCATCAAGTCTCGTACTTTTAGTAAAGTTCACGTAGAGGAATAGTTAAAAATTCAATTGCTCTGATGTTTCCTCATCTTCATTGTAAATTCTGCAGTCCCATTCTATGATGATGTTTTTTCATGTGACAGTGTCCAGTTAGGACACCATCAAGAGTCTAGTCTGAATTCTATTGAACTCCAGTTATTCAGATATGACCGAATATTTTGGCATAAAGAGCTGATTGATGCCTGGTACCGAGTATCATTAAAGGGCACAATGTGATTTTAGTCACATGCAGTATTGAGTGGTATCCCGCAAAAGGAAAGAGTACCTGCGAAATCAGATTCGGATGTTTTCCTGGCCAATGAATCAGCTTGCTCATTACCCTCAATTCCACTGCGTCCCGGGAGCTATTATAAGCTGAAGGCAATCCCAGAAGATTTAATCGTTTTTGAGATGATTGTAAGGCTAGGATTTCCGCACTATTATCAGAGAAAATGTAGAAGTCCTGTGCATTCATGAGTTCAGTACTTGCGATTACCGGCCACATTGCCACAAAAGTCATTCTATCCCTGGCTGCCAACCATACTATTGCGCTAAGGCTCTGTACAGATAATTTTGTCAATCGACGACTTACCTGCGTAGAGCACCTTAGCAAAACTTCGCCGTCAACATTTTGGGGAAAAAAACAACCCTGTCCAGACTCTTGAACCATCTACTGAGTATCTAGGCCTTCATGTAGTGGAACTGTTTCACTTTCACACCGTTTCCCCATTTTTTATTGCGAATAATTTTTTATCACCAGTAACAACTGAAAAATTTGCGCTTAAAAAAATCCCCTGTCTGGAGTGGGAATCGAACCCACGACCTATTGACTGAGAAGCAAGCACGCTGCCCTCTACGCCACGGAAGCCTGTTACATTAGATCGCACTTGAGACCTTTGGAATCCCTTGGAAGACTTACAAGACAGTGGGATAATCTCATCGTACATTTTATGGTTTCAAAGTTCGACATAGCCACCCGCATAAAATGGGACGAGACTTGTCCGACCTATCGTCTGGCAACCCTATTGGAAGTCATATCTTTCATCGTTTTGTTACTCTTGAAACGATCCGCCAGCACGATCCACTTCACAGCAACAAAATTACAATCGAACCACACAACTTCGTAGCATTACACTTGGCACCGAAGCACTTCCAACTATCGGAGGTTGCTGCAGTTGTCAGTGGCCGACAGAATCAACAAGACTCGCCAATCAAAGTTGTGTGAAAATTGCAGACAAATGTGCATCAACAAACAAATGTTGCAAATACGTGATCAAACATTATACGGTGTTACATCGTGACGGCTAGAACAAGAGTGACATCCATCTTATAATCAATAGGAGAGTACAATGGGCCCAACTAGATGGCCCCAGTGCATTGTGGTTCTATTAAACCATCGTCCTGCAACCTAAACCTACATCGTGACGAGGTTACTTAAGTTGGATGCTATTAGCGAAGCCAACGACAGATTGGCAAACGGTGCTACATTTAATACTGCAAGACAGATTTGGCCTGTGCTAGATCTAAAACGCTCTGCTAGACAGGCAGATGGTCAACTCCGTATTGGGAGTCATTATAGGACACTGCCTGATAGGGAGACTTGCTCAAAGACTTGGTCATCCGTTTAAAGATTTTTGCAGGAGCTGCAAAGAAGAGAATGGGACGATCCTTCATCTGTATCTCTAGAAAAAGGAGAAGCCATATAGGTGCCCGATAGTCCCAGTAATCTTCCAAAAGCGGAAGGAGCATTCAACGCTTCATAGAGAGCTCTGGTTGATTCACCGAGTAGGAGTCTCCTCTCAGATCCTGTGGCATCACAACGGACCTGGTCTATACGCGCTCGGACTTGTGTCTAGGCAGCCACCCCTACCTAGATCATAACAGCGCCCTATACAGCTCGTTGACACCCACCGTAAGCGACCATGGTCTTGCAATGTGTCATTCTTCAAGTGTGTCGCGTACTAAAACATCCCACGTCCTATTCGCAACTGCGGCGATCATGCTTTAGGTTTCGGTAGTAAGAGGATGGTTTCGAAGAATCACATTGCACTGGGACCATCTAGTTGGGTCCATTATACTACCCTCTATTTATTATGAAACGATACGGTTTGCGAACCGAAGCAGGCTTGAATGTTTGACGCCTCTGTGGTTGTCTAGTTCTACGAAGAATCTAGAGCCTAATCAAAGAAGACGAGTGTTGGAGATTTGCGGACAGCGACAAATATAATGTTCGATACTACTTCTAGCCCATACGAACTCAACAGTTTTGGGCCGTGCTTTGTTTGATTCAGGATCCCAGTTAAATCGCGTTACGAATGAATTTGCATATCAACTAGGCACACAACGCAGAAACTGCAAGTTTAATATATCTTCAATTATTAAATATCGTATCAACATATTTGCTGCTGAATTTCAAGCTCACATTATGGCCAACATAACGGACATGTTACCCATCTTTCCGTTGAGTCAACTCACGTACTTAATTGAGTCAATTTAAAAGCGTGCTTCAAAAGATTCACAAGCCACACGCATACTCCGCCATAGACGGTCCCAAGCCCGAGTTGAGAAAGGAGGAGGGAACATGGAGTTAACCTGAATGGCCAGTAACACCAGTGCGTCTCAGGAAGTAGGCAAAAAGTATGACATAGTTGGACTTGCAGCATAGCTGTGAGAACTCCAGCATGTCATATTTAGCTCAAAACTTCCACCATTTTTCTATTAGGGTGTAATAAATAAGTAGGACCGATCCTCCAGGTCGGGGGTTGGGCGAGGCGCCGACAACGCATCACCGGAAAAAGAACACTGTCCAGAAACCTGAAGAACAGCCTCGGAAAGGATAGACTCAACGGCAACGACCCCGCAAACGAAAAATGGACTACTCTATTGGATCTTGGAATGTTCGATCCTTATTTAAGACAGGAGCTCTGAAAGAGTTTCTCGAAGAAGTGGCAAAACACAACATCAACATAACTGCCATCCAAGAAACGAAATGGCTCGGTCGCGAAATCATGGACATGAGATCACACACAATCTATCCAAGTGGAAAATTGTCGGGAAGCAGAGAGTTTGGAGTCGCTTTTGTCGTTGACAAAAAATTTAAACAGCAGGTCACGAGCTTCAAACCAATAAGTGAAAGATTGTGTGCAATCCGAATAAAGACTAAATTTTTCAACACTTGGTTGATCAACGTTCACGCACCAACAGAAGACAAGGACGATGTAACTAAAGACGAATTTTATGCCACCCTAGAGACAACCTATGACTCACTGCCCTCGAATGACCTAAAAATTGTCTTAGGGGATTTTAATGCAAAAGTCGGAAAGGAGGAGGCTCATAGAGGAACAACAGGAGGGCACAGTCTCCATGACATAACCAACGACAATGGCCAACGTCTTATTGATTTCGCAAGCAGCAAAAATATCATAGTAAGCTCTACGTGCTTCCCACATCGCGATATTCACAAACGAACGTGGGCATCACCAGATGGTCACACCTTCAACCAAATAGACCACGTTCTTATTGAGAAAAGGGCTGCTTCCAGCATACTTGATGTACGAACTCTCCGCGGTGCGAATTGTGACTCTGATCACTATCTAGTCAGAGCTAAGTATCGATGCAAAATAGCTTGTCGTGGGTATTCGAAAACGAGTAGAGCTCGCAAATTCAATGTCGACAAGCTTAACGACGAAACGGTGGCGCAGGCTTACATGCTAGCATGTAATAAACACCTGACACCAATATATGAAAATATCCAAAATATGCCAGTGGATAATGCGTGGATGAAAATACGAGACGGCATCAAATCCTCCGCGGAAGAGGTATTAGGATATCAAGCACAGCGAAAAAGTAATGATTGGTTCGACCAAGAATGTCGCGACGCAATAGATAGAAAGAACGAAGCTTACAAAATTTTTACTGAACGACCAACACGAGCCAAAAAAGAAAGATATGACGAGCTTAGGCGATATGCGAAAAAGACCTGCAGACGAAAACAAAGGAAGTACCATAATGACAAGATACAAAAAATGGACGACGACATGAGAAAAAATAATACGCGGGACGCATACGCCATAGTAAAAGACTTGAAAAAGGGATATAAACCAAAAACCAGTCTCTGCAAAGACGCAGAGGGCAATATCATCAGCGACACAGAAGAAATCAAAAGGAGATGGGCTTCATACTTCGAACATCTTTTGAATCCCATCCCAGTAGCACCGATAACGACAGACAACATTTCAATTCAAGCCTCAACTGACGAAGATGAACCATCATCGACACCACCCACGCTTCCTGAAATCAAAGCAGCCCTATGTGACCAAAAACGAAACAAAGCGCCGGGAATTGACGAAATACCAGTTGAACTTCTGAAAAACGGTGGAAACTGTGTCGCTGAAATACTGCACAGCATGATATGCAAAATTTGGACAGAGGAAATCATACCCGACGACTGGCGAAAAAGCATTATATGTCCAATTTACAAGAAAGGAGACAAACTCTGCTGTGAGAACTACAGAGGTATATCATTGTTGTGTACGTCCTATAAAATACTGACAAAAATAATTGAACGTCGTCTTAAGCCCTATACTAATCAAATAATTGGCGAATACCAAGGCGGATTCAGAACCGGACGATCTACAACAGACCAGATATTCTCGGTGAAACAGGTGCTTGAGAAATGCTGGGAATATAACACAGACGTGCACCAAATATTCGTAGATTTTAAACAAGCATACGACAGTATCGATAGGAGCGTACTGTACCAAATCATGCTTGACTTTGGAATTCCTCCAAAACTAGTCCGACTAACAAGACTCACAATGACGAACACTGAATCCCAAGTGAGAATACAAACCGATTCCACAACCAGCTTTCGAACGGAATGTGGTTTAAAGCAGGGAGATGGTCTAGCTCCTATGCTTTTCAACTTGGCACTAGAGTATATCGTCCGAAAAATCCCAGTCGACACCAACGGGACACTACTATTCAAGTCCACCCAACTAGTAGCATACGCTGACGACATTAACATTCTAGCAAGATCCTTCCCTAGTGCTAAGGAGGTATTTGTCAATCTTGACTCCGCTGCAAAAGAAGTCGGGTTGCGCATTAACGAAAGCAAAACAAAAGTAATGACGCAAACAAGAAGGAGAACGCCAATCAGACAAAACATAACAATTGCGGAATATAATTTGGAGAGTGTGGACAACTTCATATATCTTGGGGCTAACCTAGCAAAGGACGGTAATGAAACAGACGAAATCAAACGACGGATAATACTAGCAAATAAGACGTATTATTCGGTACTTCCAATAATGAAATCCAAGAAAGTGCACAGGAACAATAAGCTGCGGATTTATAAAACTATTATACGACCTGTGCTCTGTTATGGCAGCGAGACGTGGACATTAACGCGAACTTCCGAAAAAGCAGTTAACACATTCGAAAGAAAGGTCCTCCGAAGAATTTTGGGACCTGTGAAGGAAGGAACGGAATGGCGAATAAGATACAACCATGAGTTGTATCAACTCTACGACGAGCCAGAAGCATCAACGTTCATCAAGCTACGTAAACTGCAGTGGGCTGGCCATGTAGAGCGAATGGAAGACAGAAGAATCCCCAAACGTGCTCTTAAAGGCAAAACGAGTGGTAACCGGCCAGTAGGCAAACCACGCAAGCGATGGGAAGACTCGGTTGATGAAGACAGCAAAGCCATTTTAAAAATTAGCAGCTGGAGGACGCGGTCTTTGGATCGAGACGATTGGAGGCGACGACTTCAGGAGGCCAGGGCCCGATTTGGGCTGTCGCGCCATTGATGATGATGATGACGCATACGTAGCATACATATAAGATCGGAAAGCGTCCACTTTGACAGGCTTACCAAAACTTTCTATGATGCCTTGCTCTTTCTTCTTCATAGAATAAGTCTGGCTTACTGTGTCTTCCTTCACTCAGAACATCAACAGCTCAAAACAGTGTCGACACTTCAAGTTTGTGAGAGAAAGAGCCATCACTGCATTGATCAAAATCAGCACATTGCATTATCACATCAAATTGATTTCGGTAACTCACCTTTCGCACACAACGGCACTGTGTCGCAGCGCAATAACACTTCGCACACTTACCGTGTCATATGCGATGCAATCTTCTGTGGTGAGTAGTGGATACATTTTTTTGCATTGTGGCGCATCAGACGCCTCAGTATACTGCCCATCTCTAATTGTCACAAAACATTGGAACATCCAATTGGATTCAAAAAATCGATATTCTGATTGGAGCTTACTACTACTTCAGTCACAACTATAAACAATTGTTGTGGTCGTTTCGAGACACAACTCCAAGGATTCTGGAAAGTAGAGAAATCCGTTGGACGCTTATAAACATTTCTTTCTCTCCAATCACTCCCGAACTAGTTCCAGAAGATTCGTAGTTCGTATAACACTTAAGCAACCAATCTCTTCGTTATGAAATTCATATGAAATTGTGAAACGTCGATTTCTTTCAGTCGAGAAAGGACTTTACCGAAATGAAAAGTTACATATCACAAGCATATCACGAATTCATGACTGAGTATGAGGCACTGAATTACATGGAGGAGGTGCCACTTTCGAATATACAACGATGCAGTTACTTTGTGCCACATCAATGTGTACAACGAGAGGAGAGTTCGACTAAAAAACTAGGAGTTATTTTCAACGCATGCGCGAGGACTGATAAAGGCCTATCGTTAAAGGAAATAATTATGTACGTAACTCAAGTTCAGCCAGACTTGTTTTCTATTATTGTACGCTTTCGTCTTGATGCATTCGCAGACATCGCCAAAACTGGAGGGTTCTCATCAACGAACAAGACACATGCAATACTTTTTTTTGCGTAAGGAAAATCAATTGTAAATCTTCCGTTTCTTAACAGTTACTTACGGAAATACTTCAGCTCCCTATCTAACAAATGCGAAGAGTATTTAAATATAAACGCGATTTTTGTTCTGCGTGAGCGTGAGTGAGAGCAGTGATGGGGAAGTGATAAGACTCTCCAGCCTTCCGTTGAGTCAACCAGGTCTTGCCAAAGACCAGTAGCAGAATGAGTGAGGCTGAGTTCAAACTATCTTTTGCGCAACGCACCATAACTAAATTTCTTGTGAACGATGGCATCAAACCTAGTGAAATTATTAGACGTCTGTCTTCTCAGTTCGATCACAAACTTTATCAAGGCCCCGAGTGCTTGATTGGGCCAAACAATTCGCAGATGGGCGTGAAAGAGTCGAAAATGAAACCATGATCGACGGCCTCGGACCAACGTTACGGAGCATAATGTTCGTGCGGTTAGAGAAATCATCAAAACTGATCGGCGAAGATTCCTAGAAGAACTAATTACGCAACGAAATGAATTAATTGAGGTGTTCAAATGAGCTGGTATGGAGCTCAGAAAATGGTGTGCACATAAAGATTTTTTTTTCCAATAATGATCCCAACGACCTAGAACCCCTACACAAGCTAGGTGATGACGATGTCGTAAGAACTCCTGACGTATTATGCGATCCAAAAAACGGCTTGCCAAGACTTCGTGTACAGAGGCTTCAAATCACAATCGGTCTACGAAACGAAAGATCTTATCAGAAATTGCAAGGATTTATGACCCCTTTAAAATTGTTGGACCAGTCACAACTCTAGCCAAAACATTCATTCAGCTTCAGTGGCAGCTAAAATTGCAATGGGACGAAGCAATTCTTCAACATCTACACACCAAAGGCAACAATTTCGCGAAGAACTGCCATTGACTGACGAAATGCCCTGGTAGTAAAGATCCGAGTTGAGTTACAGGATTTTGCAGATGCTAGTCAAACTGATTATGGCACATGTGTCTACATTCAATCATTCAAGCAAAATAATCCTCCTACTGAAGTTTTTCTCTGTTCGAAATCTAAAGTAGCACCTCTGAAGGATGAAACCATCGTTAGACTAGACCAGTGAGCCGCTTTACTACTTGCAGGACTATGTGACTAAGTAAAAAGAGCCATGAACTAGTCATTAGACTTCTAGTGCTACTGGACCGATTCAACAACTGTCCTGTAATGACTATCAAAATCAGCTGCAACGTTGCAAAATTTAAACAAAATTCAAGAACTAACATCAACTACAGTTAAATCCAGCCCATTTTATTTCACGCGGTGTAATGCCTAGCCAGCTTAAAAATTAGGACTATGGCTGTATGGCCCAGAGTTTCTCGACCAAATAAGCGATCTGCCCAAAACAAACCTCGCAAATAAGAACCAGGCTCCTGAGCAACGAAAAATCAAACTTACAGTAATTAAGATTGTGCCTGAAAATGAAAATTTTCTCAGTGATATAAAGTGTTGTTCTTCCTTTACTGCTCTTTGGAGAGTGATGAGCTCTTGACATCTATAAAGCGTTTGCTAGGCATACATGACTCCTGATCAAGCTTAAAGCCGTAGGTTAAAATAATATCCTCGTCAAATTATATGATAGTTTTTGGTTTGAAAGCAATAATAGTCGTAATAAATGGTATGTCTTCTTCTCCCTTCCCATAAATTCTGCTGTTTCTCAAGCAGGTTTTTCATGCGCGACTACAAAGTCCACAGATATTGCTACAACTAACAGAAAATATAAACTACAAATCAGACAAAATTTACTTTCTGTGAAATTTGTGAATCAAAGTAAAACGTGAACCCTATAAAAACTGAATAAGAGCCCGCACAATGATTTTGCCTTTGGTGAATTTCTCCTTTTTAGCAGCCGTGGATATAAAGTGAATTTAACCCAACTCGGAGTCGTGGCTACGGCTACAGACACGGTTTTGGATTGTCCTGATTCTGATTGACTGAAGCCGAGAATTGATTATGTTGTTTAGCTCTGTTTCAAGGATCTGTTTTATCACCAGCCCTTTTTTTAATTTCATTAACCACCTTATGCCGTCAACTCTCAATCCCGTCCATAGAGTAGCAGATGACAATATCCTGGACAACATTCGACTCATTTACTGACTCTCATCGTGTCACCCGTGTAATAAATCGCCTCACGATATATTACCCACTCTTCTACTTATCTTAAACACCAATCACGTATCTCCCTGTCCCAAGCACAAGCCATCCGACACACAATGTGCCAGCGCTGACATTTGATCTCGCAACAATAACATAAAAGGATCAGATCACTTACTTGCAGCTAGACACATGTGACCTTTTTCGGGTAATTAAAGATCGTACGAATGGTACATGTTTTTATTGCATAACATACATGGTATGCTATCATGCAACAAATGTCCTTACAATAACAGTAACATAAAAGAATCAGATCACTTGCTCGCAGCTGGACACACGTGATCCATTTCGATAGTTAAAGTTCGTACGAATGTTGTTTTAGGACAATACCAGGAAACACTGGACAATTTGATGACCTACCGCGAAGTCAGCACCTTTTTAGCTGGGAATCGGGATAGTATAAATAGATCGCAAGGCAGTAGATCAATATCGGAACTACAGTTAGCAGTTCGTTAAGACCAGGCAGTTCATTAGGACCAGGCAGTTCTTTAAGGCCAGGCAGTTGATAACACGCAGTTCAACCGTTTTTGTATTTTTGTAAATTAGAATTTTTAAGTAGTGAATAAAGAAAATTAAAGTAGAATCAGTGAATTTTCTTTAACGGAGAAACAACCAAAGAACCCAGACGTCTTTCCAGACGAGACGACAACACCCCGTCTAACACCCGGCGGCATCTAAATATGCGAAATTATTTGGTTTCGTTGATCACATTCTTGCGAGTGGGCCAGGATAAATAGAGTAGAATTCACGAAAATACAGGCCTTAATGCCTTAAACGTGATGTGCCGGCGACAGCCTCTAAAAGGATGCTATTTTGGTGTGTAAACTTGCTGTTCTGAATACTTCACATTTCTTGGCATTAAACTATCGAAAGTATAAATGGAAAGCTGCTGTTTCTCAATAGATGGCGCCAGCAGTAAATCCTGGTCAAAAATGGTGGATCAGAAAACGTTACATGGTGAAGTTAGGCATCTGTCAACCACTCCTCATCATTAGATTTGTAAACCTTTATCGGCATCATATACTTTTTTGTGCGCGAATATGTCGAAGTTTGAGCCAAATAAGTGTTATTTGTGGGAAGTTTTGCTTTTTGCCTTCAGTTAAAAAAAATCAGCGATTGAGGCGCGTCGAATGATTGTTGAAACTTATGGTGAGGGTGCCATTAGTGAAAGAACTTGTCGCGAATGGTTTCAACGTTACAAAATCGAAGATTTCGGCGTGGAAGACAGAGAGCGTCCCAGACTGGTTAAAAAGTTTGAACACGCCGAATTGGAGGTATTACTTACGAAACACAACAAGAATTTAAAGATTCATTGTGCGTGACACAACCAGCCATTTCACATCATTTTAAACCCTTGGGAATGATTCAAAAGCAAGGAAATTGGGTGCCATACGAGTTGAAGCCAAGAAACGGCGTTTTCACATGCGAACACCTACTCCGACGGCAAAAATGAAGGTTTTTTTTTGCATCGCATTGTCAACAATGAGAAGTGGATCCATTACGATATCCAAAGCGAAAAAAATCGTAGTGATACCGCGGCCATGTATCAGCATCGACGGCCAAGCCCAATATCCATGGCTCAAAAATCATGCTGAGTATTTGGTAAGACCATTCTAAATGCAAAGAGGCGGGACTGAAAATAAATGTGCGTAAAACCAAGTACATGCACATGGGTTCGAACGCAAGCACACCGATTGTTCTTAATGGACAGGATGTGGAAGAGGTGCAAGATTTTTGCTATCTCGGAAGCATTGTCAGCATGGACGGCGGAGCCGAAAAGGATGTTGAGGCTCGGCTAAATAAAGCTCGTCAGGCCTTTGGTATCCTTTCCCCTTTCTGGAGGTTAAGAGAGATCTCCCTTCGCACAAAGCTGCGAGTTTTTGACGCATGCGTCAAATCCGTGTTGTTATATGGTTGTACTACGTGGAAAGTGACCGTTCGACTTACCAAGAAACTACAGACTTTCGTAAACCAATGTCTCCGACGCATTTTAGGAATATTCTGGCCAGAAGTGATCTCCAACGACGAACTTTGGAGTACAACTCGCCAGACTAAAATAGGTATTGAGATTCAACGGCGAAAGTGGCAGTGGATCGGTCATACTTTGAGGAAACCAGAGCAAAAGATTGCAAAACAGGCTCTGGATTATAACCCTCAAGGAAGACGTCGGGTTGGTCGACCATGTAACACATGGAAGCGAGCAGTTGAGCAGGAGGCCAGAGGAATAAACAAGTCCTGGCAACAGCTTAAAGCCGATGCGCAGGATCGCGACTTGTGGAAGAGAGTTGTTTCTGTCCTATGCCCCTATAGGGGGTCTTAACAGGAATTTGATTGATTGATTTGGTAAGACCAGATCGGCGTGGTTTGTGATGAGGTGCTGCAACTGGGTGAAACCATCACAGAAGCTCGCTACCAAAAACACACATACGAGGAGAGACACAACAAAGTGATTTTACTACTCGACAACGCTCGGTTGTAAAAACCTACATGGAAACACGCCGTATTCTCCAGACATCGCCCCTTCCAACTACCACTTATTCCGATCTACGAGGCATGGCCTGGCCGAGCAGCACTTCCATTCTTACGAAGAAGCCAAAAACTGAGCTGTTTCATGAATCGGCTCAAAAGATGAACAGTTTTTCCGACGCGGAATCTGTATGGTACCAGAAAGATTGAGAAAAAAGTTGTGGCTAGCGGTGGACAATTCTATGAAAAACAAATATTTAACCATTTTTGCACAATAAAGGCTTGAATTAGTATAAAAACGGCGGTTTTCCATTTCCACTCCAAATAAATGACCTCCTTAAGTGGAACCAGTACATATTCGCCATAGCACTTGACGTTTCCCAACGCCTATGAGTCATCGGAATATGTAAAAAATATATTACTCCTTTTGACTTATCCAATATATACAATGTACCAATCCGGTCCAAAATATACATTGGGCTACTGAGATGTACCGATTTAACCAGCTGCTGTAAGCAAACTGATTAACAGACCGCGCTAATTTTTGGGATAATAATTAAGGACAGTTCTACCTGCTTACTAAAAAAAATATTTGAAATATCGATACTTTTTTGTCATAATGTGTATGAGCTGGGGCAACCAAACAGCAAATTGCGATATTTGTCCGTAACCAGATAAGCCGTTCGAATAATTGGAGATGAAGCCATAACGGCTTCTATAGCCTCTAGGGCATCGCAGAAATGTCAGAGTATCCATCATTGATTACCGCTACTTTCATGGTAAATGCAGGGAGGACATCATTTCATCTATTTTCACCTATCCTAAAAATATTCAGCTAGTTTCAAACGCACACGAATCAACCGTTTGGTCTCCAAATTCTAGTACAGTGATATATAGACAGTCGTTCATATTCTGAACTTCAAAGCTCTGGAATGCAACAGCAATCGTGTTCCCATTGTCATTGAACCTTTAACGTTTCAAACTCAACGTCCACTGGCGCTTTAGGCTCTCCTCCTTTTAATCCGCATTAAATGGTGACCCTTAAGTTGTGATCGGCGTCGTAAAAAAACCTTTTGACAAATCAGAAGTGAGACTCGAAGATAATTAAGTAGTGAAATAATGAGGAATAATATTCATTTTTTTTTTCTTCAGAGAAACGTTTCTTTGACAAATAAGTATGTGCAAGTGCAAGAGAGAAGGCGGAGGGAATCGAATTCCAAGTACTTTTTTAGCGAAAACTAACATTTGCATACGCTTGATGCATTTGTACGAACCTTATTTCTTTAGCCTTACAAACACTAGAGCAAACACAATCTACTGTCAACACTAAACAAAAAGATACATGTCAAAATCCTTAACAAATATGCTCGCGCCCAAACCAAAATACACTCTCTTCCTTAATCTCACGATTTTACTTTTGTACAGAAATTTATATCTCGAAAAATTTTGGATTAGATTTTAAAGTATTTTTTTAATGGTTTTTTGTTTTAATAAAATTTATTTATATTGATTATATTTTTATGTTTTTTCTTTTTTTAATTTCTATTAAAATAGTATTAATAAAGAAAATTGTTGTAATTTTTGTACTAGTATAGGTTTTTGTATTTTTTTTTTTAAAAATTTTGCATTATTAAATTCGAAATGTAAAACTTTTTTATCGACTCACCGGAAACTTGGTGACCTTTTTAGTTTGCAATTTTTAATTTGTAGCAATAATTTAAGGAAAAAAATAAAAGAAAAAAAAGGAAAAATAAATATTATTTTTGTCTGTTTGTAATAATAGTAATAAATAAGATACTTAACCGTAATTGCATTTAGGATAAAAAACTGTTTTGTAAAAATAAAAGAATAGTACTCACGATGTAAGAAACAGTCGTATTTGAAGCAGCGTCTGCAGAAGAGCGTGTGAAATGAATGCAGAGTTTGTTCTCGCGATACACTTTCAGCTTTCGGCCCGTCAATATTCGGTGTACATTCGGGTGGCCGTTCCGGATCGGTACGTTCGGTCAGTTCGATGTATCTGAAAGGAAGTTTTTGGAGTTTTGATAATTTTTAAATGACCAAACTGAGAAGAAAACGAAATAATGATAATAACTGGTGACTCCCTGTCTGCTGTGTACTGGGTAATGCTAAAAGACCTGCAGATAGGGGGAATTAAATATAACAGCTTTCTCGGCTTCGTATCCTACCTAGATAGAGGTAATTAAGTAACAGCTCGCAGTTGGCTTCGTATCCTATGTATGGTCTTTGATAGATGTTGTTAGGGGATTAAATCGTTCCGTATCCTATCACAGCATTAGTATTCTTGCAACCTGGACTGATCAGGTAGATCTCAAGATATTTATGGTAGCAAGGTATCCCTAAAGTGATTTTCAAGTGTACGTAACACCTACACGGTGAACAGTATGAAGTGCGGCGCTAGAGTAAACCTTGGAAATAAAAGTCCCTAAGGTGGAACACTTTACGCCAAGGATGAATTTTAGTGGATAACGAACATGTAATATGCGCCTTCAATCACCTTTCTCCTAGAAATGCAGAGCTCTGCCATCAAATAAGAAACTTAGTTTAAATAAACAAGAGGCAGATGCCAGCCCTAAAACATCACAAACATCGGCTAATGCCAGAAAAAAGTTGAAAAAACAACCAACCCTCCAAAACAGTACGTTAGATGACTGTAGAGGCTGACTTCGGTCACGTTCAATTATAAGCGGTCGCCACTTAGAGCGGACAGAATAACCGCCAGCAAGCCTCTATTAGACGAACAACTGCCATCAGCAGAGCTGAAACAGTTGAGTCTTAAAAGAAAAAACAAAAAGAGGTTAAGTGGGTAGTCAAAGAAATTGGCCTCTCACGGAAAAACACGGTCAACTTCGGTACAGTTTTCGTCAAAACTGCTAATCGGATCTCGATGAAACTTGGCAGTATTTTTTTATATATATAATAAAGTTATTCAAAAAAAAATTAGGAAAAAAGAAACCAATAAAAAAAAAATTCTTTAAATTGCCATTTTTTTAGTTCTTTTATTTAAATTTTTTTTTTTTAAAGTGTACCGAAAGTTGAAAACATGTAATTTTTCCAAGTTTGATTGTTTTTCTTCCTAATTTTTGTAATATACATATTTATCGATTATCATATAATAATCGATTATGTTTTTTATTTGAGGTTTCAAGTTAGTAATCAAAATAGAACAGAAGGCGGTAGGTGTTGGCATTGCCAGTTTGAGCGGCACTAGGGTGAGTGCGCTCGGACTAGTACCTGACACCTCACCTTAAAAGCAATTTTTAGGGCACTTCCTGACATAGCAGAAACGTGGGGTTTTTTGCATTCAGTGTAGTTTTGAGTCTACTTTAACAAACTCTAATAAAAAAATCGATTTTTCTTTCAATTTTTTTATTTACTACCCCCTTAAGCGGTGCTTCTAGGAGACAATATACTTACCACCGTCATCACGGCAAAACAGCGAACGAAGCGTACGATCTTGCATGCCTGCCAATACAAAAGACGTTATCACCTATAGTATAAGACAATGAAAAGGGGGCAGAACCTAATACGAAATGAACCTCCGAGGTCCATTCCGCATGCATAAATTAATGAGGTTCTCCCACGTCTGGACAGCACCTCCTGCCGGCTGCTCCGGATCGTGGGTGTGGGGAACTCAACCTGGGAGTCCCTCATCCTTGAGGGTGATGTCGATAGTCCGATGTGTGCTCTAATCATCATCGCTGATAATTTCGGCCTGGGCTCTATATAAGGCCACCTAGACTATACGGGACCCCAGGGCGGTATAACGCGAGCAGAGGAGTGAAGATGTATGATGGGGGAGCATCCCAGTCATGCAGTCATGGGGATCGCCAAGGCCACAACTGTGCACTTAGCACTTAATTTTTTTTACTTTGATATATTATAGAGAGAAAAAAACGTACGTATCTATCCGTGCCTGTAAAGCTTACAAGATTATTTACAAGGAAAAATGGTTAACAAAAGAGTTAAAATTGCGGAGTTACTTATTCTTATATTTAAAAAAAAAAAATCCTAATATAAAAAAGCTAGATAACGTTTCCTCTTTCGTTTTCCCTCGTAGCTCGGCTCCGCGTATGATTTTATGCTTATGATTCGGGTTGATTTGCACTTCACTTATTGTTTTCTTTTTTTTTCAAAATATTTAATTTCAAGTTTATTCTTTGGGGCCCACTCACTGCCCACTTTATTGTTATTTTTCGTAAAACTAAGTCAAAATCGAACTTCTTACACTTCCGCTCCTAGGTCACCTCTCTTCAACTTTCTCGACAAACTCAAAAAACCAAAAAGCGCCGATTTTTCCTTTCGCGTTAATTTATATTCGCACTTAACAGTTTTTTCATTTTAGTTTCGTGCGCGCGAAATGGTGACCGTCAGCACAAATTGTTATTAATTTGTGAGTCTTTAATTTCAAATTGAAACGCGAGATGTCGTTATTGTTTTATTATTATTTGTTTTTTTTTTATTTACGAAGAAATTAAATTACAAGAGTTAAATTGAACGGAAAAAAAGAAAAAGAAAACAGAAATGACAAAATACAGGTACGGATAAAGAAAAAAGAGAATTTATAAAGCGGAACGAAGATAAAAAAAAATAAAAAAAATGAAGTGTTAAATAAATTGAAAAAATAAATAAATAAAATAAAACATTTATCCGCACATTTCGTATCAAACCTAAACAACACCGCCATCAATCGAAAGTGAAAACAAAAGCCACAAACCGTCGTGCATAAACTTGCAGAAGAGACTCAGCCTTCCACGTCGGGAACAATCTACAGAAACGCGCTTAAAGGGATCAGGATCGGAATTATTCATATTGAAGATCCGCACAAGATCCTAACACCAGAACAGCTAGCTCTAACCCAAAAATCCATCCTGGTCGAGATACCAAAAGCAACGACCAATCCATGAAAATGTTGGTAGTACAAATTGAAAACCACCGTTTTTTTTTCAAAATTCGAGCCTTTATTGTGCAAAAATGGCTAAATATTTATTATTCATCGCTAGCCACAACTTTTTCATCTTTCTGGCAGCATACGGATTCCGCGTCGAAAAAACTGCTCTTCTTTTGAGCCAATCCACGAATCAACCCAATTTTTGGCTTCTTCGTAAGAATGGAAGTGCTGCTCAGCCAAGCCATGCGTCATCGATCGAAAGTGACGATATCTGGAGAATACGGCGGTTGGGGTAGGACGTCTCATTTTCATGTTTCCATATAGGTTTCCACAGCGGGAGCAACATATAGCCGTGCGTTGCCGTGCAGCAAAATCACTTTGTTATGTCTCTCCTCGTATTGCGGTCGTTTCTCCTTTAATGCTCGGCTCAAATGCATTAGTTGTTAGATCTCCCGTGATAGTTTCACCGGGTTGCAGCAGCTCATAATACACCATACTGAGCTGGTCCCACCAAATACTCAGCATGATTTTCGAGCCACGGATGTTGGGCTTAGCCGTCGATGTTGATGCATGGCCGCGGTATCCCCACGATTTTTTTCGGCTTGAATTATCGTAATGAATCTAGTTCTCAATGCCAGTGACGGTACGATGCTTTATGAATTTTGTTCGATTATTATTTTTATTATTTCTTCAACCATATTAATTTGACCATTTCTGCGATTATTACTTTCCTCTTGGTCATTCCTATTAACGTCGGTTGTTATCATATCGCTGAGTTTTGATTTTTTTTATTTATTTTTTTTTGTTACACTACATACATATTTGATTGATTTTCTTTAGACATATGTGTATATAGTACACCAACGCGTATTTTGAAGTTTATTGCATTTTAATACTCATTTCGTTTTTTTTATTATTTTTTTTTCTCATACCATTATTTTTTTATTCGATTTTCATATATCTTTCTTATGATGGCGTTGAACGTGGACCATCTCGAACCAGATGAGTTCGATATGGAATGTTACATTCGTCAAATTGTTGGGGATGCACCTACTCGATTAGATCAACTAGAGGCGCGGCTCAAATTAGAAGTAACGCGTCCGGTATTGAGGCCAGGTTCTAGTTTGCCTATAAAAGTCGTTGAGAATCTATCATTTGAGATTGAATCATGTAGATTAGGATTAGAGGATGTTTTGAGTATTTTGAAAAAAGTAAAGTCAGGTTTGGACAAAGAATTGCCAATATGTGTTACCAGAATAGCACACTATTCAAGTCGACTTACTCGTCTTGTCGCTAATACATCTGGAAATATTAAAAGTATAGCAAACGAATACTTAAGAAATGTTAGGAAAATGAGCTCGGCGATTAAAGATATTTTATCTGAAGTCCCAGAAAAGGTTCTGCCGTGTTGCACTGAAAGTTCAGAACAGCCACCAAGTAAAACCGACATTCTTAATGAAAATGTTGAATCTGCGCAACAAGTTACTGTCGAAGAGGTTGGCCTGGATAGTAGCGAAGAGAGCAAGCAAAGTGCTGATCAAAATTTTTGTAAGGAAGGAATCTCAGGGCCCTTGAAACAATCGACAACAACACCGTTCTTTAATTCTTGTTTAGAGCAGCATAATACTCTCCTTAATTCAAAAGAATTATATATCAATGTTAATGCTTTGTACCTTGATACTCGAATTGTAAGACAACAACATCTAAAATATCTGATCAACGGAATTGATGAATATGAAGTTCTCCTATCATCATCTAATGATTCATTACCCAATAGCCTGCTCGAAAAAAAATTGAGCTTCGTTCCTGCACAGGAGAACCAATCATGGCCTAAAAATGATGTTAGATCATTCCAGCTATTGAGCTTTTACTCCAAACCTCAACACCGACTGAAGTATATCAAGCAACGTACAGGTCAGCGGATCAAAGGTCGTATAAAAAGAACAATATTTCTCCCAGATGAATTTGTAGGTAATATTAAGAATAAGTTTTGTCGGCCACCGCGAAAGCCTCCTGCTGCAATAAAATTTGGAATCTTATACAAGCAGGAGAGATTTTAGTTTTAGATTTTGCTATGTGGTCAATTATAGTATTCCAATTTTTTTTGTATTTCAATTAATAATTTTACTTCTTTTGTTTATTTTCTTATTTTTTTAGATATATAATTTGAATTTATAGTTTAGTTATAATTAATGCTCAAAAGGACTTAGTTTGGAGCGATAGAGCACATTTAGTGGGGATGCTGTTTTTTATTTTTTTTTTGTTAAATTGAGCCCGGCTTTATGAGCATGAGATCCTTCTCCTGGGTCGAGGTCGTTCCCACGATTGATACGAAATGCGAAGTTCATTAATTTTTTTTGGTCTCTTTAAATAACACTTCATTTTCCTTTTGTATTATTTTTGTTGTTGTTCTTTAATTATTTCATTTACATGGATTTTTTTTTATTCCTTCGTCCGTACTTGGACTAGTGTCATATCTTCTTTCTTTTCTATCTATTTCTATTTTGTAAGATAATATTTTTTTATAATAATAAAAAGAAAAAAGAAAAATTTTAATAAGAACACCGACATCTAGTGCTTCAAAAAATAACTACAACTAAAATAATGATTGGTGCTGACCTGCTGCAATTTGGCGCGAAGAAGTTTTCGAGATGGAAAGGAAAAAACCGTTGAGTGGGCTATATAAGGCTGACGTGAACGATAATCGAGGCTTTTTTTTTGGGGTCGTTTGGCTTTTTGTCTTTTGGTTTTGGCTCGGGAGTTAATTTTGGGAAAATTCAGAAAAAAAAGTGAAAATTGAACTTGTGATTATTGTTCTAAAATTGAACTTGTGATTGATTTACAAAAAAAATGGATATTGAACTGTGATTATGAACTTCTCATTGATTTAAAAAAAAAAAAAAAAGTGTAAGTTGGACTGTGATTATGAACAAAGTGAAAAAGTAAGGAAAAAAATTGAACAAGAATAATAATAAAGAGTGGAGTCCTATGAGTCAGCAATCAACCGAAGGCAGCATAAACCAGCAAACAATGAGATCTTCAACCAGCAGAACACAAAAAGAAGAAAATTAGAAAAACGGAGAACAAAGGTACCCAACGATTTTTTTTTCTTTTTAATGAATTTATATTAGGGAATTTATAAAAAAAAAATATAATATAATATTAGACAAATTTTCTCCTTAGTAATGTTTTTTTTTTCTATATACATATGTATTTCTTTTGTAAGATATAGGTACTGGTACGGACGAAAAACGTAAGTCTTATCGATCAATTATATACATATGTATATTCTCTTGGGAAAACAAAAATAATAATATCTAAAGTAGAAATGAAGTGCTGAGCGGCCCAGTTGTGGCCTCGGTGCTCCCCATGTCTGGGATGCTCCTCATCACATCTCTTTTCTCCTTTGCTCCTAACGTCCTGGAGCCCGAATAGCCTAGTCGGCCAGATGCGGGGCCCCGGGCCATAATGATCGGTGATGTAGAGCACACACCTGTACTTTCGACAGCACCCTCAAGGATGAGTGCGACTCCAGGTCGAATTCCCCACCCCAAGCTCCTGAGCGGCCGGCAAAAGTGCTGTCCAGACCTGGAGGAGCATTATTATCAAATTCTGCATGCGGAATGGGCCTCCAGAGGCTCATTTCGTATCAGTGGCGCCCAAACGATTTCGGCATTTTTATTAATTTAAATTCTTCTTCTTCTTTCATCTGTTATTGGTCATTTAAAATTCCGAGTTGCTGATCCCTAAGTTCCGACGAGCTTCCGACAGATTTACGGGCAGTGTTTGGCCTATATTAATTGCGTTTTGTTTTTGTTTTTTTTGTGTTCAAGTACGGCGGAAATTTCGCATAAGTTTCGCGAGTTGCCGCGTACGTTGAACTTGGTAACCGGGTATTTCCATCACATTGCGGGACGGAAAACTTTTGCAGAACAGATCAGCGTTTTCCTGCGTATGGAAATGTCCGAGCGCCATCGTACGGTCGCTGAGGTTAACGCACTGCAGATTTAAATTCTGTCCAGCTGATTAGTCAGTTAGTTGATTTTAATTTTATTTTATTTTTCCCTCTTCAATCAATTTTTTTTCTTCTCATTGTTCAGCCACATTGATTTTTTTTCCTTGGACCGTCCATACAAAGAAACGATTTTTATTTTATACTGCTATCATCATCGGTCGTTATTTTGACTTGAATTAATTGAAAAATTAATTTTTATTAAAAAAATTCATTGGTCGACCTCAAGGATTGAACTTCGGCTTCTGGTGTGGTGATCGGAGACTTCAAACACTAAGCTATGGCGAATATGCATTGTGCGGATTCCATTGCACAGTGCTTATTAGAGCGTAGCAAATGTCCGAACCAGCAGTATTTGCATTTATCTTTGAAATTGCATTTGCTAACCGAGTAAATATTTTTGATCTTACCGTAGTTTAGGGGATTGATGACTGTTCGCAGCGATTTATCCGCAATGTGCGTCGATGTTTTTTTTGCAACATCTTTCGAATATCGCTGTAGACATCATCTTTCACCTTCGCGTCTTAGCCGTCGATTTGTTCTTTCGCGAAATATCATCCGGATGTATTCCGTCGGTCGCAGCTTGAGTCTGGACCCATCGAGTTATTTTGTTTGTTACAGAGATCACATCGAAGCGGCTTCGTTATAATTTGATTGATATGAACACAGTTTAGAATAATCCATTTGTTGAATACCTTCTCCTATTCCTTTTCCGGTGTGTGCTCTAAATTTATACTTTGTATTTTAGTTATCTCGAATCCTTATTTCAATTTTATTTCTTTTTCTTGCGAGGAGAGCGTGATGGAGTCTTGTTTTCTGGGCATGGTGGGTACCGAGGCCCACTACTTTATGAATTTTGTTCGATTATTCTTTTTATTATTACTTCAACCATATTAATTTGACCATTTGGGTGAGGATGAGGTTTTACCAATTCCTGCAACTATCTTTCGAGACTAGCGACTCCACGGACCTGAGCTAACTATTCCCCTGTGGGCTGGGGGCTGTAGAATTCACCCACAGCCAGTCCTGCTTGCCCTAAAAATGGCAAATGGACACTCACTGGATCATGAGCTTATCACCCGTGATCTTAAGACCCAAATGATACGAGAAACGGATACAGCGCCTCGGATACGGACTGATTCTACGGTAACGACTTTTGGCATTCGAAAACGGACTATGATTGGCTTCTGGAACGTTCTAACATTGAATGACGGGGAAGAGCTGGAGTTACTCGGTCCTTGCACCGCCAATCAGTGATCGACCGTGAAATGGAGCACTATAACATCCAAATCTTGGGCTTGAGCGAAGTCAGGTGGACAGGATCAGGAGAAGAACCCCTAGCGGAAACACTATTCTGTACATTGGCCCTGAAAGTGAAGCCAGAAATGGCGTGGCGTTCGTCCTTACGCCGAGAGCGATAAACAGTCTCATTAGCTGGGAACCAATCTCGGATAGGATTATCGTCGTCAGGCTCAGGACCAGTGTCAGAAACGTCACAATTCTGCAGTGCTACGCACCAACTAATACCGCAACATCTGGTGACAAAGAGGAGTTTTATAGCCAACCGAGTGCCACCTTCGAACGTGTTCCAAGAGGTGATATTATTATCATCTCGGGAGATATGAACGCCCAGGTTGGATCAGACAAAACTGGACTAGAACACGTCATGGGGAGGCATGGTGACCCTTGGGTAGACGCGTCACGACCTTGGATTAAGAGACCCGAAAACGGCGAATTATTTGTGGAGTTTTGTAGTACTCGGCAAATGGTCATCGGAGGGACCCTTTTCCCACACAAGAGTCATCATAAAACATCTTGGGTTTCCCCTGATGGTGTTACTTAGAACCAGATCGACCATTTGGCTATAAGTCGCCGATGGAGAAGATGTCTCCTAGATGTGCGAGCGAAACGTGGAGCTGACGTGGGGAGCGATCACCACTTGATGGTTGCCTGCTTGAGATTGTGTACAGCAGCTATCCGACGACCACAAATTCTTCAAATGAAGCGCAAGCTTAATGTGGATAAACTCAGAGATCTCAACAAAAAACGCGAATACACCACTATTCTACGCGAAAAGTCATCCACATTGGGTGAATATGAAATGCGCACACTGGACGCCAATAGGGAGGCAACCAGAAACACTTTTCTAACTAGTGCTGAAGAATCTGTGGGGTATGTGCAAAACGGTGAGAAACCCTGGATGTCGCAAGACACATGGGACAAGGTTGGCAATCGGAAAAAAGGCAAATTGGCAATCATCTCTCAACCCGATGTCAACCAACGAACGCCCGACTTGAGGCAGAACTACCGCGATGCTCATATACAGCTTAAAAAGACTGTTAGACGCGACAAGAGAAAGGCCATTGAAGATCTGGCAAACAAGGCAGAATCTGCGGCTTACCTTGGGGATATGGGTTCACTATTTAAAATCATGAAACAGTTGACGAACAGGAATTTCAACGACAACCACCTGGTGAGAGATGTCAACGGAACTCTCCTTAATATGAGTGAACACCAGTGGCGACGATGGAAGGAATACTTCTCTGATATTTTGAACATCTTGTCAGAGGAAGATATTCCGGAAACAGAACAACTTCCAAACATCCAACCGCAACAATTCTCCATTAGGGACGATCCCCCAGATAAGGAAGAGATATTTTCCGCCATTCGGTCAATGGCGGGAAGGAAAGCTCCAGGTATAGACGGACTACCAACCGAACTCCTCAAAGCGGACCCGGATATAACAGCCGATATAGTCCTCCCACTCTGCACTAAGGTGTGGAATGAAGGAAGATATCCGACTGAATGGAAGGAGGGCGTCATTGTGAAAATTCCGAAGAAGGGCGACCTTCGGGATTGTGGCAAATGGCGTGGTATATGTCTACTTACTGCTGTATCAAAAATTATGTCTAAGGTAATTCTCAATACGATTAGTGATGTCGTCGAGAGCACTCTCGAAGTTTATCAGGCTGGATTCCGTAAAGGGTCGTCTTGTACCGACCACACAAATACCCTACGGATAATATTAGAGCAGTCAGCCGAAATGGGTTCGCCACTACATCTCATGTTTGTGGACTTCGAGAAGGCGTTCGACAGCGTTAAGCGAGATTACATATGGAATGCTTTGCGTAGGAGAGGTATTCCGGATAAGGTCATAGCTATGATTAAAGAATCCTACGAAGATGCAAGGAGTCGCGTCTTGCATAGAGGAGAGCTGTCCGAGAGCTTTCCTGTGCGAACGGGTGTCAGACAAGGCTGCATATTATCACCAGCCCTGTTTCTGGTAGTAATAAATGACATCTTGAAAGCTGCACTGGAAGGTGGGGAAGATAAAGGTCTTCAATGGAGACTATTTAACATCTTAAGTCACCTTGATTATGCTGATGACGTGTGTTTGCTCGCACATAACCGTTCAGACTTAGAGTCAAATGTTCGCTCGTCGCATTCTAAATGCAAAGAGGCGGGACTGAAAATAAATGTGCGTAAAACCAAGTACATGCACATGGGTTCGAACGCAAGCACACCGATTGTTCTTAACGGACAGGATGTGGAAGAGGTGCAAGATTTTTGCTATCTTGGAAGCATTGTCAGCTTTGTCAGCATGGACGGCGGAGCCGAAAAGGATGGTGAGGCTCGGCTAAATAAAGCTCGTCAGGCCTTCGATATCCTTTCCCCTTTTTGGAGATTAAGAGAGATCTCCCTTCGCACGAAGCAGCGAGTTTTTGACGCATGCGTCAAATCCGTGTTGTTATATGGTTGTACTACGTGGAAAGTGACCGTTCGACTTACCAAGAAACTACAGACTTTCGTAAACCAATGCCTCCGGCGCATTTTAGGAATATTCTGGCCAGAAGTAATCTCCAACGACGAACTTTAGAGTACAACTCGCCAGACTAAAATAGGTATTGAGATTCAACGGCGGAAGTGGCAGTGGATCGGTCATACTTTGAGGAAACCAGAGCGAAACATCGCGAAACAGGCTCTGGATTATAATCCTCAAGGAAGACGTCGGGTTGGTCGACCATGTAACACATGGAAGCGAGCAGTTGAGCAGGAGGCCAGAGGAATAAACAAGTCCTGGCAACAGCTTAAAGCCGATGCTCAGGATCGCGCCTTGTGGAAGAGAGTTGTTTCTGTCCTATGTCCCTATAGGGGGTCTTAACAGGAATTTGATTGATTGATTGAATGCCTCCAGTTCGACGTCTTCAAACTTTTTAACCGCACCGAGACGGATCTTGTCTCCTACGCCGAAATCACCCATTTTATAGCATTGAAACCACTAATAGCACCCTCGCTACAAGTTTTTTTGAATTGAAGGTAAAAAGCAAAACTTCCCGTAAATGACGCTTATTTAGCTCAAACTTCGACATATTCGCACTCAAAAAATTATAAGACGCCGATTAAACTTCACAAATCTAATAATGAGGAGTTGTTGACAGATGCCATAGTCTACCATGTGACACTTCTTATCCGCCATTGTTAATCAGCATTTACTGCTAGCGCCATCTATTGGGGAACGGCGGGTTGCAATTTGTACTCCCTACTAAAACAGAAGGGGCACAGAGTACACAGTGCTTTAAATTTTCAAGTGTAGTTCTCCGCTCAAAGAAGTCAGAAGCGTCAAGGCCCAGACAACCGCAGATAACTAATAATCTGATAACCATGGTCATGGACGTATTAACCTGGAAATTCGCAAAGGACAAATTCCATATCCAAGGGCAAATTTTTGGTAGTCCTCGAAAAATGAGATAGTTAAGCGACAGGCTTAGTATTCTAGAGTGTTTATTGCAGTTAAGGTTCAAACTGGCGATATAGTGCTGGTCCATAATCCATCAACCTCTCGAGTTCACTGGAAATTGGAAATTATCAATGCTATTTATCCAGGACGCGATGGAAAAGTACGAGCCTGTCAAGTGCGATTTGCAGACAATACAACTTTGAGACGTCGAGTACAACTACTCTATCCTATCGAGATGAAAGACCTTCCTACTGCCCGGCCGGAGGATGTTGAAAAAATATAAAGCTCAAAGCTCAGGTTTAAAGAGATTGAGTAGCGATCGGTACTACTTGCCGAAACAACTCAGTAGCTAACATAACCCCCGTAACGATTAGTTCTAATAACGAGTTAATGCTTATAAAAAAATACATTGCACCGCCCAACAGCATGTCTGTGGCATGGAATATTTTACATGATTCTGAGTTAATTTTTGACGATGATTTCATATATGTTGTCAGTTTTTATGTATCAGCCCTAGTACAAAAATATTTAATTATAAAAATACTACAAACTCTGGAAAAGCACTCTTAACTAACTCTAAAGGATTTGAGATGACATGTTTTCTGCTGCATTAGACTCTTTGCTATTTCGTCCTATAATAATTCTGTTATTTTTGTTTGAATAAATCAGTCGTTTAGATCAAGGATTCAAAGAAACGTATCTAAGGAGAATTACCTCCAAGGTTGCCCACTATTATTCAAAGTTATACAAAACAAAAAAGAAACATTTTACCTTCAAAAACAAAGAAATAGGAGCATTAATTTGTAAGCCTTGTTAATACGATAAATCCCATCAAACAGTAGATAAAAATTCGCAACTTACTTGTCCTTGAGCTCAGCGGGCGTTCCCTTATCCGGAAAGTGACTGCTAATCGAATGGAAAATAATCGGTGGTGGAAACCTCATTTTGGGAATTTCAATCGGCGTAGCGAGCGCCACATCTGCCGCTACTTCCCCACTACCACTCTCAACCGGTACAAGCGTTGTCGGCTTAACGTCCATCTTATCATCTTTCTTATCATCCTTCTTATCATCCTTCTTATCGTCCTTCTTGTCATCCTTCTTATCGTCCTTATCAGTTCGCGATCTTGACTCGCGATCCGCTCCACCATCTCCTTCCTTTCCCACGTACTGCATCAGCGCGTGCACCAGCTCCACAAAGATCGGATCATCCATAAACGACGGATCCTTGTCACCATGAACTTTCCCATCATAGTTCTTAATCAGTTCCTCGATGAAAGTGCCGTCCTGATCCAGAACTTCGTCTCCCATGTACGGGATATTGTGCAGTACAGTCTCATCCTCAACCATGAAGTTCTGCTGCGTCGGAGCCCACGTATACATCGTTGGAATCGGCGTAGCGGCATTTATCACGCGTATCGGAAGCGTCTGTTGCTCGCCTAAAATAGAAAACAATTCATTTTTACATTTTGCCGGCCGGCTCGATCTACTGCGCACTTACCATCACTACCCACGATTTCCGCTTTTTTCATGCAATTCACATGCGGCGGATCGACATTTTGCGGGTCCCAGACAGCGGCATTCGAGTCGCACCACAAGTCGTACTCTTCCTCGAGGGTTTTTTGCATGTTATTCCTATCCGGATCGAGATTGATTGTAAGAACTATAAAAATTGATGGTACGTGCACGTACACATCTGCAAAAAAACTCACCGGTTCCGATTCCAAGCAACCTTCACTTCGTCCGCCCGCTTGAATCGCTTCTGTTGGCGAATTTTCATGTATTCCGCCTTTACGCGTCGTTTCCATTCCGCCGTGACTTTTACTTTCGACATTTTTAAGTCGAAATTTGCAACTTTCTTCACATAAATAATGCGACGGAATATCTAATTAACATCGAACATCTGTCAACTAGGGTACGCGCGCGCGCTAAGTTTTGCCGTCAGGATAGTTGAAAGAGTTGTCGTGATGTGGCGTTGGGTGAAGTTTGGAGAACATTTTTATACTCTAGATGAAATCTGAGAGAATATTGTGTTTGCCTTACCGTTTGTAACGCTTAGAAATAACGCTCGCACAGAGCCGCCAAGGGTACAGAAATAATTGTTGCCGCTCAAAAACCTCGATTCCGAGTGACCTTCTGTCCGTCTGTCTGTCTGTCTGTCTGCATGTCCGTCTGTGCGTCTGTCTACAGCATAACTCTCGAAAGCTTTGAGCTATAGTGCTAAAAATTTGTGTGTGTCATTTTTAGCAAAAAAGTAAGGTCAAGTTCGTGAACGGGCCAAATCGCTCCACCCCTTCTACCCTCTCCCATGCAAAATGACACAAATGCGCAATTTGACAATAAACGGATTTGCTCAAAAAGTAAAAAAGCTATTTGCCTGAAATTTGGAATATATTACTTTTATGATAATATCAATCTACCGTATAAAAATTATGCGTGTCCTCTCCCTCCTTCTACCACCTCCCATACAAACTCTACTTGTCATGAATTACTCTAAGCCAATTTACTCAGTGCGTATAAAATTTAGCGAGCTGAAATTGTGCACTAAATATTTATTTAAAATTGTTAGTAGGGCTAAAAAAAATTAGACGATTAGCTTCACCCCTTCTACCCCCTCCCATACAAAATGGCACAATTTCGCAATTCGACTATAAATGGATTTGCTCGAAAAGTATAAAAGCTATTAGTCTGAATTTCGGGATATATTACTTTCATAATGATTTCAATATACAGTATAAAAATTATTTGCGTCCTCCCTCTCCTTCCAACCCCTCCCATATAAACTACACTTTTTCATGAAATGCTCTAAGCCGATTTTCTCAGAACATATAACATTTATCGAGCTCACACTTTCTGATAAATACTTATTTAGCATTATCACTAAGATCAGAAAAAAATATTTGATTAGCTTTACTGCTTCTACCCCCTCCCATACAATATGACACAGTTTCACAACTTCACAAAAATCGATTTTCTTGAAAAGTATGAATGTTACTGGTCTAAAATTTAAGAGATGTCAATTTTATGATATTCTTAGTTATTTTTGAAAAAATCACTAAAATCCCCCCACTGTTTCTACCACCTCCCATACAAACTGCACATTTTCACTAAATCTAACACACTAATATTCTCAGCTCCTATTCAATTTTTGGAGTTAGCATTTTGTATAAAACATTGTTCTAGCTACTTTAGCATGATGGGTAAAAAATTAATTCAATCCTATCACCCCTTCTAACACTTCCCATACAAAATTTCTTAGGATCACAAAAAATTCTATTTCATCTGGAGTATCGTAAGATTCCGCTTTAGATAATTTAGATAATTATCAAAATGTACTTGGAATTCAATTATGTGCCTTGAAAAACTAATATCATTGTGCCATTTCATAAGAACTCAGCCATAGCCAGTCCCAAACGTGATAGAGAAAGAAGAAGGGAGCGTGGAGTTAACCTGGATGGCCAGTAACACCAGTGCGTCTCAGGAAGTAGGCAAAAAGTATGACATAGTTCGTTGTATGTTGGTGGCCAAAGTATAGTTATTTCGATGCCAAAATATCGAAATGACCGAAAAGGAAAATATAAGGTTCGGGGATTAAGCTGATCCGAGATCCACCAACGTCCATCTCGGAGGCAGTATCGGGCTTGAGCGACGTGCTAGCGTGTTGCCGGGTCTATCTACGGGAGTCGTGGAGAAGGGAGGGGGGGGGGGGCTCGTTGTTCCGATACTGACCATAAAAATCAGTCGACTTACCCCAGAAATTCAACAAAACATAGAACTTTCTCTGATCGCGTTGATTATGTGGGTAAAGTTAGGGGGGTTAAGTTGGCAAGTGAGCTTCATGAAAAGACATTTCTCAATGTTAAGAGAAATGTCATTGTTAAGACACCACTCAGATAGAGAATAAAGGTCACTTTGCAGCGCCAGACAGTCAGAAATAGAATCGATCACTCTGAATATTTTGAGGTCGTCAGCGTATAAAAGACAGTCAGAAGATAAAAATGATGGTAGGTCATTTATGAAAACAAGAAATAAGAGTGGACCGAGAATGGAACCCTGAGGAGCTCCGAAATTTGCCAAAAAAATGCCGAGAAAGGTCATTCTCATACTTCGATCAGACAAATGTGAAGAAATCCAACTGAGAAGCGAACCACAGATACCGTACTTCTTTAATTTAGATATGAGTAACTCAGGATTCACAGAGTCAAAGGCTTTGGCAAAGTCAGTATATGGGTCATTCTTTTACAAACCGTACACCTAATTGGACGACATATTTTCTATTGCTTCCAAAATTTTTCTATAGGTAGTATACATCGAATAAGCCGACACGTATGCGGGGATTTTTTTTAAATTGTTTATTTTAAAAAATATGGATGTTTAAACATTTTGAGAATCGTTGGTTTTGCTCTTCTTAAAAAGCTATTATCTTCGGTTCTATTTGTCCCACAGATTTCGTTCTTATCTCAATTTAAAGGTAATTTTGTAACCTTTTTATTACATTGTTCCAAAAAAATTGTCTTCTTAAATAATTGTAGTTATTAGCAATTAAAGCACTTAAAGTCGATTTTCATACTTGCGCCCAGCCGATAAAAAATCGAAAAAAATACCATCGTATTCCTTGATTGATTCTCTAAAAAATACATTTAAAAAAAAATGGAGAAATAACGGGATCAATAGAAAAAAAATAATTTGCACCACCGGGCGCGTATGAATAATAAAAGAAAAAATTTAGGGCAAAATGAATGCATTGTTATTTGTGATTTTTCTGAGAACTACGCTTTTGTGATCCGAAATGCTATTCAAGGCGTACATTGGAACAATGATCAGGCAACAGTGCATCCGTTTGCGATTTACAACAAAAGTAGTAAACACGTACTATAAATGAAAAGCTTAGTAATGATTTCCGAATGTTTGCATCATGACACCGTAGCCGTTCACGTATTCCAATGGCATTTCCTCAATTTTATCAAAACTAACTTACATAATGTCAATAAAATCATACATTTTTCTGACAGAGCGAGTGCACAATTAGTCCAGTTGGATTAGATCAAAAAAGGTCTGTTTGGCGAAATGCTGCGATTTCGATGTTGTTTTTAACCTCATTGTTTTTTTGCGTAGATTACGATAACAATATTGCGGCCACTGGGGGAGTGGGGGAAAGACTCGAGAAATAGCAAAATTCGCAAATTTACATCTGTTTTAGAGGTTTTTTGAGCTTTATTACGTTATACTAAACAGTTTCAAAAAACTAAAAATGAGGTTCGATTGCAGACACTTAGACCTTTCATTTGAGTGGTACATTGTTAAATTCGGTTTATTTAAACCTGATATATAGACTGTTATTCAAGACGTTTTTGACAATTTTCAAAGAATCTGTGTTTTTGGAAGGAAATGAGTATCTCATAGACTGTAAAAAATATATTCTACCAAAACTTGCGGCAGTGCCTCTTAATAAATGCACTTTAAATAACTGAATCAAAATTCAGCCCAAATTTAGCCGGTTTCATAGAAATTTCACCTCATGAATTTATTAGAAAATGACTTTTCGAGTAAATTTTTTCTTAACTCTTTTTTTAAGGCAGAAGGACTAAATGAAATTTCCAACTAACCTTTATAGTCTTATTGTATTGTGGACATTCTGATATAGAATTTGCGGGGCTTGAAGTTCAATTTTATTTACCCGGAGCCGAGATATCGAACTTTTTATTGCAGATTTTAAGATTTTTTTAATAATAACGTTATTTTTACTCGTAATAAGTGCAGTTACAGCCTATTTTTTGATGAATAAATTCATATTCCTTTCAATTATTTATCCTTAAAATAAATAAAATCAGGATTTTTGGCCAACGCAGAGGAATAAAAAAGTCGACCCGTCACTAACACACTAAATTGTTTCGTAGTAGTAGTGGGTATATGGCGGTTCTGGACCACTTTCTCCTTGGCGACACTAGCGCCACGAGCGGAGGTGGCTAATAGCAAAACTAATTAATGGGGTGGCCGATAGCAATACTAATTAGTGGGGATCCAAACCGGTAGTTGGACTTCGAGAAGGCTTTCGCTGTTTCTTTAGAGATGGCAGTAGCAGTACCCCTAACTGACTCTTTTTTTGAAATGTCAAGATTGATAAGAGTTTTATAGATTATGCCCCTAACTGACTCTTTTTTGAAATGCCAAGATTGATAAGAGTTTTATAAATTATGCCCCTAACTGACTCTTTTTTGAAATGTCAAGATTGATAAGAGTTTTATAAATTATGCCCCTAACTGACTCTTTTTTTGAAATGCCAAGATTGATAAGAGTTTTATAAATTATGTCCCTAACTGACTCTTTTTTGAAATGTCAAGATTTATAAGAGTTTTATAAATTATGCCCCTAACTGACTCTTTTTTGAAATGTCAAGATTGATAAGAGTTTTATAAATTATGCCCCTAACTGACTCTTTTTTTGAAATGCCAAGGTTAGGTTAGGTTAGGTTAGAGTGGCGGCCTTAGCCCACATAGACCCTTTGGGATCCATAGTGATACCACATCGGACAATAGGGAGAACCTAATGGATCGCTGGTATTGCGAGTTCCTTGTTGAGCTCAAAGGATTTCGCTGCTGCCGCAAAGTTCAGAACGTTTCGCATACTACAGCTCGATACCTGTTTGAGGTCGGAGAAGAACGGAGAGCCGAGGGTTTTAAGCCTTCTTCTAGCAAGCGCCGGACACTTACATAGCACGTGCTCCATTGTCTCTCTTTCTCCCGGCTGGTTGCAATTCCTGCAGCGATCATGGGTTACCAAACCCATCCTATAGGCATGTGCTCCTATAAGACAATGGCCAGTGATGATGCCAACCATTGTCGCACATTGCTTCCTGGGTAGTGATAACAAGAGTTTTGTTTTCTTTGCATCATACTTGTTCCACATTGATTTTGTGGTTCTACAAGTTGTGATGGTATGCCATCTAGCTTCGGCTAGATTCGTGAACTGTGTGTCCAAATATCCTTTGATGATCATTATAGGCGGTGGTACGTTTTCTGCGAGTTCGTGGTCAAGATTTGCCCCTCTTTTCGCCAGATCGTCCGCGGCCTCATTACCTGTTATGCCACTGTGGCCTGGAACCCAGCAGAGTTCTACCCTTCTGTTGACACATAGATTCTGTAACGCGCGATGACAGTTAAAGACTACCCTAGACTTTATAGTACAGGCTTCTAGTGCCTTTAGGGCAGCCTGACTATCTGTGTATATAATTATTCTTTCGTTACCATTTCGCGACGATCTGCTGGCGATCTCGGCTGCTCTCTGGATTGCCAGGATTTCCGCCTGAAAGATACTGCAGTCGTTTGGTAACCTGAGAGCTAAATCCGTTGTGAGGTCAGGTGTGTGCACTGCTGCGCCCACCCCTCCTTCCATTTTGGATCCATCAGTATAGATATTTATCGCTCCCCTAGGGTCTCCGGTTCTTGTTGACCAGTATTCCCTATCCGGTATACGTATCGAGAAACTCCTGTCGAAAACTGACTTCGCAATCATCGAGTCCGTGTTTCCTGCGGGTAGACTTATGTTGCTGTGACCGTACGGTCGTGTACTAAGTTGCCTGTGCTCCTTGAGTCGTAGAGCACTCTTGGATGCCACGTTTAATGCGACCAAGTCTATTGGTGGTAAATACAGTAACACGTTCAGTGAATCGGAGGGCGTGGTCCTAAGAGCGCCAGTGATTCCCAGACATGCCTGCCTTTGTACTTTTTCCAATCTTTGCCTGTAGGTCGTCTTATTTAGAGCGGGCCACCATATCATTATGCCATACAGGAGAATTGGCCTTACGATAGCCGTATATATCCAGTGCGTTATACTCGGGTCTAGTCCCCAGCTTCTTCCGAACATCCTTTTGCACGAGTAAAAAGCGATACTAGCCTTTTTTGAACGCTCTTCAATGTTTAGTTTCCAGGTTAGCTTACTATCTAGGATCAGTCCCAGATACTTTGCGTGGCTGGTCAGAGTTAGTTCGGTGCTTCCTATTTTAGGTAGCCTAAACTCCGGAGTTTTAATTTTTCTCGTGAACAGAACTAGTTCCGTTTTTAGCGGGTTTACGTTTAGTCCGGCGCTTTTCGCCCAGTCATATAGTTTTCTGAGTGCTCCTTCCGTGAGCTCGGATAACGTGTTTGTGTACTTTCCTGATACCAGTATCACTACGTCGTCAGCGTAGGCCACCACGTTTACCCCTGAACTGCTTAGGACCTTAAGTATGTTATTGAGAGTCAGAACCCACAGGAGTGGAGATAGTACCCCTCCTTGTGGCGTTCCCCTACAGCTATGTTTGCGAGAACTAGCATTACCCCATTCCGACGCTATGGTTCGATTTTTAAGCATAGTCTCGATCCATGCGCTGATCGTTTTGTTAACTTGAGCAGAGCGGAGAGCTTCCCCAATGGCATCCGTTGTGACATTATTGAAGGCTCCCTCTATGTCTAGGAAAGTGCCTAGAGTGTACTCTTTATACTGCAGTGATTTTTCAATGTTTATCACCACCTCGTGGATGGCAGTCTCCACCGATTTCCCTCTCATGTATGCGTGTTGAGCTTGGGATAGATGTTCTGGGTTCATCTTATCCCTGATGTATACATCAAGGACCCTTTCTAATGTTTTTAACAAGAAGGACGTAAGACTAATGGGCCGATAGTCCTTAGGGTTAACGTGATTGCCCATACCTGCTTTCGGTATGAAAACAACCCGTGCTTCCCTCCATAGTTGGGGTACGTAGTTTAGTCTAAGGCATCCCTTAAAAATCGCCGCGAGCCATGGTGCAACCAGTCCTTCTACATTTTGTATCATGGCTGGTATTATCCCATCCGGTCCCGGCGACTTATACGGATCGAACGAGCCAATTGCCCACCTTAGTCTATGTGGTGAGAAGAGCCCTGGAACATTCTCCAGGCGTTCATTGTTTACCTCTTGGCGGGTGGCGCCGGGGTCCTGACAGCCTGGAAAGTGAGTGCTTAAGAGAGCCTCAAGCGTACCCTTGCTGTCATTTGTCCAGTATCCATCCGTGTTTTTTAGTAAGGCTGGCGAAGCTGGATTTTTGGATAGCAGCTTCCGAAGTCTAGAGGCTTCTGAGGTTTGCTCTATATATGATAAGAGTTTTATAAATTATGCCCCTAACTGACTTTTTTTTGAAATGTCAGGATTGATAAGAGTTGTATGAATTATGCCCCTAACTGACTCTTTTTTGAAATGTCAAGATTGATAAGAGTTTTATAAATTATGCCCCTAACTGACTCTTTTTTTGAAATGCCAAGATTGATAAGAGTTTTATAAATTATGTCCCTAACTGACTCTTTTTTGAAATGTCAAGATTTATAAGAGTTTTATAAATTATGCCCCTAACTGACTCTTTTTTGAAATGTCAAGATTGATAAGAGTTTTATAAATTATGCCCCTAACTGACTCTTTTTTTGAAATGCCAAGATTGATAAGAGTTTTATAAATTATGTCCCTAACTGACTCTTTTTTGAAATGTCAAGATTGATAAGAGTTTTATAAATTATGCCCCTAACTGACTCTTTTTTGAAATGCCAAGATTGATAAGAGTTTTATAAATCATGTCCCTAACTGACTCTTTTTTGAAATGTCAAGATTTATAAGAGTTTTATAAATTATGCCCCTAACTGACTCTTTTTTGAAATGCCAAGATTGATAAGAGTTTTATAAATTATGCCCCTAACTGACTCTTTTTTGAAATGCCAAGATTGATAAGAGTTTTATAAATTATGCCCCTAACTGACTCTTTTTTGAAATGTCAAGATTGATAAGAGTTTTATAAATTATGCCCCTAACTGACTCTTTTTTTGAAATGCCAAGATTGATAAGAGTTTTATAAATTATGTCCCTAACTGACTCTTTTTTGAAATGTCAAGATTTATAAGAGTTTTATAAATTATGCCCCTAACTGACTCTTTTTTGAAATGCCAAGATTGATAAGAGTTTTATAAATTATGCCCCTAACTGACTTTTTTTTGAAATGTCAGGATTGATAAGAGTTGTATGAATTATGATTCACATATGATGAAATTGATATTTACATTGATAGGAATGAACACGTGGGTTATATTTTTAGTTGGACTTTAAGAATGCTTTCGTTGTTTATATTGTGAAATAGGTTTTGATCAGCTTGTTTAGTTTTATGAATTAGGTGTCATATACATATGATGAAAATTGATAGATTGTGTGTATGGAGATTGTTATTGTTATTAATAGCGTGATATTTTTTTTTATGAAGTCATCATCGAGTAGGAATAATTCTTTCGAATTGTTTATGGTTTAGAGTATTCATATGATAAGTTGTTTACATTTTTTTTGTGTATGGAATTTTTTGGTTTACGAGTGAGATTGATATGAAAATTTCACCTCAATTCGCCAACATATATGATCATTTTTTTTGATAAACGAGTTCAAGGTCTAAGATTTGTATGAAAATAACTTGTATTTGTGGTAGATGAAGCACTTGTATGGTTACATGGATATAACGCTGTTATGCAATAGGGGTAAGCTTTGTATGGGATGTTGGTTAGTGATGATGTACTGACGTTCCATGACGTCATCAATTAGGGTTGCCATAAGGTCATCGATTATAGTTTCATGACGTCATCATCAATTGGGGTTGCCATAATGTCAAAAAAATAAAAAATAAAAAATAAAAAAAAAAAATAAAAAAAAATTTAAAAAAAATTTAAAAAAAAAAATTTAAAAAAAATTAAAAAAAAAATCAATAAAAAAATCAAAAAAAAAAAAAAAAAAAAATCATAAATTTACAGATTCGCATGACAATGTTCCTATGCCTAATACTGATAAACCCGATTAATGGGCTATTTAACGTACACGAACTGACAGGATTTACAGAAATACAACTTAACAAAGTAGAAATAGTGACCAAAGCAAATATTATCATACACATAATTGACATAAAAGAAATTTTAGACGTAATAAACGAATTTTCAACCAATACAGCTAATTTTAACGGAGAACAGAAGAACTTACTTATTACAGAATTAAAACAATTGACAAACAAAATTAAAAATATTTTAGGAATTATATAGAAATAGATAGAAAAGTGCTTTATTGAATATAGTCCGATGTACAGCAAAATGGTTATTTGGAACGATGGACGAACAAAACAGACTAGACACATAAAATCACATGAAGACGACAGACGAAAATAATCATAGTCTCATTACCGTAATAAACCAACAAATAATTATAAACAACAATTTAATGAATCTTTCAGACAGCTTAAAAATTGAAAAATAAATATATAGAACCATATCAACTACAACAACAACAACAACTACAACACTATAAAATACAACCAAACAACCATACAAACACCTGATACCAACTTGTACCCATATGATACCAATTTACCTTATTAAATTTTACTATAAGTTAAGAAATAAAAAAGAGTCTTGTGTGTTGTTATACTTGTATACCAAATTCTGATTAAAATGCATATTTCAAGAAAAAAACAAACTAAATGATGGTTTTAAGCATATTTATTATCAAGATATTTTTTTTAAATAATAAACATAAGAAAATTACGATATGTATCGGTTATATTATATATAGAATAGCTATTTCTTTAACAATGAAACAGTTTTCAAATCCTCTAAATTTAATATTTATATTATTACTTCAGCTTTTCTCAATGCTTCAATGATGGCAACAATCTCGTTGATATGATAAATATCTCCCGCCTGTAGCGCTGATACAAGCAATTATAACCGGTCCACCAATTCATTGGGGTCATCCCAAGAAATATACTGTTTTGGTTCGATTGATGTTTGTATTAAATCTCCTCCTCTATGAGTTAAAAGTTTGTTAATAGTTTTTGTATATTTATAGCCACGGTTTCCATTTATTTGTCTTTTGCTGGGTTCGATTGATGTTTGTATTAAATCTCCTCCTCTATGAGTTAAAAGTTTGTTAATAATTTTTGTATATTTATAGCTACGGTTTCCATTTATTTGTCCTTTGCTGGTATAGTGACGTCTATAGGCATTAGTATCGAGCAGAATATTTCTATAATTCTGTAAATCATCTTTATTGTACAGAGTCTTATCTGGAACTTTCATAAATAGTAGCTCATATATGCCCGGAGTACCCTCATAGGTTTTATCTTTTATTAATATTTGACTACCATCGATTGTAAAAATCGAGTTTCCAATTTTCCATTGTTCATTTTCATGATAAACACCATAAGTACTATCAATGAAATCCGGATTATTTACAAATATATTTAAATATTTTGTAGGTATTTCATCAAATTCTCCCTCGTTCATATATTCAATGAGTTCTTGCCGACCTGAAGGAGTTGCCACATATTTACGTATGCTTCTTACATCCGGAGACTTTAATGGTGTTTCAAAAGTATCAGTTAGATTAAGCTTTCGTCCGAATTTGGGTGTTGGAGTTTCAAAGTCAACGTCACTTTCAATATCATCTGTAGATTGAGTTTCCATGTTTTCTTCTTTTTCAGGTTCATATTTACTGTGATTATGATTTTCTACATCTCCTTCTCTCTTAGGTTCGTATTTACTGTGTTCATACAGTTTAACTAATTCTTTAAGAGGTCTTGTGATTGGCTTAAAAGTTTGTTCTTGTCGAGTTTCAGCATTGACTCTACCTATTTTGAATTGCTTATATTTTTTACGTAACGAGTTACTAGACTTTATAATTTGTCTAAGAATATCTTTATCGGTCGACTTCTGCATTTTTCCTTCTTACACAACAACAACAGATTAACAGATATCGTACTGCTTTGTACAGCTTTAATACTGCTTTGTACAGCTTTAATACTGCTTCTGTACTGCTTTGTACAGCTTTAATACTGCTTTAATACTGCTTCTGTACTGCTTTGTACAGCTTTAATACTGCTTCTGTACTGAGGTGTACTGCTTTATACAGCTTTAATACTGCTTCTGTACTGCTTTGTACAGCTTTAATACTGCTTTATACAGCTTTAATACTGCTTTAATACTGCTTCTGTACTGCTTTGTACTGCTTTAATACTGCTTCTGTACTGCTTTGTACAGCTTTAATACTGCTTCTGTACTGCTTTGTACAGCTTTAATACTGCTTTAATACTGCTTCTGTACTGAGGTGTACTGCTTTAATACTGCTTCTGTACTGAGGTGTACTGCTTTAATACTGCTTCTGTACTGAGGTGTACTGCTTTAATACTGCTTCTGTACTGAGGTGTACTGCTTTAATACTGCTTCTGTACTGAGGTGTACTGCTTTAATACTGCTTTTGTACTGAGGTGTACTACTTTATACAGCTTTATTACTGCTTTCAGTTTTTAAATATAGTTTTTCAAACTTTTTTCTCATATTACTGAATCAAAGTCTTCATATTGATTATATATAGTTGTATTTATTTGATATTGGAATCAAGATAGGAAATAACTTCTCTTGGATGCTGAAAGTGAACAGAATTCAAAGCATATATACAGTATTCATATAAATCTAGAAACATGACTGCTGAGTGTTGAAGGGAAAAGTATAGATTTTTTTTTTTTTTTTGGTTATTCGAGCCTCAATGTGATTACAACCAACTATACAACCTCACAGCTGTACAACCAACTATACAACCACACAGCTGTACAACCAACTATACAACCACACAGCTGTACAACCAACTATACAACCACACAGCTGTACAACCAACTATACAACCACACAGCTGTACAACCAACTATACAACCACACAGCTGTACAACCAACTATACAACCACACAGCTGTACAACCAACTATACAACCACACAGCTGTACAACCAACTATACAACCACACAGCTGTACAACCAACTATACAACCACACAGCTGTACAACCAACTATACAACCACACAGCTGTACAACCAACTATACAACCACACAGCTGTACAACCAACTATACAACCACACAGCTGTACAACCAACTATACAACCACACAGCTGTACAACCAACTATACAACCACACAGCTGTACAACCAACTATACAACCACACAGCTGTACAACCAACTATACAACCACACAGCTGTACAACCAACTATACAACCACACAGCTGTACAACCAACTATACAACCACACAGCTGTACAACCAACTATACAACCACACAGCTGTACAACCAACTATACAACCACACAGCTGTACAACCAACTATACAACCTCACAGCTGTACTTGGTTGATTGTAATCACATTGAGGCTCGAATAACCAAAAAAAAAAAAAAAAAATCTATACTTTTCCCTTCAACACTCAGCAGTCATGTTTCTAGATTTATATGAATACTGTATATATGCTTTGAATTCTGTTCACTTTCAGCATCCAAGAGAAGTTATTTCCTATCTTGATTCCAATATCAAATAAATACAACTATATATAATCAATATGAAGACTTTGATTCAGTAATATGAGAAAAAAGTTTGAAAAACTATATTTAAAAACTGAAAGCAGTAATAAAGCTGTATAAAGTAGTACACCTCAGTACAAAAGCAGTATTAAAGCAGTACACCTCAGTACAGAAGCAGTATTAAAGCAGTACACCTCAGTACAGAAGCAGTATTAAAGCAGTACACCTCAGTACAGAAGCAGTATTAAAGCAGTACACCTCAGTACAGAAGCAGTATTAAAGCAGTACACCTCAGTACAGAAGCAGTATTAAAGCAGTATTAAAGCTGTACAAAGCAGTACAGAAGCAGTATTAAAGCTGTACAAAGCAGTACAGAAGCAGTATTAAAGCAGTACAAAGCAGTACAGAAGCAGTATTAAAGCAGTATTAAAGCTGTATAAAGCAGTATTAAAGCTGTACAAAGCAGTACAGAAGCAGTATTAAAGCTGTATAAAGCAGTACACCTCAGTACAGAAGCAGTATTAAAGCTGTACAAAGCAGTACAGAAGCAGTATTAAAGCAGTATTAAAGCTGTACAAAGCAGTACAGAAGCAGTATTAAAGCTGTACAAAGCAGTATTAAAGCTGTACAAAGCAGTACGATATCTGTTAATCTGTTGTTGTTGTGTAAGAAGGAAAAATGCAGAAGTCGACCGATAAAGATATTCTTAGACAAATTATAAAGTCTAGTAACTCGTTACGTAAAAAATATAAGCAATTCAAAATAGGTAGAGTCAATGCTGAAACTCGACAAGAACAAACTTTTAAGCCAATCACAAGACCTCTTAAAGAATTAGTTAAACTGTATGAACACAGTAAATACGAACCTAAGAGAGAAGGAGATGTAGAAAATCATAATCACAGTAAATATGAACCTGAAAAAGAAGAAAACATGGAAACTCAATCTACAGATGATATTGAAAGTGACGTTGACTTTGAAACTCCAACACCCAAATTCGGACGAAAGCTTAATCTAACTGATACTTTTGAAACACCATTAAAGTCTCCGGATGTAAGAAGCATACGTAAATATGTGGCAACTCCTTCAGGTCGGCAAGAACTCATTGAATATATGAACGAGGGAGAATTTGATGAAATACCTACAAAATATTTAAATATATTTGTAAATAATCCGGATTTCATTGATAGTACTTATGGTGTTTATCATGAAAATGAACAATGGAAAATTGGAAACTCGATTTTTACAATCGATGGTAGTCAAATATTAATAAAAGATAAAACCTATGAGGGTACTCCGGGCATATATGAGCTACTATTTATGAAAGTTCCAGATAAGACTCTGTACAATAAAGATGATTTACAGAATTATAGAAATATTCTGCTCGATACTAATGCCTATAGACGTCACTATACCAGCAAAGGACAAATAAATGGAAACCGTAGCTATAAATATACAAAAATTATTAACAAACTTTTAACTCATAGAGGAGGAGATTTAATACAAACATCAATCGAACCCAGCAAAAGACAAATAAATGGAAACCGTGGCTATAAATATACAAAAACTATTAACAAACTTTTAACTCATAGAGGAGGAGATTTAATACAAACATCAATCGAACCAAAACAGTATATTTCTTGGGATGACCCCAATGAATTGGTGGACCGGTTACAATTGCTTGTATCAGCGCTACAGGCGGGAGATATTTATCATATCAACGAGATTGTTGCCATCATTGAAGCATTGAGAAAAGCTGAAGTAATAATATAAATATTAAATTTAGAGGATTTGAAAACTGTTTCATTGTTAAAGAAATAGCTATTCTATATATAATATAACCGATACATATCGTAATTTTCTTATGTTTATTATTTAAAAAAAATATCTTGATAATAAATATGCTTAAAACCATCATTTAGTTTGTTTTTTTCTTGAAATATGCATTTTAATCAGAATTTGGTATACAAGTATAACAACACACAAGACTCTTTTTTATTTCTTAACTTATAGTAAAATTTAATAAGGTAAATTGGTATCATATGGGTACAAGTTGGTATCAGGTGTTTGTATGGTTGTTTGGTTGTATTTTATAGTGTTGTAGTTGTTGTTGTTGTTGTAGTTGATATGGTTCTATATATTTATTTTTCAATTTTTAAGCTGTCTGAAAGATTCATTAAATTGTTGTTTATAATTATTTGTTGGTTTATTACGGTAATGAGACTATGATTATTTTCGTCTGTCGTCTTCATGTGATTTTATGTGTCTAGTCTGTTTTGTTCGTCCATCGTTCCAAATAACCATTTTGCTGTACATCGGACTATATTCAATAAAGCACTTTTCTATCTATTTCTATATAATTCCTAAAATATTTTTAATTTTGTTTGTCAATTGTTTTAATTCTGTAATAAGTAAGTTCTTCTGTTCTCCGTTAAAATTAGCTGTATTGGTTGAAAATTCGTTTATTACGTCTAAAATTTCTTTTATGTCAATTATGTGTATGATAATATTTGCTTTGGTCACTATTTCTACTTTGTTAAGTTGTATTTCTGTAAATCCTGTCAGTTCGTGTACGTTAAATAGCCCATTAATCGGGTTTATCAGTATTAGGCATAGGAACATTGTCATGCGAATCTGTAAATTTATGATTTTTTTTTTTTTTTTTATTGATTTTTTTTTTAATTTTTTTTAAATTTTTTTTTTTAAATTTTTTTTAAATTTTTTTTATTTTTTTTTTTTATTTTTTATTTTTTATTTTTTGACATTATGGCAACCCCAATTGATGATGACGTCATGAAACTATAATCGATGACCTTATGGCAACCCTAATTGATGACGTCATGGAACGTCAGTACATCATCACTAACCAACATCCCATACAAAGCTTACCCCTATTGCATAACAGCGTTATATCCATGTAACCATACAAGTGCTTCATCTACCACAAATACAAGTTATTTTCATACAAATCTTAGACCTTGAACTCGTTTATCAAAAAAAATGATCATATATGTTGGCGAATTGAGGTGAAATTTTCATATCAATCTCACTCGTAAACCAAAAAATTCCATACACAAAAAAAATGTAAACAACTTATCATATGAATACTCTAAACCATAAACAATTCGAAAGAATTATTCCTACTCGATGATGACTTCATAAAAAAAAATATCACGCTATTAATAACAATAACAATCTCCATACACACAATCTATCAATTTTCATCATATGTATATGACACCTAATTCATAAAACTAAACAAGCTGATCAAAACCTATTTCACAATATAAACAACGAAAGCATTCTTAAAGTCCAACTAAAAATATAACCCACGTGTTCATTCCTATCAATGTAAATATCAATTTCATCATATGTGAATCATAATTCATACAACTCTTATCAATCCTGACATTTCAAAAAAAAGTCAGTTAGGGGCATAATTTATAAAACTCTTATCAATCTTGGCATTTCAAAAAAGAGTCAGTTAGGGGCATAATTTATAAAACTCTTATAAATCTTGACATTTCAAAAAAGAGTCAGTTAGGGACATAATTTATAAAACTCTTATCAATCTTGGCATTTCAAAAAAAGAGTCAGTTAGGGGCATAATTTATAAAACTCTTATCAATCTTGACATTTCAAAAAAGAGTCAGTTAGGGGCATAATTTATAAAACTCTTATCAATCTTGGCATTTCAAAAAAGAGTCAGTTAGGGGCATAATTTATAAAACTCTTATCAATCTTGACATTTCAAAAAAAGAGTCAGTTAGGGGTACTGCTACTGCCATCTCTAAAGAAACAGCGAAAGCCTTCTCGAAGTCCAACTACCGGTTTGGATCCCCACTAATTAGTATTGCTATCGGCCACCCCATTAATTAGTTTTGCTATTAGCCACCTCCGCTCGTGGCGCTAGTGTCGCCAAGGAGAAAGTGGTCCAGAACCGCCATATACCCACTACTCGTAGTGCTGCGCGCCCGGTGGTGCAAATTATTTTTTTCTGTTGATCCCGTTATTTCTCCATTTTTTTTTTAATGTATTTTTTAGAGAATCAATCAAGGAATACGATGGTATTTTTTTCAATTTTTTATCGACTGGGCGCAAGTATGAAAATCAACTTTAAGCGCTTTAATTGCTAATAACTACAATTATTTAACATGACAATTTTTTTGGAACAATGTAATAAAAAGGTTACAAAATTACCTTTAAAATGAGATAAGAACGAAATCTGTGGGACAAATAGAACCGAAGATAATAGCTTTTTAAGAAGAGCAAAACCAACGATTCTCAAAATGTTTAAACATCCATATTTTTTAAAATAAACAATTTAAAAAAAAATCCCCGCATACGTGTCGGTTTATTTCATATATAGGTATATAACACATAAAAAAAAATAAAGCGATTCTAGAAACAGACGTGAATTTTTTCGGCAAATCCGTACGGTTTGTAAAAGAATGACCCATATATGGTGCGCACGGATCTATGGCATTCAGAGAGAGATTTGAGAGATTTGAAGTCGAGGACTTGCCTTTAAAAAACCCATGTTGCTTTGGAGAAATAAGATGAGAAAGATGTTCTGAGATGGAGTTATGAACTAATCGTTCAAATATTTTTCCAAAGCAATTCAGTGTTGAGATTGGCCGATAGTTTGTAACATGTTTCTTGTCACCTTCTTTAAAAATTGGGATCACGGTAGCTAGCTTTCAAGTACTGAGAAAGTAACCATCCCTGTTGAAAATCATCGCAAACGGATTAGATAATTCATCACAAAGTGATTTGGTGAACCTGTTGGAAATACCATCCGGACCACCATTGGTGTTTGGATCCAGCAGACTAATACAACATTGACCGAAGAAATAGGGATGAAGCCCAAAGGTTCACGGCTCTCAACAAAGAAATCGTAATTTAGATCCTTGTCGGTGGAAGAGAAAACAGAGCTGAAGTATGAAGCGAAAAGATCACAGATACCTTGAGGTTCCAAAGCAGAGATGTTACCATAACGCGCAATAGAGGGAAGCGAGGACGTCTTTCTATTCTTATTAATGTACGACAAGAATGGCTTGAGTTCGTCATTAAAAAAATTTTCGTGCTCGATTCTATGTGCACCTATCTGTACGAGATCAACTCTCTGAGATGATTGGTGAGGACTTGTAACGATCGTGTCAAAATTCGCTGTAGTGAATTTTTTTTTTTGATCGAGTATGATGTATGTATGAAAAAAAAAAGAAAAATTATTTTTTTTGAGTCAGTTTAGAATTTGATTTTGGAGGAAATTCATGTAGATAAAAAAATAAATGTGCTTAAATCATAAAGTTAAATAAACTTAAAAAAAAAATCGTTTTCAAAACTAGATATCGGTTTTTACTGGAAATAAAAAAAGAAGTCAAAATTATCGAACATATTTTTGGAGTACGCGTTCATAAAATCTTTTTGAGGAATGTTTTCTCGAATTCGTTAGTGGAGAATTTTTATCGCTGAAAATTGGAAATGAAGACTGTTAGCGAGAGAAATATTTTGCAGATTACGTCAATTGCGCACAGAATTACGATCAACCAGCATACGTTACCATATCGTTGATGGGAATATCTATGATGGCTGGTGGTGCAACAATTTCGCCATATCCAGCTCCAATGGGACAAATGACGATGCCAACTGTGAAGATTCAACAGCAGCCGCAACAGTATTCGAATCTATCGATGCAATTACTCCAGATGCCGCGGTCGATGCAAGCTATTTCCAATATGCAACTATATCGACCGCCACTTACGTGACTTGGCACATCAGGATCATTACCTCATCAATATGCAACGTATTCGAAGGGTTCTAGCGTTGCTGGCCAAACTGTTTCCTTGGCTTCCGTAATATCAGTATGCTTCCATGAACGCCCACATCAGCATCCACATCTCGTCAGTATGCAGCGTATTCGAAGGGTCCTAGCGTGGCTGGCCAAGCTGTTTCCTGGCTGCCGCAGCAACAGTTTTCTACCATAAACGCCGCCGCTATAAGCATCTATATCATGCAGGGAAGAACGCAAGGAGTTATGTCAACTTACGCCACTAATCTAGGCCAGGCCTGTAGCGATGTTAATAATTTTTAGATCATATTTCTTAAGAGTCGTGTTGCTTGATAGTTCAACACTAATTGCTTGGTAAATTGGTTATCTATTTCATTCCCTTTTCTCCATCTCCAAATCTGGAGAATTGTTTCTTTAATTGTATGGGTTGCGACGACACGACCCAACTCTGACTGAGCTAGTCAAAGACAGGTGGTCGCAGACAATTGCCGCATATATATTAAAGAATTATAAATGAATCATCTTGTAGAAGGTGGTTACAGTCTTTACCACCAACATCAATGAACCTTCAATTTCCGACCTTTCACGTATGAAATAATGTGCGTGAAGCTGTAACCCACATCAGTCGGACGGAACGGGATTTGTTTTGAAATAATGAGTAACACTGAACTCGGAGGCGGATGAAACAGTGCGTCGCACACGCACTCCTCGAAAAATATCTCTGCTTCCTGAATGCTTTAGAAATTTAAATGTAGCTCCATCACCACATCATCATATCACTGCATTCAGAGCTAAACATTTGATCCTAGACAGTTTTCTATTGGGTATCGATGATTGCATGATGCTTATCTGAATGTCCCAGTTGACCAGATAGCCCATCTGAAAAAGCAGCAAATAGAACAGTACGGCAGCGTCTCGGCACTATTTTTTTTTTGTTCTCCAACGAAGGCTTTACACCTCTTCTTCCCGGGTAAGTCGGCATGAAATCTTTGTTGTAAAGGTCTAGGATTTCATGGTCAACGAACTCGCAATCGCTGCGAGCTCGTACTCCAGCAAGCTCCTCGCTCCAGCTCGAGTATTACCAATGGATTGAAGTTCGGTTTAGTCTTGGCTAGAAATACTGTATACCAACCGGCTATTTCGGGTCTCTCGAGTTTGGCCACAGAGCCGTAAATCGAGTTGTCCCTAGGCAATATTCAAAAAGTCAACAAGTGATAGTTCATATAAGATGTATTATTAGGTACTTCCAATAATGAAATCCAAGAAAGTGCACAGGAACAACGAGCTGCAGATATATAAAACTATTATACGACCTGTGCTCTGTTATGGCAGCGAGACGTGGACATTAACGCGAACTTCCGAAAAAGCAGTTAACGCATTTGAAAGAAAGGTCCTCCGAAGAATTTTGGGACCTGTGAAGGAAGGAACGGAATGGCGAATAAGATACAACCATGAGTTATATCAACTCTACGACGAGCCAGAAGCTTCAACGTTCATCAAGCTACGTAAACTGCAGTGAGCTGGCCATGTAGAGCGAATGGAAGACAGAAGAATCCCCAAACGTGCTCTGAGAGGCAAAGCGAGTGGTAACCGGCCAGTAGGTAAGCCACGCAAGTGATGGGAAGACTCGGTTGATGAAGATAGCAAAGCTATATTAAAAATTAGCAGCTGGAGAACGCGGTCTTTGGATCGAGACGATTGGAGGCGACGACTTCAGGAGGCCAAGGTCCGATTTGGGCTATCGCGCCATTGATGATGAAGTGATAGTTCGTACTAGAAAGCTGATTAAAGCCTGAAATGACTTGAAACGTAATTCCCGGGACTTTAAATTTATACTTAGCCTACAAATCTTGCGAAATACAAGATCAATCATAGAAAATTAGATCAAAATAATTTTCGATTTGGAAACTTCCTACTCTGTGTTGGAACCCGGCGTCCAAACTGTAATAAAAGAAGGTCCGTTTCTATTAGAGTTACTGTATAGTGACGCGGTCTCATCTGCTGGTGTCGAATTTGGCCTCGGATCCGTTCTGAGCTGTCATTCGTCGATATTCAAAAAGGTAAAATACTTGGCCAGAAATCTTCGATTTGAAAATTTCCCGCTCTGTGCTGGAATGGTGTCCAAACTCTAATAAGAGAGGTTTCGTGCTTACACAGTAACTCTAGTTTTTATACAGTAACTCTTGGCTAGAGTTACTCTGAAGAAAGAACGAAGCAGCTGAGAGAGTTAGGTCAACCAGTCAGTTGGGCGCTTTTTATTTAATGTGTATGCGTGTTACTAACTAACTAACTTTTCAGTGGTTTTATTTCGCAAATAACTAGGTCAGGGGAAGGAAGAGGAACAAACTATTCTTAACCTATTATGCACTTGCCCTGCTCTCTCTAGAAGACGCTACCTAGGCGTACACTTCTTCGATAGTCTCGACGATCTGACAAATTGCGAAAGCCAACAGCCTTCAACGATTCCTAGAAAATCTTATGATCTGAGATCCTGTGGCACCAGCCCGGACTTGTGTCTGGGCACCACCTCTACCTACCTACTTACCCTACATGTCAGCTCTAGTCGCTCGCCGAATGTTCGCAATCTTCCACTATTCTCAACAAATAACAATTCTACAGTAATGAAGGAACACCTGCACTCTTTTCCGCAACAAAAATTACACATATTAATTCTGCCGACAAGGAAATGAATGATTCGGACGGCAAGGCAATGATTTATAGAAGTAACTGACAACGAGCGGCCGAGAAAGTAAAGATTCAGACGATATAAAAAGGGCGAGCGTGTTCGATGAAGAGTCAGTCCGGATTGAGCAATCAAGTTAGTAGCTTATGTACTTTACAACTGAATTGGTTTATTCAAGTTGAGAAAATATAACATTTTCTATGGGAGGCAGTAGAAGAGGTGAGGGGATTTGGCCTATTCATGAACTTACTACCTTACTGTTTGTGCAAAAATAGCGTGAAAAAAATTTGAAGTTTCTAGCTCAAGGTCTTCTGAATTTGAAGGAAAGCGAACGAACGGACGACAGCAAAAAGAAATTTATCTCACCAATTACACATCGTTCAATAAGTTCGTAGAATTACTAATAAAACACCATCTTTTAGGCAAAATGCGACTTCATTCATACAATCATTCCACCCTCACTCTAACATTTCAATGCCTTTTTTATAGAACAGGTAGTAGCCGTTGGGGCCCAGATCTGGAGAATAAGGTGGGTGCGAAAGCAATTTGAACTTCAATTCGAGCAATTAGGATATCATTACCACCGACTTGTGACACGGTGCATTGTCTTCATAAAAAACCGCTTTTTTCTTATTGATATGGGTCCGATTTTTTACAATTTCTTCATTCAATCATTGCAACAACGCTATGTAATATTCGCTGTTGATGATTTTTCATTCTCAGCGTGAAAAACAATATTCCATACACAATACAGAGGTCGAAACCTTCCCGGCGACATTTGCGTTTTTGGTCGTTTCGAACGGCTTTCACCCGCTTCTCGCCACTTAGCTGACTGCGATTTGACTCTGGAGTGTAGCGATGGATCCATGTTTCATCCATTGGCACATACCGCTCTGAATCGTCGACGCGCCGTTGTTTTTGATTGACTGCGAGCAAACGCGGTACCCACTTTGAACACAGTTTTTTCATGAGCAAATGTTCATGCACGATGTTGAACACACTGTCTTTTGATATCCTTAGGATGTCAGCTTTTTCCTGCAACTTTATTTTACCGTCTTCCGAAACAATTTTCGCACTTTTTCATGTTTTCTGGGAAAACAGCCTCATTAGCACGCGCAGAGCATTCAGTATCATCGGTGTCTGTATGACCGCGTTTTAATTTCAAACCAACGTTTGACTGTTGCTTTCGATGAAGCAGAATCCTCATAGTACTTAGCAAGCAAACTTTTGCTTGGACGGTATTTTATCCCATCAAAAAGCAATGTTTAATCAACACCCGAAATTTTCTTTTGTCATTGTTAACTTGTAAAGTAATGGTCGCAATGTCATAAAATTTTGACATGTATCCTATGAAAGTTGGTACTGCTTGAAAGTCATAAGGTTTTGCCAATAATGACGCCATCTATATGTCATCCTACGAACTTATTGAACGATGCAGTATGTTATAGCGAAAAGGCTTATATGGTAAGAATTTGATCATTTTTCTAGTTCCACAACTGCCCTTACAAATTTTTTCGATCCAGTTGCTTTAAAAGTTGAAAACTCAGTTTGGGCTGTAATACTATTTAATATTGAAATGACGTAGAACCCAGTTTAAACACCGACTAATAAGCTGCCTAAAGTTGAAAACCACATCAAAATCCGCTCAGTAGTTTTTAAGTGATGCAGTAACATACTTTTTAAATCGAGCGATATTCCTATTCATAATTGTATATAGTAGGGTAAGCCGCAACTTCCGCCTTATTTACCAGTTCTGCAATGACCCTTCTTTTGTCACGTCTAACACCAACAGATAAAACTAGCAAGAGACGATTCTCAAACTGAAGGAAGTAAGGAACTGCAACACATATCGTAAGTTTGTGTCCACTTGATCCGAATGGAAGTTAAATATTTTAATAAATATTGTTAAAACTGTAAGTTAATAATATTAATATACGTATAATAAATCTGATTCATATATGTCAAACTTTATTCTTTTTCTTCAAATATTTTAAATGAAACATTTTCATACTTAGACTTTTTCGCGAGTGCTAAAATTTCACTCAACGAACCGAAATTACTAACAGGTAGAACAACATTGGTTTGATCAGTTTTCGATTTATCAACTGTCTTACGAACATAACTATGATCCTCATAAGGTGGCGCCAGACTTAAGCTTGAAGTACTCTTAATAACTATTTCATATGTTTCGATCGATTCCGGTGTGATTGATAATGCAGAAGCCGAAGTTCCCGGCATGGTAAGTCTACTAATATCAGGCTTTGTATCATCGATAATATCCGGATTATAGCCGGATAGTGAAACAAAAGTTGAGGGAGCGTTTAACGTAGAAGTCGGAATCGGTTCATCGAATTCAGGAATCGGAATTAATTTCATTGTATCCGGTTTAATATCACAGCAGCTTTCTTCATCGTCGTCATGGTGGATCGAGTTCTCTAAAAATAGGGCAGCATTTTTGCATTCTTGTGAAATCGGTGGTAAACGATTAATTTCAATTGAATTCGAATGTAGACTTCTTTTGTCGGCCTCGTTAAGGATTTCATTGATAAATTTCAACGCAAATGTTCTTTGGTCGGGCTGCAATAGTTCTATTCTCTGCACGAAATAAGTTCCCATGGCTTGAAAATCTTGCTCGTGATACGATGATGACGATTTCAAATATTCAGTCGGTCCGAATTCGAGTATTTCCGATTTAATGTCGATGTTTTCGTTTACGGAATATAACTCGGCGCTATTCGATTGATCGTCATTCTAAAAAGAAAATAGTAATGGAATGATTTATAAATTGTAATTATTTGTAATTTCTGTTTATATTTATGGGAGTAGTAGAATTATTGAGTAGGTATAAATGAGTTGAATGGAATCGAAATTCGGGAAATTTTATATTATGATTGGAAATTAGCTCAGTGAACATTATTCTGTAAGAAACAATTTTTAATTGAATCACAAACTTTATTAACAATATAAATTTTATTCTTTACATCAATTCGTATATTGGTAAAACTAAACTTATTATTATCATTAAATACTATTGACCGCCAAATAATTCAAAGACTAATATGAAATGACCCTTCGGGGTCTCATTTCGCACACAGAATACAGCCCTTCCGGCCGGATGCGCAGGAGCGTGGAGTGGGCAGGATTCGACCTGGAAGACGCCTCCTCTTAGAAGGATATGCATTAGTTCGTGCTTAATCAGCGAACTTACATCGCATAGATCGCGGGAAGTATGTGACAGGGTTTTCCCACATGATGGGCTGCGAAGTCCACCAATAATTCTCTAACCACATCATACCAATTGCCGCGAAATTGATGAAGACAAGCCCTCGCACCAGCAATGATGCTGTACACGGTTAACTTAAGTGTGCGCCAAAATTGGATTTAACCCTGCCGAACTATTTCGCTCTGCTCCGTTTTTTTTACCAAAAAAAAAAACCACCTGTACTAAACGCTGGTTTTGCACCTGTGAAAAGTATTCACAGGACATTAACACTTGGAATTTTATTTGTGCGCAAGTCTCACTAGACTAGCAATCGTACTCACACTTTGCTTTTTTGGCATGGATATGTCTACCAATAAAATTGGTGCACTAGCGCACATAAGAGTGCATGTCACTTTTTACGGTGGTTCAGTTGTCTTCACTTCCTGGGCATCTTCCTTAAATCAAACACATCGGTATCTTTAATTAAGTTTATTATATTTACGTTTTAATTTAGTTGCATATGTTTATTGAAAGTTTTGTATTTAGTTCAAAGCTAAGGTTTAAAATATTCTTACTTATTCGATTATAACGACGCGCCATAAGATTCGGGGATTTAATTGTTCGAACGATTCAGGGTAAGAAACGACTATCGAGACATGGAAGATTCAGGGTGTTTATTTATTTACGACGCGGAGGGGATTTAGTATTAGGATCCGGTTGAGATGTTGACGGCTTTAAGGTCGATAGTGTGTCGCGTAAGAGTCATCATCCAAAATCCTAATCATTAACAATTAAGTCAAAGAAATATGATCTCCAAAATAAACATATTTCTTTTGACGGGATCCAACTGATCGTGGGACATGCCATAATTTCATAATAATTTTAATAATAGTTTCATAATTTCCCAATGGTGCATGTAATAATGTATAGTGAACTTGCGCGGTGACAAGAACCCTCCCCACCGACGAGCTAGCACGCGCTGAAGGTAGGATCACTCAACATGTAATTCACAACTGGTACACTCGCCGAAGAGTTCTGATTCTGCATCGTAACATTCAGCGATCTGTATTAGGAAAGTCCTGATAAGCACACACGGTAGACAAGCCAATGCATAACCTTTGGCAGTCATCGTGCTTTACAGATTTCGTTACAGTTTCCAGAGTTTCATGATGGGTTAACTGAGCGGACCGAAGAAAAGAAGGAAGATTTATAGCAAAGCCACGGCTTTCTAACAAATCCGAAATGTCCAATCCTTTATCAATCAATAAAATATCTCCAGATTTTAGTAAGAGCCACGTATTCCCTTGTTAAAAGAATGAAAGGGGGATACCAACCGAAAACGACCCTTTGCAAGGATGCAGAACGGAACATTCTAAGTAATGCGGAAGATATAAAATGAAGATGGGTGCAATACTTTGAACACCTTCTTAACCCGAGCCCATCAACCGCACGAACAGCAACAGCAGACACAATGTCAGGTATAACTGATGTAACAACTGATGAAGGATCCACTTTGAGTCGTCCCACACTCGAAGAAGTAAAAACAGCCCTGAGGAGACACCCAAACAACAAAGCGCCGGGCACTGATCAAATTCCAGCTGAGCTTCTGAAAGCCGGAGACACCTGTATAGCGCATCTCCTACATAGATTAGTCACGAAAATATGGACGCAGAAAGCAATTCCTGAAGATTGGCGCAACAGCATTATATGCCCAATTTATAAAAAAGGAGACTAACTCTGCTGCGAAAACTACTGAAGAATATATCTGTTGTGTACGTCTTATAAGATCTTGACGAAAATTTTAGAAAAGAGAATTAAGCCCTATGGGGACAAAGTAATTGGTGAATACCAAGAGGGATTTAGAGCTGGACGATCGATCACGGACCAGATATTCTCAGTTAAACAGGTGTGCTGGGAATATAATATCGATGTGTACCAGATATTTGTTGACTTCAAGCAAGCATATGACAGTATCGACAGGCGCGTACTGTATTAAATCATGTTGGAGTTTGGAGTCCCACTAAAACTGGTTCGGCTTACAAGAATGACAATGACCGAGTTTTTGTCACGAGTCAGAGCAGAAAACGATCCGACTTCCAGTTTTAAAACAGACAACGGCCTTAAGCAAGGTGACGGCCTCGTACCAATGCTTTTCAACTTGACAATCGAATATGTTGTTCGGAAACTTCCCGTTGACACCAAGGGAACACTATGCTTCAAATCCACACAACTCGTAGCATGTGCCGACGACATAGATATCCTTGCAAGATCTCTGGAGAGTGCTAAGGAAGTATTTTTAAGCCTTGACTCGGTAGCAAGGGAAGTTTGACTACGAATTGTCGAAAACAAAACAAAAGTTATGACACAAACTAGGAAAAAGATGCTAATCAGACAAAATATTACAGTAGGAGACTACAACCTAGAAAACGTAGACAACTTTGTATACCTAGGGGCAAACTTATCAAAGGATGGAAGCGAATCCATCGAAATCAAAAAAAAAGGATAATGTTGACAAATAAGAAGTATTTTTCGGTACTCCCAATAATTAATAACAAGAACGGGCACAGGAAGACTTAATTAAAAATTAATAAAACAATAATAAGACCTGTGTTATGCTATGGCAGCGAAACGTGGGCGTTAACTCAGACATCCGAAAAATTACTTAACTTCTTTGAAAGAAAGGTCCTCAGAAGAATCCTCGGGCCTGTGAGAGAAGACTCGATCTGGAGAATACGAAATAATAGAGAATTGTATGCCATTTTGACAATCCAGAAGTGTCAACCATCATAAAATTTAAGAAGCTACAATGGGCTGGTCAAGTGGAGCAGATGGATGACGGAAGAATTCCCAAACACACTCTAAAAGGAAAAGTCAATGGACAAAGACTGGTCGGAAAACCACGGAAGCGCTGGGAGGATTCTATTGACGCAGATAGACAAATCACTGCTAAGATTCTCAATCTGAAGGACGCGGTCACTGAGTTGAGAAGGATGGAGACGAAGCAAACAGGAGCCAAAGGTCCGATTAGAACTGTAGTGCCATCGTAAGTAAGTAAGTAAGGGAACGAGAGACGATTGATGATATTGCTGTGCTGTTGAATATGACATGCGGGTTGCGGCCAATGCGGGAATCATGAGCTTTGAGATTTATCGAAAATGTTTCAAATACCCAAAGCGGTTTTGACCTAAAATAGATCGACGCTCTAAAATTCATAGACCATGGAAAAGCTCAACTGTGCCTTAAACCAAATTTTTAAAGGTTCGAGTCCAATATAAGCTTAATGAGTATTTAGATAGGGTCAGAGATAAATGAAAATTTTCATATGAAGAAAAATCTTGCCGGATCGTCTCGCATCCAGGCGAATTCAATACCGGTGCCAGCACGAAGGGAAAACAAAGTTCAAGGCGAATGATGACGTAGTGTGGCAGAAATTGATAATGAACTGGTTATAACAAGGTCAAAAATACACGATCCTTAGAAAAGGGATACTTGAGATGTGCGTTTTTTTCGTATATAGATTGAATTGATCTTCTGAACGTTTTTTTTTTCTTTTAGCAAAGCCAATACAGTGGTTTTGTTTTTGATTTCATGAATCAATGTCAATCCCTAGTAAAGCGTAGGTTTTGTACACTTCGCTTCAAAAAATACGTGAGTTATGTGTGCATTTATATTTATATAAATAGTACATATAGTACTTAAACTAGGGACCATCATCACAATAAGTGCTACTTGACGCGACGTAAGTTAAGTTACGATTCGAATGTGCAATATCAGGTACGCAGAACTAGTGTCATTGGGTTCCTCAGATTCCATTCAGTATAAAATTTCTGGCGGGATTTTTTTCGTGTTGGTCGAGATTTCTCTCTCTATACTCGGTTGAGATTATTAGCACCTGATCAGAGCTCGTTTTATAGATTTTTCGCTTATTGGCTGCCCGGGTTTCGAGCATTGTGTTGTTGCTGTTGAATTCTGCGTCGTCGGGATGTTTGAACGCGTAGGGATAAGGCGAACAGAACAAAAGAGGAGTTGTAGGGCAACCCGGTTCAGGATCGCGCGCCTTGCAGAAGATAGAGAGAGGAAGGGAGTGGCCTTGGGTATCTACCTGCAAGTCTATCTCTCTCGTACTTGGGTGTATATCTGTTTATACAGTATTTATAGTATTTAACCAACATTTTTCGAGTTCGTTTGTAACGGTTCTTTGGCTCGAAAATATAAAGGCGACTTAATGCGCGAGTCGCGTAGGCGCAAGCGAGAAAACGAATTACGTAGCAGTGACGAGTATATGCAGTTTTTTCGCGATACACCTTTCAGTTCAAGGATTGCCGAAATCGAAAAGTTTCAAGAACTTCTACGATTATATACGCCCAAAAGTCCATCTCAGCGTAAGTGTGACTCGCGCAACCAATGAATATATATATACAAAGACATATCCATGTTCCTTATGTACAGCGGAGGTCATTTACATCTTTTTTTCGTAGTCCACAACGTGCACGTGCTCAGAAATTCTCTTTATTCTTCTCTCGTTGTTTAACTTCCAAAAAAGGCCCCTAGCCCCTAGCCTAGCTAAGACGTCCCTTCTCAACGGTTATTCTCTTTTTCAGAATATTCCACTAGCACAATTTGTTAATTCTTTTTATTTTTGACGGCGTGATAGATTAGAAATATACACGATGTAATTATTTCGCTACAATATTTTTTTAGGGAAAAAAACACTATTGCAAGCGAGAGTGCAACATAGTTAAAATTAGAGTCCCTATATAATTGAGCAACTCGTTTTAATACCGAGTTGCTCAATTATACGATTTTCTCATTATCCACCCCATACCGTTTAGATCAGGTTCAGATATGGTTGGATTAGTTACAGAAGTGATGGTCATATTTCTAACAGGTTGTTCAGGCATCATAGAATGTGGTGGAGAAGGTTCTAATGACGAATGAATTATTTCATAGTAACTAAAATCGTTCACAAAGTGCATATCATTATCACCAATGAAAGGAATTAGTGGTGAGAATGATGAAGGAATTCTTTCACTGATACGAATCATTAAGGTGAGGCTTAGGAAAAAGAGGAGTTTGTGGATATGGTGAAGGGAAGGCCAGACTTACCGCATTTATTGGATTTGACTCCACAAAAAACTTCTTTCTTTTTGTGGGCGCTGACTTTAGAACAAATATAGAGGGTATAGCAGTTTTAACCAAAAATGTGCGACCACGTATCTTTTGAAAATAGTCTTCTGTAAAATGTTCCGTACATAGAAGCGAATTACTGGTAGCAGTCCAATCCGCACGGTTCACCGCTTTTACCCACAAATCCCGCCGTGTGCTATCCGTAGGAAAACGGAACATTCGATATCCTTTGCTATGAGAATTGGTGCATCCTACGGCGCTGCATGCCATTTTTGCTGATCAAAACTAGCTTTAAAAAAAAATAAAAAAAAAATATGTATCTCGAATATTAGAATTATTAAAAAATTATGCTGTGACCGTGCGATTTAACAGACTTTTCTACATTTTATATATTCTTACTACTAGAAAGAATTCCGATTCGCCTCAAAAATTAATTTAATTAACATTTGATTACTCCTAAAATTTGTCCCCAAACCCGTTTATCTCTCGAATCACCTGAAATTAAGTCAGTTAATTCACAATTTACGTAGCATGCAAAGGGTGATATACATGTTAGCCTAGTCGCTCATCAAATATTTGCAATCTTCCACTAACGCAAATAAGTGCACGTGCTACTCAATCAGAATGTCCAAGGTCTCCAACAACAAAACTTTGCTAGGAACACCTGCTACTAAATTCGACTGGATCAGAATTTTGAAGATCTCCAACAACAGAACTATGCTAGCAAGCGACCGAGAAGGAAAAGACTCGGGCAACAAGAGAATTATTTTGGACGAGATTTAAAGAAGCATCCATCAAAAACCATATTATAAAAGAGTGAGCGTTGTTGACGAAGATTCAGTCTGGTTTGGAGCAGTCGATGTTTAGAAAGCGAAAGAGTCAAGATTTGCAGGCGATAATTTGTGAGCGAAAAAGTCTCAAGTGAAGTTGAATTAAATAAAGTTTTGCGGTTAAAATTTAAAGTGAACTTATTCAGCGTAGTGGTTTTATTTTTACGCGACCCCTTGCACACAATTGGTGTCAGAAGAGGGATTTCAAGTAGAAATCCCGAGTGATAATTGTGAAAATAGAAAATTCTAGAGCGGATTAACATTCGAGAAGTTTTACTGCGAAACAAGTGACCGCGAAGAAAGTTCTCGAGCGGGATTTTGTGTTTGAAATCGCGTCACCGGCAAAGAATTTTCGAACAAATAGAGTGAGAATTTGGGTGATTTGCTGCCGCGGCGTGATTTTTCTTGAATAATCAGCCGAGATATGTGCGGAAATTCTTAGCGGGCAATAAAAGAATTTTGGTCGTGCAGTAAATAAAAATATCGCGTTACGTGAAAAATTTGAAAGTGACGGAGCTGAAAGAAGAACTCAGTAAACGTGCGTTGCCGGAAACAAGACAGAATTTGTAAGTCAGATGATGCACGCGTTAGAAGTTAAGTAACAGTGCCGAAAATTATGAGCTCCCAATCGAAGGAGGTCGATCAACAAATCGTGCAGCACATTGTCAAAAAAAGTGTAGCGAAAAGTCCTCGATCGTTAGACCCAATAATGCTGCAAATGATGACTAAAATGGACCAGCAGAATGAACAGGAGTTCAATCAAAAAGTAGATCTTCAAAGTCAACAGGCCAGAGAACTAAAAGATGATCTGAAACAGGAAATGGGCCAACAGACGACGGTAAGCAATTGAAGAGCATTTGGAAGATAAACTTCTTCAGCAATGCATCATGCTAGAAGATAAATTAAATGAAACGACCAGCTCCCCTGAAGTGAAACTCAATAGCAATAATGGGACGATCTGCGAATGCTCTAGAAAAATCTATGGTATCACTTGTGAAGTAGAGCGACTAAAAAGGGACTTCGAGGTGGTGAAAACGACTGGTGTTGTGAAATTGGAAAGCCTTGTCCGTAGAAACGTAAAGGCGCCATTCTTCGATGTTCAAACACCATGGATCAGTAGCGAGCGACGGCTTTAATACGGGGATCTGCGGCCGAAATCTTTTGGAGACCACAATAGTCGAACAACAAAGCGACTTTCAGTTTATGGTGCAAACCTTCGATACCGTGGAGATCAATTGGGGAAATATAAAAAACGCAACTTCGCAAACGTGTGCAGAAAACTAGCGAAATCCTGCAGCAGCTTGCACAGGATATTCGAACGTTGGCGCTGTTATATTTTCTCAGTATGGATCCACCGAACCGAAATGAATCGGCAGTGGACACATTTATCAACGCCTTGCTGGATAGAGAGTTACAACAGGCACTAAGATTGACGGGCAAGAAAACATCGCGGGAGGCTTTGGTGTACGCTCTTACTTTTGAAGTTGCTAAGCGAATTTCGCGCAATAGCAGTCGAATCCAAGAAATCAATATTGAGACCGAGGAATGCGTTTGTCAGGGAGCAGAGTTTACAAAGCAGAGTAAAGGTCGGGAGTTCCACGGTGTTGGAACTGATATCCTTGACATAATTGTCGCAAACCCCGACGAATCAAAACCCATTCCCTGAATGCGCCAAACGGCGGGATAAAAGAAGCGAAAACTGGGAACAGTGCGCCTAATGTGCTAACAACCCAGGAAACGCCCCAGAACTATGATCGCCGTCTCTCGACTTCACCGCGGAGAAAACTATATATGCATGAGTGACCGAATTGGAAATATCAACTGTGTGGTTACAATCGATACCGAAGCTACGGGATCCGTGCTGAGATCGGACATGATAAACAGCTGGCTTCATAACAAGGAAAGGTGGGTGCTTCGAACAGCTACAGGTGAATACGCTAGTGCCACTAACCCTGGGAAATACAGCTGTGTGATTTGCAATATTCACACATTTTCCTGGTGGCATCACTAACGAATGCATACAATATTGAAGTGGTGTAACATCGAAATACCAATGGAAATAATATCTGACGGCACAGCCAAACTAAGAATGATATTGCGTGAGGACGCCTATATTCCAAAATGTTCAGAAAACGTTGTTTGGGTCAGGCTCAATGGGGCTCCACCGATTCCACTTGATTGAAGCTGCACAACACCGGCGCCATGAAGCTTGATACTAGGAAAAATACTAGTAAACGTGAACAACAAAAGACTCGATCCCATAAGAGTGCTGAACGTTTCGAAGATCACTACAAGCGTAAAGAAAAGAGATATAATTGGCAACGCTGAGCCAATTCTGGCAGTAAATAGGATCGATGAAAGCGAAAAACAGGAAGCGACGTGCAAAATAACATCAACACTTCTCCAGTCAAGCAACCTACAAAGAGAGCAGTACCCACAAGCAGAGCATTTCATCGATCAATACCACGGCATCTTTTCTACCTGCGATGAAGACTATGGAAGAACGAACATTGTGCAACACCGGATAGGCATCGGGAGTGCTGTACCGATACGTCAATCTCTAAGAAGAGTTCCATTAGAGGTGGATTCAATGATCAACTTGATACAACAACAAGGAATCATTCAAGAATCAAATAGCCCATGGACGTCACCAGTAGTACTGGTTAAGAAAAGGAATGGCTGCACAAGATTCTGCGTTGACAACAGACAACTGAACCATGTCGCCAAAAAGGACAGCCATTCACTGCCAAGAATCGATGACATCATGGATACTTTAGCTGACGCACAATGGTTCTCAAGCTGAACTTGAAAAGCGGGTATTGGCAGGTGGAGATATACAAAAAGGACAGAGAGAAAACTGCTTTCTCCATCGACGAAGGCAGTGGGCTAGAATTCGTATCAGCTGACGATGTTAAAACTAATACTAAGAAAATTATGGCTGTTAAGAATTGGCCAAAATTGGTCGATTCGTTAAGGATTTTGCAGATGTTGCAAAACCACTCCACCAGCTGACGGAAAAAGGAAGATCATTCGTTTGGAATCAGCAGTGTCAAAAGGCGTTCTAAAAATTGAAGAAGCAACTTCGCCAGTCGCCTGTATTGCCATATCCGACAACAGGAGAAGTCTTCATCATTGACACCGATGCTAGAAATTCAGAAATCGGAGCAGTCCTCTCGTAGGAATTTGACGTACAGGAAAAAGTGCTATCGTTTTGAGCGCTCTCAAAATTCAAGAAAAACTACTGTGTGACCCGAAGAGAGCGTTTAGCAATCGTAAAAGCCACAAAGCAGTTCATCCTTCGATCGGCCATGCATCGCTGAGGTGGCTATTGCAATTCAAGACTCCGGAAGAATGAGTCGTGAGATGGATAGGGAGACTGGAGTCCTACGATTTTGATGCGTTTTCACGACGACCTTGCCAGCCGAATGAATGATTTCATCGTGACTTAAATCGTCCGCAGAGTGTATATCATCATTACCGATGAAAGGAATCAGTGGTGAAAATGGTGAAAGAATTATTTCATTGAGCTCAGGGAAAAGAGGAGTTTGTTAATGAAGAGAAGGCCAGACTTACCGCATTTGTTGTAGTGGACTCCAAAAGAAACTTCTTGATGTTTGTGGGCGCTGACTTTGAAACAAATACAGAGGATATTGCAGTTTTATGCAGAGATATGCGACCACGTATTTCTTGAAAACATTCCTCTGTAAAGTGTTCCATACACTGTTTCTCCCCGCAGGGGGTAGTTGTAGGATGAGGTTTTATCAATGCATACAACTATCTTTGGAGAATGGCGACTCCACGGACCGGAGCTACCAGTTCTACATGCTCTAAATATGGCAAAAGAACACTCACTGCATCATGGACTTATCACCCGTGATCTTAAAACCTAATTGATACGAGAAACGGATACAGCGTCTCAGATACAGACGGATTCTACGGTAACGACTTTCCAAGAGATGTTATTATTATCATATTATGACAACACTGGACTAGAACACGTCATGGGGAAGCATGGTGACCTTCGGGTCGACGAGTCACGACCTTGGCTTAAGAGACCCGAGAACGGCGAATTATTTATGAATCTTTGTAGTACTCGGCAAATGGTCATCGAAAGCACCCTTTTTCCACACAAGAGTCAGCATAACACATCTTGGGTTTCCCCTGATGGGGCTACTCAGAACCAGATCGACCATTTGGCTATATGTCGCCGATGGAGAAGATGTCTCCTCTATGTGCGAGCGAAGCATGGAGCTGACGTGGGGAGCGATCATCAGAGAGATTGTGCACAGCAGCTATTATGATCACAAATTTTTCAAATGAAGCGCAAGTTTAATGTTGATAGACTTTGAGACTCCAACAAAAAGCGCGAGCACACCACCATCCTACGCGAAAATTCATCCACGTTGGGCGGATATGAAATACGCACTGGACGCCAATTGGGAGACAACCAGAAGCACGTTTCTAACTAGTGCCGAAGAATATGTAGGATATGTGCAAAGCGGTGAGAAACCCTGGATGTCGCAAGGCACATGGGGCAAGGTTTGCGATCGGAAAAAAAGCCAAATTGGCAATCACCTCTCAACCCGATGTCAACCAAAGAACACCCTACTTGAGACAGAACTACCAGCGGCTTACCTTGGGGATATGGGTTCACTATTTAAAATTATGAAACAGTTGACGAACAGGACATTCACCGCCAACCACCTGGTGAGAGATGTCAAAGGAACTCTCTTTAATATGAGTGAACACCAGTTGCGGCGATGGAAGGAATACTTTTCTGATATTTTAAACATCTTGTCAGAGGAAGATATTCCGGAAACAGAACAACTACCAAACATCCAACCGCAACAATCCTCTATTAGGGACGATCCCCCAGATAAGAAGGAGATAGTTTCCGCCATTCGGGCAATGGCAGAAAGGAAAATCCCAGGTATACACGGACTACCAACCGAACTCCTCAAAGCGGACCCGGAAATAACAGCTGATATACTCCTCCCACTCTTTACTGAGGTGTGGAATGAAGGAAGTTATCCGACTGAATGGAAGGAGGGCGACCTTCGGGATTGTGGCAATTGGCGTGGTATATTTCTACTTACTGCCGTATCGAAAATCATGGCTAAGGTACCCCAAGTCCGTTAATCTCTCGAATTATACCTGAAATTAATAGTTGCTTCATTCGCATAACCACAAAATTGGGAATAATTCACGAATCATGCTAAGGGTCATATACATTTATCAATTTATTAACAGACCATTTTGCAGACACTTTGTCAACTCTTATCTCAGCTTAGTATAGTACTCTGAGACCCAATCTAAGCAAACCATCAATCATCTGGTATACAGATGATTCAAAACGGATAAAGGGATAGGTGCTTGATTATTTGGAGCACATCTCAGCACTAGTATCTACGCCATCATGCATGAGTTTTCTACAGTTTTCCAAGCTGAAACACATGCAATAGAACTATGTACTCGGGAGAATTTAAACAGGGCATACAAAAATCAAGCCATTTATATTTTCTCTGACTTGCCGATATAGCGTCAATTCAACAAGTTTGTCATCGGTCCGTTGATAAATTGACAAATTTTGAGAGCCTTTTACAAACATGAATCGAGCGGAAAACAACCGAAAACCAGAACGAGTTAATGTTCGCGAACGTGACTTTTCATATATAGATGGCTACATACTTTTTTTTCTTGTCAAGGAGACTGTGGCCGTCATCAATAGATTTCTAGAATTCCGCCATTAGAAAAAATATTGCAAAAAAATAAACCGTTCATCACTTACTTTTCAAATATCGCAGTCGAAAATACTTCCCGCACTAAACCCTTTGGTAATTTCACACTTGACGCAAAACATATGTCAGAATGTCGTCTACACTAGAGTCACTGTATAACTGAGCTACTCGGTCCAGGAGTCTGGCAGATAGCTATTTTAGTACAAAAACCGCATGTGCTAAAAAATTTGGTACCAAAAACCGCATGTTCGAAAGATCAAAGTGTTGGTGAAAATAGGTGTAGACTGTGTAGTCATTCTGACATATCCCAGTTGGGAGTGGAATCAGTACCGCGCCGATGATTCTTACCATGAAGCTATTACAGCTACTTCCTGTCGTAAAACATAGATTATTTTAACATTGCAATGTCATAGGCAAGCATTCGTTTTTTTCTACTTTCTGCATTACAAAGAATCGACATTGGAATCTAGGGAAACGAATGAATAATGTAATGATTGGAAAAAAAATCGACAATATAATGGTCGCAATAGAATCTATGATGGAATGGTTGCAAAAGAATAGAAAGCAAATTAATCTTTGAGAAGGTATTCTAACATTGAGGGAGCGATTCATTTTGAATTAATATTGAAAAATGTGATGAAATGGGATCCTGCTTTTAATATGAATTCAGTATTTTAAATTCTGTTGATATAATTTAACTAATTTTGTTGCTGGAAAAGTACGGTGTAGCTTAAGATTTTTTTCTTGCAACGAACAACTTGTAAAATTTTACGGGAATATTAGAAAGCAAACGGAATATGACATTAATGTTTTCTATTAATAATCTTTCGTTTTGTGCGCGGCACGTTTTGACGATGATCATTTATTTTATGCAATCTCCACACATTACCTTGCAATGCATATCAAATTCCCTAAATAAACTGCTACTTTATGCAATGCCTTCACATTACTTTAGAATGCATTGCAAATTCCTTAGGTCGATTTGAATGATTTCTCGATTTGAATGATTTTCAATAAAAGGGAATGGATTGCAAAAATCCCTGTTGGGATGTTTTCCGCCATGTGTCAACAAACAGAATCATAAACTAGACTAAAAACCTGTTTGGTAAAGATGTGTGGGTGCAGAAAATTGCAAAATAAAATTGAATTTTTGGCTGTTTCTAATGGAATGGCACAATGATATTAATTTTTCAGGGCACATAATCGAATTCCAATTGCATTTTGATAAATATTTAACCGAATATGTATACAGGGTGTTTGGTACTCCGTACATAACCTTGTAAGGGGTTATTCCTGGATATATTTTGAGCAAAAAATTGTTCTACGGAGATGGTCAATTTTCAATATCCACGGAGATACAGGGTGATCAAGAAAAGTCCTTCGGACCTGTACCCTCACTCACTCAAAACGCTATATCTTGAAAACTAATAATCACAATTCAAAGTGTTATAGCTTGTTTTTTAGGGAATCAAATTACCTTTCATTTGGTGTAATAGTCCGCATTGTAACTGTATCCAATTCTGAGATATTTGCTTCAGAACACAAATTTTTGACAGTTTGACCGTCAAAATTCTAAGATGAATGTAGTTTTTCTCTAAAAAACCCATTATAAAAATGTCATTTTATTGTTGTTTTCTTTTGTGTCATATTATTGCCTACAAAAGACGCATACACTTGCATTGCATAAGTTTTATAGTTTAGAAGAAATTATCATTCCAATAATTTAGCACTTTTGTCAAAAAAGCAAGAATAGGTTGATCAACACTCTCCGCTTGAACTAAAAGAACTTAAGAATGGTTTTTACGGTTTATTTCAAATTGCCTTAATTACAATAAATGTTCAAAATGGCTACCTTCATTTTGAATGCACGCTAAAGCTCGTTTTGCCAGTGTTCTCTTTGTGTTCATACTCCTCAACTGCTGCCTTACTTCTGTTGCTGCCGCATCGATTCTGGTGTTTAGATCCTGCAACGTTACTACTTCCGTTGCGTAGACAAGGTCCTTCATCCGTCCCCATACAAAGAAATCCCTAATAGTTAAATCAGGGGATCTTGCAGGCCAGTGTATCGGTCCATTTCTACCGATCCAGCGATTGCTATAATTGAAATTTAACCAATCTCTGATCTGTCGGCCGTAATGAGCTGGAGCACCATCGTGTTGGTAAAACATGGAAGCCAATCGTTGCAGTGGCATATCATCCAATAACTCCTGTAGATCATTTGTCAAAAAATGCAAGTAATTGGAACTATTTAAGGTAGGCGGAAGCCTAATAGGACCAATAAAATCGTTGCCAATCACACCTGCCCATAAATTGACACTGAATCTGTGCTGAAATGATGCCTCTCTTCTTGTATGTGGATTGCTCTCAGCCCATGTGTGTAAGTTGTGGAAGTTTGTGATACCGTCCCTGGTGAATTGGGACTCATCCGTCCAAAGAATGTTGCTGATAAAATTCTCGTCACTTATTTGTCGTTCAAGGAGCCAATTGCAAAACTCCATCCTTTTGGGTAAATCAATGGGTAACAGCTCCTGCACTGGTGTGTGGTGGTAGGGATGCAAACGTTCTGCTTTCAGGACACTCCAAACTTTCCACGTAGAGACGTTAAACCTCAATGCCAAGCGTCGTATACTAGTTGATGGATCATTTTGAACTGCAGCTAGGATTCGTTGATCAATTGAAACAGCGATTACCGGCGCAGGATTTGCATTCACTCTGCTTGTCCTAACACTGCCTGTTTCCCTAATCCTTCTGTAAACGTCTTGGAATACTCTCGCGTAAGGTATTCGACGATTGGGAAATCTGTGATGATACAAAGATCGCGCCGCTTGCTCATTTCCCTGACACTCTCCATAGAGGAAAATTATGTCTGCATATTCTTCGTTCGTGAACTCAGGCATTTCGAAATTCTTTTCTAAATTTTAGTGACACCTTGTTCTTTTACAAATTTAACTAAAACTGATAAAAATATGAAGTATGGTTTGCTTTTATAGGCTTTTCATTTTGTTAGGTAACCCATTAAAAAGTGCAAAGTGCTGCACCTAGTTGTGTTGAAACTCATTTTAATTTAATTCATTTTCTCGATAATTTTAATACTACCTAAAGGACATTCATTGATAATTTAAATAGTAATTAAAGGACACAAAGAATATTTCAGTTTAACAACATTTCAGGTAGTTTTTTTAGAACGAGGGTTGGTTTATGGCATATTTTATTTTTAAGCCATATGTATTTTCGCTTATTACCTGGAAAACGGGAAAACCTAAGTCATAAGTATGTGTGCATCTTTTGTAGGCAATAATATGGCACATAAAAAACCAACATTAAAATGACATTTTTATAATGCGTTTTCTTGAGAAAAACTACATTGATCACAGAATTTTGAGGGTCAAAGTATCAAAAATTTGTGGTCTGAAGGAAATACCTCAGGATTGGGTACAGGTACAATACGGACTATTACACTAAATGAAAGATAATTTGATTCCCTAAAAAACAAGTTATAACACTTTGAAATGCGATTATTGGTTTTCAAGATATAGCGTTTTGAGTGAGTGAGGGTACAGGTCCGAAGGACTTTTCTTGATCACCCTGTATCTCCGTGGATATTGAAAATTGGCCATCTCCGTAGAACAATTTTTTGCTCGAAATATATCCAGGAATAACCCCTTACAAGGTTATGTACGGAGTACCAAACACCCTGTATACACCAAAAAATTCAAACTTAACGGTTTCAACTCTGATACGCATCTGCCAGACTCCTGGATACAGTGACTCTAGTCTACACTGTCTACACACTTCACTGAACTTTGATCGTTAAAATTCATCATTTTTGTACTAATTGTTTTAGAACGCGCCATTTTGTACTAAAATAGCCAAATGCCGACTCCCAATTCCGAGGAAGTTGCTCAGTTATACAGTGACTCTAATCGCTTGCTGGAAAATAGTAGAGTCACTGAGAAACTCGATTTTAGGATGGCAGATGCTTTCCAGGGTTGAAACCGTTAAGTTTAAATTTTTTGGTATACACATATAAATATTCGTTCATCAAGCTACGGAAACTGCAGCGTGCTGGCCATGTAGAGCGAATAGAAGATCCCTAAAAGGCAAAGCGAGTGGTAACAGACCAGTGGGCGAGCCATGCAAGCGATAGGAAGTGGATGGAGATAGCAAAACTATCTTAAAAAAACTGCCAACAAGTCGGGCGAAACTTAATTATTCTTGGGACAAGTTGCAAATGAGTGGAAAGTCAATATGCAGGTTAGAGTGGTTAGGGAAGACTAAGTGAATGGGAGTTCTTGGGCAGGGCTGTTGTCAATTTAACAATGTTTCATTCGTTTTTGCAAGTTTAGGTTTTTATGAGGGGAGGGGTAATGGATGCTAGTAGCTTTTTAATTGATTGCATGAATCACGTCCAATATTCTCTGTATAGAATGTCAGTTTCATAGACGAAGTTGCATAGAATTTTCATAAAATTTGGTGTATTTTACATTCACGAAATTGAACATTGTATGGGAGGGGGCAGAGCGGGTAAGGGAATCATGAAATTTGTGATGCAGTTGTTGGTTATTAGTTGATTAAATGAAATTGGTCGAATTCATACTTTTTTATGGGAGGGGTGGAAGGGCAGGTGCGATCTCAAAACTTTTGACGCAGAGCCCTAAAAAATTAAAAATTACTTAAAATTTTCGACATTTTTGCTTACCACCTCTCTCCCCTTACACCTCAACTTAAAATTTTTACCAAAATTAACGACTATGTAGTTCTACAATCTGACAAATTTTCGATTTGGTACCTGAACTCAGTTTTGAGATATAAGGATTTGTAATTTTAAAAAGTGCGCCCCCCTGACCCTCCCCCTCACAATAATTAGCCACTCTCTAAGCTGATTCTGGTGGAGCTATATACCACCTTAATGGTCCCAAAATATGAATTTTTTACAATAAGTAATTTCGAAGACATAATCATATGAAAAAAAATTCGGCCGACAATTTGTTTTTAGCCCCCTCCCCTTTTCGGACGCCGATGGGTACAAAAATTTAATTATTTTTAAAGTTTGTCCCACAATCCTCTTCATACCTCTGCTGATTTTCAGCTTCCTATCTGCATCCGTGGTGGAGATATTAGCAAGTGAAGTTTTCGACTCTTTCTCTCCCCGCCGCCCCCTCCCAACTGATATTCCTCAAAATTTAGATAATGGAGCTCACTTACCCAAAAATCAATCCACCCAAAAACAACATTCTACCTTTAACGGTCTCGGATTTTTTTTTGCATTTTTAGGCTGAAGCGCGAAAAAAAATTTCAGGGTAGCAAATTTTTTTTACGAGAGAAGTGCACTGTGTTCTACAGGGAAAAAACATCCCCAAAGCAGAAGAAAGCTACATGCTTGCGCTAGGCATGATCTAGCAGTTGATGTAGTAAGAATCGAGATTACCGGTATTCTTGGTAAATAGTAGCGTAGTGATTTCAATTTACAGAATAAAACCTCACGATGTCTAATGGCGCAAGCTGGCTGAGATTCCCAAATACGAACCCGACAGCGTGAAGGTACTTTTTTGTAGAGCGAAAGCGCATTTCGATGGTTGGAATCCGGTCGAGGCTCGCAAGGATTTCGAATACTGCATAGATTTCAATAGGGCACTTACACCAAGCATAACCAAAGAACTGCAGTTGTTCAACGATGACATCCGAAAAAGTGATCATCATCATCAATGACGCTACAGCATAATTCGGCCTACAGTATGCTTCGTCTCCTGAATATTAGATCCGTTGTTGATTGCCCGGCTTTGAATCCACCTTAGTATGCTCCAATTATGTTTTCGACATAGGGTTTAATCCGGAACGGGATGGTGATTTTATTAGATGTGCACAGCAATGATATCTCAATAGTTTTCGCAGCAGAGTTTATCGTCCATTTTGTTTATTGGACATATAATGCTCGTACGCCAATCATCAGGTAGTGTTTGTGTCGACACCATAGTGTGCATTTTCCTAGCATTGCAGTCACCACCGCACGGCAAGCTGTAATTTTCAGTAGTGGTTGATGATTGCTTTGGCTTAGTCAACTTTTAGAAATATTACGCCCATCTTGTTTTTATCTCTTCCGTTTCGCTAATATCTCGTGCTGTGTCCTTACAAAGGCTCTTTTTCGGTTGAAATCTTCGTTTCTGCTTTTTAAGTAGAGCGTACCGCTCTTGTGTTGTTTGATTTCCAATCTTCATCCATTTGGCATAATTCATCATTGAGATACATCGTTTTCTTTTTTCTACAAGTTTTTTTTCGCAAATTGTTGACGCCCGCCAAATATGTATTTCTTGACTCTCCTTGGTCATTCAGTAAATTGTTTGCAAGCTGCTTCCAAAGGCCTTTCTTACCAATAGTTATGCTACTTATTATTTGTAGGAACTCTCTGAAATCCTCTGAGTCATCATTCAAACTACGAGGTGTTATAGTTAGCGACTAATTTCTGGAAATAATTTTGCAAAACCACTTGTGTAGAATTTGCAATATAAAGAGTTTGGTCATTCCAAGCAATCGAGAGAAATTGGAGTTCTGAGCTAACATCGGGAGGGATGAGAGCGACGCTTGTTGAAACACGTATTTCAAATGAAATTATTCTAATCGGGTGCAAATTTAAAGTAATTATTAGGGTTAGATTGATAGCTAAGTAAGGTTCTGGTATGATCGTGTTTGACGTCAGCAGACGGCAAATTATATTTCTGCTGTATTGTTTCGGGAACCTTAAAGATTTTATTATGATTTAGGCTTTATGTAATATTTTTAAACAAGTGAGGTGCACCAGGAAAAAATGCATCTTTCGTGAACTCTCAACGGCATGTTGTACGTAACATTCAATGTTGCCTTTCTTGTAGTTCAACCCAACAGCGTTTCACATTTGAATATTTAATGGTCACATATCTGATATGACGAAGTGAATGCGAAGACCTATTTGTTCCGCTTTGGTTATTGCTTCTGAAATCATTCCGTGCAAATGAGAACCAGTTGTTCCATTACCAGTGAGATTGTAACCAACAACCTGTTGCCATCTACCATTTTGATTTACTAACAAAACAACCAAAGCGTTTCCTGCTGCAGACTATGTTTGAGGCATTGTTACATTACATGTATCAAATTCATTTCCTTTCTCTACTTTCATCTCGTCTACATAAATGCCGCAATCCTTTCCTATATCCTCGAAAGTGCTGGCGGTAATTTCTAAAAATTTAAAAATGTCTCGGTTAATGCCTGCCTCGATTTTAAAACTATCTATTTTTTTCTTAGCGTCCTTTGAGAGGATAATGGGTAATTTTGCTTACGAAAAAAGCTGTATCCGCGACTACCACATGAAAATTTAATTTGAAACGCTTAATGTATTGATCTATGCGCCCAGTTAACCCTTTGAACACCTTTCAAGAAATCGAGTTCGTCAGTACCAAACAAGTTCCTTGAAAAGGGTTTGGTTGGTTTTTCCTTTTAAGGCAAATATATTTGTTTGTATAGATATTTTCAAGCTTCAGGTGGCTTTCGACAACAGTATCTTTATTGTCTAGCTGAATTTCTAACAAAATTAATTTGACATTTAAAGCCTTAGTCTATTTTTAACTCTTTTCTAGCTCTAATTTTAAAACCATGACGGTTTTCTCATTATCCATATTATCAGGTTCAGATATGGTTGGTTTTGATGGTGTGGTATACAGAAGTGATGATCATATTTCCAACAGAGGATTCATATATCCTATGATGGTGAAGATTGTAACGTTGAATGAATGATTCCATCTTGACTAAAATCATCCACAAAGTGCGTATTATTATCACTGATGAAAGGAATTAGTGGTGAAAATAGTGAAGGAATTCCTTCACTGAACGAATCAATAAAGTTCAGATAAGTTTGAGGGAAAAGAGGAGTTTCTGGAGATGGTGAAGGGAATGCCAGACTTACCTCATTCGTTGGATTGGACTCCAAAAGAAACTTCTTTCTTTTTGTCGACGATGACTTCGCAAGAAATACAGTCGGTATAGCACTTTTATGCAGAAAGGTACGACCATATGCCTCTCGAAAACAATCTTCTGTAAAATGTTCCGGACATAGAAGCGAATTTTTGGTAGGAGTCCAATCCGCGCGTTTCAACGCTTTTCCCCACAAATGTCGCCGTTTGCTCTCCACAGGAAAACAGAACATTCGATATCCTTTGCTTTTAGAATTGGTACATCCTACAGCGCTGCATGCCATTTTTGCTGATCAAAACTTGCTTAAAAAAATTAAAAAAAATATGTATCTCGAATATTAGCATTATTAAAAAATTATGCTGTGGTCATGCGATTTAACAGACTTTTCTACATTTTATATGTTCTTACTACATACATAGAAAGGATGCCGATACGCCTTAAAAATTATAATGAAAACTTTTTGATTACTTCCAAAATTTGTCCCCAACCCCGTTTACCTCTCTGCTTTTACCTGAAAATAATATTTGGTTAATTCGGACGACCACAACAAAATTAATAGAGAATAATCCACGTATCATGCAAAGGGTAATATACACATATCAATTTATCGACAGACGCTTTCTCGGCGGTTTTATGTTTACCGCACATGAGAATAGATCTCGTCAACAGTTGACAGCAAACAGCTATGATCTTTGGCAATTAGAAGAACGAACGTCGGTGAAATTCGTTTCTCGGCTTACTGTAGTACTCTGAGACCCAATCTAAGAAAATCATCAATCATTTGGTATACAGATGGTTACAAACGGAGCAAAGGATATGCTTGAGTTTTTGGAGAACATCTCAGCACTAGTATCTACGCTAGTATGCTTGAATTTTCTACAGTTTTCCAAGCTGAAACACATGCAAAAGAACCATGTATTCGGGAGAATATAAACAGAACATACAGAAATCAAGTCATTTATATTTTCTCTGACATTAAGGCAGCAATTCTAGCGTGACAATAATCTCAAAAACGACCAAAGCTCGTGTAGGAATGACTTCAAGTACTAATAGAACTAAAGAATTTGAACAGAGCAACCCTCTTCTGGATCCAGAGACCCAGTGGGTAATATGGATAATGAACAAACTAATTCATTGACCAAGAAAGGATCCGAATCTGATTTCGAAGGTCCTCGTTCTTTTTGCGGAATACCACTCAGTACTGTAAAAATAAATATCCAAATGTGGCTAAAATCACAGTGTGCTATTTATGGGGACGATACGTCATTGACGTGTATGGCAGGATTACTACATTTTCCATTAAAGCAAACCTTGGAATTTGGCTTGAATGGTTTGTAGCTTTGGGAGACGAAGAATTTCATACCCAACAAAATGATCTCATTTGCTGCGGGAGAAGCATAATCAACACCTTTTTTGAAGCATATTGATCAATCAAATGAGTAATGCTACCGGGAAAAGGCCATAAAATTATAATATGACTGGGTCGAATACATTAAGCGGCAAGATGAGGAGGATAAAACTCGTTACTGGATGGACTCTCTTTGAATATAAAAATTATTTTCTTCCTTAAATATTATTTCAATTATGATACTAATACAAGACTTTCCTCGAACGAATGATTTAAAAATATGTTCCAATTATCTAACAGTGGGAGATAAATTTCACTGCCATTCCAATGCAACAATTACAATTGTTCATGTAAGGTGGATCGGAACTTCTTGCGAATTGTCTGCAAAATAAAAGATGTTCTTAAATAACTGACTTCATTCACTTTATGTGTTCTAATACGTACGGCAAAGGGTTTAATCGTAGCTGAGCTGAGCATTAGCGGATCGTATCGAAATAGACTTTTAGTATCCTTTGGTGCTTGCACCGTAAGAGAAAAGCTGTGCTGCAAAAAACTTGACCTATGAGAAGCTGCGCCTGCAAAACGCTTGATCTACAGAAAGCTGCGCAGACACAGTCCAGGTAGTATTATGTATCACAAAATTATTTGTACCATGAAAAAAATCCCAATCTTCAATTTAAGCCATGTTTAAAGGAAAGGAAGCGGCTAATGTCCTTAAAATACACAATAATAAAGTTAACGCAATTTATTTAAAGCTAGGGTATAGCCTTGTATGTAGTGTATTGGTCTAGTAATGCGAAGGTCGTGAGTTCAAATCCCAACATATAATTCCAGCACATTGCCTGCTTGGATATACCTTGGTTACCTCAATCTAAGAAAATGAAAAATTCGTAGAAAGAGGGTTGTGCGAAGGGCTAACAACCCTTCCACGATAAGTAATGAAAAATGTTAAGGAATCTGAATATCAGGAGGCCAAGGTCCGATTTGGGCTGTAGCGCCATTGTAGAATAGAATAGAATTTATTTAAAGCAAAGGAATTAAATGCAAAAAAACATTTTAAAAAAATTATTTGTACCATTGAAATTTATTCACAAAATTATTTGTACCCCATGGTAACACTATTATTTCTGAGAAAATATGTGACAGCCGTTAGTTATTTCAACTGAAATCAGTAAGGTATTAACTTCTTAATTGTTGTTCATGCTTAATACAAGTGTGACGATTAAACATTGTGTGAAAATGCCGAAAGTGCGAGAGCTGTCATTCCAGGATAAAGTATATATAATTAGTCAGTACAGAGCAGGGGCTACTTTAACTAATATAGCAAAACAATTTAAGTATCATATAAATACCGTTTTGTATCAAGTTCGGAAATTAAATAATACAAAAACTTTGAAAACGGCACCCGGTAGGGGCAGAAAGCGTGTTACATCCATTAGAGAAGAATGGGAAATCGTTGGAACGGTGACAAAAGATGACTCAATTCCAATTAAAATATTTCTTCAAAATGTTAACTTGCACCGTGAGCACAAAATAAGTCATATGACGATTCGACGGAGGTTGGAGGAAGCGAATAAAAAATGTTGTGTAAGAAAATAGGTATACTTTATATCGGAACAAAATAAAGTTCGCAGACTGAAATTTGCAAAAGAATATATTGATAAACCCTTAGACTTCTTGAAAACCATTCTGTGGACAGATAAGTCAGCATTTTCGGTAGATGGATCATATGGCAAAGAATAGTATCGTACCACTCCTGCCTAAATAAAAAAACAACAGGGAACCATTCCGTTTCGCCTGAACAATGGCGGAAAAATAATGGTTTGGGGCTGTATGGCATACAATGGTATAGGGAAACTGGTTAACTAAAAGGATAAGTTACCCAGTTCGTTTATTTGGCAACTGTTAATGATAACGCCTTCCAGTCAGCAAAGGCTTTGATTGGGGAGGATTTCATACTGCAGCAAGATAATGCTCCTATTCGCAAAGGTCATCAAATTACTTTATTTTTTAACAAAATTCAACAAGAGCATCTACCTTGGCCTCCTCAGAGCCCGGATTTGAATGTGATTGAGAACCTTTGGCATTACGTAAAGCAACAAATCAAACATGAAATCGGACAATCGCAACGAGCTGCCTGCAATGAAATAATTGAAATTTGGAATAATATTCCCAAGGAAATAACGATGAAATTAGTGGAATCAGTAATAATCGAAGCACAGCTGTCAAATGTCAAGCTAATTGGTTTTTCGTTCGCTCCGCTTTTATTTTAAAGTAAAGTAATCCTAAACCTACGAAAGTCATCAAAATAGTAGTTTTTCAATTGTTTACAAGTATATAAGAACTCTGACCATAAAATTTCAACGCTAGAGGTTTCATCGTGAAGGAAAACGTACGGAAAAATGTCGACATCAGCCTACGAAATAAGGAATAACAAGTCCAAGGTAATTCTTCACGCTGGCCAACTCCCACCAAATTCTTCAACTTCGACATCAAAGTTGGAAAAAACAATAGATTCCTTCAGTAAGCAGCTTGAAATGATGCAAAATTCCATCGAATGACTTAAAAATTAATTCCGATCATTCGAGGATAGGATTTGGGCCAAAATAGTAGACAAATTCACGACACTACACAACAAGGTTAATGAAATGTCAAAAACTGTATCTGCATTTGATGAAAGGATTGAAAAAATCGAGCGTAATTTAATTGCGACCGAAGTTCTTATGACCGGACTCCCCGAGGTGCGGAATGAGGACGTCAACACCACAATATTCAACCACTTTTGTTCATTGCGTAAACTGCGTTGTACCTTTCAACCAAATACTGCAGTTCCAAGCAAAAACAAAAAAGAAAGCACGAGATCAAAACACTATGCTGATCAAATTTAACAACACGTCTGATAAAAATAAATTTCTTCGATGCACATTTGCGAAACTAAAGACGGCAAAGCAGCTCACTTTAAGAGACGTTGGCTTAAACGACGATTCGCCCGTTTTTGTTTCTGAAAATTTAACACCGAAAAACTATAAGCTGCGACGTCTTGCCGATAGATTGAAGAAACAACAAAAACTACATTCCGTACTTATCAGAAATGGTCAAGTACTTATAAAATTGGGACCCGATGACAAGGAAATACTTGTTACCTGCGAAGATGAACTGTTAAGAGCGGCAGCTGATCCTATAGATCAACGAAACGAGTCAAGTTAGAATTTCAGCCAAGCAAGAATTAATTAACGCGATTTCTATTACTATTGTACTACTTTTTGAATTACTTTTCTTTCACTTATTTCTATCATTATTAATATTTTTTTTCTTTATTTATCCGTTTGCCCTAGTTATTTAAAAATACATTTTATTTAATAACATACTATTTAAGATACTAAGTCGCTTATTACTTTTACAACTTTTTAAACATTTACTATCATTTGCATCTGATATAAATAATGAATTTAGAGGATTTTAAAAGCAATAATACAGTTCTAGTGGAGAATTTGGATGATTTGAAGTTAGTTAACATTAACATTTTACACATTAACATTCGAAGCATAAATAGAAACTTTGATGAATTATTATGCATGCTAGCCAGCGTGAACATAAAAATACATGTTCTTATACTCGGGGAAACTTGATTGAAGGAGAGTAATGATCTGTACAATATTGAGGGGTATAATAGTTTATTTTACAATGCATTAAGTAATAAAAACGACGGTATAGTAATTTATGTTGACAATACGCTTCTAGTAACAAATATAGTGGGAAATGTCTTGCATGGTATAAGTAGTTGTAGTTTTGATTTATCGATAGACAAAAATAAAACTCTAACAGTTGCTTTATACTGCTTACCGTCAATAAATAAACATAATTTCATTTATGTTCTTGATGAATACTTACAAAGCGTGAAATCGTTACGAAATCACGCTTTGATTGGTGACTTCAATATAGATATTCTTTCGGATAGGCCTACACGAACAGCTCATGATTTTCATACTACTTTAAGCTCTTTTGGTTATTTATCGACAATAAATGAATATACACGAGTAACTGATACGTCAAATACTTGCATTGACCATGTACACCTAAAATCATCTGATATAAACACATTTATTGCCTACGTTTTGAAAAATGATTTAACTGATCACTATCCGGTGGGTTTATCGATACCTGTAAGGAAAGAGGGAATTAAAGAAGACACTAATTATACTCATTCAACTGTTAATCAGGATGAACTAGTAAGAGCAGCTGCAATTAAAGACTGGAACGATATTCTTATGACCAGTGAACCAAGCATAGCCTTGAGTAGTTTCATGATTAAATTAGATGAATGTAGTATACGGTCTTGCCAAAAGCCCAAATTTCTCAATCTCAGAAAGAATAAGAAAATTAAACCCTGGATTACAGCTGGACTCTTAGTGTGTTTACGAAAACGTACAAAACTTTATAAACAAATGGTTACAAGTCCTGGAGATGTAACTTTAGTCAGCACATGTAAAAAGTATAGAAACTTCCTAACAACACTTATTAGATGAGCAAGGGATGATTACTACAAATTAAGAATAAAAGAAGCTCATAATGTATCCAAGCTTTGGGGAGTTGTTAAAAATTGTTTAGGTAAGCAACAAAATCGTAGAGTAAAAGTGGACTCAATTGCCACTGACAATGAAACTATTTATTTTAAGGATGATGCTGAAGCCATATGCGAGAAATTTAATGAATTTTATGTCTCAACTGGCAAAAAGCTTGCACAGAAGATAGAAAATACCTGCCAATGCACTAACAAAATATTTAATCAAATACGAGTACCTCGTGTAAGAGAGAACCTGTTTTTTGTCCAAGCAACTGAAAATGAAGTTAAAGACACCATTCAGAAGCTCAAGGGTACAAATGCTACAGGTCCTGATAATATATATATCGACTAGCTCTGTCAAACTCATAAAGCAATATACTAGTAAGCCATTAGCTCATGTTTTCAACCTATGTTTGACAAATGGATGTTTTCCTGATAGTTTGAAAGAATCGCTAGTAATTCCTATTTATAAAACTGGAGCAAAAAATATTATGTCTAATTACAGGCCCATATCTCTCTTACCAGTAATCTCATAAATACTGGAAAAATGTATCAAAGCAAGATTGATAAATTTCCTTGAGAAGCATAATGTATTAGCAAAAATCAATATGGTTTTCGCACTAACTTAAGTACAAATGATGCAATCTATAAACTAACGGAAACAATATATAAAAATCTTGAGGATGGTCGGAAAACTATTGCAGTATTTTTAAATCTACAGAAAGCTTTCGATACCGTGCATCATTCTACCCTCTTATATAAATTAGAATTGATGGGACTTCGAAGAAAGCCTGTAGATCCCATACGTAGCTATCTATCTAACCGAAAGCAAAGGGTTGAAATACAAGGGACAGTCAGTTCTGCGAAAATCACTGATTACGGTGTTCCTCAGGGTAGTGTTCTGGGCTCACTTTTATTTATATTGTACATTAATGATATGTTCAACATCAACGATCCTGTGGATGACCTGATCGCTTTTCCAGACGATACTGTAATGTATGTGAGTGACTTCACATGGAAGGAAACCTATCAAAAAGCATCGGCTGCGGTTAATAAACTGAAAAGATGGCTTGATACAAATAGGTTGACAGTAAATATTGATAAATCAAAATATATGCATTTTAGTGCAAACAGAAAGGGAGTTCCATCAACTAAGTTGAAGCTCACAGTCCACTCCTGTAATTGCGATTTGCACAACACCTGTTCCTGCAGTTCACAATTTGAAGTGGCCACATCTATAAAATACCTAGGAATAATTATAGACAATAATCTGACATGGAGAAATCAGGCAAATTCTGTCTCTCAAAAACTTCGAAATATTCTTCCTAGTATCCGTCAGTTAAGGAATATTATGAATATTGTGACACTGAAATCAATATACCATGCTCTATTTGAAAGTGTACTTCAATATGGTATTTTTGGATGGGGTGGTGCGTGTAAAACTAATTTGTACCCTATCAGTATTGTTTCATCGTCAATGGCGCGACAGCCCAAATCGGGCCCTGGCCTCCTGAAGTCGTCGCCTCCAATCGTCTCGATCCAAAGACCGCGTCCTCCAGCTGCTAATTTTTAGAATGGCTTTGCTGTCTTCATCAACCGAGTCTTCCCATCGCTTGCGTGGTTTGCCTACTGGCCGATTACCACTCGTTTTGCCTTTAAGAGCACGTTTGGGGATTCTTCTGTCTTCCATTCGCTCTACGTGGCCAGCCCACTGCAGTTTACGTAACTTGATGAACGTTGAAGCTTCTGGCTCGTCGTAGAGTTGATACAACTCATGGTTATATCTTATTCGCCATTCCGTTCCTTCCTTCACAGGTCCCAAAATTCTTCGGAGGACCTTTCTTTCGAATGCGTTAACTGCTTTTTCGGAAGTTCGCGTTAATGTCCACGTCTCGCTGCCATAACAGAGCACAGGTCGTATAATAGTTTTATAAATCCGCAGCTTATTGTTCCTGTGCACTTTCTTGGATTTCATTATTGGAAGTACCGAATAATACGTCTTATTTGCTAGTATTATCCGTCGTTTGATTTCGTCTGTTTCATTACCGTCCTTTGCTAGATTAGCCCCAAGATACATGAAGTTGTCCACACTCTCCAAATTATATTCCGCAACTGTTATGTTTTGTCTGATTGGCGTTCTTCTTCTTGTTTGCGTCATTACTTTTGTTTTGCTTTCATTAATGCGCAACCCGACTTCTTTTGCGGCGGAGTCAAGATTGACAAATACCTCCTTAGCACTAGGGAAGGATCTTGCTAGAATGTTAATGTCGTCAGCGTATGCTACTAGTTGGGTGGACTTGAATAGTAGTGTCCCGTTGGTGTCGACTGGGATTTTTCGGACACCATACTCTAGTGCCAAGTTGAAAAGCATAGGAGCTAGACCATCTCCCTGCTTTAAACCACATTCCGTTCGAAAGCTGGTTGTGGAATCGGTTTGTATTCTCACTTGGGATTCAGTGTTCGTCATTGTGAGTCTTGTTAGTCGGACTAGTTTTGGAGGAATTCCAAAGTCAAGCATGATTTGGTACAGTACGCTCCTGTCGATACTGTCGTATGCTTGTTTAAAATCTACGAATATTTGGTGCACGTCTGTGTTATATTCCCAGCATTTCTCAAGCACCTGTTTCACCGAGAATATCTGGTCTGTTGTAGATCGTCCGGTTCTGAATCCGCCTTGGTATTCGCCAATTATTTGATTAGTATAGGGCTTAAGACAACGTTCAATTATTTTTGTCAGTATTTTATAGGACGTACACAGCAATGATATACCTCTGTAGTTCTCACAGCAGAGTTTGTCTCCTTTCTTGTAAATTGGACATATAATGCTTTTCCGCCAGTCGTCGGGTATGATTTCCTCTGTCCAAATTTTGCATATCATGCTGTGCAGTATTTCAGCGACACAGTTTCCACCGTTTTTCAGAAGTTCAACTGGTATTTCGTCAATTCCCGGCGCTTTGTTTCGTTTTTGGTCACATAGGGCTGCTTTGATTTCAGGAAGCGTGGGTGGTGTCGATGATGGTTCATCTTCGTCAGTTGAGGCTTGAATTGAAATGTTGTCTGTCGTTATCGGTGCTACTGGGATGGGATTCAAAAGATGTTCGAAGTATGAAGCCCATCTCCTTTTGATTTCTTCTGTGTCGCTGATGATATTGCCCTCTGCGTCTTTGCAGAGACTGGTTTTTGGTTTATATCCCTTTTTCAAGTCTTTTACTATGGCGTATGCGTCCCGCGTATTATTTTTTCTCATGTCGTCGTCCATTTTTTGTATCTTGTCATTGTGGTACTTCCTTTGTTTTCGTCTGCAGGTCTTTTTCGCATATCGCCTAAGCTCTTCATATCTTTCTTTTTTGGCTCGTGTTGGTCGTTCAGTAAAAATTTTGTAAGCTTCATTCTTTCTATCTATTGCGTCGCGACATTCTTGGTCGAACCAATCATTACTTTTTCGCCGTGCTTGATATCCTAATACCTCTTCCGCGGAGGATTTGATGCCGTCTCGTATTTTCATCCACGCATTATCCACTGGCATATTTTGGATATTTTCATATATTGGTGTCAGGTGTTTATTACATGCTAGCATGTAAGCCTGCGCCACCGTTTCGTCGTTAAGCTTGTCGACATTGAATTTGCGAGCTCTACTCGTTTTCGAATACCCACGACAAGCTATTTTGCATCGATACTTAGCTCTAACTAGATAGTGATCAGAGTCACAATTCGCACCGCGGAGAGTTCGTACATCAAGTATGCTGGAAGCAGCCCTTTTCTCAATAAGAACGTGGTCTATTTGGTTGAAGGTGTGACCATCTGGTGATGCCCACGTTCGTTTGTGAATATCGCGATGTGGGAAGCACGTAGAGCTTACTATGATATTTTTGCTGCTTGCGAAATCAATAAGACGTTGGCCATTGTCGTTGGTTATGTCATGGAGACTGTGCCCTCCTGTTGTTCCTCTATGAGCCTCCTCCTTTCCGACTTTTGCATTAAAATCCCCTAAGACAATTTTTAGGTCATTCGAGGGCAGTGAGTCATAGGTTGTCTCTAGGGTGGCATAAAATTCGTCTTTAGTTACATCGTCCTTGTCTTCTGTTGGTGCGTGAACGTTGATCAACCAAGTGGTGAAAAATTTAGTCTTTATTCGAATTGCACACAATCTTTCACTTATTGGTTTGAAGCTCGTGACCTGCTGTCTAAATTTTTTGTCAACGACAAAAGCGACTCTAAACTCTCTGCTTCCCGACAATTTTCCACTTGGATAGATTGTGTGTGATCTCATGTCCATGATTTCGTTTCATGGATGGCAGTTATGTTGATGTTGTGTTTTGCCACTTCGAGAAACTCTTTCAGAGCTCCTGTCCTAAATAAGGATCGAACATTCCAAGATCCAATAGAGTAGTCCATTTTTCGTTTGCGGGGTCGTTGCCGTTGAGTCCATCCTTTCCGAGGCTGTTCTTCAGGATTCTGGACAGTGTTCTTTTTCCGGTGATGAGTTGTCGGCGCCTCGCCCAACCCCCGACCTGGAGGACCGGTCCTACTTATTTATTACACCCTAGTAGAAAAAGGGTGGGAGTTTTGAGCTAAATATGACATGCTGGAGTTCTCACAGCTATGCTGCAAGTCCAACTATGTCATATTTTTTGCCTACTTCCTGAGACGCACTGGTGTTACTGGCCATTCAGGTTAACTCCATGTACCCTCCTCCTTTCTCAACTCGGGCTTGGGACCGTCTATGGCGGAGTATTGTTTAGCAGCTATTAAACAAATTCTTAGAAAGCCAACTAGATATTCGGCGCACCAACCATTCTCAGAACTAAAAGTTCTAGATATGAATATGCTATTTAAAAAGGTAGTTCTTCTCCACGCACATAGAACACAAGCTTTTCAACTCTGCGATCATGGTCCGACCTACAACACAAGATTTCGTGAAGATTTAAAGAAACTAACTGCAAAGTTAAGCTAACAAAGACACAGCAACATGCATCGTATTTACTAACAAAGTACTTTAATGAACTTCCACTTGACATCAAATCTAGTATAAATAGTTCCACCTTTAAAGTAAAATTAAAAAACTGGTTTCTCGCTTGGAATTCACTAAACTAAACTAATATAATATAAGTTTGCGCTCAAAAATTAAAGACAAACAATGGTAAATTAACAAGTGGATCAGTATTCTTAGTTGTTTAATTTGCATAACAAACATATTTTTTTTTTCTATTTTTCATACTATTCATTTTAACTTCTTATTTTATTTATTACTTTTTTTTCATTAAATTATTTTCTCACTTATTATTTTTTTTTACTCACTCTACTTTAAGTTAAGTCGAAACAAAACGCTTAACACAAGCCTGCTTATAAAGCTTTAAGAATTATGTACGAAATAATGTATTTAGTATTATATGAAAATAAAAAAATCCAAAAAAAAAAAATGGAAAGGGAAAAAAAGAATGACTTTTTCTTTTCATTTCTGGTATTTTCCAGTATTATTATATGAAGTACAAATAATTTTGTGAATAAATTTCAATGGTACAAATAATTTTGTAAAAATGTTTTTTGTGTGTAATTCCTTTTCTTTAAATAAATTGCGTTGACTTTATTATTGGGTATTTTAAGGACATTAGTCGCTTCCTTTCCCTCCAAACATATTTATACTCTAGATGGAATCTGAGAGTATTATAAGTTCGCTCTAAGGTTTGTAACGCCAAGAAATAAGGCTCGGAGAAAAAAATGATGAATACAGAAGTTAATATTATCACTCAAAAATTTCAAAACCGGATGTCCGTCCGTCCGTCCGTCCGTCCGTCCGTCCGTCCGTCCGTCTGTCCGTCCGTCCGTGCGCTCTCTAGCTTGAGAACGCGTTGAGCTAGAAAGTTCAAATTTTGTACACGTCGTTTTTGACAAAAAAGTAAGGTCAAGTTCGTGAACGGGCCAAATCGCTCCACCCCTTCTACCCCCTCCCATACAAAATGACACAATTACGCAATTTGACAATAAACGGATTTGCTCAAAAAGTATAAAAGTTATTGGCCTGAAATTCAGAATTTATTACTTTTATGATAATATCAATCTATCATATAAAAATTGTGCGTGTCCTCCCCCTCCTTCTACCACCTCCCATACAAACTGTACTTATCATGAATTACTCTAAGCCAATTTCCTCAGTGCTTATAAAATTCAGCGAGCTGAAATTGTGCACCAAATACTTATTTAAAATTGTTAGTAAGGTCAAAAAAAATGAGATGATTAACTTCACCCCTTCTACCCCCTCCCATACAAAATGACACAATTTTGCAATTTGACAATAAATGGATTTACTCAAAAAGTATAAAAGCTATTGGTCTCAATTTTGGTGTATATTACTTTTTTAATGATTTAAATCTACAGTACAAAAATTATTTGCTTCCCCCCTTTCCTTCCACCCCCTCCCATACAAACTACACTTTTTCCTGAAATGCTCTAAGCCGATTTTCTCAGAACATATAACATTTGTTGAGCTCATATTTTGTAATAAATATTTAATTAATATTATTACTAAGATGAAAAAAAAAATATTTGATTTGCTTCACTACTTCTATCCTCTCCCATACAATATGACACAGTTTCACAACTTCACAAAAAATCGATTTTCTTGAAAATTATGAATGGCACTAGTCTGAAATTTAAGGGATGCCAATTTTATAATATTCCTAGTTATTTCTGAAAAAATCATCAAAATCCCCCCACTCTTTCTACCACCTCCCATACAAACTGCACATTTTCACTAAATCAAACTCACTAATTTTCTCAGTTCCCATTCAGTTTTTGGAGTAAGCATTTTGTATAAAACATTTTCATAGCTACTTTAGCATGATGTCGAAAAAATTAGTACAATGCTATCATCCCTTCTAACACTCCCCATACAAAATTTCTTGGGATCACAAAAAATTCTATTTCATCTAGAGTATCGTAAGATTGCGCTTTACGCGCAATCGTAGCCCTGTTATGTTTTTCCCTAAAGCTGTTAAGCGACCATTAAACATGGCTTAACTCGAAGATTGGAATTTTTTTCCATGGTACAAATAATTTTGTGATGCATAGTATAACAATTCGAAGGCAATCGCAGAGCTAAAAGAATAACCCAATGGTAGGCAATAAGCATGCTGAGCTTTTTATGCCAAAACATTCGGTTGAAGGAACTTCTGAATATCTGCAATTAAACATAAATCAGACTGGACCCTTAGGGTAGCCTAACTAGACACTGGCTCGGGAAGAATATGCATCTTCTTAGAATTGGACTCTCAGAGGGAAATGTCTGCAGAATATGCAATCAGGAGGGGGAATGTGAACGAAGCACTGGTAAACAAGATTTCTGTATTTCGATCAACGAATGATTCGTGAGCATAACTAAATTTACTATTCCTTTACTTGATATCCAAAGCCTTGCTAACAGGTACGAGACTAGTTGAGGAACTCTGAAACAATATACCGAAGGACATCAAAGCGAATGAAACAATGACAAATCCTTCGAATTAACAATTTTGTCATGGTTCATCGATAAATTGAAAAATCTATCGAATCGAGCGCGAAAAACAACCGAAGGAAAGTATACGCAAACGCATCTGATCACTAAACCCAAGGTTACATACCTTTTTTCTTGTCGAGGAAACGTCGCTGTCGCCAATAAGTTTCCTAGAATTCTGCCATTAGAAAAAGTATCGCAAAAATTAAAATGTTCATCACTTACTTTTCAAATATTGCAGTCGGCAATACTTCGGGAAAATGCTGCGTTACACTATCGTAATTTTTGTTTATTCATTCCTTCACCACATTTTTTAACAAAAATCAATGAAGTTAATACCGCGAGGACGCGCACAACAAAAATTACATTCTTTTAGCTGGTAAATATTAAGAAAAATAAAATCTTCGGCGATTATTATTTCTTCCACAACACGAAATTTTTTGACAGTTGGCATCATTACCAGATCTAAATTTTAAATATTCAGCCGAGTTAGCAACATTTACGCCGAGTTAGCAACATTTAGCTCCGAGTTTTATTTCAATGCGTTTTTTTTTTTGTTTTTTTCATTTTCTGCATTTTAGTTATATGGCTGTAAATCTACGAATAGGAAAACTTGCGTTTCGCTGTGTTTATTTCTGAAATTAGTCAGAAGGGCTTCGCAGAGACCTAAGTTTTGACTAGCCCAGAGCAGAGATACTCGATACACACTAACACTTCTGTCCTAATAGCGTTTGGACAATGCTATACAGTTAGCTAGGGTGTAGCCTAGTAGGTAGCGTGTTGGTCTTGTAATGCGAAGGTCGTGAGTTCAAATCCCGGTCGGCGTAATATATAATTCCAGCACATTGCCTGCTTGGATATACCTTGGTCACCTCAATCTACGAAAATGGAAAATTCGTAGAAAGAGGGTTGTGCGAAAAGCTAACAACTCTTCCACAATTAGTAATAAAAAAATGTTAAGGAACATGAATATCAGGAGGCCAAGGTCCGATTTGGGCTGTAGCGCCATTGCAGAAGAATGCTATACAGTTCAGAATGATCGTTTAGAAGAACAAGAAGGCAACTTAAAAATGTGAAAAACAGCCAAACTTGAGTTTGACCGATTTCAAATATACGGACACGAGCGCAAACTTGCGTTAAAACACAAGTTTTTGAATATAATACTCATCAAAACCGAAAATAAATGTCTTCCCATCGCTTGCGAGGCTTGCTTACTGGCCGGTTACCACTCGCTTTACCTTTAAGAGCACGTTTGGGGATTCTTCTATCTTCCATTCGCTCTACATGGCCAGCCATGCTGCAGTTTACGTAGCTTGATGAACGTTGAAGCTTCTGGCTCGTCGTAGAGTTGATACAACTCATGGTTGTATCTTATTCGCCATTCCGTTCCTTCCTTCACAGGTCCCAAAATTCTTCGGAAGACCTTTCTTTCGAATGCGTTAACTGCTTTTTCGGAAGTTCGCGTTAATTTCCACGTCTCGCTGCCATAACAGAGCACAGGTCGTATAATAGTTTTATAAATCCGTAGCTTTTTGTTCCTATGCACTTTCTTGGATTTCATTATTGGAAGTACCGAATAATACGTTTTATTTGCAAGTATTATCCGTCGTTTGATTTCGTCTGTTTTATTACCGTCCTTTGCTAGATTAGCCCCAAGATATATGAAGTTGTCCACATTCTCCAAATTATATTCCGCAATTGTATTGTTATGTTTTGTCTGATTGGCGTTATCCTTCTTGTTTGCGTCATTAATTTTGTTTTGCTTTCATTAATGCGCAGCCCGACTTCTTTTGCGGTGGAGTCAAGATTGACCCCCTTAGCACTAGGGAAGGATCTTGCTAGGATGTTAATGTCGTCAGCGTATGCTACTAGTTGGGTGGACTTGAATAGTAGTGTCCCGTTGGTGTCGACTGGGATTTTTCGGAAGACATACTCTAGTGCCAAGTTGAAAAGCATAGGAGCTAGACCATCTCCCTGCTTTAAACCACATTCCGTTCGAAAGCTGGTTGTGGAATCGGTTTGTATTCTCACTTGGGATTCAGTGTTCGTCATTGTGAGTCTTCTTAGTCGGACTAGTTTCGGAGGAATTCCAAAGTCAAGGATGATTTGGTACAGTACGCTCCTGTCGATACTGTCGTATGTTTGTTGAAAATCAACGAAGATTTGGTGCACGTCGGTGTTATCTTCCCAGCATTTCTCAAGCACCTGTTTCACCAAGAATATCTGGTCTGTTGTAGATCGTCCGGTTCTGAATCCACCTTGGTATTCGCCAATTATTTCATTAGTGTAGGGCTTAAGACGGCGTTCAATTATTTTTGTCAGTATTTTTTATGACGTACACAACATTGATATACCTCTGTAATTCTCACAGCAGAGTTTGTCTCCTTTCTTGTAAATTAGACAGATAATGCTTTTTCGCCAGTCATCGAGTATGATTTCCGCTGTCAAAAATTTGCATATCATGTTGCGCAGTATTTAAGCGACACAGTTTCCACTGTTTTTCAGAAGTTCAGCTGGTATTTCGTCAATTCCCGGCGCTTTGTTTCGTTTTTGGTCACATAGGGCTGCTTTGATTTCAGCAAGCGTGGGTGGTATCGATGATGGTTCATCTTTGTCAGTTGAGGCTTCAATTGAAATGTTGTCTGTCATCATCGGTGCTACTGGGATGGGATTCGAAAGATGTTCAAAGTAGGAAGCCCATCTCCTTTTGATTCCTTGTGCGTCGCTGATAATATTGACCTCTGCGTCATTGCAGAGACTGGTTTTTGGTTTATATCCTTTTTTTCAAGTCTTTTACTATTTCGTATGCGTCCCGCATTTTATTTTGTCTCATATCGTCGTCCATTTTTTGTATCTTGTCATTAAGGTACTTCCTTTGTTTTCGCCTGCAGGTCGTTTTTGGATATCGCCTAAGCTCGTCATATCTTTCTTTTTTGGCTCGTGTTGGTCGTTCAGTAAAAATTTTGTAAACCTCGTTCTTTCTGTCTATTGCATCGCGGCATTCTTGGTCGAACCAGTCATTAGTTTTTCGCCGTGCTTGATATCCTAAAACCTCTTCTGCGGAGGATTTGATGCCGTCTCGTATTTTCATCCACTCATTCTCCACTGGCATATTTTGGATGTTTGCATGTATTGGTGTCAAGTGTTTATTACATGCTGACATGTAAGCCTCCGCCAGTGTTTCATTTTTAAGCTTGTTGACATTACGCAATTGCAATAATCTAAACAGCAAACAAAACATGATTGTATTAGCGTAAGAATTTTAATAATATCATACATATTATCTTACAAATAAAGTCTTAAATTTAGTCATTATTTTGTTTTTGTAAGTATTTCTACTTATAGAACTATTGAAGCAATCTGAATGCAAATTAAAGTTTTTTATGGCACAAGCAATAGGATCATTCAACATGAAATTAGAAGAATGATTCTCCATTTTCAGAATTCTATTGTTTCGAAGACTAAACCTGTGATCAACAAATATAAAGCGGGAAAGGAGCTCGTCCGAAATTAAATTATAATTAATTAAATCATATATTTCCTTTTTCAGGCTTACATTCAAGAAACCTGCATCCAAATAAAAGAGTCCTTTCCCGTTAATGGAAAGCGAATCTGCACTATCAGGCTTTTGAAACCGAAACCGCTACCCTTTGAAAATAATGACGATTCCGAGACAATGATAAGACGATATGTATCGCTATTCGCAGTTTATCAGACTGCAAACAGTTGTCTCGGAATCCATGGAGTTTGGCTGAATAGTCAAGTAAGTAAAGTCTGACTACATAGCTCCATCAAATGTTCAGGTTCTGTTCTGTCGGAACCGAATGTAGTACACTATTTTGAATCGATTGAAAGATTCAGAAGTTCCAGATGAATACCAACTTCTTCTCTACAATGGCACTACAGCCCAAATCGGGCCTTGGCCTCCGGACCTTCAGGTTCCTTAACATATTTATTTATTGTGGAAGAGTTAGTAGACCTTCGCACAACCCTCTATTTACGAATTTTTCATTTTCGTAGATTGAGGTGAACAAGGTATACCCAAGCAGGCAATGTGCTGGAATTATGCGTCGATCGGGATTTGAACTCACGACTTCCGCATTGTAGACCAAAACGCTACCCACTAGGCTACACCCTAGCTTAGCATGATTACTATTGAAAAAATTACTAAATATGTTCCCTTTTCAGGATTCTTTACAAAAGATCTAGTAACGGCTTATGCAGAGCTGTACTCCAGGGTTAGTAAGACAGAGGTTGTCATCCGCTCAACTTACATCCCCGCTGCACTAAAAAAAGAAAAACCAATTGTCGGCCGAATTTTTATACTCTCTACTCTACAATGGCGCTACAGCCCAAATCGGACCTTGGCCTCCTGATATTCAGGTTCCTTAACATTTTTTATTACTTATTGTGGAAGAGCTGTTAGCCCTTCGCACAACCCTCTTTCTACGAATTTTTCGATTTCGTAGATTGAGGTGACCAAGGTATATCCAAGCAGGCAATGTGTCGGAATTATATATTGCGCCGACCGGGATTTGAACTCACGACCTTCGCATTGTAGACCAACACGCTACTCACTAGGCTACACCCTAAATTCACTAATATTGGAATTCGACAAAAAAAGTGATGGCTCTAGTGTCGGTATCACAACAACCGAATACAGATAAAAACTAGGGGTCCGGCGGTCTGGATATATCAGTTCCCATATGCGCAGTCCTTTTTTGATTCAAGTAATCTATTTCTGCTCGAAAACATTGATCCATATACGACTCTTACCCCCACCAAAAAAAAAAAGGGTTTTACGCCCAATCATAATTTTATTACTTTTTTTTTAAATGGATAATTTTTAATGATGCATTCGAAATATCATAACTGCTCGTTTTGTACTTTTATCCCATTAGGTAAGTCAAATAGAGCACCAATTCCCTTCAATTGCAAGGAGTCGAAAATGCATATCCACCGTTTAATACATATATCCTCCGGTTGAAACATTTCCACCGTTTAATACATATCCACCGTTTAATACATATCCTCCGATTGAAACATTTCCACCGCTATCCTTGACCGAACTCAGTTATCAGGAGTCTTATTTGTTTCGTCTTCATAGAGTCAGACCTGTTTCACAATGAACGTAAAATTTATGTAAGCGCTGTTAGTTGAAGTCTACATGTTTGATCTGACAAGGTTTGCGCGTAGGCTGCGTAAGGCTCATGTTAAAAAAAATGAACGTTACAAGAAATTTGAAAAAAACCGCCTCAAAAATCATCCAGTGCGTATCAATTCACAATCCGAAATTCGACCAGTTCCCATCCAGCCAGGCGAAAAAAATCTGTCAACTTCTTCGCCAGTTTCGCCGCCTTCATTCACGTTCGTTTTTTCCGTTCCGTGTGATAAAAATTTTCGTAGCCGCTTTCAGTTTTTTCCGTTCGTTTACGTTTTTCCGTTGTGAGTTTTTTTCCGTTCGTTCGTCGCGGGTGTTTTTCGTTTTCCACAGTTTTCCTTGGTTTCCTTGCCGGGAAATTCAGGTGAGTTTTCTTCGGGGAAAGAAAAAGAAAAGAAAAGCCGGTTGAGTCATTCTGGTTGGCGTTTTTTTCCCCCTCATCGTTTTTGTCGTCGCCTTTGATTCGGGCACTCTGGATTTTATCAGAGCAGCGGATAATTTTTTTTCGCATTGCTGCGATTTGAAGATTCAAGTTTCCCGATTCTGCGTGGAATTTTCATTGAAAAAAAACGAAGGCGTAGTCCGACAATTGCAGCGCTTGTTTTGTGCTTATTTGGAAGATTTTTCTGACGAGATATGAAAGAAATTTGAATTTCAGATCGACTGGGACTTAGGAGAGAAAAATAAATGTTGTAAACAAAACGATTTGGGTTGTGCCATGCTGTTCCTTTTAGTTTTTTGACGACACGTCAGTCAGAAAATTTCAAGAAAAGCCCCAATTCCAAATTCTCGGGCAGGAAGTTCGCTCAACTTGAGCTCCGGTTAAACCGCGATAAGTTTTCGCTTCTGATAAGAAAATTTGGTGACAGCGTGAGATTAAGGCCCTAGACCTATGCTTGTGCAGTCGACTGTTTTTTTTTCAGACCTTTCTTGAGTGCCGCCCTCACTGGGTAGCTAACGTAAGAATATGCACGATTGTATGAGTGATTGTCATCGTAATTGACTTATCAGCTCTTTCTCCTCCACATAAGATTTTTCGGAATTTTCTTATCGTTTGTGCTTAAATAATTTATCGATGTTTTGAGCTATTTTTGACAAAATACTGCAAAGTTCTTGTATTCAAGTTGAGAGTGCGGCCCAAGGAAATAGAACCATACACAGTTACTTATTTGGTTTGGACCGCGTCGATAACATTTCAAATGTGTGAACCGCATACTTGGCCCTAAAAATAAGCACAAAAAGTAAACAGAAAAGAAGACATAAACCAGGTGTGCACTGAAAGACACTTTAGGAAAGTGCTGGGTCGAGTTCTCAAAACAGCGTTTGAATCTTGTCGAATTGGGTAGGTGGTTTGGGCATTAAAGTCTTTCATATTTGGATCAAAAAACCCGAGAACTTTTTCATTGGAACGTATGACCTAGCGAGGTTCCGTTGTTGAGTGAAAGAAATCCACTGGTTCCCTAGGTGCTTCGGAAGGTTTTCGTCCCAATTTAGATTGAAATTTGTGGTAAAACTTTCAAGAAAGATTTTAGCTGCGACTGAGTTCAAGAATCTAGCTGGATAATTTTCGAGATGTCAGTTCGCCACGACTGAAACCATTCCGTCTTCAAAGTATTGATAACCGTACGGTTAAAAAACGACGTCGAGTGTGACTGGTGAGCGTTGAGAATCGCTAGAGTAAAAAAACAGAGGACACAGCTCCTCCACCTGCTCGAAAAGTGAAGCTCAGGATAAACTCACCGAGTAGATCGTCTCGACCGAGGCTTAAGAAGCCCCTCGGGCGCCACACAACCTTTTTCAAATTATCTACAACGGCAGCACGTAAGAGGTACAATGTGCGACGAACAACTTCTCAAAGTCGGACTGAACTGCGCTCAGCACATATTGGAGGGACAAAAGAAGGTCGAGGTCATGCTCCTGGGTGTAAACACCATGTTCTGAGTTTAAAGTTTTTTTTATAGCAAACAGAAAACAGAATTTTTTTTTACTACGATATTATTTATTTTATTTAGGGAACACGTGAGAGCACCGCGACCTTTTTGGTCTTTTGTGCGTTTATTGTCCCTTTACCCTACCATAACTCGATAGCTTTGGCTGATCTAAGTATATCTACTAATATGCAATTATAAATAAACATTTGGTGCACAATTTCAGCTCGATAAATTTTATACGCACTGAGTAAATTGGTTTGTTACATGAAAAAGTGCAGTTTGTATGGGAGGTGGTGGAAGGAGGGGGAGGACACAAATAATTTTTATACCATCATCATCTATGGCGCGACAGCCCAGATGGGGCCCTGGCCTCCTGAAGTCGTCGCCTCCAAGCGTCTCGATCCAAAGACCGCGTCCTCCAGCTGCTAATTTTTAAGATGGCTTTGCTGTTTTCATCAATGGAGTCTTCTCATCGCTTGCGTGGTTTGTCTACTGACCGGTTACTATTCACTTTGCCTTTAAGAGCACGTTTGGGAATTCTTCTGCCTTCCATTCGCTCTACATGGCCAGCCCACTGCAGTTTACGTAGCTTGATGAACGTTGAAGCTTCTGGTTCGTCGTAGAGTTGATACAACTCATGGTTGCATCTTTTTCGCCCCAAGATATATGAAGTTGTTCACACTCTTCAAATTACATTCTGCAATTTTTATGTTTTGTCTGATAGGCGGTCTCCTTGTTCGCTTCATTACTTTTGTTGTGCTTCAGTTAATGCGCAACCCTACTTCTTTTGCGGCGGAGTCAAGATTGACAAATACCTCCTTAGCACTAGGGAAGGATCTTGCTAGGATGTTAATGTCGTTTTATGTTCCCAGCATTTCTCAAGCACCTGTTTCACCTAGAATATCTGGTCTGTTGTAGATCGTCCGCTTGCTTTTTCGCCAATTGTCGGGTATGATTTCCTCTGTCCAAATTTGGCATATCAGGTTGTGCAGAATTTCAGCGACACAGTTTCCACCGTTTTTCAGATGTTCAACTGGTATTTCGACAATTCCCGGCGCTTTGTCTAGATTTTGGTCACATAGGGCTGCTTTGATTTCAGCAGGTAGTGTCGATGATGGTTCTTCTTCTTCAGATGAGGCCTCAATTGAAATGTCTGTCATGATCGGTGCTAATGGGGTGGGATTGAAAAAAAGTTCAAAGTAGGAAGCTCATCTCCTTTTGATTTCTTGAGTTTCACTGATGATGTTGCCCTCTGCGTCATTGCAGAGACTGGTTTTTCATGTCTTTTACTATAGCGTATGCGTCCCGCGTTTTATTTTGTCTCATATCGTGGTCAATTTTTTGTATCTTGTCATTACGGTACTTCCTTTGCTTTCGGCTGCAGGTCTTTTTCGCATATCACCTAAGCTCGTCATATCTATCTTTTTTGGCTCGTGTTGGTCGTTCAGTAAAAATTTTGTAAGCCTCCTTCTTTCTATCTATTGCATCGCGGCATTCTTAGTCTAACCAATCATTATTTTTTCGCCGTGCTTGATATCCTAATACCTCTTCTGGGGAAGATTTGATGCCGTCTCGTAGTTTCATCCACACATTCTCCACTGGCATATTTTTGATGTTTCACACATTGGTGCCAGGTGTTTATTACATGCTGACATGTAAGCCTGCGCTACCGTTTCGTATTTAAGCTTGTCGACATTGAATTTGCGAGCTCTACTCGTTTTCGAATATCCACGACAAGCTATTGGGCATCGATACTTAGCTCTGACTAGATAGTGATCAGAATCACAATTCGCACCGCGGAGGATGCGTACATCAAGTAAAGTAGCCCTTTTCTCAATTAGAACGTGGTCTATTTGGTTCAATTTGTGACCATCTGGTGATGCCCACGTTTGTTTGTGAATATCGCGATGTGGGAAGTACGTAGATCTTACATTCATATTTTTGCTGCTTGCGAAATCAATAAGACGTTGGCCATTGTCGTTGCTTATGTCATGGAGACTGTGTCCTGTTGTCCCTCGATTAGCCTCCTCCTTTCCGACTTTTGCATTAAAATCCCCTAAGACAATTCTTAGGTCATTCGAGGGCAGTGAATCATAGGTTGTCTCTAGGGTGGCATAAAAATCGTCTTTAGTTATGTCGTCCTTGTCTTCAGTTGATGCGTGGACGTTGATCAACCAAGTGTTGAAAAATTTAATCTTTATTCGGATTGCACACAATCTATCACTTCTTCTACAATGGCGCTACAGACCAAATCGGACCTTGGCCTCCTGATATTCAGTTTCCTTAACATTTTTTTTATTACTTATTGTGGAAGGGTTGTTAGCCCTTCGCACAACCCTCTTTCTACGAATTTTTCATTTTCTTAGATTGAGGTGACCAAGGTATATCCAAGCAGGCAATGTGCCGGAATTATATTTTGCGCCGGCCGGGATTTGAACTCACGACCTTCGCATTACAAGACCAACACACTACCTACTAGGCTATACCCTAGCTAATCTATCACTTACTGGTTTGAAACTCGTGACCTGCTGACTAAATTTTTTGTCAACGACAACAGCGACTCCAAACTCTCTGCTTCCCGACAATTTTCCACTTGGATAGATTGTGTGTGATCTCATGTCCATGATTTCGTTACCGAGCCATTTCGTTTCTTGGATGGCAGTTATGTTGATGTTGTATTTTGCCACTTCTTCGAGGAACTCTTTCAGAGCCCCTGTCCTAAATAAGGATCGAACATTCCAAGATCCATTTTTCGTTTTCGGGGTCGTTGTCCTTGAGTCCATCCTTTCCTGTTCTTCAGGTTTCTGGACAGTGTTTTTTTCCGTTGATGCGTTGTCTTGTCGCCTCGCCGAACCCCCCACCCTGGAGAACCGGTCCTACTTAATTATCACACCCTTGTAGAAAAAGGGTGGGAGTTTTCAGCTAAACATGATATGTTGGAGTTCGCACAGCTATGCTGCGAGTCCAACTATGTCATACTTTTGCCTACTTCCTAAGACGCAGTGGCGTTACTGGCCGTTCAGGTTAACTCCATACTCCCTCCTCCTTTCTCAACCGGGCTCAACCGTATTAATAAAAAAAAACGCTGGCATTTTTTTTGCTCATTTTTTTACCGTTTTAATAAATGGGCATAAAAAATGCCAGCGTTTTTTCCAGTCCTCAAAACACTTCATAAGAACTTTTTGGTGTGTCATTCAGCTCCTTCAGGGAATTTTGTTTTATGTCCTCGATCGACTGAAAACGGGTTCCACGGAGCGGCAATTTCAGTTTCGGGAAAAGGAAAAAGTCACACCGTGCCAAATCTGGTGAATACAGTGGTTCAGTGATGGAATTTTTTGCTTGGCCTCAAATTCGTCACAATTGAGGCTCTGTGCGATGGTGCATCATCATCGTGGAAAATCCATGAATTCTCCTTCCATAATTCCGGCCGTTTTTTTACAGATTTGCTCACACAAACGCTTCAATCAAATAGTGCTCCTTATTGACCGTCTGTCCCTCCAGAACGAATTCATGGTGGACCAATCCTCGCATATCAAAAAAACAATGAGCGTCGTCTTGATTTATGAGCGGCTTTGGCGTGGTTTTTCCTCTATTTCGGATGATTATTGACTGGTTTGCATGTCAAACTCATAGACCCATTTCTCATCACCAGTTATGATCAATCAATCAAATTCCTGTTAAGACCCCCTATAGGGGCATAGGACAGAAACAACTCTCTTCCACAAGGCGCGATCCTGAGCATCGGTCTTAAGCTGTTGCCAGGACTTGTTTATTCCTCTGGCCTCCTGCTCAACTGCTCGCTTCCATGTGTTACATGATCGACCAACCCGACGTCTTCCTTGAGGATTATAATCCAGAGCCTGTTTTGCGATATTTTGCTCTGGTTTCCTCAAAGTATGACCGATCCATTGGTAAGTCGAACGGTCACTTTCCACGTAGTACAACCATACAACAACACAGATTTGACGCATGCGTCAAAAACTCGCAGCTTCGTGCGAAGGGAGATCTCTCTTAACCTCCAGAAAGGGGAAAGGATACCGAAGGCCTGGCGAGCTTTATTTAGCCGAGCCTCAACATCCTTTTCGGCTCCGCCGTCCATGCTGACAATGCTTCCAAGATAGCAAAAATCTTGCACCTCTTCCACATATTGTCCGTTAAGAACAATCGGTGTGCTTGCGTTCGAACCCATGTGTATGTTCTTGGTTTTACGCACATTTATTTTCAGTCCCGCCTCTTTGCATTTAGAATGCAACGAGCGAACATTTGACTCTAAGTCCGAACGATTATGTGCAAGCAAACACACGTCATCAGCATAATCAAGGTGACTTAAGATGTTAAATAGTCTCCATTGAAGACCCTTACCTTCCCCACCTTCCAGTGCAGCTTTCAAGATGTCGTTTATTACCACCAGAAACAGGGCTGGTGATAATATGCAGCCTTGTCTGACACCCGTTCGCACAGGGAAGCTCTCGGACAGCTCTCCTCTATGCAAGACGCGACACCTTGCATCTTCGTAGGATTCTTTAATCATAGCTATGACCTTATCTGGAATACCTCACCTACGCAAAGCATTCCATATGTAATCTCGCTTAACGCTGTCGAAAGCCTTCTCGAAGTCTACAAACATGAGATGTAGTGGCGAACCCATTTCGGCTGACTGCTCTAATATTATCCGTAGGGTAATGTGTGGTCGGTACAAGACGACCCTTTACGGAATCCAGCCTGATAAACTTCGAGAGTGCTCTCGACGACATCACTAATCCTATTGAGAATTACCTTAGCCATAATTTTTGATACGGCAGTAAGTAGACATATACCACGCCAATTGCCACAATCCCGAAGGTCGCCCTTCTTCGGAATTTTCACAATGACGCCCTCCTTCCATTCAGTCGGATATCTTCCCTCACTCCACACCTTAGTGAAGAGTGGGAGGAGTATATCGGCTGTGATTTCCGGGTCCGCTTTGAGGAGTTCGGTTGGTAGTCCGTCTATACCTGGAGCTTTCCTTCCCGCCATTGACCGAATGGCGGAAACTATCTCTTCCTTATCTGGGGGATCGACCCTAATAGAGGATTGTTGCGGTTGGATGTTTGGTAGTTGTTCTGTTTCCTGAATATCTTCCTCTGACAAGATGTTTAAAATATCAGAGAAGTATTCCTTCCATCGCCGCAACTGGTGTTCACTCATATTAAGGAGAGTTCCGTTGACATCTCTCACCAGGTGGTTGGCGGTGAAATTCCTGTTCGTCAACTGTTTCATGATTTTGAAAAGTGAACCCATATCCCCAAGGTAAGCCGCAGATTCTGCCTTGTTTGCCAGATCTTCAATGGCCTTTCTCTTGTCGCGTCTAACAGCCCTCTTAAGCTGTATATGAGCATCGCGGTAGTTCTGCCTCAAGTCGGGCGTTCGTTGGTTGACATCGGGTTGAGAGTTGATTGCCAATTTGGCTTTTTTCCGATTGCCAACCTTGACCCATGTGTCTTGCGACATCCAGGGTTTCTCACCGCTTTGCACATATCCCAAGGATTCTTCAGCACTAGTTAGAAAAGTGTTTCTGGTTGCCTCCCAATTGGCGTCCAGTGTGCGCATTTCATATTCACCCAATGTGGATGACTTTTCGCGTAGAATAGTGGTGTATTCGCGTTTTTCGTTGGGATCTCTGAGTTTATCCACATTAAGCTTGCGCTTCATTTGAAGAATTTGTGGTCGTCGGATAGCTGCTGTACACAATCTCAAGCAGGCAACCATCAAGTGGTGATCGCTCCGCACGTCAGCTCCACGTTTCGTTCGCACATCGAGGAGACATCTTCATCATCGGCGACTTATAGCCAAATGGTCGATCTGGTTCTGAGTAACACCATCAGGGGAAACCCAAGATGTTTTATGATGACTCTTGTGTGGAAAAAGAGTCCCTCCGATGGCCATTTGCCGAGTACTACAAAACTCCACAAATAATTCGCCGTTTTCGGGTCTCTTAATCCAAGGTCGTGACGCGTCGACCCAAGGATCACCATGCCTTCCCATGACGTGTTCTAGTCCAGTGTTGTCCGATCCAACCTGGGCGTTCATATCTCCTGAGATGATAATAATATCACCTCTTGGAACACGTTCGAAGGTGGCACTCAGTTGGCTATAAAACTGCTCTTTGTCACCAGATGTTGCGGTATTAGTTGGTGCGTAGCACTGCAGAATTGTGACGTTTCTGACACTGGTCCTGAGCCTGACGACGATAATCCTATCCGAGATTGGTTCCCAGCTAATGAAACTGTTTCTCGCTCTCGGTGTAAGGACGAACGCCACGCCATTTCTGGCTTCACTTCAGGGCCAATGTACAGAATAGTGTTTCCGCTAGGGGTTCGTTCTTCTCCTGATCCTGTCCACCTGACCTCGCTCAAGCCCAAGATTTGGATGTTATAGTGCTCCATTTCACGGTCGATCACCGGTGGCGGTGCAAGGACCGAGTAACCCCAGCTCTTCCCCCGTCATTCAATGTTCGAACGTACCAGATGCCAATCATAGTCCGTTTTCGAATGCCAAAAGTCGTTACCGTAGAATCAGTCCGTATCCGAGGCGCTGTATCCGGTTCTCGTATCAGTTAGGTCTTAAGATCACGGGTGGTAAGCCCATGATCCAGTGAGTGTCCATTTGCCATTTTTAGGGCAAGCAGGACTGGCTGTGGGTGAATTCTACAGCCACCATCCCAGAGGGATGCGCTCCATGAATGTGGGATCAGAATTCGATCGTGCGAAGCATGTCCAAAGAGACCTGTCCATGGTACTTTTTTTCGAAGAACATTCAGCTTTATCGGAATGAATCGAGCAAGGATGCGTTTCATGTTCAAAGTACCCACCAAATTCGAACGATCAGACTCGCGAGAGATGTCGAGCTCTCCTGCTATCTCCCTAGCATGACGACTTTCGAGCATCATTTCCATCACTTTTTGAATGTTTTCGTCAGTTGAAGAGGTCGGAGGTCGTCCAGATCGAGACATGTCTTCAAAGATCTTTCTACCGTCCTTAAAGGCATCGCACCAGTCGTAGGCTCGTGTTTTTGATATAACCGAATCATCGTAAGCCAACATTCACAACAATTCCGCACACGAAATTTGGTTGGAAACACAAAATTTGAGACAAACTCTGTTTCATATTTTTATCCATTTTAAAAATCGCGATGGACTACTAAGGTATAGCGATTCAAACTGATTAACAGACCGCACTAATTTTTGGGATAATATCTCACTAATCAAAAAAAATTTTTTTCAAATATCATATCCCAGGGTAATTTTAATACAAATTCCCAGTACTTTATGGTCACAATGTAGATCTTCTTATTCCTTAGAATTATTGCGGTAATCTTTCGACAACTTGTATCATAATCATTAGATTCGAAGAACTATTTATAGTAAAACTCTCTAAAGAACTGATTTAGTGCTTCCCAATCCACTCTTCTGTAATACCAAACAGTTCTTTTCGGCAGCCGTATATCAAGCGACTTTTCCGGAAGAGGTGGAAACTGTGCTTGAACCAAGAAATGGTTGGTATTACCAGTTGGAGATGGAGATTTAATTGAAGCAGAATGTTTCATAGGTTGATTTGTGAGGAAGAGGTCAAGTAAGTTAGAAGAGTGGCTTCCTATTTCAGGTAGCCGAGTAGGTTCACTTACCAGTTGTTACCAAATTGCGATTTTGGGAGAGAAGTGCGATTTGTTTGGTATGCTTCGATCTAAATGGTGGGATACAATCTGGTCTGTGAGATGCGTGAGTCTGCGATTTGTGGTGGCGTTAGACTGTAAGCAATACGTATATATATGAAATACGCATAAGTTCTGCTCTTCTAATCGCAGCTATTTCCAATTATCAAGCGCAAAATGCGATTACTCTTTTAAAAGACCAGTGAAAAAATCAAAGGTATCTAAAAGAGCGTACCATCATCAATCATATTTCTGATAAACCGTTTATTAATGCACCAGTTTTTCTGTTCGAAGACTATCCAAGTTCCATACTGAACAATTTTTTTGGCTTCAGCGCAGTCGTTTCTACCTCGAACAAGCAAAATGTGGAATGCACTACCCGCGGCCGCTTGTACTAGAGCAATTTAAAAGCAAAATTCACTGACTTCTTTTATCCTGTCCGTCTTTACGGATAGTTGTTAATTATTTTATTCATTTTCATTTTGTCTTTTCCCTCTCTAAGCTGACTGGACTGTAAGCTACAGTCGGAAGAGGTTACTCCTAAGTTCAGCTTTCTGCCTTAAAAAAAACATAACAGAATTATGATTGGGCTTAAAACCCAATCATATGATACTCTAGATGAGATGGAAATGACTTTAATATACCGGAAAATATGTCATCTCAAATTCTTTCGAATAGTGAATAGAGACTTTTGCATGGGAGGTGGTAGAAGTAGAGGGGGAAGTTTGTATTTTTCGTATATGACACCGAACATGGCATGCAAAATGTTTTTTGCTCAATTTAAAGTTTTTAGTTTTCATTATTTTTAAAGAAATTGGTCATAGTTTTCTTGAAATTGGGGCATTTGTATGGGAGGTGGCAGAGGAAGTGGAGCGTTTAAGATGATTTTGAAACTGGTTATATCATTCTTATCACCATGCTTTGATTTAATTTCATATACTTGAAGGAGAAATGCTTTTCTTGAATTTATAATACAGATATTTGTATGGGAGGTGGTAGAAGGAGTGAAGCGGAGCTGATAATTTTTCGTAACACTTATTTCAATTATTAAGAAACAAATTCTGGCAAAATTTGAAGTTTGTACTTTTTCAAGTTTGAATGGAATTCGATAAAATGTATTTAACAAAAATTATGCATTTGTATGAGAGGGGCTAGAAGAAGTGTACGGATCAAAACAAATTTTTTTTCGTATTATTAATATTTGTATTTGTATACTTTATACAAAATATCAAGTTGATAGCTTTAACAGTTTCGAAGAAAAATAATTTAATTTAAAATTCAAAATTTCGTGAAATTTGTATGGGAGGGGTAAAAGGAGTGAGGTGAAGATGATAATTAATTTTAAAATAAATTACAATTATAGTAGAATTAATTCTGACAAAATTTCGTCTTTTCAGCTTTACTAGTTTCAATGAAAATCGAAAATATGTATTTTTCAAAATTGTCCATTTGTATGGGAGGGGGTAGAAGGAGTAAAGGGATCGGGTCAATATTCCGTGATATTAATGACATCTATAACTCTCAAATTTCATCTAGAGTATAAAAAAGAAAAAGAAAATAAACTGAGAGTATACTATGTTTGCTCTAACGTAAGAAATAAAGGTCGCGTATAGCTGTGAATAGTACAATAATTGAGACAGTTCTCGGAAAATTTCTAATCTCTTGCCTTCTCGCTTACTCACGTAACACTCTTACCGATACCCGCTCGTACGAATATGTTGTAAAACCTGTTTTTGGTCGCACAGTAAAATTCCCATGGTCATACACTATTCGACGCGAACATGGAACACGCTTACCACCCGATGTATTCCTGATATAACATTCAGAAGTTTAAATCGAATATCAACTGTCTCTTCCGACTTAGCACTCTTAATCCATTTTTTCTATCCCTTTTTACCGGTACTGTACTTCTGTATAAAAGTTTAATCAATAACCTCAAATTCGATTGGCCGCTTGTTTCCACAATAACGCTTCATCGCTTTGAGCTATCAAGATAAAAAAATGTTCCTTCCATTTCTAGCAAAAGAGTTCGAGACGGCCACGTGCAGTGCATTGAATTCTTTTCTATTTTAGCATGATTGGAATTTGGGAGAAATTAATCTGGATCTTAAACAATAAGATAAGAATTTCCATTTAAGGAATGAAGATGTGAATATCATTTTCACTTCTACATAGTTGGATCGTATTCAATAGTAAATTAAGAAAATCGAAAAATATATCGTTAGCTTAAATCTAAAACCACGTATTAATGTACGAGGGTAGTCCCATAAGTACCCGATCTTACGTATAGATAGCGGTTGTTGTTTGAAAAGAACGACTGTGGTACAAAGTGCCAAACTTAAGTTTTGAAGTTCGACGACGCTACGTTGTTTAGCATTTGTTTGGCAGCCATCAATAGTGAATTTGTGAGCTTGGAAAAATTGGTTATCGTTATGTTATTGTTATTGTTATTATACAACACTTTCATTTGAAAGGCCTCAGTCCAACCAATATCAATTTAAGCACGAATTTTTCACTTGCTACTGACAATGAAAATTATTCGAAATAAAATGGGCAAACGATGTAAAGTGAAACAGTTTCACTTCAAGAAGGTCTGTATACTCAGTAGATGGTTTCTGTTAGCTTTCCATCATTCAGTCTCTCATATCATCTGCAAATATTTGTCAGTAGCAGCCAGTACAACTGATAAAATATACCAGCTTTACCACTCGTTATGGTTGTTCTCACCCCCTTCCCCAACCTTCCTTGTCCCATTCCTTTCCTCCATGACTGTGTTTGTGCATTGCACATAAAGGCCGAAATTGCCTATAACACAGATCATTCTGTAAAAAAAAAGCTAGATTCTACTCTGAGCTAGGGTATAGCCTAGTAGGTAGTGTGTTGGTCTTGTAATGCGAAGGTCGTGAGTTAATTCCGGTACATTGCCTGCTTGGATATACCTTGGTCACCTCAATCTAAGAAAATAAAAAATTCGTAGAAAGAGGGTTGTGCGAAGGGCTAACAACCCTTCCACAATAATTAATGAAAAATGTTAAGGAACCTGAATATCAGGAGGCCAAGGTCCGATTTGGGCTGTAGCGCCATTGTAGTAGTAGTGATTCAGTAAAACAGTAAAGTATTGGGTGGTAGAGTTTAAACGAGGCGGTACGAGATGCAAAGACGAACACCGCACCAAATGAGGTGACTACGCCAGAAATTGTAAAAACCTCGGCTTAATTGGTTTTACAAATCGACCGTACATATCTCTTCTGCTTTCATTACCTACGATTTCAATTATGATTTCTCAAGAACCGCACCTGTTCTTTCTTTACTTTCGTGTAAGCATGAGGTTGTTCAGTATCATCGATTGTGTTTTCTGTAAGCAAACCCTTTCAACATTAGCGAATGCAATATTTAAGGTTACTAACACAATTATTAGTAATAATTTCCTTATCTTCACCTACTTTAACGCTTTTTTCCCAACTCTTCTTTATATCGAATATTTCTCAACTTGATTCTAAAATATGTCAAAGATACTGCCAATGTTATAAACCCCATTCGTCGGCTAGAAATTCTCTTCAGTTATAACAAACGTTTCAAGCCAGTGATTAATATTTTCTGAAAGTAAAAATTTATTTTAAAATAATAATTTTCTGAATTTGTTTGTGTCAAATTCGTATCACGATTGTCTTATTAGTTTTTCGACATTTTATAATTTCTCCTCGTTTTAAGTAATTCTATGAATTTATTATCTCTGAAATTCGGTGGTATATTGACGTCATTATTGTAATTAAAATTCAAATCATGACTCAATTATTCTGAAGGTGAAAACCAACTTCAATGTATTATAATAAGCAATAATTGCTGTTTGTTTTATCGTGAAGTGAAGATTGTTGTTTTTTATGTTTATTTAACGTTCGATTAACTAATAAAACGTTCGGATTCTAACGAGTGTAGCTAGTGTTTCCCCTATCCTACTAGTCTTATCTTCTAGATATGATGATTTTTTTCCCGATATCTTTTATGAAATTATTGCATAATCAACGTTATTTTCATGTTCGCAAAAAAAAATTGTCAGTTTTTTTTTCTATTTCTTACATGCTTCTGTTTATTTTCGTGAAAAATGTTTGTAATAATTAGCTTGGCAGAATTTCGATCGCAGCTCTGTTGCCGCAAGCACGCTTTTCCACAGTGGGGGGCAAAATTTTATTGGAAAGCATTCTGGGCTTGATGCTGAGAAATGCGATAAGCTTTGATGGGAATGTTTTAAGTGTTTGGTAATTTTTTAGTTTTGTTCATTCAAGAAAAAATAGTTGGAATTTCGAAATTGGTGGATGCGGTTACTGATCCGATAGATCTGAAGGTTGTAGGAAATAGGGGCCGAGATTTGGAACCCTTCTACGAGGCAGCTTCGTAAATTGCGGGCTGTGCGAATAAAACGAATCGAATTATGGTGGAGTGTATCGCCCAATCATGCGATATTCTAGATAAAATTAAACTGAGATAAATACTTATAAATGCTTCAACTCAGTATTTAAAATACTGGCATTTGTATGGGAGGTGGTAGAAGGAGCGAGGTTTATATGGTAAGAAAACTTTCCTATTTTTTGGTGGACCTTTTCGCAAGTATTCTGTGTAGTCTCACGTTATTTGTAAGAAATTTTTTTAATCGACCGGTAAAAGGGTGTGAGCTATGATGTAATATTTTTCAGTCAATATTCGACATGCGTTCAGCAGTGCGCCATTTTTTCGTATTGCTATAGATCTGGCAATGATCTTTCCTGAATATGCCAGAATTTTACAGAACAGTCCCCCAATATGTAAAAACCCATAATCAAAGATCTAGAACCTTCCAGTATAGTCTAGACATACACCGGAACAGTATACTCCAAAAGGTAGGCAATCAAAGATCTAGAACCTTCCAGTATAGTCTAGACATACACCCTACACAACCGTATACTCCAAAATGTAGTTAATTAAAGATCTAGAACTCTCCAGTATAGTCGAGACATACACCCGAAAACATCCACGACAGAAGCTTCGAGAACAGGGGGAAAGTATATAAAAGCACGAAGCTTTCAGTCGGGAGTCAGTCATTTAATGATCGAGACGTGAACCAGTGCAAGCGATAAGAAGCGATACGCGGCGTTAGTGCCAAATAAGCGAATTAAGTTAAAGTGTGAATTAAGTAAAAGTGCGAATAAATAAATTATCCCTTGTTTTTAAACGAATTGTGTTTTTCTTGAAATCCCAGTGAACCCCTAGCTCGCAACAGTATGTTCTAAACGAGGGTGATATGGAACGGGAATCATATGGCAGAGCTTCAGATTGATGTTGTTCAAAGTCGCCAAATAGGGATTCTGGTCATCTAAAAGTTTCAGATATATTTGTTGTTGATTACAATCGATTATATCTAAGGCTTCCTGAGAGAAGGATCTGAAGCATGCAGCGGGGATGTAAGTTCAGCGGATGACAACCTCTGTCTTACTAACCCTGGAATATAGCTCTGCATAAGCCGTTACTAGATCTTTTGTAAAGAATCCTGAAAAGGGAACATATTTAGTAATTTTTTCAATAGTAATCATGCTAAGCTAGGGTGTAGCCTAGTGGGTAGCGTTTTGGTCTACAATGCGGAAGTCGTGAGTTTAAATCCCGATCGACGCATAATTCCAGCACATTGCCTGCTTGGGTATACCTTGTTCACCTCAATCTACGAAAATGAAAAATTCGTAAATAGAGGGTTGTGCGAAGGTCTAACAACTCTTCCATAATAAATAATTAAAAAACGTTAAGGAACCTGAAGGTTAGGAGGCCACGAGGCCACGGATCGATTTGGGTTGTAGCGCTATTGTAGAAACATGCTCTTGGTTTGCCTTTATTGGTAGAGTTATAGAGAAGCTAACTTGCATTTATCTCTCTTACCTGATCTTGATGGTCGGGCTAGCTTTAGTAAACTTACGAGACAGCTGATGTCACTTTGGCTTTGTGCAGATTCGAATGTAGAATTTCAGTGCGATTCAGTCTGCGTTTTCGTTGCATTGGTCGAAAGGCCTTTGCTCTTTCTCGCCCTCTTGTTCATTCATTGTGAACCTTCCGGTCCCGATTTTGTCCTATTCCTCTTGATCCTCCCATGGATTTCTGAGAAGTTCATGAAAGGACATCATCGTATTTTAATAAGGTCTTCGATGGATGCGTCGTCAACAGAAAAGACAACGATCTGTCCACCACTTTTAAATTTCAATACGCGGAGGACTTTGCAGTGGTTCTTAAGCTTGCGACGAATGCATTTGTTTTAGAAGTATCTGTCCTATCCACAACCTTCAGATGTGCATCTGCCTACTGGTTTAAAGCAAACTAAACCGAAGAACCGCTCTCTAGTTTGTTTGGTGTTGCTTGTTGTGGAGAGCCATACTTTGTTTTTTGATTCTGTGCAGTAAATTGAGGATAAGATCCGTCTCCTTCCGTTTCCATTTCGCCAACAATACACATCAACTATGGTGCAACTTCGAGTAGATTCTACGTCCAAAAGAACTTTTTCGTGTATTACGATCCTACGAGTATAGCTATTAAAGAAGGTCTGCATCCACAGAACTCCCAGTACGAATGTGAGGCTAAATTACTAAGGGGTGTCTCCCGGTGTCCCTAACAGATCGTTCGTGATATCAATTCCATAAACCTGATATCATGAAGCGCTTGGCTTGATGCTTGTGCACTATGGCATGAGTGTTGAAAAAGATCAGGATCCGCAGTTGTCTATTCGCAAACTTTGCGTATTCGAAGTACCAACTATAACATAAACTAACTTAAGATCATTTCTCTGTTTTTAGGGTGTGAAGTTCCTCGGAAAATTTGGGATTGAATTAATGTGGTGTAAAGTTTCTGGTGTTAAATGCATTGAAATTGACATTTTGTTACTTATTTTGTATGGTATTACACGATTAAGTAAGTATTAGGTCTGACGCTGGCAGCGAAGAATATTCCATCGAAATCGCTTACATGTTTTTTGGCTGTGCTTCATCATGTCAATCGATCTCAGAGGCACTGCCAAGCTGACTATCAAGCTGTTTAATGATTCCAATTATTTATTGAGACATCCGTGGCGTAGTGGGCAGCGTGCTTGCTTCACAGTCAATAGGTCGTGGGTTCGATTCCCACTCCAGACAGTGGAATTTTTAAGCACAAAATTTCAGTTGCTACTGCGATGAAAAATTATTCGAAATTAAATGGGCAAAACGATGTAAAAGTGAAACAGTTCCACTTCAAGAAGGCCAGATACTCAGTAGATGGTTACTCAGTCGCAGCCAGTACAACTGAAAAATATATACCAGCTTCTTCACTCGTTACGGTCGTTCTCAGTCCCCTTCCCCTCCCTTTCCAAACCCATTCCTTCTCGCCATGACTGTGTTTGCGCATTGCACGTAAAGGCCGAAATTGCCTATAACACAGGTCATTCTGTGGAAGCGGCTGTTCAGCGGTTGTCAATTAAAGATGATCAAATTGAGCATATCCGCAGCATCAGCACTGCGAAGGCCGCATGGAGTGTCCACATACGTGATACGCCGGCCAACAATATTTGATTGTTGCGGGAAATTGTTGGAAAGGTCGCACCGAAGAGCGACAATATCCAAGCACTCTTTGACGAGATGATCATGAAGTTTCAACGACTGATGAGAGAACTCAATCCCGGTGGTGCACTGCGAGTGAATTCATTGAGTGTCGGAAGTCCAAGAATTGGAAGTCGCAAAACGGCGGAAACAGACACGGAGCGAACATAATGGAGCAAGCCAAAGGAACTAAAGAAGTTTTGTTCCTCGTCGATGGATCGGGTGGATGGATTTTCGATTAAGGTGCGACATATCAAATTTGCTGTGATCGAGGTTTGTTCATCGTGTTCGACCACAAATCATGCGGAGGCAATCGTGGTGACGAATGGTGAGAAGGTGAAAGTCCTCGGTCGAATCAAAATTCGGACGAATTTTATAAACGGAACCGGTAAGACGACGTCGGTGGTGAGGTGCTGTTCGTGCCTTCAATTGGCACAAATTTGATCTCGACTGAACGCGACCTGCGTGTGAAATTTTCGGGGACGAAATGCGAATTACGGCATAAGGACGGAGGGGATTGGCGACCTGAACGGTCGATTATACGATATGCTTGTCCAGACACAACAGGTGAATGCGGCAGTGATTGTAAAACAAGAAATGCATTCACGAATGGCATCGGGTGTGGCATGGAATTTTCGCACATGGTTTACGGAATGAAGGTTGGCTCCTGTGTGAAAGCCTGTGAAAGAGACTGCACTGCATGCATCGTTGGGAAATTGGCCAGCATGAAATTCCCAAAGCAGTCGGAGGCGATATCAACGTCTATTCTGTATCTCGTTTACAGTGACGTTTGCGGACTAATTGCAAACATAAACACCCTAGGGTATCCAATTTATTTTGATCTTCATCTATGATTGCTCGAGCTACACCACAATCTACCTGCTGCACGAGAAGTCGGAGGTTTTCGCGAATGATTTCGGTCGGAAGATCAAGGCTTTCCGCAGTGATTGCGGTGGCGAATAAATTGGCAACGAGTTCAACGTTTTTTTGAATTCGAATAGCATCGAGGTGCAACGCTCCGCTTCGTACTCATCCCAGCAGAACGGAGTTACCGAGCGGAAGAATCGATCACTGCTGGTAATGGCGAGATGCATGCTGGCGGACGCATGTCTGGAGAAAAGCTTATGGGTAGAATCAGTTGTGACGGCAAATTTCGTGCGGAATCGTTTGCAAAGTCGAAGAATTAAGAGAACATCCCATGAACATTGCTTCAGAAGAAAACCATTGTATACTAACTTAAGGCAATTCGAGGCGGTATGCTTCGTGAAGGTACCGGATGAAAAGCGGCGTAAAATTTACTAATGATTTCGTGACTGTAGAGTCGAAGAAACGGGCTCCGATGCCCAAGAAACCAGTTCGTCCAACGGAAGTTTTCGACGACGGTCAGAAGACCTCGAAATTACAAACGGCGGAGTTTGAAATCGGCCAAAAGGCACAGAACGAGTGGTCACCAGGCATTCGGACACGGATTTCGAGGGCGCGACCGATGAAGACTCAACCTACGAGTCGGAAAAGATTGCGGCTTAACCATATCGTGCGTCAAGACAATTTGGGATGTCAACTACTACGGTATCGCGATATTAATGTCGCGCTCAACTCTGCATCGGCAACGTTCAAGGAGGCGATTGCATCAATAGACAAGCAGCAGTGGATTGATGTAATGAAGGAAGATCTAGAAGAGTTGCGTTAGACAGGAACATTCGCGTTGGTGGATCTGTTGGATGGGAAAAATCTCGTTGGATGCAAGTGGGTTTTCAAGCTGAAAATTGCCAGGATAGTTGCGCAGGGTTTCGGTCAAAAGAATGGAAATGACTTCAAAGAGGTTTTCGCACACCATACGTAGCACGTTGTGCGATTCACATTCATCATTGCGCCGTGGAAACGGCTTCCCTGCACGGCGAGCTTCAGAAAAAAAGTATATGAGGATGCCCCCGGGTTTCGCTAGCGAGGGAGCCTCTACGGACTGAAGTAGTCGGCAAGGGTTTGGAATCAAACACTTCTTGGGTATTCGTGCGCTTGAAGCATGCGCAAAGCGATACTGACGCGTGCGCTGTTTGGATACGCAGATGTCCCGGATGTTCTCGGAGTGCCGTGAAAGCCGCAAGACACTTTGGTTTCATTCTGATAGTTGGTGAACATCATAAGAAAAGTTGAAATAAAATAATATTATATATAAAAAAATATGGAAACCCTCACTTCTTTAGACAATTGATGCGCATGGGCCTAGTGCTAAAATAAGTTGGGTATGCAATTAATTCTTAATCTTCAATTATTACTAAAACTTCATATACCAAATTTTTAGTGAATAACTTTTACATATTCCAAGACAATGGTCCAAAAAATATAGTGGTTAAAAGGAGGCGGGGGAGCCCTAGAACGGAAAAATACTAATTCGAATATCTCTACCATGATTCTCGCTAAAAAGCTGAAAATCCATACACATGTAGAAGGGTTTGTGGGACAAGCTATAAAAATAATTTATTTGGTTTATCCATTGGGGTCCGAAAAGAGGGGGGGGGGCTAAAAACAAATTGTCGACCGAATTTTTTTTTTCCTTTAAATGATTTTATCTTTGGAATCACTTATAAAAAATTCATATTTATGGACAAATTAGGTGGCATACAGATGCACCATAATCAACGTAGAGGGTGCCCAATAATTATAAAGGGGAGGGTCAGGCTGGTGCCAAGAAAAACACTTAAAAATTAATTTCTCGATTATCTCTTAAGCTATGTAATTAAAAAAAAATTGTGTCCCAAAACTATACTAGCGGAATATGAGAAAAATATAACATTTGGACATTATAGTCCAAATGTTATATGGTGGGCTTAAATAGGGAGCATTACAAAAATGGTCCACTTTTCAAAATTTCAAACTATTATATCGCAATATATGTATCGCAGGTATGAAGTTGAAATTGTGTTAGATTGTAGAGCTTTATATTCTATAATTTTAGGTAAAAATTTTAATTGAAGTTTGGGGGTATAAGGTGGAGGGAGGTGGTGGGCTAAAATGTTAAAAATTTTAATTAATATTTTTAGAACTCTGATAAAAGATATAAAGTTTAAATTTGTCAGGTGGTTACATCTGTTTGTTATAACACATCGGTCAATAAGTTCGTAGGATAACAAAGAAAATACAGTTTTTTCGGTCTAATTTTGCTTTATTCTTCGACATATGTAGTTTCCTTCAAGAGTGATACAATCCGTCCAACGCCTCTCTAGCTTTTCGATACCAGTTTTGTAGAACAACTTGTCTTTCGACTCAAAATGTGCCTCAGTTGCGGAAATTACCTCTTCATTTGAGCCATATCTTTTGCCAGCGAGCATTTTTTTCAGGCCTGCGAAGAGCCAATAGTCGTTGGGGACTAGATCTGGAGAATACGGTGGGTGCGGAAGCAATTCGAAGCCCAATTCATGCAATTTTGCCATTGTTTTGATCGACTTGTGACGCGGAGCATTGTCTTGATGAAACACCATTTTTTTCCTCTGCATGTGTGGCCGATTCGCAGCAATTTCTCGCTTCAAACGTTCGAGTAATGGTATATAATAATCGGTATTGATGCTCTTTCCCTTCTCAAGGTAGTCTATGAATAATATACCATTTGCATCCAAAAAAACTGAAGCCATTATCTTGCCAGCCGATGTTTGAGTTTTTGGTCGCTTTGGTCGCGGTTCTCCCGCTGCTGTCCACTCGAATGACTGCCGATTTGACTCTGGTGTGAAATGATGGATCCAAGTTTCATCCATTGTCACATACCGCCGCAAAAAATCTTTTTTATTGCGTCGAAACAGCTTCAGGCCTCCGAATCGTCGACACGTTGTTGTTTTTGGTCCACTGTGAGCAAACGCGGCACTCACTTAAAAAAGAGTTTCCGCATCGACAAATGCCCATGCAAAATTGTGTGCACACTGCCTTTCGATATCTTTAGTGTCTGCTAACTCTTGCAACTTCACTTTACGATCGGCCAAAACGATTTTGTGGACTCTTTTAATGTTTTCTGGAGTAACAGTTTCATTTGGCGTTCCAATGCGGGGCAAGTCCTCAGTCGAGCTACGACCACATTTAAACTCGGCAAACCACTTCTCAACCATTTGTCTCGACGGAGCAGATTCCAAATAACACTTTTCAAGCCATGCTCTTGTTTCAACGGTGTTTTTTCCCATCAAGAAGCAATGTTTTATCAACACATGACATTCGGATTTTTTCATGTTTTTAAAAATAATAAAAGTAGCGTCACTTCGAACACTGTAGCTTGTAAACAAAGAATCAGAATGTCATGAAATTTTGACGCGTCGCTTCTGAAAGTTGGTACTCCCTGCCAATACAATTGGTTCGGCCACAGAGGTGCCATCTGTGGGTCATCCTACGGACTTATTGACCGATGTGGTACTTAAAGAAAAAATGATAATTTGAACCAGAACGTTTATGCACGGAAGGGGGCCCTAATTTGCACGTTGTGGTTCACGTGTAATGAAAAAAACTCAAAAATGTTTGATTGAAATTTTAAGCTACAAACGTAAAAATTTCTGAAATTCATTAAAAAAAAATGCTTAAAAGTCGTTTAAGATATTAACTGGTCGTATACCATCAAAACTTCTACCCCCATTTCAACCATTTTTAAGAAATGAATTATCACCAAACAATTTAAAGTTATCAACTTGAAATTTTGTACAAACACTTCTAAAAACATTTAAAACAAAGTTGCATTACATTAATTTACCCCTACTTTCTCTACTCTTTCGAGACTAAAATCGCCAATGTAATGCCACTGAAGAAGAAGTGTTGAAAATTGTTATTATTGAAAAAAAATTCATGGTATGACAAAAAATAGTCGAATTGATGAGCGAACGCAAAACAGTACAAGTGTCAAAGATTGAAATGTGCAAAAGAAAAAAATGCGTAGATTATAAAAATATCCACCAGTAAAGCATTTATTCATCCTTTTAGTTTCAAATCTCTCTCCATCTTCGCAAAATATCAACGATACTAGAATTGTACACTACCAAACATTGAAAATTCTCTTAGACTCCAGGTGTTTCTTAAAAAAACAAATATTTGTCGATCTATGTAATTACCCAAAATAAGCCGTTCAAAGTAAATAATGTAAATAATTCTAATTTTTTCACTACTTTAAAAAGTAATAAAAAAAAATCTTTCAAACATATCGTTATGCGTTTATGTTTGAAGATAACAAAAATTATTTTCATTTCTCTTTCGATCATAAAACAGCCATGACCTAAAGCTATAAATTTAGCACTAATCGAATTCAAAATATCTTTCGAGCAAGTAGCATGTACAGAGCTCGGCTGTTAATAATGCAGCCGCATGAAATTCGTTTTCTATCAATACAACATCACCCAATGAAACATGTAGCTGCGATCTGTCTGTTCTTCTACGCAGATGCTCGCAGCACACAAGGTGTTAATGAAATCTTACAAAAATAAACAAAAAAAAAAAAATAGGTCGAAAACTATCAGGAAAAGACTTTCAACTAGCATGTATGCACAGAGCATGTTTCTTGATCTTAAGAAGCAAGACCCGCAGAGCAATAGTGCAAAAAAAAATCCTGGAGAGAGATAGAATTTCAATAACTTTGGCGCCTCATTTTTCTTTCATTCGCGAAAGCAATTTTTGTTTATAATTAAATGCGATTTCCCGCAAGTTCCTGGACATCGAAATTTGTATTTTTAGAAATCTTATTACTTGTAAAGATATTTCAACTGGAGGTTTTTGTAGGTTGATTTGTTTTTATTTTCTGGACGCTGAAATTGTTAAATAGAGAAATTTCATACGAATTTTGAGTTTTTGTTGAAAATTAAATTTGGTGAATTCGACTCATGATGTAGATTTTTGAGTTCGTTTATGGTAAATTCAAATTAGGCTGAGTTCAGACTTTTCACACTCATTAAAGTTAAGTTTCTTAAAAAAAAGAAAAAAATTTCTAAAATGTTAAAATTGAAATGATTAATCGTGTTTCGTGTTAACTCGGCTGAATCGTTACGATTCATATTAATGGAAAAATTATAATAAAATTTTTCTTCTTTTTCAGATAAAAATCCGAGACAAAACTAAATTCCAATAAAATGTCATCCGAAAAAGAAGTTGAAGTTGATCCTCATGAACATGGCGAAGGTGGCGAAGTCGAATCGAACTATCAACCGCCACCTCAAAAAACGATCGAAGAAATTATGGCAGCCGATCATGAGGATGAAAGTCTTCGACGTTATAAGGAAGCTCTTTTAGGACCTGCACAGCAAGAAAAAATTATTGTTGGTAAGTTTTGCTTTTTTAATTCTGTAAATTGGGTAAAGAATTTTCCAATTAGTCAATGACTAGAAATTTATTTCCGAACTATTGCTTTGCCTGTTTTAGTTTTGAAGGCCTGTCCAATGCGTAATATTTTTCTGTGATAAAGCAGGGTGGTACTCCGCAGAAATGCTTTTAACCAAGAGGTAGGTTGAGGATCCTTCTCTTGAAGTTGGTCTACAGTTTCCTTTTATGCCTCGATGATTAGTCACACAATACAGAGAAAGTTTGTTCTTGGAACCGATGTTACATAATTTTTCTTGGCATTCCTCTGCCAGGTTCGAGTTCACTGTATGTGAAGTCAAGGCGTTTATTGGCGCCTGGCTGTTTCTCTCGAGGAAAATATCTGTACAGAGGTTATAGCGTTTATGTCCGCCGTCGGGTAGGAACCCAGCGACCTTGATATTCATACAATGTGGTGTGCTCCGAATTTCGGTGGGTCATATGGGGCACCTAAAACCAGTTCCAGTTTTGTCTACCTCAAAAGGTGCTACTGAACCTTAACTCTGCGTAACTACACGTTTTTCTACTTTAAACAACTTTATAACAACGAATCTATTCTGCTAAGTAAATAGAGTTATACCGTATTTGCCGGACCATAAGACGCACCCCAAAATTTATCTATCAATTTTTAGAAAAAAATATTTTTTGGACGATAAGACGCACTGACACAATTTTCACCAAAAAAAATTGAAATATTCATTTGTTGGTAATATAATTTATTATTATAATAATACATATTTGTAAATTTATTTTTATACATTGTTCAACTCATCTTCACTCGACTTCCTGCTGTCGCTTATTAAAATGATTTCTGAACTGCTTTCGTCATCCTCACATTCCTCGAAGATAAAATCATCTTCTGTACCGTCCATCGCGTTACCAATTCCATTTTTTGAAAGACTTTACAATAGTTTCTTGTTTTATTTTTTCCTAAGAATTCTTTACCCAGGTACACACTTCAGTAATTGTAGGTCGTTTTATTCTTCCTGTTACGGTCATATCGTGATTTGGTTTTGTCATCCATTTGTTCCATTCCTCCCGCATCAAATCTTTAAAAGGCTTATTAATTGACACATCAAGAGGCTGTAATTGGCTTGTAAGGCCTCCTGGAATGACCGCTATTTCTGTGTTCATATTTTTTAAAAGGTTTTTGGTTGAATCTGTTGTATGCGCTCTGAATTGATCCCACACTAACAAAGCGCGGCTTTTAGACAATGCACCTTTACGATTCGCCCATATCCTTTGTAGCCATAATTTAATGCCCATTTCATCCATGCAACCTTTATCTTGAACATGGATTACAATTCCACGTGGGATTTCATCTTTCGGTAAAGTTTTTCTTTTAAAGATTAACATAGGTGGTAGCTTGCTACTATCCGCACAACATGCTAAAACTACAGTATAGTGAGCTCTTTCATTACCTGTTGTTTTTATTGTTACTGATCTGGTACCTTTTAAATCCACAGTACGATTTGAAGGAACATCAAATGTTAGAGGCACTTCATCCATATTAGCAATTTGGCTAAGATCAAAGTTAAACTTCCTTCTGGCTGATATGATAAATCTATGAAAATCTATAATTCTAGCTTCATAGTCAACTGGCATTTTTTGAGCTAGACTGGTTTTCGAACGCATTGAAAGGTCCTGCCTCTTCATAAATCTGGTGCACCAAGAAGTTGATCCTGTGAAATCACCAATACCGTTGTGCACGCCCATATATTTCACATTTTTTGATAGAAATTGTGTAAACAGGGGCATCACGGTCCAGGATGCCATGAAATTTGTTTGAATCATCTTCGATCGTTTTTAGTGTATATGTGAGTATTGTCATCTAAATAAATTCTTATCGGTTGTTGCTACAATTTACGGGAGTCCCCGATTCAATTTCATGGTTGTCAAGATTTACGGGAATCCCCGGACGATAAGACGCATCGGACCATAAGACGCACCCTGATTTTAGATCAAATTTTCAGAGTAAAAAAGTGCGTCTTATGGTCCGGCAAATACGGTAATCATTTCAGTTGTTTAATATTGGGAGTATAAATTTAAACCCGCCATTTCCCAATAGATGGCGGCAACAATACATGCTCGTCAAAAATGGTGGATCGGAAACGACATATGGTACGGTTAGGCACCTGTCAATAACTTATCATTAGATTTGTCAACTTTGATCGGCGTCATATATGGCTAGCGATGGACGATTCTTGCACAATAAAGGCTCGAATTTTGGATAATAATTTAAAAAATGTTTAAACACGTCTTCTGAAATAACAAAAAATGCTATGTATGAGTAATTCAAGGACTCCAACTAGTAGTATAAATTCCTTAAAATCTTTGACCACATTAGACAAATATCCTCCATAAAAAGCAAAAATCATGAATTACAGCTGACTGCACATAAGCTTAGCCATGAGTATAATGTTTTACTTTCTGCGCTGCTAAAATAGCATCACAAGAAAACTTAGATCCGCTTGCTGAAGACAGAATTTTAAAAGTTGTATTCTATCACTGCAATTATTGTAAAATGAAAGTTGACCAATTTCTGAATTTACCGAATCACCGGTGGTGATTTCGTTCACCAACCCTTCAAAAACGATATATTTGAGTATACGTTGTTCCTTGAATGGATCAACATGTTCCATGTGACCATAAAGCATGATGAGGTGAAAATCTATTCAAATCAGCTCAGCATGCACACTTGGAAAGGATTTTTAAAAGTTATGTTGAAAAATCCAAACAGTTCAAAACGCACGTTTGAATATAGAGTGCTGAACCTAGGATCGGATCATCAAGCGTGTGTACCAAGCTGCTTGATGGTTTAATTGGTGGTTTAATTCCGAGATGCTAGTACAATCAATCTACTTCTACTTCTGCAATAGCGCTACAGCCCAAATCGGACCTTGGCCTCCTGATATTTAGGTTCCTTAACATTATTCATTACTTATTGTGGAAGGGTTGTTAGCCCTTCGCACAACCCTCTTTCTACGGATTTTTTTTTTTTTTTCTTTCATTTTCGTAGATTGAGGTGACCAAGGTATACCCAAGCAGGCAATGTGCTGGAATTATATATTGCGCCGACCGGAATTTGAACTCACGACCTTCGCATTGCAAGACCAACACGCTACCTACTAGGCTATACCCTAGCTAGTAAAATCAATCAGTTTTCTGTTAATACACCCTGTACAGGCATTGGACATACACGGTTCTTTCCGCAAGGAACGATCTTGAGCATTCGCCTTTGGTTTTCGCCAGGACTTGTGTATTCCTCTGGCTGGTTGAAAATGACTCAACTACTCACTGCTATTTCCTACATAGTCGACCAACCCGACGTCTTCCTGGAAGATTGTAATCCAGAACTTGTCTGGAGATGTTTTTCTCTGGTTTCCTCAAAGTGTGATCGATCCACTGCCACTTCCGCCTTTGAATCTCAATGCCTATTTAGTCTATCTAGTTGTACTCCCAAATTCGTCGTTGAAGTTCACATTTAGCCAGAATATACCTAAAATACGCCAGCGGCATCAGTTCTCGAAGGTTTGCTTTTTTTTGGTAAGCCAAACAGTCATTTTTAATGTAGTAAAACCATATTACAACACGCGTTTGATGCACGCTCGCAGCTTCGTGCGAAGAGAGATCTCTCTTAACAGTTCGGTTGGTAGTCCGTCTATATCTGGGACTTTCCTTCCCGCCATTGACCAAATGGCGGAAACTATCTAAACTATTTATATAATATATAAGTATTGCTGCATGTCAGCCCTAGTCGTTCATCGAATATTCGCGATCTTCAGCACTCTACTATTCGCGATCTTCAGCAATCTACTATTCTGCACACACACGCGCATATATTACTCATCGGCTAGTCTCCACGGAAACAGCGAATATCTGCGGAATGGCAGCTGATTAGCGGATGAATAGTGGACGAATAGCGGCCGAATAGTAACCGAATAGCAGACGAAGGGCGGACAAACAGTGGCCGAATAGCGGCCGAATAGTAACCGAATAGCAGACGAAGGGCGGACAAACAGTGGCCGAATAGCGGACGAAAAGCAGACAAATAGCGACCGAATAGCGAATGAATAGAACGATATAAAAGGGCGAACGCTTGAGATAGTTATCGGTAGATATTTGAATAGGAGAGTCGGCAGGTGAATGCGATCAACGGCCGAGCAAAGTTCAGTAAGCGAGTAATTCCTGTGACCCACAGGCGGAGTTCTGTAAGCGAGTAATTCCTGTGACCGACAGGCGAAGTTCAGTAAGCGAGTTAAGGTGCGTTTACATCTGACACTTCTCTCCGCACATAAGTGTCAAGTGTCCGACAGAAATTCGCTTTGACTGTTTACATCTGAGAGAAATTACCAGACACTTATGTCGTGGATAAGTGTCCGACAGTTCTCGCAATGCTGAAATTCGGAAGAAATGTCCGACCCATTTACATCACACGGACACAGGTGTCGTACATATCTTCTTCTGCAGTTCAGTTTATGTAGTCAAGATGAAAGGATCGAAACGAAAAATCGCGGCGAGTGTTATTATTTTGAAGCTATTAAAAAAGAAAAAAAAACGTTCAGTGTGGGTTCGAGAGTGGATTTCGAGACGCGATAAATTCGGTGCCTACGGGCAATTATTATCTGAGCTTAAAATTGAAGATCCAGCGCAATTTTCGTATTTTTTAAAGATGAAACCCGGTGATTTCGAAAAAATTGCTTGTAAGATTGGTCCTCTTATATCAAAGCAAGATACCAAATTTCGAAAATCTATCGGTGTAAATTTGTAATTCTGTAATTTGGAAATACCATTAAAAGTATTAAAAAAGACCTTATCCCAATAAAACATAAGTTTTTCTGCGAATTAGGAAATACGATAAATAATTTAGTAAAGAATAAAAATAACAGAGCTACGATTGCAGGCAACGGAAGAATTTTCAATAACCAGGATATATAAAATGTGAAAATTTCTGTTTATTACTTCATTACTTTAATACTAAAGTATTGTGATCGACTTGGAAAAAAAAAACATAACAAGATACTCTAGATGAAAGAGAATTTTGTTTTTTCATTTTAAGAAATTTTGTAGGGGAACTGAGGATGGCAACATTGAACTTTATTTTCAAATTGCGTAATTATGTATGGGGGTAAATAATAAAGTTGCGCCCGACTTCTTGGCAGTTTATTTTTTCATAGCCATTCCCGCACAAAACTTGAATTTACCAGAGCCCTATAAAAATTTCTCAAAATTTTCGATATTATGGGCCATCACCTCCCTCTCCTTATAGCCATCAAAATAAAATAATAAAGTCATAGAGCTCGACAATCTCACAAAATTTCAACTAAATACCTGCATTGGATTTTTAGATATAACGGTTTGAAATTTTCAAAAATGCACCAATTTTGAAATGCTCCCCATTTCCCCCACTGCCATTATGCCCAAATGTTATATTTTTTTTATATTCCGCTAGTATAGATTAATTTATGTTTGAAGTTTCAATTACATAGTTTAAGAGATAGTCGGGTTATTAATTTTTAAGCTCTTTTCTTTACGTTACAAAAGAACTGCATTGCATCCTACAGTTTTTCTGACACTTATTGCAAAAGTAGACGAGCAGTCAACTTCTGCGATAAGTGTCGAGAGAGCAAATAATCAGCGTTTACATCTGTTTGGACAGAAGTGTCGACACTTATCTCCGATAGTAGAATTTAAGTGTCGGACATAAATTCATCTCCGTTTACACTAGTCACGATTTCTCTCGGACATAAATTCGGGCAATAAGTGTCAGATGTAAACGTACCTTAAGTTTTGTGACTGACAGGCGCGCTTCAGTAAGCGACTGTACGCGAGTAACACTTGTGCCTGACAGGCGGAGCTCAGTAAGTGAGTAAGTCCTGTGACCGACAGGCGAAGTTCAGTAACCGAGTAAGTCCTGTGGCCGACAGGCGGAGTTCAATAAGCGACAGTAAACGAGCAATTTTTGTGACCGACAGGCGGAGCTCAGTAAGCGAGTAAGTCCTGTGACCGGAAAGCGGAGTTCAGTAAGCGATAGTAAGCAAGTAAGTCATGTGATCGACAGACGGATTTCAGTAAGCGATAGTAAGAGAGTATGTCTTGTGACCGACAGGCGGAATCCAGTAAGCGATAGTAAGCGAGAAAGTCCTGTGACCAACAGGCGGGATTCAGAAAGCGACAGTAAGCGAGTAAGTCCTGTGGCCGACAGGCAGAGTAAGACACGTGGGACAAGGTTGGCGATCGGAAAAAAACCAAATTGGCAATCATCTCTCAACCCGATGTCAACCAACGAACACCCGACTTGAGGCAGAATTACCGCGATGCTCATATACAGCTTAAAAAGGTTGTTAGACGCGACAAGAGAAAGGCCATTGAATATCTGGTCAACATGGCAGAATCTGCAGCTTACCTTGGGGATATGGGTTCACCATTTAAAATCATGAAACAGTTGACGAACAGGAATTTCACCGCCTGGTAAGTGATGTCAACGGAACGCTCCTTAATATGAGTGAACACCAGTTGTGGCGATGGAAGGAATACTTCTCTGATATTTGAAACATCTCGTCAGAGGAAGATATTCCAGAAACAGAACAACTACCAAACATCCAACCGTAACAATCATCTATTACGGACGATCCCCCAGATAAGAAAGAGATAGTTTCCGCCATTCGGTCAATGGCGAGAAGGAAAGCCCCAAGTATAGACGGACTACCAACCGAAGTCCTCATAGCGGACCCGGAAATAACAGCCCACTCTTTACTGAGGTGTGGAATGAAGGAAGATACCTGACTGAATGGAAGGAGGGCGCCATTGTGAAAATTCCGAAGAAGGGCGACCTTCGGGATTGTGGCAATTGGCGTGGAATATGTCTACTTACTGCCGTATAGAAAATCATAGCTAATGTAATTCTTAATAGGATTAGTGATGTCTCGGAGAGCACTTTCGAAGTTTATCAGGCTGGATTCCGTAAAGGGTCGTCTTGTACCGACCACGTGAATACCCTACGGATAATATTGGAACTGTCCGCCGAAATGGATTCGCCACTATATTTCATGTTTGTGGACTTCGAGAAGGCTTTCGGCAGCGTTAAGCGAGATTACGTATGGAATGCTTTGCGCAGGAGAGGTATTCCAGATAAGTTCATAGCTATGATTACAGAATCCTACGAAGATGCAAGGTGTCTTGCATAGAGGAGAGCTGTCCGAGAGCTTCCCTGTGCGAACGGGTGTCAGACAAGGCTGCATATTATCACCAGCCCTGTTTCTGGTGGTAATAAATGACATCTTGAAAGCTGCATTAGAAGGTGGGGAAGGTAAAGGTTTTCAATGGAGACTGTTTAACATCTTAAGTCACCTTGATTATGCTGTTGGCATGTGTTTGCTTGCACATAACCGTTCGGACTTAGAGTCAAAAGTTCACTCGTTTTATTCTAAATGCAAAGGGGCGGGACTGAGAATAAATGTGCGTAAAACCAAGTACATAAACATGGGTTCGAACACAACGGACAAGATGTGAAAGATTTTTGTTATCTCGGAAGCATTGTCAGTATAGAAGGCATAGCCGAATAGGATATTGAGGCTCGTCTCAATAAAGCTCGTCAGGCCTTAGGTATCCTTTTTCCTTTTTGGAGGTTAAGAGCGATCTCCCTTCGCACGAAGCTGCGAGTTTTTGACACATGCGTCAAATCCGTGTTGTTATATGGTTGTACTACGTGGAAAGTGACCGTTTGACTTACCAAGGAACTACAAACTTTCGTGAACCAATGCCTCCGACGCATTTTAGGAATATTCTGGCCAGAAGTGATCTCCAACGACGAACTTTGGAGTACAACTGGACAGACCAAAATAAGTATTGAGATTCAAAGGCGGAAGTGGCAGTGGATCGGTTATACTTTGACCAAGAGCGAAATATCGCCAAATAGGCTCTGGGTTATAATCCTCAAGGAAGAGGTCTGGTTGGTCGATCATGTAACACATGGAAGCGAGCAGTTGAGCAGAAGGCCAGAGGAATAAACAAGTTCTGGCAATAGCTTAAGGCCGATGCTCAGGATCACGCCTTGTGCAAGAGAGTTGTTTCTGTCCTATGTCCCTATAGGGGGTCTTAACAGGAATTTGATTGATTGATTGCGCTCTAGCATGGAGAATAGAAGTGAAAAAATCACAGCTGTCAGAAGAGCTACTATTTTTCACAGATATTAAAAAGAGCAATCGCAGTTGATCACTGCGATTGGAAAAGAGCAGATTTTGCCATCCCTATTCGTTGATGAATATAAGAAATAGAATAGGAGACTGAGACTTCAGGGACACCGGACTCGATTGGGTAGAAAGAAGAAGGAAAAGTGCACTCAGAAAGAAAACTCTAAAACACCTGGACAAGGAAAGTGTTGAAGTTGATGGCGTCAGCTTAACCAAAACCTATACTTTCCTAATAGGAATCCGAATTGGCGATCGTCGATGCGATTTTCATTAGTCTAAATAGTGGAGTTTTACGATTGACACCACTTTCCATTACTTTCGAGAGCACTTAAGTAATGGCGATAGTTGGCGGGTCGCTTTGCTTGACGAGTTTTATTTATACGAGACTCAACATCTCTTCCATGTGGCTCTGCCATTTCTTATCTGTTAAGGACAAACGGCGGTGTGGTTGCGCTCGAGCTCATGTGTTTGCTTTTTGCACATTTATTTTCAGTCCTGTTAGTTGGAATGCAAAGAGTGGACATTTGACTCTAAGTCTGAACGGTTGTGTGCAAGCAAACGCACGTCATCAGCATAATCAAGATGACTTAAGATGTTGCACTCCCCACTGAAGACCTTCCAGTGTAGCTTTCCAGATCTCATTTATTACCACCAGAAGGAAGACTGTTAATAATATTATATAATAGTTCCGTACATTTATTCCCACCTTATTATCCCCAGCCTTTTCTTCCAAAAATTGTGGAGAAAATAAACATTGCACTTATGTAGGTTTCACAGTTATTCTCGATGCCTTAAAAAATGACTAATTATTTCATCTTCTATTTTTTTAGAACCCAACGATCCACGAAAAGTAATTGTAAAAAAATTAGCATTATGCGTTGACGGACGAGATGATATGGAACTTGACCTTACCAGCGATTTGTCGCAACTTAAAAAACAGGTAAATCGATAATATACTCGTCTACACTTTTTAAATTAATTCGTGGTAGCCTACCGCTAAGAACTACGTACAGAAATAGCTCAGAAATAGTCGTTGAGATTATTGCACTTTTGTTTTATGTTCGATTCAATCCAATTTGCGTAAAACTATGTAGGCTTTGCGCGATATCTCGTAACCTTAACCGATTTCAGTGCTTTATTTACATTTTCTTTTATGTTGTTTTTCTTTTCTCTCGTCCCCTCTCTAGGTGTTTATTATCAAAGAAGGTGTTAAATATAAAGTTCGTATTGACTTTATTGTTCAGCGAGAAATAGTTCATGGCCTTAAATATGTGCAAAAAACCTATAGAATGGGTGTACCAGGTATGCAATTTTAATTACGAGCTTAATTATGGATTTGTTGTTTTAAATGTTTTTTTTCCAAACTATTACTAATGTTCATGTTGATCTTGATTGTTATTTTATTTTCTTGTCTGTGCTGTCATCTGCTTTGTGGATTGAAGTAGTGATGGGTAAGAGTTTATTGTGTTGCTTATCGTTATCAGAGTTATTGAACGAAAAAATGGAATAAAGCGCAGCTGATTGAGTGTTTATTTAGTGCAAAAAAAAAAAAATGATAATTATGAATGAGGCTGATAAGTGTTGTATTAATTGTAAAGTTTGGTTCAGAAACTGAGATTAAAAGAGAAAATGAAGACAGAGGTAAAGGTTTGTTTGCTAATGTTGTCGTGAATGTAATACCAAAACGAGTTTACAAATTTCTGAAACTCGATTCGATCAACTCCAAAATGGAGCAAGTCGGACTGTTGATGTTTTTATATTTTATGTTTGTTTCTGAGTAATAAATTATATTTTTCTAGACCTCATCGAATGTTTGAATGATTTGTGTTCAGATGCAACTGTTTCGCTTTCAGATCTAGCATGATTGCAAAACCTCCTAACTCAGCATATGTTTCTATCTAAACTAACGCACAATTAATGCATCTTGTATTTAAAAATTAATTTATTCGAATGAATATTTAATATTTTTTCTAATAAAACATTTGCAGTTGATAAAATGACACACATGGTCGGCTCATATCCACCAAAAAAGGAAATTCAAAGCTACACGACACCGGTCGAAGAAGCCCCTTCTGGTATGATGGCACGTGGCACTTATTCCGTATCATCTTTATTCACAGATGACGATAAACACGAGCATTTAAAATGGGAATGGACATTTGAAATTAAAAAAGACTGGCAATAAAGAAATAAATGAAAATAAATAAAATATGTACTGTCCTCCCGAAATTTCCAATCCTCTCTTCCTTGAGTTTAAAAGTCATAATCTAAATTACAATTTTACTTTTGTATAAAAGAATGAACAAAACTCAAACAACTTCTACATTTAAGATCGCATCTACTACCTTAAACAAAATAACTATCATTCATGAGATTCTTTGTAACCATCCCCACAAACTTCCTCTCCCTCCCATATGCTAGCAAAGGGTTCTATTTAAAACAAAAAAATAAAAATAAAAAAATAGAAATATTGTAGACGTATAAATTAATATGAAAAAAATAATTCGCCAAATTAAAAAAAAAAAATCAAAAACCAACAGTCATTCGAAAATAAGAAACAATAAAGTATTTTGCTCGTTTTTGTTCAACGTATATTTGTATGTTCGAGTTTATAATGAAAAAAAAAATTAATATATTTTTAGCTCACGTATGGTTTTACGCGCTATCCTGCCTGCCGGCACACTTTATTTTTCTTTACTTTTGAAAAAGAAGCTTTTAAGCACGTCAAGCTAATAATAATAATAATGTGTGCTGAATTAGAAAAAATATTAATAATAAAAAAAACAATAACTATGGTGTAATTAAAATAAAAAATAAACTTAAATTAAAAATGAAACAACAACAAAAAATAAAGTTTATATTTTTGTATATTTAAAGTAAAACCAGATAAACTGTTTAAATCTAATGAAATTTATTGATAATTATTTAGTTTAAAGGTTACAGAAGGAAACAGAAAAAAATGATGAAGAAGAAAAAGAATTGTATGTCTGTCTTGTATATTTCAATTATCGAAAAATTTTGGGTATAAATGATATAAAAAAGAAATAGTTTTTGTTATTTTTGAGGAATTTTTGGAGTAAGGGTTCGCAGTATTTTAGGTTTTATAAGCGTTTAATGTTTTTAGTTTTTTTGTCCAAGAACAGCAATTACGAACGCGAAAGATTAAAGGTTCATCTTGGCTCCTCCAGACTAAGTAGGAGGTTACTTTCCCGTTTCCAAGGTTAGAAGCATAAATAAGTTGTACGAAAATAGGATGAGCTGACTGCTGATTTTGAAATTGATACGAAAAACTTGATTTGAAACATGAAACACCTTGTGCACGTTAGACCGGGGGGTCAGTTTGTAACAATTGTCGAACAAATTATTATTTTTCTTTGATGTATAACAAATAGATGTATCCATGTGCAAAATTTAAAGTTTGTATCTTTCACCAAAGTCCTTTTTAGGACTGAGTGATTTTTTTAAATCACTCAAAATTTTCGACATTTTTGCATACCACCTCCCTCCCCTTACACCCCCTAACTTAAAATTTTTATCAAAGTTAAAAACTATGTAGTTCTATAATCTGACGAATTTTTGATTAGATATCTGTACTGAATTTTGAGATATAATGATTTCTAATTTTGAAAAGTGGACCACTTTTGAAATGCTCCCCATTTCCTCCCACTACTATTATCTCCAAATTTTATATATTTTTTTTGGGTTTTGCTAGTATAGCTTAATATACGGTTTAAGTTTCAATTACATAGCTTAAGAGATAGTTGAGATATTCATTTTTAAGTGCTTTACTTTACTTTTCACCCCCTGACCCTCTCCCTTACAATAATAAGCCTATCTCTAAGCTAATTCTGATGGATCTGTATGCCATCTTAATGGTCTCAAAATATGATTTTTTTATGATAATTAATTTCGAAGATATATCATTTGAAAAAAAAAGATTTGGCCGACAATTTGTTTTTAGCCCCCCCCCCCTTTTCGGATGCCAATGGCTAAAAAATTTAATTATTTTTAGAGTTTTTTTCCCACAACCCTCTCTATACGTATGCTAATTTTCAGCTTCCTATCTGCATTCGTGGTGAAGATATTAGCAAGTGTAGTTTTTGACTCTTTCTCTCCCCCCCCCCCCCGCCTCCCCTTCCACCTGACACTACCCAAAATTTGGTTAATGGAGCTCATTTACCAAATTAACAATCCACCCAAAAACCAAAATTCTACCTTTAACGGTCTTGGAGGTATAAGTCCATATGTACGGCGTATAGCGTACGGCGGGACGGATTTTTTTTTTTTTTGCATTTTTAGGCTAATTTAGTCTCGCGAAAACGCGAAAAAACAAAATTTCAGGGTAGCAAGTTTTTTTTTCTGTGTCGATCACAATACTTTATTATTAAAATAATAAAGTAAAAGCGGTTAAGAAACCAATATCTTCTCATGTTGATCGCATAGACAATATGTGTTCATATACTTACTTACTTACGATGGCGCTACAGCCCAAATCGGGCTTTGGCCTCCTGAATGCTTTGCCTCCATCCATCTCGGTTCAGTGACCGCGTCCTCCAGTTTGAAAATCTTAGCAGTGATTTGCTGTCTGCGTCAATCGAATCCTCCCAGCGCTTTCGTGGTTTTCCGACCGGTCTTTGTCTGTTGACTTTCCCTTTTAGTGTGCGTTTGGGAATTCTTCCGTCACCCATCCGCTCCACATGACCAGCCCATTGTAACTTTTTAAATTTTATGAGGGTTGACACTTCTGGATTGTCGAAGATGGCATACAATTCTCTATTGTATCGTATTCTCCAGATCGAGTCTTCCCTCACAGGTCCGAGGACCTTTCTTTCAAAGGCGTTAAGTAGTTTTACGGACGCCTGAGTTAATGTCCACGTTTCGCTGCCATAGCATAGCAAAGGTCGTATAATCGTTTTATATAACTTAAGTTTTGTTTTCCTGTGTACGTTCTTGTTTTTAATTATTGGAAGTACCGAATAATACGTCTTGTTTGCCATAATTATTATTCTTTTAATTTCGATGGGTTTGCTTCCATCCTTCGATAGGTTCGCCCCTAGGTATATAAAGTTGTCTACGTTTTCTAGGTTATAGTCTCCTACTGTAATATTTTGTCTGATTGGCGTCTTTTTCCTAGATTGCGTCATAATTTTTGTTTTATTTTCATTAATACGTAGTCCAACTTCCCTTGCTACCGAGTCAAGGTTTACAAATACTTCCTTAGCACTCTCCAGAGATCTTGCAAGGATATCTATGTCGTCGGCATACGCTACGAGTTGTGTGGATTTGAAGCATAGTGTTCCCTTGGTGTCAACGGGAAGTTTCCGAACAACATATTCGAGTGTTAAGTTGAAAAGCATTGGTGCGAGGCCGTCACCTTGTTTAAGGCCGTTGTCTGTTTTAAAACTGGAAGTCAGATCATTTTCTACTCTGACTTGTGACAAAGACTCAGTCATTGTCATTCTTGTCAGTCGGACCAGTTTCGGTGGGACTCCAAACTCCAACATGATTTTATACAGTACGCGCCTGTCGATACTGTCGTATGCTTGTTTGAAGTCAACAAATATCTGGTGCACATTAATATTATATTCCCAGCACTTTTCCAGCACCTGTTTAACTAAGAATATCTGGTCCCTGGTCGAGCGTCCAGCTCTAAATCCGCCTTGGTATTCACCACTTACTTTGTCAGCATAGGGCTTAATTCTCTTTTCTAGAATTTTCGTCAAGATCTTATAAGACGTACACAACAGAGATATTCCTCGGTAGTTTTCGCAGCAGTGTTTGTCCCTTTTTTTATAAATTGGACATACGATGCTCTTGCGCCAATCTTCAGGAAGTATTTCCTGCGTGCATATGTCCGTGACTAATCTATGTAGGAGATGCGCTATGCAGGTGTCGCCGGCTTTCAGAAGTTCAGCTGGGATTTGATCAGTGCCCGGCGCTTTGTTGTTTGGGTGGTTCCTTAGGGCTGTTTTTACTTCTTCGAGTGTGGGAGGACTCAAAGCGGATCCTTCATCAGCTGTTACATCAGTTATACCTGCTATTGTATCTGCTGCTGCTGTTCGTGTAGGTGATGGGCTCGGGTTAAGAAGGTGTTCAAATTATTGTGCCCATCTTAGTTTTATATCTTCCGCGTTACTTATAATGTTCCCTTCTGCATCCTTGCAGAGGGTCGTTTTCGGTTTGAGTTCATATGCTCGAACCCTAACAAAAATGCTTTTTAAGAAAAAATCGGCTAAAGCAAATAAGCCTGTTGGAATTCCATCAATCAAATCAAAGATGTCACTCTCACACTAAAGGGATTTTTGTGTTAATGTATCGGAATTTTCACTTTGGTTTTTTTGTAGTCAATTTTACCGGAACTTTTTTTCATTGATTGTAGTTGGCCTAGAGAACTAAGTCGTTAACCTTTTTTTTTCATTCTTGAAATTGTTTTTGATTTCGAACGTACTTGTTAGTTTCGTTTTAATACTTGAAATTGTTTTGATCTTGAACAGTGGAGTTCGAAAAAATATACAGAAAATCGTATTAAACATTTTTTTTGAACATTTGATCGTATTGAACATTTTGGTCCGTCGAGCCGGATAACATCTTGTGAGTCAGTCAAGAAAAAGTGCATTTGAAAATAGAAAACGTACCAAAGTTAGTGATGCAACAAAAACTGACGACAGAGCAGTTGCTACGGGTTCAATGTAACTTCCGTAAAGATCCGAAATCGCGTAAAACGGTCGCATATCTTAACAGAATCCTTGCAAGGCTTGATCCTTGCGTGAAACCTTTACGGAAACGCATAAAGGAATTCTTGATTTGCTTAGTGGAAGCGAAACGGATTTAAAAATACCATATTTCGCGAACAACGTGAACGGGACCTTTGAAGAGACTCTTTTAATGTTCGATGACCTGATACAGATACAGGAAAATCAAGTGGCATGTGAAAATTCGGTTGCAAACGTTTCTCAAGTAGCAAAAGGGGAACGCGACATAAAATTGCCTAGAATTTCACTACCCACATTTTTCGGGAATTATGAAGCGTGGATGTCATTTCGAGATTTGTTTGTCGCTTTAGTGCATGAACGGAAATCAATTTCTGATGTGGAAAAACTTCACTATTTGAAGTGCAGTTTAGAGGGTGAAGCGCTAGGGCTTATTAAACAATTCCCAACCACTCACACGAATTATAAAATCGCGTGGAAGCTTTTGAATGACAGATTCGACAATGAAAATGCGTTATTAACGGCACAGTTCAAAAGGCTGTTCGGTATTGTGAACGCAAACGAATTTTCCTCGTCAATAAAGACCCTATTAGATCAAACCGTGGAGTCAGTACAAGCCTGAAAAAACATGAAAATTCCAGATTTGTGGAATGCATGTGTAGTTCTTATGACTGCACGATGCTTACCTTCAGAAACTCAGCAATTATGGCAACAACAACAAGCGATAGATTTGGAACTAGCTTCATTTGAAAAATTGAAACTCTTTTTACAAAATAGGTTCAGAGCATTAGAAGCTGCTGGACTAGAACGCCCGAGATTTGGAAAACCATCGACAACTACACAACAGAACACTCGTAATAACAGTACAACGACGATTCATTCCCATCACAGCGAATCGCAATCAGCGTGTCCAGTATGTAAGGAGTCACATTATTTGCGAAATTGTAAACAATTCATTGCTATGGAACATCAAGAAAGATTTGAAATTGTAAAGCGGAATGGATTGTGCTTGAATTATCTGGGAAGAGGACATCTTGCATCCAATTGCCCCAGTAAATTTAGATGCTCAAGGTGCAAACGTGCGCATCACACTTTATTGCATAAGGAAGAACGAAACGCGATGTCTGTAGCTGAAGGTACTATTCCACCTCAATCTTCAACGTCGCATGCAACCGCAGAATTTGTTGATATCAATTCTCTTACTGTAACGACGCAAAAACAAGTATTGTTAGCAACTGCATTGGTAACCGTAGAATCACCAAATGGTCGAGTCATCTTGCGAGCTTTGCTAGACCAAGGTTCACAAGCTTCATTCATCACGGAATCTGCAGTGCAAGAATTAGGCCTACAAAGGAAATCTGTATGTGCAAACATCACTGGAATTGGAAAAACAAATAATCTCTATGGAAAATCGATTTTGTCGGGATGGAGAACTCGAACATGAATATAGAAAATGCATACAAGAATATATCGACTTGGGCCAGATGAGTTTGGTCACCAACAAAACCGAAATTATTGTTGAAAACGGAAACTCAGTGTGCACCGCGTATTACCTACCACATCATGCTGTTTTGAAGGATAGTACCAGCACAAAGCTTCGAGTAGTCTTCGACGCATCACGTAAGAGCAGCTCTGGAGTTTCGTTAAATGACACATTGATGACAGGACCCGCGATTCAAAACGACATGATTTCAGTGGTATTGAAATGGAGATTGCATAAATATGCCTTTGTCGCTGATATAGAGAAAATGTATCGTCAAATCAACATGCACCCCAACGACGCTCATTTTCAACGGATAGTTTGGAGACCCAATCCGTCTGAAGACATTCAGGATTATTGTATGAACACAGTCGCATTCGGAACAACGTGCGCTCCATATTTAGCCATCAGGACTTTGCAACACTTGGCTGAAATCGAAAGACAGAATCATCCAAACGTATATGATTCCATCATGAACGATTTCTACGTTGACGACGTATTGTCCGGAGGACTTGATCTAAACAAGACCATAAAGCATCGCAAAGCAATTTCTAAAGTATTGGAATCCGGAAGATTTAAATTGCGAAAATGGATAGCTAATGATGCAAGAATTTTAGAAGGTGTGCCTGAAGTTGATATCGAATTGAAAACTCCGTTGGAAATGGATCTCAATCAAGGCTACAGATCGTTAGGCATCGTCTGGAATCCTGCGACTGACCATTTCACCTATCGAGTAAAACTTCGAATTCACAAAGCACATTTCACCAAACGACAGCTGCTTTCGGACATCGCACGTCTTTACGACCCGTTAAGATGGTTAGCACCGACGATCATTATAGCTAAAATCATACTTCAAACGTTATGGTTGCATGGACTCAAATGGGATGATCCGCTTCCAATTGAAATTCACAATCGCTGGAATAAATTTAGAAATCAATTAGCGGAACTGGAAAGAATTAGAATCCCAAGATGGATATTGATCGACGAAACTTGCAGCTTTGAACTTCATGGTTTTTCTGACGCGTCCATGGAAGCATATGCCGCTGTAATCTATGCAGTAAGTCGCAGCAAAGATAAGACTCGTGTGCAACTTATAATGTTCAAAACGAAAGTCGCTCCTATACGACCCGTTACGATTCCTCGACTAGAACTGTGTGGAGCTCTTCTACTTTTGAAATCGATGAAAAGAGTCAAAGATTCGTTGAAATTATCTGGTGAAAAGTGTTGGCTGTGGACTGATTCGCAGATAGTGCTTTCTTGGTTACATGGTCATCCAATCAGATGGACTACGTTTGTTGCCAATCGAACGACGGAAATATTTGAACACACGGGAAATATACCATGGCGCCAAGTGCCTTCTCAACAAAATCCAGCCGAATTGGCATCTCGAGGTGTAGAACCTACAGAGTTGCAAGATAGCATTTTATGGTGGATCGGTCCAGAATGGTTGCAACATGGTGAAGACCATTGGCCGAAACATGAAGTTATTCCAGGTACTGAACTCGAAAAACGGAAAAAATGCAGTGACATGTTTGAACAGCACTATCGAAAATGACGACTAGATCAACAGGTTTTCGTCAATGACCCGACTGATCAGAGTGACTGCATACTGTTACCGGCTTAGGAAGCTTTCATCAAAATTGGAAAATAACAGAGGGGACCTGTGAAGGAAGGAACGGAATGGCGAATAAGATACAACCATGAGTTGTATCAACTCTACGACGAGCCAGAAGCTTCAACGTTCATCAACCTACGTAAACTGCAGTGGGCTGGCCATATAGAGCGAATGGAAGACAGAAGAATCTCCAAACGTGCTCTGAAAGGCAAAGCGAGTGGTAACCGGCCAGTAGGCAAGCCACGCAAGCGATGGGAAGACTCGGTTGATGAAGATAGCAAAGCCATCTTAAAAATTAGCAGCTGGAGGACGCGGTCTTTGGATCGAGACGATTGGAGGCGACGACTTCAGGAGGCCAAGGCCCGATTTGGGCTGTCTTGATAAAAGGAAGCCCACTTAGCAAGACCAGTAAGATCAGGAATTTGAATCCATTTCTAGAAGGAAATGGAATCTTACGTGTTGGCGGACGCCTCGCAAACTCCAATTTGGCATTCAACGAAGTTCATCCGATCATTTTACCCAGAAGTGGAAAATTCACGGAATTGTTATTGCATCGAATACATAAGGCTACGTCACACGGACAAACACAATTAATGTTAGCATTTTTGAGAAGAAGATTTTGGCTTATTGATGGAAGAAATACCATAAAGAATTTCGTGCATAAGTGTGTAACTTGCTTTCGAACTAAAGCGAAGACTTCCACTCAATTAATGGGAAATCCACCTACATCCCGGGTCACAATTTCTCGGCCATTTTCACATGTTGGCGTTGACTAAAGCGGACCATTCGAATTGAAGGATCGAAATGGAAGAGGAAGCAAAATTCGGAAAGGTTATGTTGCCGTATTTATTTGCCTAACCATTAAAGCGATACATATTGAGGCAAACATCGCCGTAGCTGAAAACTTGTCCAACGAAGGTATTACATGGCACTTTAATCCACCGGCAGCTCCTCATTTCGGAGGACTATGGGAGGGAGGAGTAAAATCGATTAAACTACATTTACGACGCATTTTGGGAAACGCCGCGTTGACATACGAAGAACTTGCAACTACCCTTATCCAAATAGAAGCATGTTTGAATTCCCAGACCATTATGTCCGCTTACTGACGATCCAACAGACGACACCGCTTTGACTCCAGGCCATTTCTTGATCGGAGATATGTTATTGGCACCACCTGAAGTAGATGTATCAGAAGTCAACATTAGCTGTGTTTTTTTGCGGACAAGAGTAGAGCGGGTTAAGATACTCCTCAAAAAACGATCCAGAGTAGAAGTTCAGTACTAAAGTATTGAACTGGAAAGTTGTTGCACCTGGAAACAATTTGACAAGTTTACTTCGAATTGCTAGTTGTGAATTATAACAGGTAATTTCTGTAAAATATTGTGAATTTTCGACGATAATTCAAAACTTTTCCTTATAGATCCAATTATGAGTGCAAATAGGAAAGTGTGTTTATTGGAACTATTAGAATCAAGTGATGCGAGGGTTTCGTCTCGGCTCCAATAACGACGAGATCTATAAAAAAATCGAATTATTCACCTACTTTACCTTTTATTTTTTAGATTGATTTACATTTTTCACAAAAAAAAATTATCTCACTGCGTATCTTCGAAAAATAACTGATGAGAATACGTTATTTTGTCAGAAATGTCAAATTTCAATTTCAACGACTTGCTCAAACATTTTGGAACAAGTGGACCAAGGAATACCTCGCACAACTACAACAAAGGCCCAAATGGCTCCAGCAAGAAAAGTCACCCAAGGTAGGAGATCTTTGTTTACTCAGGACGAGAGACTTCAGATATTTTTTTTTAAGATTTCAAAAATATGCCTTAAACAATTCGAAAAAGTTTTAGAAGAAAATTCATCACTCAATTGCTTAAAACAAAATATAACAGAATCCTGTGTCTCAAATGTACAAAATACCCATAACTTATCATTCTGGTTTTCTGTTGTAAATTCGTGTTATAATCATCATTTAGAGGCTCTAGATTATTTTATATTAATCCTTTTAAAGAAATATTGTAAATGGGAGTCCGACAGAACCCAAACAAATATGCATGCCAACCGTCATATGGGCATGGATTCAAAAGTTTGCAGTTTTAAGGGTATTAAATAATTTTAAGCACAATTTCATGTTTCTATCTTATCCTAAAATCCAAAATCTCCAAAAGACAATTTCATCCATTCATAAATCAATTAAATAATCAAACAAAACCTATGCTTCACATTGGTTCATGAAATCAAAAACAAAACCACGGTACCGACTTTGCTAAAAGAAACAAAAACGTTCAGGAGATCAATTCAATTCTACATACGAAAAAAACACACATCTCAAGAATCCCTTTTCACGATCCCATATATTCGACCTGGTCATAACCAGTTCATCATCACAATACGTCATCATTGAATTCGCCTGGATGCGAGACATTACGGCGAGCTTTTCCTTCCTATGACATTTTCTTGTACTGAGTGAGACATCTTTATGTCTTTACTTATCTCTGGTACTAGCTTTTAGCATATATCCAAACCCAAATAAAAAATAATTCCAAATCTTTTCGTACAATACGGCATAAAAAATGAAAGCTTACTGTTCGATTTCCACAGTGTTCTTGTTTATGGGGGGAAAATAAATCGTACTTATCGAAAACCACTTTTGAAGAATGAATTATGTCCATGCCTAAAAAGTTAAGAGCTAGAACTACAGCTGAAGTAAAAGATGTCAAATACTTTTCGATCATCGCGAACTACTTAACTTCTGATTTATCACTTCTAAATTTTATATACATCTTCTTCAATGGTACTACAGCCCAAATCTGGCTTTGAGCTCCTGACTTTCAGGTTCCTTAACATTTTCTTACTCTATTTTCTAATAATAAAGTATTGCGATCGACCTGGGGAAACAAAAATTACAGCCAAAATTAGCCGAAAATGCAACAACGAAAATCCGTCTGCACGCTGAACGTCGTACGTGTACGATAGGTTCTAGCTAGGAAGCTGAAAATCAACATACCGTATAGAAGGATTTAATGGACAAACTTTAAAAATAATTTACTTTTTGTATTCATTGGGGTCAAAAAAAAAGGGGGGAGGGTTTAAAACAAATTTTTGGGCGAATTTTTTTTCAAATGATAATATCTTTGATCTAAGGGGGAAGGTGGAACACTTAAAAATTAATATCTGGACTATCTCTTGCATATATGTAATTGAAATTTGGAACATTACATTAAGCTATACAAGAGAAATATGAGAAAAATGTAACATTTGGACATTTTATTGGGAATACAAATTGAAAACCGCCGATTTTTTTTTCAAATCGAGCCTTTATTGTGCAAAAATGGTTAAATATTTATTATTCAAAGAAATGCCTATCGCTAGCCACAACTTTTTCTCATCTCTCTCGCAGTATATGGATTCCGCGTCGAAAAAACTGCTCTTCTTTTGAGCCGATCCACGAATCGACCCAAATTTGGACTTCTTCGTAAGAACGAAAGTGTTGCTTAGCCAGGCCATGCGTCATCGATCGGAATAGGTGGTTCGTAAGTCGTAAGGGGCGACGTCTCGAGAATAAGGCGGGTCGAGTAGGACGTCCCATTGCAGTGTTTCCAGGAAATCCACCCTTAAACGTGTTAAATTTGATCACGACCAAAAACTTCGGCGGAAGATTCTTCAGAGTCCAAAAGGCTCAAGATCTTTCTGGTCTTTTGTCAAAACGGTCAACAATAATTTCATCTCTTCATCAACACCACCACTTGTCGATGGCGACCGTACCGTTATTGATCCGGTTGAGAAAGCGAACCTATTGGCAGTAAGTTTCGCAAGAAACTCCACGCTACCACCTTCAAACCAAGCCCCTCCTATCGTAACACCATCAGGTTTTTCGCTGCCGCCGCTACATTTCCGCACGCGTCTCATATTCAGGATCCTGCAAAAGCTCAATGTTCACAAGTCCGCTGGCCCTGATGGCATTCCCCCCATTACCCTTAAAATGTGCTCCTCTTCTCTGGCTAAACCCCTTCGCAATCTTTTTCATCTATTTTACTCTTCTGGGTGCTTTCCACGATTGTGGAAAGTCGCGAATGTTCAGCCAATTCCCAAGAAAGGAAGCAAAGCGAGCCCCGCTAACTACTGCCCGATAGCCATCACTTCAGTGCTCTCGAAAGTGATGGAAACTGCTGTCAATCGCAAAATCATTCACTATCTCGAGGATAAACAGCTTATCCACGATCGCCAATACGGTTTCCGTTCTGGAAGGTCGACGGGAGATCTTTTGGTCTACCTGACGGAACGTTGGAACTCTTGCTTGCACAAATATGGCGAAGGTCAAGTTCTTGCTCTTGACATTGCAAAAGCTTTGGACAGAGTGTAGCATGAATGTCTACTTGTTAAGCTAAAGGCCATTGGTCTCGATGCTACCCTCATTCGATGGATTGAGAGTTTCCTGTCCGGACGCACTATACGAGCCGTATTAGATGGCGTTACTTCTTCTTCTTTCCCTACTAATTCTGGTGTCCCTCAGGGTTCTGTTCTTTCACCTACTCTGTTCTTAGTATTCATTAATGACCTTTTGTCTTCTACTCTCAATCCAATCCATAGTTTTGCAGATGACAGTACTTTAGATAACACTTTTGAATTTAACTCTGCTGCGGATTCTCACAAGCTATCTATTGCTTCCAAACGCAGGGAGCTATTCAGTTCGCTGGACTCCGACCTCGACTTAATCCTGGATTGGGGCAGGAAAAATAGAGTAGAGTTCAACGCTGCCAAACACAGTCCCGTCATCTTTCCCTCAAACGTGATGTTCCAGCGTCGTCGACTAATTTAGCCTTTAATGGCTCTTCAGATGAATTTATCGTATTAGGCGTAAAAGTTGATAACCATCTTGATTGGAGCAAACATATTTTTGATGTTGCCCTGGATACCTCCAAACGCCTAGGTATCCTTCGTAAATGCAAAAAATATTTTACGCCTCACGACTTAGCTACCATCTATAAGGCTTACATTCGACCTCGCCTAGAGTACAATTCGCATTTATGGGCTGGAGCACCCAAAACACACCTTGCGCTGCTCGATCGAATACAAAAACATGCGTTCCGATTAATTGGAGACGAAACCATTACGATTTCTATTGACTCCCTCGAGCATCGTAGGAACGTTGCAGTACTCAGCATTTACTACCGCTACTTTCATGGTAAATGTAGTGCGGAACTTAGATCACTTATTCCTTTACTTTACAGTTTTCCCCGAAATACTCGTCAAGCTAAACGCGCGCACGAGTTTACCATCAACCCTATTCCTACTCGTACAGTGAAATATAGGCAGTCATTCATCCCCCGAACGTCCAGACTTTGGAACGCATTGCCTGCCAGCATATTCCCAAGCAGGTATAACCTTCAGCGCTTCAAAAATAATGTCCATCGGCACTTCCGTCTCTTTCCCCCAAAATTCCCATAACACTAACCAAGTTTCATCCTCTTCCTATACCGTCATAACTGTGCAATTGCATTAAAGGGTGACCCCCTAAGTTATAATCGATGCTATAAAAAAAAAACATGTGATTGTTTATATCAAACGTCAAACAATAAGAATTTGAAAATTAAAAAAAATATTCATGGAATGTGCGTAATGCGAATGAGGAAGAATCAGCAATAAAAAAAACACCTGCCTTATTTTTTTTCTCATTTATCGTTTGTGCTCGGTTTAATTTTCTTATCGTTTTTATTTATTTATTTTTGTTTTCTATTAAATATTTTCGTTTATAATGTAAATTTTTTAATTATTTTACGAATAATTTACTAACATTTTGATTTTCTTCTTTTCTTTATATTTTTCTTATTTTTCTCCATCGCATCAGATACGAGGAGTTTTTTTTTAATCGATTGCTTAAATATTAGATAATAATAGCATAGTTTTTTTGATTTTATTTTTTCGATAATAAGTACTGGAGGAGGTTTGACTTTCACTTATTTGTTTTTGTTTTAATACAAAAAAAAATTTCAATCTCTACGATATTTCCTATTTTTTTTCTTCTAGTTATGAAATAGTTTTTTTAAAAAAAAAAAAGGATAACAATAAATTGTGTGGATTGGAATTGTGTGGTTTTTTTCAATATTCTTGAAGAATATTTATTGGAGTAAAATTTGATTGTGATTCATTTATGGAAATTGTGTTGAAATTACGAGTTTGTTTTTAATGCTATTAAGTACTGATTTTAATATTATGCTTTTGTTTATTTTATTTTTTTTAAATAGCCTAGAAATCGATATACTTTTTTCTTTTTATTGTTTTTTATTTATTTAAATCGCTTACAAAATAGTTTGATTGATTTTTATGAAATGCATAGTATTGGAATATATGGTATTTTGTAATATTTAAAAAAAATTAATTAATAAATAAGATCGTTTTTTTCTATAATTACTATTCTTACTTGTTTGTTTGTTTTTCTCTCTATACAATTTACAATGAAGTGCGTTTACTCACTTTGAAATGGTGATGATATAAGGCGTAGTTTTGAAAGTTTTCGTAAAAAGTTTCATAAACCGTTTTGATTTAGCTTGAATGTTTCGTTTTTGTTTTATTAATCATAGCATAATCGTTATGGCAACGGTTGTAGTAGTAAATTTTTTATGGAATTGTTTTTTTTTTTGTGAAACAGGGAGCAGGCTTAACAAAAGTTTTAATTGAACGTAAACGATTAGCTCCCGATTTCAGCATTAGATTAAGCAATTTTGTTAAATTTTATTTTGTTTTTAAATTTTCAATATTTTTGAAAATGACACAGCCGCAATTTAATTTTTATTTAATTTTTCTTTTAAATAACAAAAAATAAATGATTATTTAAATTAAGAAAAATAAGTAAACAAAGTTTAAAGTTAACATATTCAAGACGATAGTTTGATCGTAACGAACACAAATATGATCGAGATGATCATTTAGTACGAGATAGATTTACAAGTATTGGATCATGTCGATTGCTTAATTATGGTATGTACAGACAGTACGATTTTAGAAATGCGTCCGTATTGCATGTCTTCCCGCAAGTATTGGAAAACAAGACGAATGCCGAAATCGCATACAAAAAACGCATCGTTTGGATGTACCCTTATTGATTGGTTCGATGCGATCCATAAATATGGGATCGTTAAGCGTGTGATAGATTCACTTAATCTTTAATTTTAAGCTCGATCGATGCAATGCACACAAAAGTATGGGATCGACCATTACGATCCACAAGTATGAGATAAATCGAATATGGAAACAATGAACCTTGTTATAGTTAAAATCGATTCTAACAAATCTGAATGCGTTACTCAATCCCGAAACAAATATTTCTCACTAGCATTTTCTTAGTAAATAGCATAAGTGAAAAATTATATAAATTGTTGAAAAGCAAATTAATATAACATAAACAATAATCAAGATGGTTAACACCTACATGAGCAGACAACATTTTTTCGATCTAGTACTATCGCTAACTACATCACCGGTAATACCGCTGAATTTTGTAACGGCTGGTGGTGATATGGTTGATGATGACGAACCACCACCACCCATCATTAGACTAACATTACTCGTTGATGGAACAACTGATAAATCGATTTGTTGATGATTCAATAATTGTCCCGTTGATGATGACGATGCTGTCGTTGTGGAATTATTTTTTATTGCTGCTACAGGACTTAAACTATGTGATGTTGTAGCAGCTATCACAGAACCATTTTCTGATACGGTACTCGAACGTGATTGCGATCGTTGCTTCTTCAAATTAGCTAATGTCGCACCGGTCATAGAACTATCTAAATTGTGAGTATCTGAAATTGAATGGAATTAAAAAAAAAATTAGTATATAGTTGAAAATTAAAAAAAAAAAAAAATGAATAGAAAGGCGGAAGAGTGTTAGTCAAAAGGATAGTAATTAGTCAGTCAGTTCTTTTTTAGTATATAGAAAATTTAAAAGCTGAAACAAGATGAACTTAAGGATCCGAAGTTTTTCCGTCCACCCCTGATAACCAAACATTGATGCAACACCTCTGAAGAATCGATAAACGGTTTCGAAACCTGGTGAAAACAGATTATCAGCCTGGAGAAAATTCACCTACATATCTCCTATCTCTGAACACATGAGAGTGTTTCTTTTTCTTTCGAACCAGCAGTAAACCCCATCGCGATGACTCTATCGCACTCATTGGTATTTTATATGTGCTATCTCATGATTGAATAGCAAAATCAGTAGTGCGAAAGAAAAGAGAATATTTTTGTTGCACTGAGCGTTCATTAATGAATGTCTCATTACCATTCATCGATGAAGGATATTCCCTAAATACGTATGAAGTTTCTATTACCGATCAGCGATGAGCGGTAATTGAGAATCCACAGGTCTTTCATTGATGTTTGACTATCAGGGTTAATTTCTCTAAAGATACCCGTATATCTCCTACCTGTGAATACATGAGAGTGTTACCTTTTCTTTCTAACCAGCGCTAACAACATCGCGATCTCACTATTCCACTCATTAATGCATTTTACGGGCTATCTCATGATTGAATAGCAAAATCGGTGAGTGCGAAATAGATAGAAACCTGTTTGTAGCACTGAGCGATAATAAAAAACTATGTATGAATGTTTCATTACCATTCATCGATAAAGGATATTGCCTAAATATAAATGAAGTTCTTATTACATATCAGAGATGAGCGGTAATTGAGAATTCCCAGGTGTTTCATTGATGGTTGGCTATCAGGGTTAATTTATCTGTAGATAAATGGTAGCGATGAGTTGCATAAGATATTGTTACTTGCAGATCTGGCAACCCCGCAACTCGATCTCTCTCAAATAGACAAGAATTATGTAGAACAGTATACTCCACTATGTAGAAAGCCACAATTAAAGATCTAGAGCTTTCCAGTATAACACATACACACCGAAGGAAGCTTCGAGAACTGTTCATAAGATGTATAAAAGCACGAAAGCTTTCAGCGAGCAATTCAGTTAGTCAGCGACTTTTATTTATGGAAGACGCAAACCAGGAAAGGGATAGAAAAGTACGCGGCGGTATTGCCATTAAAGTGCGAATTAAGCGGAAAACCGAATTAAAGTGCGAATAGATAAATTATCACTTATTTTTAAACGAATTGTGTTTTACTTGAAATCCCGGCGAACCCCTAGCTCGCAACAATTGGTGTCAGAAGTGGGATTTCAAGAATAAATTCGGGTTTAAAATCGCGTGTGAAATTAAAATTCTCGAACGGATAGTGAGAATTTTGTGAGAGCGAAAAAGTGAAACTAAAATTCTCGAACGGACAGTGAGAATATTGTGAAATCGAATATTCTCGAGTGCTCTAGTGCGCAGTGACTTTAATTAGTGAAGAAAATTTAAGTGAATTCGAATCGCGGCAAAACTTGAAATAATCGGTAGTGAAAATGCCGCGTTATCTGAAGGATTTAAAATTAGCAGAGCTGAAGGAAGAGCTCGGTAGACGCGAGTTATCTACGACAGGGAACAAGTCTGAGCTTGTCAGCCGTATGATCGAGATACTTGAGGCTGAGGGTAAGGATGCAGATAGTTTTGAATTCCAAATCAAAGAAGCTCGTGAAGAGGAGTGTTCTGGTACATCGGATGCTCTGACACAGTTAATGCAACAAATGATGAACAAATTAGATCAACAATCAGCTGTGACAACGGACATTAATCAGAAATTAGACCAACAAAGTCAGCTGTCAAAGGACCTCAACCAAAAATTGGAGCTGCAAAATAAAAAAATAGACACCATGGGTAAGGCAATAGAAGAAAACGTAGAAAAGAAACTTCGAATAACAAATTACGGAAAGGATATCCGGGATTGTAGAAGAAGTCGAACGCCTAAAAAGGGACTTCGATAACGTGAAAGCGACTGGAGTCATCAAGGCAGAACACGTTACGCACAAGGATCTCAAAGCTCCAATTTTCGATGGACAAACACCGTGGGCTATTTATAAGATCCAATTTGAGGCTGTCGCAAGAAACAATCATTGGAATGATCTGGAACGAGGAACGGCTCTTATATTGGCGCTAAGAGGTCCACCAGCAGAGGTTCTTCAAACGATTCCGCAGGAGCAACAACAGGATTTTTCAACGTTAGTCCAGACATTGGATCTTCATTACGGCAGTGACCACATGCGAGAGATCTACAAAACACAACTGTACAACCGAACCCAAAAGAATGGTGAAACACTTCAAGAGCTGGCACGCGATATTGAACGACTCACATTATTATCGCTTCCCAATGCGCAAACAGAGCAACGCAACGATACAGCTGTTTTCGCAAATTGGCAGGTAAGAAAACGATTGGTGAAGCCTTAGTATATGGGCTGACGTTCGAAGCTGCCAAGCAAAGCTCGCTGAGTAACTATCGAGTCCGAGAAATAGTAGAAGAGTGTGTGTGTCAGAAAGCAGAGTACAACAAGCGGAGCGAAAGATGTGGTGCCCCCCGATGCTGGAATTGTCGACAGGCAGGACACTTAAGACGCGACTGCCGTAAACACAGAAAAGCGAACAACTATTGTTCCGGCTGCGCTGCTAAACAACGCGAAGGTAGAGATCGTGAAGGTAGATCTTGGTCAAGAACTAATCGTCAGAGTTCAAATCTCACACACGGTTTTGATAAAAGACGCCGGAGTCGATCGAAAACCCCGAGTCGGCGAGATCGATTGCAACAAGAACGATACATCGGGAAAGATCATGGAAGCAAAGATTGGCATTCGAATAAGGATCGCGAACGAACGGGTGGAAGTCGTGACGGTCAAGTACTTCATGCGAATGATCGTGACAAGGCCAAACATGAGAAGCGACGTGATCGAGAAGATCGCGAAAGGAAGAATGCGTGAAAAGAAAGAGCAAGAACGGAAATTGCATGAAAAGGAAAGTAAACGTGCCGCCAAGGAGGAGAAGGAGCGCGAAAAGGGCAAGGAGAAAGAACGCGAACGTGAGAAGGAAAAAGAAGCCGGAGAAACCATTCAGAGGATAACGACCGAATCAAAGGATGGATGGAATCAGCAAGAACTGGAAGATGCCCAAAGTAAAGATCCAGATATTTCACCGATCATGCCATGGAAGGACGAAATGAAACGGCCTGAGTGGAAAGACATCTCCCAATTCAGCGAAACCTTAAAGTGTTATTGGGCACAATGGAACTCCCTTCATCTAGACGGCGGATTATTAAAACGGAAATGGGAAAACGCTGACGGAATATCGTATCACATGCAAACCATCGTCCCGCATTCTAAAGTCGAGGAGGTTTTGAAGGAATATCATGGAGGTACCTCCGGTGGGCATTTGGGTGTAAATAGAACCTTGGCAAAGGTTCTATTGGATCCATCTCGCAGATCAAATGGAGAAATGCAACAATACAACGTGGGAGTCCCATTCGAGAGATTTGCTGTGGATATTGCTGGACCATTTCCGGAATCAGAAAATGGTAATGGCTACATTCTAGTGGTCATTGAATATTTCAGTAAGAGGCCTGAAGCTAGTAACCGTCGCAGAACAAATTGTTACCAACTGGGTGAGCAGATTTGGAGCTCCACGTGAACTACACTCCGATCAAGGGCGCAATTTTGAATCTTAGATATTCAAACACGTGTGCCAAATGCTGGGAATAAACAAAACCAGGACAACTCCATTACATCCACAGTCCGATGAAATGGTGGAACGTTTCAATAGGACATTGAACTCAAACCTATCCAAACTCGTCAGCGAGAGGCAACAGGACTGGGATCAGCACATCCCTCTATTTTTAATGGCCTACAGAACATCGGTACATTCAACAACAAGAGAAACTCCCTCCCGAGTCATGTTCGGAAGAAATATACGAGTCCCTGCGGAACTAATGTTTGGAGTGCCACCAGACCAACCAACCAATGCCAAAGATTACGTCTCGGATCTTCGATGTCGACTAAATACAATTTATAACCTGGTTAGAGATAAAATTGATTTGGCAACCGACCGCATGAAGACGAGGTATGATCAACGGACGAATTCATCAGGATTCCAAGAGGGCGATTTGGTTTGGTTATACAATCCCAAACGATAGAAGGGCAGATCGCCGAAACTACAGCGCAATTGGGAAGACGCTTACCAGATCATCAACCGGTTAAATGATGTCGTCTATCGGATTCAGCTAAATCAAAAAACCTCGTACTAAAATGAAAGTGGTACATCTCGACCGACTAACAAAGTACCGTGGTGCCATTGATGAAGTGAACGACTCTTTTCGGGACGAACAGGGACTAAGGAGAGGGTAATGTTACATGCAGATCTGGCAACCCCGCAACTCGATCTCTCTCGAATAGACAAGAATTATGCACAACAGTATACTCCCCTATGTAGAAAGTACAATTAAAGATCTAGAGCTTTCCAGTATAACCCATACACACCGAAGGAAGCTTCGAGAACTGTTCACACATAGTTCACACATACACACTGAAGGAAGCTTCGAGAACTGTCATAAAATGTATAAAAACGCGAAAGCTTTCAGCGAGCAGTCAGTTATTCAGCGACTTTTATTTATGGAAGTGATAGAAAAATACGCGGCGGTAGTGCCATATAGTGCGAATTAAGTTAAAGTGCGAATGAATAAATTACCACTTATTTTTAAACGAATTGTGTTTTTACTTGAAATCCCGGCGAACCCCTAGCTCGCAACAATATATATGAAGTTCTTATTACATATCAGAGATGAGCGGTAATTGAGAATTCACAGGTGTTTCATTGATAGTTGGCTATCAGGGTTAATTTATCTACAATAAAATAAATGGTGCGGAAAAATGTTAAGCTCTAAGGTAAACTTAAACCGAAAACAAAGAAATCTCTTTTTTATTTACCATTGAAAATATGAAGTGGACTGGATTTAGTTCTGTCTCTTTTTTCATCGAGTGTAGGCAAACTAGATATCTATGGTAATTGATGATTTCTTGCTCTTGTTTACATCGGCATGCACACTTGCGAACTTTCAGTACTATAGTATTGGTTCGTACCAAAGCCCTCTAAAGTAGAAAGCCATGTAAGTCAATCCAACAACAACACGTTGGCAATGACAGTTCCATACAAATTCGCTCGCTTTTGTATGGAGCAGACACGGCGGGCTTCGTAAGAATCGCGTTTCTTCTTAAATGCAGTGTTAAAGTAAGTTAAGCTTTCTAAGGTACTTTATTAATAGTGCTCGGCATGTAATTATTACACGTTGATATCAGTGCAATAGATTTTTAATTGAAAAAAGTGCGATCAAAGTTAAATCTCGGTTTCTCGCACCGAAGAAAATCTGTCATTCATATTGTGCAGAGTTCTTCCGTTAATTTTCATACAGAAAACTGCAGAATTTTAGTTATTACGAAAAAGTATGCAATCGCGTAATATTTCCGTGCTTAATTTTATTTTATTATGCTTTTATGTTGTTTTCGGTAAAACGTGTTATTACGACAAAGCTCGTACAAAAATAATACAGGTGGTCTTTTGATGTGGAAAAATCCATGACGTCACACCCACTGGAGTCATTCAAGATGGCCCCTACGTCAGTTCTGCCTAGATTGGTATGTAGAAAGCTTTGTTCGTACATAAGAAAGCATGAATTTTTTCCGAGTTTTGGCTGTCAGGGACATTACTACTTATAAGTGTTTTCAACTAATGCAAAAACAATCGCAAAGTGCGATGAAATTACTAAACCTGACTCCGGAAAAAAAATATAACTGAAAGATTTTGCAAAGTATACAAAACGCCTCCACTACCACCCTCATAAACATCGAATCTGAACATAGGTAAATCAACCTAAAACTCTAGACAAATATCCTCGCCGGAATCACGATAGCGAGCCTAAATAAATTACCAACTAGTGTACAACCGTCTTCTTGCTTATTTCAAATCGTATTATGGCAGATCTCTAAAGCGAAAAACAACAACAAATACCAACTTGGTTCTTCTCTGTTTATCGACTAAGTTTACTTCAAATGACTATTGCTATTGTCGTAGAAATTTATCGGCCTTAAAAGACCCATCTGCAAACCGAAGAGACGAAATCGAAATAATGGAAAGCATATATCGTTTTCGTATGCATATGTAAGAACTCGATTTAATAGATCTCTGATGGGTTCTTCAAATTTCGAATTAGGATGAAAAACATTAATTTTCTTTGAACTCTGTACAATGTTGAAGATAGGAACGTTATAATTTAAGGAATCGAGAAGGATGGAGCGAAATTTAGTTGTACGCATTGCAGAAGTAGATAAGTTGGGAAGGATCTTATTTGTTCGATAATTTTACTTCTCATTTGTATGTATGTGGGCCAAATACAAGTTTCTTTTTAAAAATGCAATAAAATGAACAAAATTAAATTTTTTTCCATGTATTATGGCTTCATTAGTAAGAGCACATGGGTTCGAACGCAAGCACATGGGTTCGAACGCAAGCACACCGATTTTTCTTAACGGACAGGATGTGGAAGACGTGCAAGATTTTTGCTATCTCGGAAGCATTGTCAATATGGACGGCGGAGCCGAAAAGGATGTTGAGGCTCGGCTAAATAAAGCTCGTCAGGCCTTCGGTATCCTTTCCCCTTTCTGGAGGTTAAGAGAGATCTCCCTTCGCACGAAGCTGCGAGTTTTTGATGCATGCGTCAAATCCGTGTTGTTATATGGTTGTACTACGTGGCCGTTCGACTTACCAAGAAACTAGAGACTTTCGTGAACCAATGCCTCCGACGCACTTTATGAATATTCTGGCCAGAAGTGATCTCCAACGACGAACTTTGGAGTACAATTGGCCAGACTAAAATAGGTATTGAGATTCAAAGGCGGAAGTGACAAGATCGGTCATACTTTGAGGAAACCAGAGCGAAACATCGCCAAGCAGGCTCTGGATTATAATCCTCAAGGAAGACGTCGGGTTGGTCGACCATGTAACACATGGAAGCGAGCAGTTGAGCAGGAGGCCAGAGGAATAAACAAGTCCTGGCAACAGCTTAAGGCCGATGCTCAGGATCGCGTCTTGTGGAAGAGAGTTGTTTCCTATGCCCCTATAGGGGACAGGAATTTGATTGAGTAAGAGCAAACATTCCCATTAATGAACGAACAAAACTTCGTTCTAGTGGCTACCTCGGCTGGCTTCGCAGTGGCGTATTCCTTCACGGTTACCTAGAAAAAAAAGTCCAAAGGGGTCAAATCGCAGCTCCGAGGCGGCCAATTGACATCGCCAAGACGGCTGATAACACGATTTGGGAACTCAGTGCGTAAAAGGTCGATTGTGGCATGGCGCGCCATCCTGCATGAACCACAGGTCGTTCAAATCCATGTCTTCAATTTCAGTAAAAAAAAGTCGATTCACCGTTGACCGAAACGCTGTTCCCAGTCTCATTTTCGAAGAAAAATGGTCCAATGATGCTACCACTCCACATTCCGCACCAAACTGTCACCCTCTGTGGATGCATTGGCTACTCGACAACAACATGCGAGTTTTCCAAGCCCCAGATGCGTCAATTTTGTTTGTTATCGTAGCCTCCGAGATGAAAATGCACCTCGTCAGAAAAGCTGATTATTCGCCCAAAATCGTTGTCCAATTCAAGCTGCTCTAAAGCCCAAACTGCGAAGCGATAACGAAGAGGATGGTCGTGCGCCTTCAATTTCTGAGTCAATTGAACCTTGTAAGCGAGATCTTTGTGCAGAATTCTCGTCAGGCTAGTCCGTGAAATGTTGAGCTTTTGAGATCGACGGCGAGTTGATGTTCGTGGAGTGAGTCTCACACTCTCGGCTACAGCAGCCACATTCTCGTCTGTGCGCACCGTACGATGACGGGGACCATGAGTGTTGTCCACTAGCATGCCAGTTTCACGAACTTTTTGCACAAACTTGCGTACAGCAGGCGCGGTGGGTGCTTCATTTCGGCCAAAACTTCTTTTCAAAAAACGCACTGTTTGGGCTACACAGCACTCATTTTGAAAATAAGTTTTCAATATTTCCCAACGTTGTTCCAGTGTAAAGCGACTCATTTCGTTCCGCGGAGGTATGATACTGACTTTCTGTCAAGATTTCGAGCGGGAAATAGCTTTCAGTGTCAAAATAACCTATGATTCAAAAAGAAACCACTGGATGGCCCACCCTGTATAAGACAGGAAGATAAATTTCGCTTACTGTTCATAGATTATTTTAGGACCCTTGCAGTTTTTCAGTCGTTATAACGTGAGTGAAAATGTCGAATAATAATAAAACTATGGCTGTGATGCATTCGCTACCGACAAGTGATAGATTCCCTTGGTTTATGCATTGAGATTCATAAAATCTTTCATGTTATACGAGGGCGGATTAAGAATGACGTGTAAAAATGAAGAAAAAAAAATTTCTTCGGCAAAAATTTATTTTATTTTTCAACATAGTCTCCTTTTAGCTCGATACACTTAGTCCAGCGTTTTTCCAATTTTCGGATCCCTTCCAAAAAATAAGATTTCTCTAACCCTTCAAAATATGCGTTGGTTTCATTGATAATGTAACTATTCGTGGTGAATCTCGTTCCAGCACGATAACTTGCGCGAATAATAAATTGCCCACGCAGACTCTGGGCTTGTTTTTAAGCAAAAGGAGGTCATTTTGATTTTTTTTTTCGGATTTCGGTTTCGAAATATTTCCTGAAATTATAAATTTACAAAGTTAGAAGGGGTCGAAAACTGTCACTATTTTTTTTAGGACTCTTGCAAACGATAGTAACTTCAAATTTTGCAGATGCATACATCCATTTAATATCCTAAAGAAAAAATAACATTTTGAGCCAATATTGTTATGACCGAAGCGGGGGGCCCTAACGTGAGCAAGGTGTTTCAGGTGTACCAACAACGCAAACTTTTTGAAATATTACTGTAATAATGTTAAAAATATTAACTGGTCGAATACCTTCAAAACTTCTACCCCCTCCCATACAAAAGTATGATTTCGAACATTCTTAAGAAATCCATAATCAAAACAAAAGCTTTTAAAAATATTTAAAACAAAGTTGCATCAAAAGTTCTGAAATCTCCTCAGTTCTTCTCCCATCTTCTACAATTGCGCTACAGCCCAAATCAGACCTTGGTCTCCTGACATTCAGGTTCCTTAACATTTTTCATTACTTATTGCGGAAGGGTTGTTCGCCCTTCGCACAACCCTCTTTATACGAATTTTTCATTTTCGTAGATTGAGGTGACTAAGGTATATCCAAGCAGGCAATGTGCCGAAATTATATGTTGCACCGACCGGAATTTGAACTCTCGATCTTCGCATTACAAGACCAACACACTACTCACTAGGCTACACCCTAGCTGTTCAGCAGTTCTTCTCCCTTACAAAACTATAATTTCAACCAATTTCAATAAATGAGGTTTAGGTTTAGGTTGTAGAAGGGTGGTTTCGTAGAAACACAATGCACTGGGGCTATCTACTTGACCACGTACTCCCTGTATTGATTATGAAATAGATGTCACTCCTCTTGTTGCAGCCACTTGGTTCGATTTGCGAACCGTAGCAGGCTCAAATATTTGACGCCTCTGAGGTTCGTCTAGATCTGAGAAGAATCTAGAGCCTAAACGAAGGAGACGACTGTTGGAGATTTGCGGACAATTTGCGAAGAAGACGAAGAATCTATCGAACACTAGATAGATTCTTCGTCTTCTTCGCAACCTCTGCAAAGGTTATCGCTTGCGATCCGCAGCCTAAATGCATGCAGCTTTAGCAAGCAATGCCCTGTGGTCAGGCCAACAATAGTTCGGATGCTATAGCGACTACGTTGTAACTGCTGATCTGTAATATTTTTATTCGGTTCTTCTCAAAAGGATTTGGCCGTTCTGTAGCTGTCCAGCCGTCACCACCCCGACAAAAAAGAATCCAAAATAGTTTATTAGAAGCTTGTCTTCCTAGTGGAGTTAATGGTTGCAGGTCCTTGCCGTGCAAGCGTGTTTGCAGCCCCGTTTCCTACCAGGTTGCTATGACGCTAGGTGATTCAAATTGTGTCTACAAATGGACACTAGTTTGGACGTAGTCCTGTAGGATTGGAGTGCCAGAAGTGCAGTTCTGCTGTCCGAGAAAATGTAACAATTTCCGAGACTGTTCTGCATATCTAAAATAATTTTTGTGCATTCGTTAATAGCTAATACTTCCGCTTGGAACATAGTCGCGTGTTCTGTAAGATGAAACGAAGTGTGGATGTCGAGGTAGTGGGAATAAATCCCTGGCTAGTCTTAGATCCGTCTGTATAGAGATGAGGACCTGTACAGGTGCTGAGTATCGTGTTTGTTGCCCATTCGTTTCATTCAGGAAACTTAATGTGAAACTTCCGTTTCTCAACCTGCGGTTGGTTCATGCCATCATACTCGCAGCCTAAAAGGGAGTTTGCGTCTCTAATGACGTTTAGAATTTTGCCAGGACCAATTTGTGCTGCTGACCACGAATTAGTGGTTTTTAATCTGGTTTGGTGAATGTTTTCACAGTGCATTTTGAAATGAAAGAAAAGATTACCGGATTTTACACTGTTATGCTTTATTATTCGACGAATAATAAAGCATAACAGTGTAGAATCCGGAAATCTTTTCTTTCGGTTTTTAATCTGTTTGTTTTATAAAAAGATCCAGTGAGAGAATTACCTCCAGGGCTGCAGTTGGTGAGCACCTGTTATACACAGACATGCCATCTGTTGGATTAGCTGTAAAGGTGCTAGGTTGGTTTTTAGTACCGCCGCTGGCCACCACACCAGGGCGCCATAGCAAATAATTGGTCTGACAATACTGGTACGTGCGGGTTAAGGCCCCATCTCAAACCGAATGTCTTTTTGCAAGCGAAGAAGGCTATGGTACCCTTTTTTGCTCGTTCTTGAATGTTGGCCTTCTAGGATAATTTATTATCAAGGGTAAGACCAAAATATTTAACTCGGTTCGAGAAGATCATAGTGATACCCCGAACGTTTGGTGGATTGAAAACATATGGTCTTCTTCTTTTGGAGAAGAGGACCAGATCTGTTTTTTGAGGGTTGATGGTAAACCCTTTATTTAGTGCCCAGCTGTCTAACAGTTGTTAGCTAGCTAGGGTATAGCCTAGTAGGTAGTGTGTTGGTCTTGTAATGCGAAGGTCGTGAGCTCAAATCCCGGTCGGCGCAATATCTAATTCCGGCACATTGCCTGCTTGGATATACCTTGGTCACCTCAATCTAAGAAAATGAAAAATTCGTAGAAAGAGGGTTGTGCGAAGGGCTAACAACTCTTCCACAATAAGTAATGAAAAATGTTAAGGAACCTGAATATCAGGAGGCCAAGGTCCGATTTGGGCTGTAGCGCCATTGAAGTAGAAGAAGTGTCTAGCAGTTGTAAAGCGGACAGCATAAGGTCCCTTAGAACTTTCTCAAATTTACCAGTTAGCATGATGACAAGATCGTCTGCATATGTTATTGTGGGGTAGCCGCTCCGATTTAAAATGGAAAGGGGTTTATTCACTGTTAGGACCTACAGGATAGGCGATATTATACCGCCCTGTAGCGTTCCTTTGTGGACAAAGCCCTTTCTTGTCTCGTCACCCAACCGTGCTACAATTTTTCGTGAGCGAAGAAGCTTCGCTATTCATGCCGTCAAGAGAGGTTCCACACTATGGCTGCGCAAGGCCTCAAGTATGGCATCAATGTTGACGTGGTTAAAAGCGCCTTCCACCTCTAGAAAGGCAAAGAGAGCAATCGCTTTATGATGAGAAGCTTTCTCTACGGCGGCTACCGTCATAAGCAAGGCGGTGTAAGTGGGCCTACCTTTAAGATAGGCGTGCTGGTGGGGGCATCTGACCGAGAGATTCAGATTTGCACGTAGGTAGCTGTCCACCAGTCTTTCCAGGCCTTTAAAAAGGAACGAAGTTAGGTTGATGGGTCGGAAAGCTTTCGGGACCTTGTTTAGGTATGAAAATCACCTTAGCCTCTTGCCATAGCTTCGGTATGTGGCAAACACTGGTAAATGCTTTGTATATGTCAACCAAGTACTGAATTATTGTGTCATTCGCATTTTGGATTATTGAGGGATAGATTTCGTCCAGTCCTGCTGACTTGTAAGGTTTGAAGGAACGCAATCCCTATGTTTTCTGGCATCACGACTGTAATTTCTAGTTCTGAGTTGGCTACAATACGATTGCGGCGGTGGCTCAAAGCATTCCAGGAAATGCGTTTGCATTGAAAGTTGAAGTGACTCGCTGCTAGACCCCATCCATGAAACATTGCCTTGTATGGGTCTTTGGATAGAGTCCTTTCCTAGTGGTATCGTTGACGTTATCGATTTCTTCGCAGATTCTCTTCCATGAATTTCGTTTGACGGCTTTTAGCTGTTTTTTATACAGTGTAAGTGCTGCTTGGTATTTGTCCCAGTCTGTGTCACGTTTATTGGAATTAGCTTTGTTAGAGTTTCCTTGCTCGTTTTTTTAGAATATCAAGATCGTTATTCCACCAGACAGCGTTCTTAGAATCTTTGGTGGACTTCTGAGGACAGGAACTCTTAGGCTGTTAGTATATTTATTAACATACCCACTCTTGTTGGGTAAGGAACTATTACGGTTTATAAGCTCCTGATATTTAGCCCAATCCGCTCTTGCTGGATTCCTGTAAAACCGGCTATTTTTTGCTGATCCCACTATTTCAAATCTTATTCACATGTGGTTTGACAAAGATGGTTCTTTAGAAACACTCCAGTTGAGGACCACTAGTGTTTTAGAGTTAGTTGCAAGAGTCAGGTCGATAACCTCGCTTCTTACTCTATTTATGAAGGTGGGACTATTACCAACATTACAAACATTTAGATTGGTCACGCTAAGAAATTCTAGAATGGACTTACCGCGATCGTTGCAGTCTACGCTAGACCAGCAGGCATTACAACGTATTCAGTAAATGAACTAATAATCAACAAATTAGATGCTCCTCTACGTCCTTTCGTACAATGGTTTCATGAATAGAAAATTCACCGAATTTCATGAAATTTACTTCGTCCATGAAACTAATCGTCCATGAAACTAATCTGGATCATGGGCTTATCACCTGTGATCTTAAGACCTATCTGATACGAGAAACGGATACAGCGCCTCGGATACGGACTGATTCTACGGTAACGACTTCTGGCATTCAAAAACGGACTATGATTGGCTTCTGGACCGTTCGAACATTGAATGACGGGGGAAGAGCTGGGGTTACTCGGTCCTTGCACCGCCAGTCAGTGATCGACCGTGAAATGGAGCACTATAACATCCAAATCTTGGGCTTGAGCGAGGTCAGGTGGACAGGATCAGGAGAAGAACGAGCCCCTAGTGGAACACTATTCTGTACATTGGCCCTGAAAGTGAAGCCAAAAATGGCGTGGCGTTCGTCCTTACACCGAGAGCGTGAAACAGTCTCATTAGCTGGGAACCAATTTCGGATAAGATTATCGTCGTCAGGCTCAGAAACTCAGTGTCAGAAACGTCACAATTCTGCAGTGCTACGCACCAACTAATACCGCAACATCTGGTGACAAAGAGGAGTTCTATACCCAACTGAGTGCCTTCGAACGTGTTCCAAGAGGTGATATTATTATCATCTCAGGAGATATGAACGCCCAGGTTGGATCAGACAACACTGGACTAGAACACGTCATGGGGAGGCATGGTGACCCTTGGTTCGACCCTTCACGACCTTGGATTAAGAGACCCGAAAACGGCGAATTATTTGTGGAGTTCTGTAGTACTCGGCAAATGGTCATCGGAGGGACCCTTTTTCCACACAAGAGTCATCATAAAACATCTTGGGTTTCCCCTGACGGTGTTACTCAGAACCAGATCTCGACCATTTGGCTATAAGTCGCCGATGGAGAAGATGTCTCCTCGATGTGCGAGCGAAACGTGGAGCTGACGTGGGGAGCGATCACCACTTGATGGTTGTCTGCTTGAAATTGTGTACAGCAGCTATCCGACGACCACAAATTCTTCAAATGAAGCGCAAGCTTAATGTGGATAAACTCAGAGATCCAACAAAAAACGCGAATACACCACTATTCTATGCGAAAAGTCATCCACATTGGGTGAATAGGAAATGCGCACACTGGACGCCAACCAGAAACACTTTTCTAACTAGTGCTGAAGAATCCTTGGGATATGTGCAAAGCGGTGAGAAACCCTGGATGTCGCAAGGCAAATGGGACAAGGTTGGCAATCGGAAAAAAGCCAAATTGGCAATCATCTCTCAACCCGATATCAACCAACAAACGCCTGACCTGAGGCAGGACTACCGAGATGCTCTTATACAGCGTAAAAAGGCTGTTAGACGCGACAAGAGAAAGGCCATTGAAGATCTGGAAAACAAGGCAGAATCTGCGGCTTACCTTGGGGATATGGGTTCACTATTCAAAATCATGAAACAGTTGACGAACAGGAATTTCACCGCCAACCACCTGGTGAGAGATGTCAACGGACCTCTCCTTAATATGAGTGAACACCAGTTGCGGCGATGGAAGGAATACTTCTCTGATATTTTGAACATCTTGTCAGAGGAAGATATTCCAGAAACAGAACAACTACCGAACATCCAACCGCAACAATCCTCTATTAGGGACGATCCCCCAGATAAGGAAGAGATAGTTTCCGCCATTCGGTCAATGGCGGGAAGGAAAGCTCCAGGTATAGACGGACTACCAACCGAACTCCTCAAAGCGGACCCGGAAATAACAGCCGATATACTCCTCCCACTCTTTACTGAGGTGTGGAATGCAGGAAGATATCCGTCTGAATGGAAGGAGGGCGTCATTGTGAAAATTCCGAAGAAGGGCGACCTTCGGGATTGTGGCAATTGGCGTAGTATATGTCTACTTACTGCCGTATCAAAAATTATGGCTAAGGTAATTCTCAATAGGATTAGTGATGTCGTCGAGAGCACTCTCGAAGCTTATCAGGCTGGATTCCGTAAAGGGTCGTCTTGTACCGACCACACAAATACCCTACGGATAATATTAGAGCAGTCAGCCGAAATGGGTTCGCCACTACATCTCATGTTTGTGGACTTCGAGAAGACTTTCGAGAACGTTAAGCGAGATTACATATGGAATGCTTTGCGTAGGAGAGGTATTCCAGATAAGGTCATAGCTATGATTAAAGAATCCTACGACGATGCAAGGTGTCGCGTCTTGCATAGAGGAGAGCTGTCCGAGAGCTTCCCTGTGCGAACGGGTGTCAGACAAGGCTGCATATTATCACCAGCCCTGTTTCTGGTGGTAATAAATGACATCTTGAAAGCTGTACTGGAAGGTGGAGAAGGTAAAGGTCTTCAATGGAGACTATTTAACAACTTAAGTCACCTTGATTATGCTGATGACGTGTGTTTGCTTCCACATAACCGTTCGGACTTAGAGTCAAATGTTCGCTCGTTGCATTCTAAATGCAAAGAGGCGGGATTGAAAATAAATGTGCGTAAAACCAAGTACATGCACATGGGTTCGAACGCAAGCACACCGATTGTTCTTAACGGACAGGATGTGGAAGAGGTGCAAGATTTTTGCTATCTCTGAAGCATTGTCAGCATGGACGGCGGAGTCGAAAAGGATGTTGAGGCTCGGCTAAATAAAGCTCGTCAGGCCTTCGGTATCCTTTTCCCTTTCTGGAGGTTAAGAGAGATCTTCCTTCGCACGAAGCTGCGAGTTTTTGACGCATGCGTCAAATCCGTGTTGTTATATGGTTGTACTACGTGGAAAGTGACCGTTCGACTTACCATGAAACTACAGACTTTCGTGAACCAATGCCTCCGACGCATTTTAGGAATGTTCTGGCCAGAAGTGATCTCCAACGACGAACTTTGGAGTACAACTGGCCAGACTAAAATAGGTATTGAGATTCAAAGGCGGAAGTGGTAGTGGATCGGTCATACTTTGAGGAAACCAGAGCGAAACATCGCCAAGCAGGCTCTGGATTATAATTCTCAAAGAAGCCGTCGGGTTGGTCGACCATGTAACATATGGAAGCGAGCAGTTGAGCAGGAGGCCAGAGGAATAAACAAGTCCTGGCAACAGCTTAAGGCCGATGCTCAGGATCGCGTCTTGTGGAAGAGAGTTGTTTCTGTCCTATGCCCCTATAGGGGGTCTTAACAGGAATTTGATTTGATTGATGAAACTAGCATTCTACTAGTATACAGAGAACGTGATTATCTGCCCGCTCCCTCCCATCCAAACGTGCCTAAATAATCGAATGAAATATTGATTCTATGTACTGGATCTATTGATCGTAATTGCAGTTCTCCCTATCTTCTACTACCCTATTCTGCATATTAACATCCCACGCATCATCAACTTGGCCCGATTTTTTAGCAGATACAATATTTTGTGTTAGAAGAACATTTTTTTTTCATACATGTCCAACACAGTGGAGAAAAATTAAAAAAATTATTATACTTGTTTTTTTTTGCATGTTAGAACGCTTTTAGTTATGGGTCTTATATATGTACGTAAATAAATAAGAAAATTTTCGAAGAACGTCCTTAGTCATTATAATCTTTAAAGCTAAAGAAAAATGATGTTTTTTCTGTTTATACTCTAGATGAAATCTGAGAGTATATTGTGTTTGCATTACCGTTTGTAACGCTAAGAAATAATGCTGTACGCCAAGGGTACAGAAATATTTGTTGTTGCTCAAAAATCTTGATTCCGAGTGACCGTCTGTCTACAACATAACTCTCGAAAGCTTTGACCTATCGTGCTGAAATTTTTCATATATCATTTTTAGCAAAAAAGTAACTTTAAGTTCGTGAACGGGCCACATCCACCCAATCCTTCTATCCCCCTCCCATACAAATTTCATGAAATTTGGAAATTTAAAGAAATTGATTTTTCTCCGAAACCGTTTCAGCTAACGACTTGAAAATTAGGTAAAAGTATTATAATAAGAATACCATTACTGTAAAAAAATATTGCTCTGATCTCCTTACTCCTTCTATCCCCTCCCATACAAATGTACAATTTTCAAAAATGCATTTATTCGGTTTGCATCGCAACTAGCAAAGCTAAAAGAACCAATTTTTGTCAAAATTAATATTATTACAATTGGAACCAATTTTGTAAAAATTGTCAACTTCACCTCATCCTTTCTACCCCCTCCCATACAAATTTAACGAAATTTCGGAATTTGAACAAAATTATTTTTCTCCAAAATCGTCAAGGCTATCAACTTTAAATTTTGAGGAAAGTATACTATTACAAGTATCATTGATGCCAAAAAATTTGGTTTTGATTCGAATACTCCTTCTACCCCGTCCCAAATGCACAATTTTGATAAAATTCATTTAATCGATTTTTATTGAAACTAGAAAAAGTACAAGCTTAAAATTTTGCCACAATTCGTCCCTTAATAATTGCAATAAATGCTAAAAAAAATATTAACTTCACTTCACTCCTTCTACCACCTCCCATACAAATTTTTGTATTGAAAACTCAAGAAAAGTATTTCTTCTTCGAGCATATGAGTAACAAAGCAATATGATTAGGATGTTGAAAAGGAGATTCAAAATCATCCAAAACCCCCCACTTTCTCCGCCACCTCCCATAAAAATGCATAAATTCAGGCAAAAATTGTTCAATTTCCTCGAAAATTATGAAAGCTACAAACTTTAAATTCAGCATGAAACACTTTGTATACTACGTTCGGTGTTATATACAAAAATTACAAACCTTCCCCCTCTGCTTTTACCACCTCCCGTACAAAAGTCACAATTCACTATTCGAAAGAATTTAAGATGACATATTTTGCAGTACAATAAACTATTTCCTATTTCATCTAGAGTATCATATGATTGGGCGTTATGCCCAATCATAATTCTGTTATGTTTTTAGTGTGCAATGAAAACTTTCCAGAGTGTTCTGGAAAATAAATTTAAACTAAATGTGAAGCAGAAAAGTTATTCAAGAAAATCAATATTTTCCAGTTTCAGTGAATGTCAATGCACAATTTTAAAAATACCTAAAAAGAAAACAACATTAATCTTATCGAGAAAAGTAAATGAGAAACTTTTCAGACCGATAAGAGATCAACAAATCGAACCAACTTGATAAATAGCCTTTAATTTTTTTAAGAAATTTACTTAAAGTCTACCGTGATTCTAATGAAGTTTCTACTTTACAGCGAGAGAGAGTATGCAACTTTCTTCGTACTTTCCTGAAATTTCCAGCATAAGAAAACTTTTCAAGAAAACAGAATAAGTCTTAAGAAAATGTTTTACAACTACCATCACCACCATCAAAAAACTTTCTTTTATAAGTACCTACACCATCACCAATTTAAACCGTAACTGAGTTGTGAATTTTTCTCGTAATCAGGAGTAAATTTTTGCCTGCAACACTCACCAACTAAAACAGTCACTTGGACGTTAATTTTGCCATTCTCCTTCGAAGCTGAGAAAATTTCCGTTGACCTATCGTTGGTGATTTTATGTAAATTACTAACGGAATTGCTGCCAATTAACATTTTATCTCTAATTGTAAAGTCATCGTTGTCCTTGCCCTCGGGCGGACGTCTTGAGTTCAGAGTTGTAGTTGTGGTGTTGGTGGTGTTGGATTCAATATGTGACGGATACGAATTATTGGAGTAACCAATAACTGCATTTTGATTCTTACTGCTTCCATTCAATTGGCGGGAATTTTGTTGATGATGATTGTTGTTGTTATTATTGTGATTTGCTGCATTATTGTTATTATTGTTGTTATTGTGATTTACACTCGTACTCGTAGCATTTACATTATTATTGGCTGTTGTTGTTGATGATGCTATCATACCGCCCGGACCAGGTGATGTACGTGTTGATGTGATTTCGGCGGCACCAATGGTTGGTGAAGAAGCTTTATCGACAGCATCATTACTTTTCGATGATGAATTATTATTGGGAACTGCTTGATTGATGACTTCGCCATTAGTTTGCTGTGATGTTTTATCAAGATTGTTAGTTGTCGTTGCTGCAGTTGAATTCGGATCGGTTGTACTATCGGGTGCAATAAATACCTGAAAGAAAAAATATTAATGTGATTTAATGTTGGTGATACTTTCGAAGAGAGAAAAAAAATTAAATTTGTCTAAAAACGATAGTAAATTAATTTTAGACCTACAGTACCGAGCAAAACTGAGTGGATGATTGCTTCTGCTGCGTGTTTGGGTCTATAAAAGGCTTAATACTTAAGTAATTAAAAAAAAAACAGTAAAAGAAAACAAATACTTTTTTTAAAGAAGGAAGAAATTAAAAATAAAACACATCTGTTCAGTTTTGCACTTTTCGTCATTAGTCCAAAAATTTGACAATTACTCGTGTATTCTAGTATTTGGTCCAAACTCCTTTATTTTTAATAACGCTATTTATGCGTTTGGACATACTTTCGACAAAGTTTCCAATAATTTCCCTTGGAATTTTTTTCCATTCATCTTGAGCGCGTTGCCACAGCTCGTTCAAGTTTGTGGGTGACTGTTCGTAGTTTCCCAATCGTCTTTTCATTACTGACCATAAGTTTTCGATTGGGTTGAGACCAGGGCTTTCAGTAGGCCACTCCATTCTCAAAAATTTTTGATTGGCCAACCATTCTTTCACTATTTTTGCAGTGTGTTTTGGGTCACCATCCTGCTGAAACACTACTTCCTCTTCAGGGTAAGCGCTTTTATCTACGAAATCGGACAAGTTTGTCTGCAGTATGTGTAGATAGTCCTGTTTCTTCATAATGCCGTCGATTTTATGGAGTGGAACAAGGTGCCACCATGTAAAACAACCTCACGTCATCAAACTGCCTCCATCATGCTTAACAGTTTGCTTCACATGGTATTTTTGAATTGAGTCATAACGTCGTCGCCAGTAATACGACTTTCCATCGGACTTGAAACGATTTATTTTGACCTCGTCTGACCAAATCACACGCTTCCAGTCATCAAGAGTCTAATTTTTGTGGTTTTGGCAGAATTTTAACCGAGCTTTTATGTTTTTGGATCATGGGCTTATCACCTGTGATCTTAAGACCCAAATGATACGAGAAACGGATACATCGCCTCGGCTACGGACTGATTCTACGGTAACGACTTTTGGCATTCGAAAACGGACTATGATTGGCTTCTGGAACGTTCGAACATTGAATGACGGGGGAAGAGCTGGGGTCACTCGGTCCTTGCCAATCAGTGATCAACCGTGAAATGGAGCACTATACATCCAAATCTTAGACTTGAGCGAGGTCAGGTGGACAGGATCAGGAGAAGAACGAACCCCTAGCGAAACACTATTCTGTACATTGGCCCTGAAAGTGAAGCCAGAAATGGCGTGGCGTTCGTCATTACGCCGAGAGCGAGAAACAGTCTCATTAGCTGGGAATCAATTTCGGATAGGATTATCGTCGTCAGGCTCAGGACCAGTGTCAGAAACGTCACAATCTGCAGTGCTACGCACCAACTAATACCGCAACATCTGGTGACAAAGAGGAGTTTTATAGCCAACTGAGTGCCACCTTCGAACGTGTTCCAAGAGGTGAAATTTTTATCATCTCGGGAGATATGAACGCCCAGGTTGGATCAGACAACACTGGACTAGAACACGTCATGGGGAGGCATGGTTACCCTTGGGTCGAAGCGTTACGATCTTGGATTAAGAGACCCGAAAACGGCGAATTATTTGTGGAGTTTTGTAGTACTCGGCAAATGGTCACGGAGGGAGGGTCCCTTTCCACACAAGAGTCATCATAAAACATCTTGGGTTTCCCCTGATGGTGTTACTCAGAACCAGATCGACCATTTGGCTATAACTCGCCGATGGAGAAGATGTCTCCTCGATGTGCGAGCGAAACGTGGAGCTGACGTGGGGAGCGATCACCACTTGATGGTTGCCTGCTTGAGATTGTGTACAGCAGCTATCCGACGACCACAAATTCTTCAAATGAAGCGCAAGCTTAATGTGGATAAACTCAGGGATCCCAACAAAAAACGCGAATACACCACTATTCTACGCGAAAAGTCATCCACATTCGGTGAAAATGAAATGCGCACACTGGACGCCAATTGGGAGGCAACCAGAAACACTTTTCTAACTAGTGCTGAAGAATCTGTGGGATATGTGCAAAGCGGTGAGAAACCCTGGATGTCGCAGGATACATGGGACAAGGTTGGCAATCGGAAAAAAGCCAAATTGGCAATCATCTCTCAACCCGATGTCAACCAACGAACGCCTGACTTGAGGCAGAACTACCGCGATGCTCATTTACAGCTTAAAAAGCCTGTTAGACGCGACAAGAGAAAGACCATTGAAGATCTGGCAAACAAGGCAGAATCAGCGGCTTACCTTGGGGATATGGGTTCACTATTTAAAATCGTGAAACAGTTGACGAGCAGGAATTTCACCGCCAACCACCTGGTGAGAGATGTCAACGGAACTCTCCTTAATATGAGTGAACACCAGTTGCGACGATGGAAGGTATACTCTGATATTTTAAACATCTTGTCAGAGGGAGATATTCCGGAAACAGACCAACTTCCAAACATCCAACCGCAACAATCCTCTATTAGGGACGACCTCCCAGATAAGAAATTGAAGGCACAATCTACATACATAAATGCCAAAATATTATTCAATGTTACTACAATTGTAGTAAATTTATCGAATTGGCATTTTATTCTTTTACTGCGTAATCTTCTCTATGATGTACACCAAATTAATAATAAAAAAAAATCGAATCTATCACAAAGTTTGCTATTTTGATGTCAACTGTACGACTGTACCACTTGCGAGCTACACAAAATTGACGGCACACGTGCATCTAACAAGATATTTCGTAGAATTTGATGATGCAATTACTTTTCATTCTTTACAAATATTGAGTTTTAGGTGAACGTTAGTGACTAGTTGAGTTAAGTGTGTTGTTTTTGAAAAATAAATAAATAAATAAATATTTGTACATAAATAAATAATAAAAAAGCTGAAATGGATAAACGGAGAAAAGAAACCACAGTTGCGGAAAGAAAGATTATTATTAAGCTTGTTTGTGAAGGTAAAACATATCGGGAAGAAGGGAAAATAGTTGGGAGATCATTTTCATCAGTAAGAACTGTAGTCAACAAATGGAAAAATGACGGAACTTTAATTAATAAAACGGGACGCGGACGAAAAAAGTTACTTTCAGTTAGAGATGAGCAATACATTCGACGGGAAATAGAAAAATGTCCAAAGAAGCCGATTAATAATTTGAGGGCTGAAGTTTCTCATATGATCCAAAAACCGATATCCAAGGAAACTATTAGAAGAACATTGCAAAACCATGGTTTAAATGGAAGAATAGCCCGTAAAAAGTCATTTATATCAGAAGCAAATAGAAAAAAACGGTTAGAGTTTGCGAAAACTTACGTAAATGAGGGTCCAGATTTTTGAAAAAACATAATATTCAGTGATGAAAGTAAGTTCAACCTATTTGGCTCTGATGGCAGACAAATAGTTTGGAGGAAAGCGAATACCGGGCTAAAGAAAGAAAATTTGTGCGGAACCGTAAAACATGCAGGAGGTAATGTGATGGTTTGGGCTGCATGTCTGCAGGAGGAGTCGGCAACATGGAATTTATTGAGACCACTATGAACAAATTGAAATACCTCAATATCCTGAAAAGGAATTTAAAATCAAGTGCTATTAAATTAGGACTATCGTATGTGTTTTGGTTTCAACAAGATCCAAAGCACACCACACATATTGTAAAGATGTGGTTGCTTTATAATACGCCGAAACAATTAAAAACTCCACTTCAGTCACCAGACCTGAACCCGATTAAACATTTCTGGTCAGTACTTGAGCAACAAATCCGAAAATTTTCAATTGCGAATAAATCCGAACTGAAGTCAATAATAACAAGGGAATGGCAAAATATTAGCCCAACCATAACAAAAAAGTTAGCGGAAAGTATGCCTAGAAGACTAACAGCAGTAATCAAAGCCAAAGGATATCCAACTTACGAATAATAAATTATTTTATATTTTTCTAGTGATCTTAAAGTTTGTGCCTTCAATTTTGTACCTTGATTTTTTTTTTTTAATTTTTTCTTTTGTTACTGAATTCTTTAAAAAATTTAATTTAATTAATTTTTTTATTCATTTTTATATTTTTAGTCTTCGATTTAATAAAAAATAAAAAAAAAGTGAAGCTAGGGTATAGCCTAGTAGGTAGTGTGTTGGTCTTGTAATGCGAAGGTCGTGAGTTCAAATCCCGGTCGGCGCAATATATAATTCCGGCACATTGCCTGCTTTGATATACCTTGGTCACCTCAATCTAAAAAAATGAAAAATTCGTAGAAAGAGGGTTGTGCGAAGGGTTAACAACCCTTCCACAATAAGTAATAAAAAAAATGTTGGAACCTGAATATCAGGAGGCCAAGGTCCGATTTGGGCTGTAGCGCCATTGTAGTAGTAGTAGTGTAGTAATGAAATTAGTTTATATATTTATTTATTGATTTATTTAGCCTACCGAACAGAGTCCTTACAGGCCTGATGATAAATTTGTATACATTATATATTATATATATTAATAATGAGAATAAATTAAACAAATGTAACGACAATTGGAACTTGAAAATAATATTAAAAAGAAGAAAATTAAAAATTAAAAACGAAACTTAAAACTACTTAAACATAAGGATAATAAAAACATAAATCAACAATAAGATCGCTAAAGATTGAAAGCTTCTAATACCATTTCTCTAAAGCAGAAACACTATCGAATGTTGTTTTCTTCTAAGATCAAGAAAACGTAAGTCGATTAACTTACAACGGTTTTCATAACAAGGCAAATCATTTGCCCAGTCCAGCCTCCTCAAAGCAAAACGAGTGAATCTTCTCTGAACACTCTCAATTCGTCTACTGTGAATGTCAAATGATGGATCCCAGACAACGGAACAGTATTCTAAAAGAGGTCTTACCAAAGAGCAGAACAGAGATTTCAAAGTATAAGGATCCTGAAAATCAACTGAATTTCTCTTAACAAAACCCAAGCGAGAATTAGCTCGTGCAACCATACGGTCAATATGCGAAACGAAACTTAGTTTATGATCCAGCAATACACCTAGGTCATCGACTTCACGTGAACGAGATAGAACTGAATTATCCATATAATAGATATTCAATATTGGTGAACGACAACGATAAATAGACATAATCTTAAATTTAGGAAGACTTAGCTCTAAGAGATTGAATTTGCACCAATCAACAAATGCATCAATTTATCTTTGAAATTTATGGCAGTCTTGGAGACTACTCACTCTTGTGTAAATCTTTAAATCATCCGCATAGCCCAAACAAGAAGAATGTTGAAAAATTGAGAAAACATCATTTATGAACAATATAAACAGAATAGGTCCCAAGTGGCTCCCTTGAGGAACTCCAGAATGGACAAAAATGCTTTTAGATATAAAGGAATCAATCTTGACATGTTGAGTTCTATTGCACAGGTACGAAGCCAATCAAGCATCTTGGAATGAAAGCCAAGAGCATATAGCTTAGACAGAAGAAGGTTGATGTGCACTCTATCAAATGCTTTAACGAAGTCTGTATAGAGGACATCAACTTGAAACCCTGCTTCTAGTGAATTTATAGAAAAAACATAACAGAATTATGATTGGGCTTAAATGAAATTGGTAATAGTTTTCCTGAAATTGGGACATTTGTATGGGAGGTGGCAGAGGAAGTGGAACGTTTTAGATGATTTTGAAACTGCTTATCATCACCCTTATCACTATGCTTTGATTCAATTTCAAAGTCGATAGCTCTCATACACTTGAAGGAGAAATGCTTTTCTTGAATTTATAATACAGATATTTGTATGGGAGGGGGTAGAAGGAGTGAAGCAGGGCTGATATTTTTTTCTAGCACTTATTTTATTTATTAAGAAACAAATTCTGGCAAAATTTGAAGTTTGTACTTTTTCTAGTTTGAATGGAAATCGATAAAATGCATTTAACAAAAATTATGCATTTGTATGGGAGGGGGTAGAAGGAGTGTACGGATTAAAACAAATTTTTTTCACGTTATTAATATTTCTATTTGTATGTTGTATACAAAATATCAAGCTGATAGCTTTAACAGTTTCGAAGAAAAATAATTTAATTTAAATTTCAAAATTTCGTGAAATTTGTATGGGAGGGAGTAGAAGGAGTTAGGTGAAGTTGATAATTATTTCTAAAATAAATTGCAATTATAATAAAATCAATTCTGACAAAATTTCGTCTTTTCATCTTTACTAGTTTCAATGAAAATCGAAAATATGTGTTTTTCAAAATTGTCCATTTGTATGGGAGGGGGTAGAAGGAGTAAAGGCATCGGGTCAATATTCTGTGATATTAATGACATCTATATCATAATACTTTGACCTAAATTTCAAGTCTATAGCTTAAATAGTTTCTAAGAAAAATCAATTTCTTAAAATTTCGAAATTTCATGAAATTTGTATGGGAGGGGGTAGAAGGAGTGGGGGGATGTAGCCCATTCACGAACTTAAAGTTACTTTTTTGCTAAAAATTACACACAAAAATTTTTAGCACTATAGCTCAAAGCTTTCGAGAGTTATGCTGTAGACAGACGCACAGACGGACAGACGGACAGACAGACAGACGGACAGACGGTCACTCGGAATCGAAATTTTTGAGCGACAACAAATATTTCTATACTCTTGGCGGCTCTGTGCGAGCGTTATTTCTTAGCGTTACAAACGGTAAGGCAAACACAATATACTCTCAGATTTCATCTAGAGTATTATTACTAAATAAAGTAAGATTAGTTAAAGTCGACCTCCCAGAAACAAAACCATGTTGACAGGTTGAAATATGTTCACGAACTAAGAAATATAGCTTGTCTTTGACAATACTTTCAAGAAGTTTAGGAATTGCGGATAGTTTAGAGATAGCTCTATAATTTTCCACTAAATGCCTAGGGCCTGATTTAAAAATGGCAGTGATGTAGGAATCTTTCCAATGGTCTAGAAATTCACCATTTGACAAGGAGAGATTAAAAATAGTTTTCAATGGAAATAGCAGAGAGTCTCGGCAATGCTTCAATAGAGATGCTGGAATATTATCTGGGCCTGGACAAGTATTACTTTTTAAGTTACAAAGCGCGACATAAACATCGTCATCAGATACTTCAATATGTCAGCCAATGTCAGCAAGGGAAGCTTGGTCGAACTCTTCTTGACTTTAGGAACATACCGATCGATACACTCATTAAGTATCAACGTGAAAGTAGCATTAATAGCTTTTAAATCTAAATTATTGAAAGAATGTGCCCAATCAATTGTGCTAAAGTATATATTTAACTCAAAATAATCTGCATAAGTTTTTAAAGAAACATAACAGGACTACGATTGGGCGTAAGGCCTAATCATGCTGTACTCTAGATGCAGAGACATTTTTTGATCTTAAGAAATTTTGCATGGGGAGTGGTAGAGGAGGTAACCAATTTTTTCACATCATGCTAGAGTTGCTGTCAGAATGTTTTATTGAAAATTTAAGCTTTAAAGATTTAATAGCCACTGAAAAAATTAGTGTATTGGATTTAGTGAAATTGTGTAGTTTGTATGGGAGGTGGTAGAAGGAGTGGGGAGTTCTTTGTGAGTTTTTCCAAAATATTTATAAACATCATGCATTGACATGTTTTCAATCGCAGATCAGAAGCATTCAAACTTTTCAGGAAAATCGACTTCTTGAAAAGTTGTGAAATTTTGTCATATTGTATGGGAGGGGGTAGAAGGAGTGAAGCTAGAAGGAGTAGGGGGATAATAATTTTTATGTACCATAGATTGAAATTGGTATAAAAATAATATTTTCCAAAATTTTAGATTTATAGTTTGTATACTTTTCGAGACAATTGGTTTACTGTCAAATCTCGAAAATGCGTCATTTTGTATGGGAGCGGATAGAAGGGGTGAAGCGATTTGGCCCGTTCACGAGCTTAATCTTATTTCTTTGTGAAAACAACGTGTACAAAATTTGAACGTTCTAGCTCAAGGTGTTCTCAAGCTAGAGAGTGAACAGACGTACGGACGGACAGACGGACATCCGGTTTTGAGATTTTTGAGTGATAATTTTAACTTCTGCATAATTTATTTTCTTCTCCGAGCCTTATTTCTTAGCGTCGCAAACTTTAGAGCAAACTTATAATACTCTCAGATTTCATCTGGAGTATAATTAGTGTATCAAATTTAGTGAAATTTTGCAGTTTGTATGTGAGGTGGTAGAAGGAGCGGGGAATTTCCATTTTTTTTAGTAATTACTATGAAGATTACGCAATTGACATTTCTCAAATTTCAGGCCAATTCATAGTCAAGAAAAATGATCTCATGTAAATTTCTGAAAATGTGTCACTTTGTACAGGAGGGGGTAGAAGAAGTGAAGCTAATCAGTTGATTTTTTTCGATCTTACTAATAATTCTAAATAAATATTTAATACACAATTTCAGCTTGACAAATTTTGTACGTACTGAGTAAATTGGTTTATAGTATTTCAACAAAAAGTGCAGTTGTGGTAGAACTAGTGAGGTGATTCAAATAATCTTTATGTTGTGGATTGATGGTATCATAAAAATAATATATTCTAAATTTTAGATCTATATCTTTCATACTTTTTAAGAAAATCCGTTTATTGTGAAATTCCGAAATTGAGTCATTTTGTATGGGAGGGGGTAGAGGGGGTGGAGCGATTAGGCCAGTTTACGAACTTGTCCTTACTTTACTTTACTTTTTTTCAAGAACGACGTGTACTACATTTGGAATTTCAAAGCGTTCTCGAGCTAGACGAACGGATGGACAGGCTGAGTTTTGAGATTTTTCAGAGATTATATGAACTTCTGTATCATTCATTTTTCTCTCCGAGCCATTTTTCTGAGCGTTACAAACTTAAAATACTCTCTGATTTCATTTAAAGTATTAACAATAAAGCAAGTTGAAAAAAAAATATTGTACCGTATTATAGTAGTATAGATATGGAACTAATGGAAAATGAATGAAGCCAATATGTTTAGCCACGGTAGCAGACATCATGATCTCTAATTTCCCGTCCCCTTTGCAGGAATTTCAGGAAAGGTTAACCGGACTCCCGCCAACAATACAAATTTAGGAAGGGTGCGATGGAGTAAACCCGTGAAGAATGATTTTGGCACAGAGAAAACTTCTCGTCAGTCGCATCGGAGTTTCCGCGGGAAGGCCTGAAGCCCTTATCCTCTCCTTTAGATCATCGTACCACTAGACAAAGTTTTCCTTCTGACAATTTTCTGACTTGTTCGATTTTTTTGGCCTTCAGTCACTAACATATTTGGCCCTTAAGACAACCAAATTTCCAGAACTCGTTTGATTAACAGCTGCATGAAATTTTATGTGATGGAGGAGATGGCAAGATCCACCCCGGTTGCTGACGAGATAAGCCGAGCCAACCAACAAGCGTGCAGCAGTGATACTCCCCCTTTCATTACAAAAACTACCACGAAAATGTTTGATGTATCAATAAATGTGGAAATAGCAAAATGGTAGAGAAGTAAAAGAACACGAATAGTAAACTAATTTTCCTGAGCACAGCATTAATTATGTGAGCGATTATCAATGATCACATACGTCGCACATTATACGTGATGTAACAATTTCTTTCAAGGTTAATCTTTCGGATTTTCTTCAGATAAACTGCTTCAACCCTTCTTCTAAATTCTCTTTAACAAATATATACGTGAAAAATCTTCATGAAGGCGTTTAAATGAAAAAAGAAAATCACTTTTCCCATCCGGTTATAATGGACATTTCCACTTGATTAAGCTCCATTTTATAGCATATTCTCAAAGGACAATGAACACAATCCTTGTAAAATAATCCTTGAATACGCTTTTTGCCGGAGCTATTTTCCAGGATTTTTCTTTACCTTTTCTCTCTCGGAGAACAAAGAACTGTTGTTTGTATCTAAAGGCGATAGTTGATGCTATTTTGATTTGCAGTAGGAAAATTATTAACACAAACATTTTCAATCTAAGGATTCTCGTTTAGATTTTATGGTGATTTGTTTGCGTTTTTGTAAAAGATTTTACAGTGGTTTAAATCCCGAGAGATACAGTATAAATTAAGGAAATGTAAAGGAGGTGGTAGAAGGAGCGCTAGAGCGTAGCCTAGTGGGTAGCGTATTGGTCTTCAATGCTAAGATCGGGAGTTCAAATCCCGGTCGACGTGTAGCATACCATTTGCGTGGGAATATCTTGACCACCGCAATCAGTGAAAATGAAAATTAGTTGATAGAGGGTTGTGCAAAGGGCTAACAACTCATTTCTCTAGAGTCGCTTGGGAATAGACGAATTATCCTTAGGTATTTAAATTAATTTTAGGAGAAATAGATTCTCCATATTTGCTCGAAGCCATAACTTTTAGTATTCCGCATCGATCCTTGAGAAACAATGTGCCACTCCACATTCATCATCATCGCACCAACTATGGACAAAAGGAACCAATAGCATCTCTTTCGCGTATTTTCAACAATAATTACTTCCGAATCGACTATAATTTAGCTAGCATGCAGTTAAAGTCAGCTTTATGCGATAAATAATTTGTTGATTAATTGTTTTAAATTTTAAATTTGATACTCGTAAGATGTATTTTTAAGTACTTTTTTTAACAATATTTGTAAGTAATCATTGTTTGCCCTCTGTGGAATGGGGGCAGTGGGATTCAACCACAGCCAGTCCTGCTTGCCCTAAAAATGGCAAATGGACGCTCATTGGATCATGGGCTTATCACCCGTGATCTGAAGACCTAACTGATACGAGAAACGGATACAGCGCCTCGGATACAAAGAGGAGTTTTATAGCCAACTGAGTGCCACCTTTGAACGTGTTCCAAGAGGTGATATTAATATCATCTCCGGATATATGAACGCTCAGGTTGGTTTATTTGTGGTGTTTTGTATTACTCGGCAAATGGTCATCGGAGGAACCCTTTTTCCACACAACAGTCACCATAAAACATCTTGGGTTTCCCCTGACGGTGTTACTCAGAACCAGATCGACCATTTGGCTACAAGTCGCCCATGGAGAAGATGTCTTCTCGATGTGCGAGCGAAGCGTGAAGCTGACATGGGGATCGATCACCACTTGATGGTTGCCTGCTTGAGATTGTGTACAGCAGCTATCCGACGACCACAAATTCTTCAAATGAAGCGCAAGCTTAAAGTGGATAAACTCAGAGATCCCAACAAAAAACGCGAATACACCACTATTCTACGCGAAAAGTCATCCACATTGGGTGAAAATGAAATGCGCACACTGGACGCCAATTGGGAAGCAACCAGAAACACTTTTGTAACTAGTGCTGAAGAATCTGTGGGATATGTGCAAAGCGGTGAGAAACCCTGGATGTCGCAGGACACATGGGACAAGGTTGGCAATCGGAAAAAAGCCAAATTGGCAATCATCTCTCAACCCGATGTCAACCAAAGAACTTCCGCCTTGAGACGGAACTACCGCGATGCTCATATACAGCTTAAAAAGGCTGTTAGACGCGACAAGAGAAAGGGCATTGAAGATCTAGCCAACAAGGCAGAATCGTTGGCTTACCTTGGGAATTTGGGTTCACTATTTCAAATTATGAAACAGTTGACGAACAGGAATTTCACCGCCAGTGGGAGATGTTAACGGAACTCTCCTAAATATGAGTGAACACCAGTTGCGGCAATGGAAGGTATACTTCTATGATATTTTAAACATCTTGTCAGAGGAAGATATTCCAGAAAGAGAACAACTTTCAAACATCCAACCGCAACAATCCTCTATTAGGGATGATCCCCCAGATAAAGAAGAGATAGTTTCCGGCAATCGATCAATGGCGCGATGAAAAGCCCCAGGTTTAGACGGACTACCAACCGAACTCCTCAAAGCGGACCCGAAAATAACAGCCGATATACTTCTCCCACTCTTTACTGAGGTGTGGAATGAAGGATGATATCCAACTGGATGGAAGGAGGGCGTCATTGTGAAAATTCCAAAGAAGGGCAACCTTCGGGATTGTGGCATTTATCGTGGTATATTTCTACTTATTGCCGTATCGAAAATCATGGCTAAGGTAATTCTCAATAGAATTAGTGATGTCGTCAAGGGCACTCTCGAAGTTATCAGGTTGGATTCCGTAAAGGATCGTCTTGTACCGACCACACAAATACCCTGCGGATAATATTGGAGCAGTCCGCCGAAATGGGTTCGCCCATCCATCTCATGTTTGTGGGCTGCGAGAAGCGAGATTACATATGGAATGCTTTGCGTTGGAGAGGTATTGCAGATAAGGTCATAGGTATGATTAAAGAATCCTACGAAGATGCAAGGTGTCGCGTCTTGCATAGAGGAGAGCTGTCCGAGAGCTTCCCTGTGCGAACGGGTGTCAGACAAGGCTGCATATTATCACCAGCCCAGTTTCTTGTGGTATATACCTGGGAGCCCTTCGTATACCTGGGAGTCCTTCTCACAAAGGACGGCAATGAGCGACATGAAATTCAAAGAATCACGGCAGCTAACAAAGCATTTTATGCGGTCCTCCTCATAATGAAATCAAGGAAGGTCCATCGAAACAATCAACTACGCATCTACAAGATATTAATTCATCCTGTGCTGCTATATGGATGCGAAACGTGGACCTTGACACGGTTTTCGGAGAAATTAATCGCTACTTTTGAGCGAAAAATTCTTCGGAAGGTAGCAGTTAAGGACTATTTGACGACCCACCAGCATCTATAGTGATCAAACTGCGCAAGCTGCATTGGGCTGGCCACGTGGAACGAATGCACGAGGTACGAATCCCAAAACGAGTGCTCAAGGGCAAAGCTCAAGGTAGCCGACCGCAGGGACGCAGACTGCAGATCGCTTCTCAATTTTTCAAATTGGAGGACGCGGTCGTTGGACCGAGACAACTGGAGGAGGTGCATCCGGGAGGCCAAGGCTCGATATGGTCTGTAGCGCCATTGCATCATCAGTTACTGGTGCTAATAAATGACATCTTGAAAGCTGCACTAGAAGGTGGAGAAGATTAAGGTCTTCAATGGAGACTATTTAACATCTTAAGTCACCTTGATTATGCTGATGACGTGTGTTTGCTTGCACATAACCGTTCGGACTTAGAGTCAAATGTTCGCTCGTTGCATTCTAAATGCAAAATGGCGGGATTGTAAATAAATGTGCGCAAAACTAAGTACAGGCACATGGGCTCGAACACAAGCACACCGACTGTTCTGGAGGTTAAGAGAGATCTCTATTCGTATGAAGCTGCGAGTTTTTGACGCATGCGTCAAACCCGTTTTGTTATATGGTTGTACTACGTGCAAAGTGACCGTTCGACTTACCAAGAAACTACCAACTTTTGTGAACCAATGCCTCCGACGCAATTATTATTCTGTCTAGAAGTGATCTCCAACGACGAACTTTGGAGTACAACTGGACAGACTAAAATAGGCATTGTGATTCAGAGGCGGAAGTGGCAGTGGATCGGTCACACTTAGAGGAAACCAGAACGAAACATTGCCCAACAGGCTCTGGATTATAATCCTCAAGGAAGACGTCGACCATGTAGCACATGGAAGCGAGCAGTTGAGCAGGAGGCCAGAGGAATAAACAAGTCCTGGCAACAGCTTAAGGCCGATGATTAGGATCGCGCCTTGTGGAAGAGAGTTGTGTCTGTCCTATGCCCCTATAGGGGGTCTTAACAGGAATGTGATAATGATAATATTTTGAACTTAACTGCATTCATAGATTCCTTAGATGGAGAAAGGAAAAACGAATTTGTATTATTTGTTTCTCTTTATACTGTTGCTGAAATGTTTTTTTTTCCGAATATTAATTCCCAATAATATATTTACACTTAAAAACAAAGCTTTAAAACAAAATTGATTTAATGTGACGAATTATGGATTTGGGCGAGTCGCCGATTTCGTATTTGTAAGAAGAGGTTTTTACTGCTCTTCCTATGCTCATCGTGGATGGTCAAATTTTGCGTAGCGTCATTGTAATAAACGCTTTAGTATCTAATTATTGCATGGCTTCACTGTTTTGTTATTCTTTCTGCATGCTTCTTCTTAATGACCTCGAAGGCCTGTAAGAGTTTTCGGGTGTCGTCTATAGGAATTTGTTTGTATGTGTGAGTGTGTGTAGGTTTCCGCCGGCTCGATGATGTAGCTAGCAAGCGCAGATAGTCAGTCTAGTGTTGGGTAGGACAAGAATTTTTGTCCCATGTTTGTATGAGGGGCTCATTTGAAATTTGAGGTGGTACAATGTCCCACCTCAAATGTCCCATTCAAAAGCTCCATGTCCCATTCATACATACAATGTCCGTCCCATTCATACAATTTGCCTTTTTGAGGAGCAATGGTAGCAAATGAGCGAAAAATGACGTATATTGCGTTTTTATGTGTGCGCGTAGAGTATTTTAACCCTACTAACACCGTTTCTTATTGAGATGCGGTAGTAAAATGACGTATTATTAGGTGTGGCATTTGTGGGTTGTGTTTATAATATACATTCTTTTTTATTTTATTTATTCTTATTTAATTTTAAAAATTAAAATACAAAATCTCTCAATCTCTCTCAAAAAACTACATTCTTATTTATTTCAGTTATTCTTATTTACACTTATTCGGTTTCACTAGGGTTAAAATATATACTAGCCATGTAAGTCAATCCAACAACAACAAGTTGTAGTCACAATAAAAATGACAGTTCCGTTCGCCAGCTTTTGTATGTAGCGGACACGGCGGGCTTCGTAAGAATCGCGTTTATTCTTAAATGCAGTGTTAAAAATAGTTCAGTTTTCCAAAATAATTTTTTAATAGTGCTCAGCATGTAATTACTACACGTTGATATCAGTGCAATAGATTTTTAATCGAAAAAAGTGCGATGAAAGTTAAATCTCGGTTTCTCCCATCGAAAAGAATCTGTCATTCATGTGCAGAGTTCTCCGGTTCGTAATATTTCCGTGCTGAGAGCTTTGCTTTCAGCCATACAAATGCATGGGACAAAACCCGGTGAAGTGAGTGTGATTTGAGTGTTACAAATGTATTGGTACAGCAGCCATACAAATGCATGTTTTTAATTCAGATGCGACAAAAGCTCTGAAGTGGGACAAAAACTTTGAAGTGGGACAACAATATTTTTTGTAGTGATGGGACATTTTGACGTGCATGAATGGGACATTTGTACCACTTCTTGTATGAGTAACCCAACACTAAGTCAGTCGATTATTGTGCAGCGAGCGAGGCGGAGATCTAACAACGAGGTGAGTTTTCACTGAGTTTTGTGTGTGCTGTATGCAGTGACATATTGTGTAGTGCTTTTTATTGATTACTTTTGAGTGACCGCCAGTCATTGATGATTGTGTTTTTTTTTGTGATTTGATTCGTAGAAAAGGTAAGGATGGTGCTCCTCCTTGATCTTGGCGAGGATGGTTCTCCTCCTCGAGTGTAGTGGCATATGCGGGTTGGCTCTCCACCTCATGTGTATGGAGATGGTTCTCTTCTCCCCACTGTGCTGGCTACCATCTCGTGCGTTCTCCCTTGATGGTGGCCGAATTCGCGTTTTTCATTCGTATTTCTTAGTGATAATTTCGTATATTGGCTGGTGGTTGCTCAGAAGTGTTTAATTTTGGTGTCAGTGTATTGTGCACCATACTCATGCCTTGATTATTTATTTTTCAGATGGCCGTGTTGAACCACCTCTCCTTCGTAATGGACGGTTTATTTTTTTTTTTTTTATAGAAATAAATTCGTGTTTGATTTATTTATTTATATTTTTTTTATCATCTTACATATTGGATATCGTTTTGACAAAAGTCCAGCAGAAAAAAATTATAAATGTATGCGGATGTCGCTGATGGCTTCACGCTTCCACAATTTGATGCCTAAAATTCAAAATTCGTTGATTTCAACTAATAGATTTTCTTTTTTTAGAAATGGTTCAAGGGCATAATAAATTTTAAAATCAACAGATTTATAGCCTTTTGGGATAGCAGTTTACTATGACAAAAAAATTCAAGAAAAGATTCCATCAGTAAATCAGGGTTCCCAATTTCAATCAATTTTTATACCAAAGAAAAATGCGAAATTATTCAGAAGAGATAAAATGATTGATAGCATCGTCCTTGCAGAATGTTTTTCACTTTAATTTCGGTCAACAACATCTCCATTTTAGCCCATAAATTTAGTCTATTCAGCCTAATTTTCTATTTGAACCTGAATCATTAACCCCAATTCCTGCAATTATTCAAACAGAAGACATCATAAAGGATTTCCTCTAATGCGAAAATACCTCTACTTATAAGCCATCATTTTGGCAAGGATCCAAATTTCTTTCATCATAAATATCAACATTATTGATATATGTATATTGGGTGGTACAGTCTAGCATTCCGGATCATGACTATAACTTAACCACTTCAGTCTATGGAGAAAACGGCTGGTTAGATAAGAAGACCTTTTAAAAAAATGTTTTTAAAACCTGAAGATCAGAAGGTTAAATAATGTCAGTGCACTATGCCACCATTCATGAAGAAAAACATTTAAATCCTCTCTCGTCGTTTTAAAGGAAACAAAGAAATCAAGATAATAAAGTTTTAAGACTGATCGAAGATAATCGTATCCTCATTTGTAAAATCCTCTGTTCTATGTTTCGAGAGAGAGAGAAAAAAAACCGACCCATAAACTTGTCCGGTCCTTCAATATCTTATTTGAAAGTGTGACAAAAAAAATCCCATCTTACGAAACTTCTCTTAAATCACCTCCTTTCTCCCATTATCATATAAAATGAGCTTGAAGCACGAAATTTAGAATAAAATGGTTTCTTTGCACCCACCCAACCACGTTCTCATTCTTCAAGGAAATAATCCCCGGTCGCCAAAGTACAATTATGTACCTAGTCCTGCCATAAGTTCTGTCACATAATTTCTCACATTGGCAACAACTTTATTTTATGAGTGACATTTCAATATCGGCCAGTTTTATAAACGTCATAATGTTGTTGACAGTTGATGGTCATTTAAAGTGTGTTCGTTAACGTGTGAAGATGGAATGGGGTGTATTAGAAAACCGAACTGCAGTGATTGCACTACATAAGTGTGGAAAATCCGCGAGTGAAATTTTCAAGTTGTTGTGCCCGTTAAAAATAACGCAAAGATTTGTGTGTCGTGCGATCCAGAGATATAACGCGATCCAGACTATTGAAGATCGACCTCGTTCTGGACGTCCGCATGATGTACGTTCTTCTGCTGCCATCAAAGCGGTCGAGAGTCGAATTCGTCGAAATCCGCTTCGTAAACAACGAATCATGGCTCGAGAGATGAACATCTCCACCCGAAGTATGTCTCGCATCATAAAATCTGACCTCGGGATGAGTGCCTTTCGACGATCAACGGGACATTTGCTGACTGAGCAGTTGAAGCAAATTAGGAGCACCAGATCGAAAGAGCTCCTTCGGCGGTACGGCAACAACAAACATCGAGAAATTTTATTTACCGATGAAAAAATTTTTACGGTGGAGGAACATTTCAACCGCCAAAATGATAAGGTGTATGCCCACAGCTCCATAGAAGCCCGAGAAGTTGCCACTAGGGTACAGCGAGGACATCATCCAGCATCAGTCATGGTATGGTGGGGTGTCAGCTACGAAGGGGTCACCGAGCTTCATTTTTGCGAAAAAGGCGTAAAAACTGCAGCGAAAAATTATCAAACGGACATCCTGGAGGGATGTGTGAAGCCGCTGAACTCTACGCTATTCAACAATCGACATTGGGTTTTCCAGCAAGATTCTGCGCCAGCCCACAAAGCTCGAACCACACAAGCGTGGTTGGAAACCAATATTTCACAGTTTATAAGGGCGACGGAATGGCCTTCTGGGAGCCCAGATTTGAATCCCCTGGACTACAAACTGTGGGCGGAGTTAGAGTCCATGGTGTGCACGAGACGACACCCAAATATCGAGAGCCTTAAGCGATCTTTGACAGAAGCAGTAGCTAATTTTCCGCTAGAAATAGTGCGTACTGCTATCGATGACTGGCCCAACAGATTAAAGAGCTGTGTTAAGGCTAAAGGCGGCCACTTTGAATAATTTGTTGCTTATTTTACTTCCATTAGTATGCCAAAATAAAATATATTTTCCTTTGTCAAAAACTCTTTTTCATTTATACAAAAATTGCCCATATACGTGTGACAGAACTTATGGCACGACTAGGTACATTTGCTTAATTGTTCTGTTGAGCTAATGGCGGAGAAGAAGAAATTGCCCTGAAAGTAAAAACTTCCATAAACGGACACTTAGTAACTAATGTCCGGGATTTTAAGTAATACAGGACTACACATCACGACACGAAGAGAAACGGGGAGGTCATTTTCTGTTTTGAATATCTGCTAAACGATTTTTATGACTTGATTTTAACAATTAACGTTAAGTGCACAAAGCCCAGAGATACCAACAAGGAATTAGATTACCACCACTACCACCTCTCGTCCTGCCCTATGTGATTATCTTTTACGATTTAACTATAGTGGAAACTTTAAACCGATTTCGATTCACGTCATGATGGAATGAGGTCAGGCCATAATTAATCGACTACGTCCCTGTGTTTAGCGTGGGGAGAAGGCGGAGGAAAGGTCGTGCGGATAAATCCCGAAAACCATTTTAGAGAATTAGCCAATTGAGGTCAACAATAACGTAATTGCATTGATTACGTGATCATTTTAAAGTTTAGTCTCATATCGTAAATTTCAAAAACCACGAATTATATAAAAGTAATAATAAAACGGGTCATTTATGGAGTGGTCAAGCAAGGACACTCGAGATAAAAGCTAACGATTATGTCATAGTGTGAAATGGAAATTGAATTAATGGACCGATTGTCGACTCTTGATATGTCGATCAAGAATTCAACGTATTGGATAATCCTGTAAAGTAAGGATTATTCGACGCGATGGGATGAAACCTATGGCACCGAGTGTTTCAGAAGTTAAAACACCATTTAATCCAAATCCGGCGATAAATTGACCCAGGGACACTAGACTTTAAAATCAAATGTTAATGATTGGGTAGAATGTGTTTAAATGGGAGGTGGGTTATTTTCATCTGAAAATGTTAAAATTGTCATAATAAAAAATGGATACACATTCATGAAATTCATAGGGGCGAGATAGCAGAAGGAAGAAAAAGAAATTACATAATTTTTAAACAGAGATTTCTAATCAATTCATCAAGTTGCTGTTAAGATTCCTATAAGGGCATATGACAGTTCTCTTCCACAAGGCGCGCTCTTGAGCATCGGCCTTGAGTTGTCTCCCCTGGCCCCCAGCTCAACTGATCGCTTCCATGCTAAAGGGTGTTTTTTTTAGAGGCGGAGAACTTTAAATTGATAACACTGTTTTCTGTGACAGCCGATTTGATAGTCCCCGGTTGTTTTGGGGTGAGTTTGGTTTGACGATTCATCATGAATAGACTCACGCCGGAGCAACGTTTGCAAATTGCTCAAAATTATTTTGTAAACCATCGTTCAATTCGAGAAACTCATCGGACATTGCGAGCATTTTATGGTTCTCGTAATCGTCCAGCGATTAATTCGAGAAACTACTCTAAACGATAATACACATCCCGCAAGACGTCGTGCAGTGCGCACACAACAAGCGATTGATGGTGTGCAGCGTAGTGGTGCTGATGATCAAAAGGTGGCAATTTGTCATTGTGCTTAACAATTAAATTTGTGTCCATCCATTTTATGGAAAATTTTGCGTAAAGATCTTGGCTTACGTGCTTACAACATTTAACTTGTACAGGAATTGAATCCATACACACACGTACATTTGGTGAATGGGACGAAGGAAGTATTGCTATTGATTCACAATTTCATTTGAAAATGCTGTTCAGTGATGACACACACTTTTGGCTAATGGCTTTGTCAATAAGCAGAATTGCGAGCGATGATAAGACATAAGGCATTGTCAAAACACCATTACATCCAAAAAAAATCACCGTTTGGTGCGCTTTATGGGCCAGTGGAATTATTGGTCTACATGTCTTCAAAAATGATGACGGTCAGAACGTTACAGTCAACGGTGACCAGTACACAGACATGATTACTAACTTCTTCGTTCCTTAATTGGAAGGAAATAATGTCGCAGACATGTGGTTTCAGCAGGACGGCGCCACATGCCACACAGCGCGCGATACAATTAATTAACTGAAAGAAACATTTGAAGATCGATTAATTTCACGAAATGGACCTGTTAACTGGCCACCTCGTTAGATTCTTTTCCCTGGGGATATGTAAAGTCCCATGTCTACGGCGATAAACCAGAAACTATTGAGCACTTGCAAGACAACATTCGACGCGTTATTGTCGAAATACAGCCTGATTTACTGCGAAGAGTATGTTTTGTACCTCCAGATTACGTCATGTACGCGCCAGCATCGGCGGCCACATGTCTGAAATCGTATTCCCACATTAATGCCAAAGATTTATTTTCCTGTGTTTTATTTCAATTTAAAGTTCTCCGGCTCTAAAAAAAGCACCCTGTACATGGTCGACCAAAACAACGTCTTCCTCGAGGATTGTAATCCAGAGCATGTTTGGTGATATTTAGTTTGGGTTCCTTCAAAGTGTGACCGATCCACTGCCACTTCGCTTTTGAATGTCAATTCCTATTTTAGTCTGTCCAGTTGTACTCCAAACTCCGTCGTTGGAGATCACATCTGTCCAAAATATCCCTAAAATACGTCGGAGTCATTGATTGACGAAAGTTTGCAGTTTCTCGGTAAGCCACGGTCATTTTTTTTAAGGCACCAAGTATAACTTAATGCATTGCACAATTAAGTCGGTAAAGGAAGTGGATTAAAATTTTGTGTATTATGGAAATTTGGGTGGAGAGAGACGGAAATGATGGTGAATATTATTCTTGACGGATTGGAGGTTATACCTACTTGGGAAAACGTTAGCCGGCAATGCGTTCCAGAGTCTGGATGTTCGGGAAATGAATGAATGTTCCGCTTCACGAGTATGTCGCAGAAAAGTGTAAAATGGAGGAATAAGTGCGCATAGTTCCGAACTGCATATACTATGAAAGTAGCGGTTGTAAATGCTGAGTAATTCGACATTTCTGCGATGCTCTAGGGAGTCAATAGAAATCGTAATGTTAAGTCGGGGCGCATGTTTTTAGATTTGATCGAGCAGCGCAAGGTGTGTTTTGGCTGCCCCAGCCCAATGATTCGAGTTGTACTCTAAGCGAGGTCGAATTTAGGCCTTGTACATAGTAGCTAAGTCATGAAGCGTAAAGTATTTTTTGCATTTACGAAGAATACATAGGCGTTTGGAGGCGTCAGGGGCAACTTCAAAGATGTGTTGATTCCAATCGCTATGGTAATTTAACTTTACGTATAAAAGGATAAAATCTTCGGAAGAGCGAAGTTATACACCATTAAAGGCTACATTAGAAGACGACGCTGGAACATCACGTTTAAGCGGCATTGGACTCCTACCCCTTTCCTTTCGATTGAATCGAGATCTAAGTGCAGCGAACAGAATAACTCTCTGCAATTGGAAGCAATAGAATGCTTGTTTGATTCCGCAACAGAGTCAAATTCATAGGTGTTATCTAAAGTACTGTCATCCGCAAAACTATGGATTGGAGTGAGAGAAGAAGACAAGAAATCGTTAATAAATACCAAGAACAGAGCCATGAGAGAGTACTCTGAGGGACGCCGGATTCGATTCGGAAAGAGGAAGAAGGAACGATATCTAATGCTACTCGTATAGTGCGTTTGAACAAGAAATTCTCAATCCATTTAACGAAGGTAGCATCAAGGCAAATGGCAGTGAGCTTAACAAGAAGACATTCATGGCAAACTCTGTCAAAAGCTTTTGCAATGTCAAGCGCAAGAACTTGACTTTATCCGTATTTATGCAATAAAGAGTTCCAGCGTTCCGTCAGATAGACCAAGAGATCTCCCGTCGATCTTCCAGAACGAAAACCGTATTGGCGATCGGGGATAATCTGTTTATCCTCGGGATATTCAACGATTTTGCGATTGACAGCAGCTTCCATTATTTTCGACAGCATTCAAGTAGTGGCTATTGGGCGGTATTTGGCGGAGTTCTCTTTGCTTCCTTTCTTCGAAATTGACTGAACATTCGCGACTTTCCATAATTGTGGAAAACACCCAGAAGGGTAGGATAGATGGATAAGATTGACAAGAAATTTAGCCAGAGAAGAGGAGCACATTTTACACATTTTACATTTTATCAGAGCCAGCGGACTTGTGAATTTTGAGTTTTCGCAGATTCATGGAGATGAGACGTTTGCGAAAATGTAGCGGAGGCAGTAAAAAACTAGATGGTGTTGCGATAGACGGGGTTTCGTTTGAAGATGGTAGTTTTGAGTTTCTTGCGAAATTTGCTGTCAATAGGATAGCTTTCTCAACAGAATCACATATGGTATTGTTACCATCTACGAGTGGTGGTGTAGATGAAGAGATGAAATTATCGTTGAAAGTTTTGGCAAATCGCCAGAAAGATTTTGAGCCCTTTGGACTCTGAAGGATCTTCCGTCGAAGTTTTTGGTTGTAATCGAATTTACATGATTGAGGACAGATTTACAGGTATTTCTTGATTTCATATAAAGCTCTCTGTTAGCTAAAGTTTGATAATTTTGAAACGACTGCTTCTTCGCCTGAATTGCAACTAGACACTCGTTTGTAAACCAAGCGTTCTTCGACGCCCGAACTCTCTTTAGACTAGAAGGTATGTAGAGCTTCATACCTTTCAGGATAGTCTTGATGACAATTTTACAGGCTTAAACGCAGTTATTGGAATCAAAGCACAATTTTCAATTAAAGGCATTAAAAAACTCATTTAGCGCCCTCCAATTAGCTCTTTTAAAATGCCAAACAGTTCTTCGAGGTGCCTTAACTGGCAGCGGTTTTAGTGCTGCAACTGAAAATTATGTACGAATCAGGAAATCGTTCGAATTTCCAGTTGGCGAAGGAGATGTTACAGAGAGGGAGTATTTCTCTGGTTGATTAGTGAGAAATAAATCAAGAAGATTGGAGAACTATCTTGGAATATCTTCTAAACGAATCGGCTCATTTACAAGTTTATCGAAGCAAAGAGCTCAGGATAACGTCCCTCCGTGCAGTTTGTATGGTAGGTGGTAGAGGAAGCAGAGAGTTTTCAGCGTTCTTCAGTTATAACTACGAAGATTATGCAAATGACATTTTTCAAATTTCAGAACAATTATATTCACACTTTTCAAGAAAATCGATTTTATGTAATGTTCTGAAATTGCGTCACGTTTGTATGGGAAGGGTTAGAAGGAGTGAAACTAATCATTTAATTTTTTTCGATCTTACTAATAATTGAAAGAAAAGATTTCCGGATTCTACACTGTTACGCTTCATTCGTAATCTTTTCGTTTTCTTTCAATTCGAAATGCACTGTGAAAACATTCATTAAACCATTACTAATAATTATAAATAAATATTCAGTGCTCAATTTCAGCTCGATAAATTTTATACGTACTTAGTAAATTGGTTTATGGTATTTCAACAAAAAGTGCAGTTTTTATGAGAGGTGGTAGAAGGAGTGAAGTGACTTAAATAGATTTTTACTATGGATTGATACCATCACAAAAATAATACATATATTCTAAATGTTAGATCTGATGGTATATACCTGTTATACTTTTTGTATGGGAGGAGGTAGAAGGGGAGAAGTTTTTTGACCCGCTCACGAGCTAGGCCTTACTTTTTCGAAAAAAACGACTTTTACAAAGTTTGAACTTTCTAGCTCAACGCGTTCTCGAGCTAGAGAGGATACGGATAGACGGACGGAAAGACGTACGGATAGGCGGACGGACATCCCGTTTTGAGATTTTTGAGTGATAATATGAACTTCTGTATTCATTCATTTTTTTCTCCAAGCCTTATTTTTACGATTGAGCCCAATCAAACATTGTGGCAAACTTATAATACTCTCAGATTTCATCTAGAGCATAAACAGTCAAATATGTGGAAATTAAAAACATTTAAAATTAAAACAACTAATACAGAGCTCTAAAAAGGGCATGGGTACAAACAACGCACTGTAACCCCGGTCCGTTAGCCGACACTTAGCTGGAAATGGTAGACAATCCGGCGGTGGTGTGACCCCCTTCCCCCTCCCCTCCCTCGCAGCACGTCCGACACTAAGCACTGTGCGTTAGTGTTGGGTAGGACAAGAATTTTTGTTCCAAGTTTGAATGAGGGGCTCATTTCGAATATCAGAAAGTACAATGTCTCACCTGAATTGTACCACTCCAATGTACCAAGTCGCACGGTGGGTTCGCATACATTCAATTTGTATTAGTGGCATACATACAATTTGTCTCGCTTCAAATGAGGTGTGATTGTGAAATTGCGAATGGGGTGAAGACATAGGGCTAAAACACTAAACTTTCTATGTACACGGCATAAGAGCGCAGTATATTGTTAGTGGCCCTGGCCGAAGCTCACCTAATTTTGCACATATGTCATTATCTCATTTGCTCATTTGCCACTATCGCACTTCAATACAACAAATTGTATGCATGCGAATCCGGCATATGACAGACATACAATTTCACATTCCTCTTCCTTTCAGAAAATCAATATGGATTCCGCAAAGGGCGCTCTACAGTCGACGCAATAAAAAAAGTGATAGACATTGCTGAAAAGGCCATTGAAGGCAGTAGATGGAAGAATGGTTCTAAAGAATACTGCGCTATAATAACACTAGACGTCAAAAATGCATTCAATTCGGTGACGTGGCCTCACATAATTAATGCTCTATTAAAATTGGAAACTCCACCATACCTCCTACGAATGGTCAGGAGCTATCTCGCAGATAGAGTATTACTATATGACACCGAAGAAGGAGTGAAGAAGTATAGCATACCATGTGGAGTCCCACAGGGCTCAGCACTAGGACCCGTGTTATGGAATATACAATATGATGACATATTACGACTTCCAGTACCAAGAGGTGTACAAATAATTGGCTACGCAGATGATATAACAATCACTGTGGTAGCAAAAGACTTACAGAGCAGCAGAACGTAAGCACCAACGTGATTTCTGACATTAAGAACTGGCTTAGAGCATCTAATCTAGAGCTAGCTGCACAAAAAACAGAAGAAGTTCTTATTACAAGCAGAAAACAAAGACAGCATATAACGTTAAATATAGATGGACTTGAAATCATTAAATACTTGGGTTTTATAATTGACGCAAGATTATCCTTCAAGACGAACATCGAAACAGTCTGCACAAAAGCAGGACGAGTGAGCTCCGCCCTATGCAGAACAATGGCGAACATTGGAGGACCCAGCCAAAACAGGAGGATACTTCTTTCGAGAGTGACGCGAAGTATCATAATGTATGCTGCACCGATATGGAGCGAAGCACTACGATACAAATCTTACGTGAATATGTTAAAAAAAACCCCATAGAGTAAGTGCGTTAAGGGTATGCAGTGGATTTCGCAGAATTTCATATGACGCCGCGAATGTCATAGCTGGCTTACTGCCCAGACATACTAGCTGCTGAAGCACAACGATTATATCACAAAAAGAATACGATAAACCGATGCTTAACAGTGGAAGAGAAAAAAGAAGAGCAACGGATAAGTACCAATGCCTGGTAACTGCAATAGAACACCGTAAACAAAGGCCGCTGGACGTATAGACTCATTAAAGACGTAGATAAGTGGGTTGGACGGAAGCATGGTGAAGTAGATTACTAAATGACCCAATTTCTCAGGGCATGGCTGTTATAGAAGTTATTTGCACAAATATGGCTATGATTCCTCTGCGTCATGTCCAAGTTGTACAGATGCAATAGAAAATGCAGAGCATGTATTCTTTCACTGCCCACTCTACGAAATGGACAGAAGGAGAGTCGAGGACATCGTTGGAGAAAATATTAACCCCGATAACATAGTTCCACATATGCTGAGCAGCAGCGAAACCTGGCATGCGGTGACTCAGATGTGCATGAAAGTTCTCACCGAGTTGAGGAGACTCGAAAGACTACGTATCATCTGAGATAGAAGTGCCTACAACAGCTAGAACAGTTGGTAGTTGAATAAGATAGGCAGTGGCATATACTGGGTGACATAAGACACTTTGAAAGTAAATTGATGTTTGGGGTTTATGCTCCTCCCTCCTCCTGACGAAATACTTGACGGTTGTCCCGGGGGGTAGTGGGTTAGGCGAGGGGTTTTTAGCGGGTTGAAGTCCCGCACTTTAAGGCTTTCGATGCTTTTCCCTGCGTTAAGAAAAAAAAAACCATTCCTATCTCGTTTGAGTTGATTGATACCTCATTTGAGGTGAGACAAATTGAATGTAAGCCACTATTGCGACACATCATCTCTCATCAACTATCGTGGTCATACGTACATGCTACGTCATTATTCGCTTTTACACAACTCCTCAGTCCGCATTCACACGACTCTCGCAAAACAGTGTAGTGAGTGGTACTAATAATGTCTTGGTACGGCGGCCATAAAAATGCATGACTGTAATTCAAATGGGACAAAAACTGTGAAATGGGATAAAAATATGTTTTGTAGTGATGGGACATTGTCTTGCATGAATGGGATATTTGTACCATCTCATGTATGAATAACCAAATACTACTATGCGTTAGTTGGTTTCTCAAAGTGTGAGAGATCCACTGCCACTACCACTTTTGAGTCAAAATTCCTATTTTGGTCTGTACAGTTGTACGAAGTTCGTCGTTGTAGATCACATCTGTCTAAAATACCCCTAAAATTCATCGGAGGTATTGGTTCACGAAAGTTTGCAGTTTCTTGGTAAGTCACGGTCACTTTGTCGGTATAAGAACATAGATTTGATGCAGGCGTCAAATAGTCGCAGCTTCATGCGAAAGGAGATCTCTCTTAACCTCCAGAAGAGGGAAAGGACACTGGACACCTGACGGGGTTATGTCTAAGGACTATTTTCTCTCACCTAAATGCTTGAAAAAAAATCAATACTTGTGACCGCGAACTGTTCACGCGTACTTAAAAGCAGACGAAAACAAGCGACAAGAACCATATAAAAAGGCGAGCATTTGCATCGAAAGGGTCAGTTTGAATGGGGAAGCGAAAGAGTAAGGATCAAGTGACCGCGTGGAAAGTAGCGATAGTCAATCGGAGATAGAAATGCGATAATTGGTGAAAGGAAAACATTTTTGTGAGAGTTAATTAGAAGCGAAGCAAAAAGTTTAGGGTTATTTAAATTTAAAGTGAACTTGTTTAATTTTTACTTGAAATCTAGCGACCCCTTGCGCACTTCAATATCTTATTACAAAAATCACGAAGCCAAATAGGGAAAACAAATGGCACTCCATGATTTCTGTGTGAGAAAAATTCTCCTGGAATACGCGAAGCTACAGATAATTTGCAAGAAAGGAAGTTACATAGATTTTTGGCTGGGTATGGCGTATTTTTTGTGAATTTTTCGCAGGTTTTCGTTTTTGCTAGAATCGTAATCTTTTTTTGTTTAGGGATTTGTTTCTTAATTTTAACCATAGTTATAGGCTACGATAAATACCGAAATGCCAATACTATTTTTTTGAATTTTTCAATCTTAATTGGTTTTGTTTATTGATTCGAAGGGGTTTTATAATTTTCCCTCTGAGTTTTCCTCTACGCTTTGGAAACTTTATTATTTCAAGTTCTCTTCTAAATCGTAAGAGCGGTAAACTAACTATATTAAACTTTAATCGAATTTTCTAAGCTCCTTAAAACAATACGAAATAGTTCAAAACCTCAAACATTGTGCCAAATAGTAAATCTCAATAGTGCACTATATAAACGAATCCACCCCGAAAGTTATGTACAGAAACGATAAAATTCAGCAAGTGATATTTGTCCAAAGGTTCAATCGATCGTATTGTATACATTCTGAATAGCTAAAAGCAAGCGCTACAATCCCGTCATTGTACTAAAACTTAAGGAAAACTCTGTTAACAACATGAAACTTAAAAGGAAACAATTCAACAATGTTTGGTTTGGGGGTGATGGTCTATAGATACGGGGCTTTACATAACCAGCTGGCTTGCTTGCTTGTCTAGCATAAAATTTATTTAGTAGAAGAGAACACACAAATTCCGTATGGATGTTTGTTTACATACATACAAATTTTTCTGTTGATGGATCAAATGGGAAAAAATACATTATGGATATCTGGGTATTGAATGTCAAATACGAGAGGGGTTGGGGATAGGCACTGGTAGTTTGACTAGATTGGAAATTGTAGCTCGACCCTTTTTACTGCTAAGCATTGATTGTTTACGTTCAAACGAACCGAAAAACTTGCTTAAAATGAAAATCGCAACAAATCAATAGTGTAACTTAGTTGTTTGCAGCGAAAAATGGGATAGTTTACATATGTCGTCAGTTGGTATCATCAAAAAGATACAGGACGAAATAACTCTTTCCATTTAAAAAATCATTGAGTTGTTAATCATTTACAATTTAAAGGAAAGATTTCCGGATTTCACACTGTTATGCTTTATTAATTGTGATGTTTCGGTCTCTAACCAATTTGGAAAGTGCCATCTATTAAGACAGTACCTTCGTTATTTATTCGAGTTTCGGGTAATACATCAATTGAGAGTGTCGATTGATTTTGACCTGTCCGTTTGTTAATCCGTCTGGGAAATATCTAGGCAATAAATAATACCTGAAAAACTTGTTAAGCAAATCAAATTGGATCCTTGAATTATTCTTTCATACTACGTCTACTACATCGCATAATCTATTAATTTACTACTAAAATTTCGCCAAAGAATCTCCAAAGGCAATTTTTGATATTAATAGCAATAATAGACACAGGATTTGTGACATGACAATTTGTAGGTGTTTCTAATGTATTTTGATGCCCTAAAATCAAATCTGAAAACAGAATTTTCTATCACCTATAGATGTCCGTCCATCCGTCCATCCTTCTGTCTGAACGGGGCCCTCTCTAGTTCAAGAACGCATGAAGTTAGAAAATTAATTTGGTCTACGTCATTTTTAACAGAAAAGTAAGGTCAAGTTCGTGAACGGGCCAAATCGCTCCACCTCTTCTTCCCCTTCCTATACAAAATGACACAATTTCGGAATTTCACAATTAACGAATATTTTCGAAAAGTATAAAAGCTATTGATCTCAAATTTGGAATATATTATTATACTCTAGATGAAATCTGAGAGTATATTGTGTTTGCCTTACCGTTTGTAACGCTAAGAAATAACGCTCGCGCAGAGCCGCCAAGGGTACAGAAATATTTGTTGTCGCTCAAAAACCTCGATCCCGAGTGACCGTCTGTCCGTCTGTCTGTCTGTGCGTCTGTCTACAGCATAACTCTCGAAAGCTTTGAGCTATAGTGCTAAAAATTTGTGTGTATCATTTTTAACAAAAAAGTAACTTTAAGTTCGTGAACGGGCAAAATCGCTCCACCCCTTCTACCCCCTCCCATACAAAATGACACAAATGCGCAATTTGACAATAAACGGATTTGCTCAAAAAGTATAAAACCTATTGGCCTGAAATTTGGAATATATTACTTTTATGATAATATCAATCTACGGTATAAAAATTATGCGTGTCCTCCCCCTCCTTCTACCACCTCCCATACAAACTGTACTTGTCATGAATTACTTTAAGCCAATTTACTCAGTGCGTATAAAATTTAGCGAGCTGAAATTGTGCACTAAATATTTATTAAAAATTGTTAGCAAGGCTAAAAAAAATTAGACGATTAGATTCACCCCTTCTACCCCCTCCCATACAAAATGGCACAATTTCGCAATTCGACTATAAATGGATTTGCTCGAAAAGTATAAAAGCCTTTAGTCTGAATTTCGGGATTTATTACTTTCATAATGATTTCAATATACAGTATAAAAATTATTTGCGTCCTCCCTCTCCTTCTACCCCCTCCCATACAAACTACACTTTTTCATGAAATGCTCTAAGCCGATTTTCTCAGAACATATAACATTTATCGAGCTCACATTTATGTGATATATACTTATTTAGCATTATCACTAAGATCAGAAAAAAATATTTGATTAGCTTTACTGCTTCTACCCCCTCCCATACAATATGACACAGTTTCACAACTTCACAAAGTCTATTTTCTTGAAAAGTATGAATGTTACTGGTCTAAAATTTAAGAAATGTCAATTTTATGATATTCTTAGTTATTTCTGAAAAAATCACTAAAATCCCCCCTCTCCTTCTACCACCTCCCATACAAACTGCACATTTTCACTAAATCTAACACACTTATTTTCTCAGTTCCTTTTAACTTTTTGGAGTTAGCATTTTGTACAAAACATTTTTATAGCTACTTTAGCATGATGGGGAAAAAATTAGGTCAATGCTATCACCCCTTCGAACACTCCCCATACAAAATTTCTTGGGATCACAAAAAATTCTATTTCATCTAGAGTATCGTAAGATTGCGGTTTACGCGCAATCGTAGCCCTGTTATGTTTTTTATAATGATTTCAATCTACAGTATATAAATGATTTGAATCCCTTCACTCTTTCCACCACCTCCCATATAAACTACACCTTTTCTTGAAATACTATAAGCCAATTTATTCAGTACGTATAAAATTGATCCACTAAATATTTTTATAGACTTATTAGTAAGACCGAAAAAATTAGACGATTAGGTGCACTTCTTCTAAACCCTCCCATAAAATATTTCACAATTTCACAACTTAACAAAAAGTCGATTTTCCTGAAATATATGACTGCTACTGATTAGCAATTTAAAATATGTCAGTAACATGATGTTTATATTTATTTCTGAAAAAAAATCAATAAGAACTCCCCGCTCCTTCTACCACCTCTTATACAAACTGCACAATTGTACTAAATCCAGTACACTAATTTTCTTAGTAGGTATCTATTAAATTTTTGAAGCTTAAATTTTGTATAAAACATTTTGATAGCTTATTGACAGGGCTTCACGGAAGCGGTCGAATAGCGGATGAAAAGCGGACGAATAGTGGACGAAAAATGACCGAACAGGAAATGATTTCTAGAAACAGGAAAGAGACCGAATAACGGACGAAAAGCAACAGTATAGAAAGAAATAAAAAGGGCGAGCGCTTGTGAAGTCAGTTGTTGTTTGAGTAGGAGAGTCGGCAGGCGATTTCGATTGATGAATGGGATGAGTGAATTAGTGTGTCGTGCTATCGGCAGTCGGAGTGAGTATGTGAGTAGCTTCTATGATCGATAGGCGGGAGTTAGTGCTGCGATCGACAGGCGGAGTTTGTATGCGAGTAAGTCCTGTGATTGAGAGGCGGAGTTGAATACGACAGTAACCGAGTAAAGCGCCGAATACACGATACTACTAGTGTGAACTACATGTAGGTACACTTATCGCAGTGTGCACCATTCATAACATAATTGTACGCCAAATATTCGACGACTCGACGACATTGAAGTCAAAGATAGAAACGGTAATGGTTACCACATAACGCATAATTGAGGTTAAAGTCTCACTATGTTTCCGAACGAATGATTGGTTCGACCAAGAATGTCACGCAATAGATAGAAAGAACGAGGCTTACAACATTTTTACTGAACGACCAACACGAGCCAAAAAAGAAAGATATGACAAGCTTAGGCGATATGCGAAAAATACCTGCAGACGGAAACAAAGGAAGTACCATAATGACAAAATACAAAAAATTTACGACGACATGAGAAAAAATAAAACGCGGGTCGCATACGCAGTAGTTAAAGACTTAAAAAAGGGATATAAGCCAAAAACCAGTCTCTGCAAAGACGCAGAGGGCAACATCATCAGCGACACAGAAGAAATCAAAAGGAGATGGGCTTCATACTTTGAACATCTTTTGAATCCCACCCCATTAGTACCGATCACAACAGACAACATTTCAATTGAAGCCTCAACTGACGAAGAAGAACCATCATCGACACTACCCACGCTTGCTGAAATCAAAACAGCCCTATATGACCAAAAACTAAACAAAGCGGCGGGAATTGACGAAATACCAGTTGAACTTCTCTTGTGTCGCTGAAATACTGCACAACATGATATGCAAAATTTGGACAGAGGAAATCATACCCGACGATTGGCGAAAAAGCATTATATGTCCAATTTACAAGAACGGAGACAAACTCTGCTGTGAGAATTACAGAGGAATATCATTGTTGTGTACGTCCTATAAAATAGTGACAAAAATAATTGAACGTCGTCTTAAGCCCTATACTAATCAAATAATTGGCGAATACCAAAGCGGATTCAGAACCGGACGATCTACAACAGACCAGATATTCTCGGTGAAACAGGTGCTTGAGAAATGCTGGGAATATAACACAGACGTGCACCAAATCTTCGTAGATTTTAAACAAGCATACGACAGTATCGACAGGAGCGTACTGTACCAAATCATGCATGACTTCGGAATTCCTCCATAACTAGTCCGACTAACAAGACTCACAATGACGAACACTGAATTCCAAGTGAGAATACAAACCAATTCCACAACCAGCTTTCGAACGGAATGTGGTTTAAAGCAGGGAGATGGTCTAGCCCCCATGCTTTTCAACTTGTCACTAGAGTATGTCGTTCGAAAAATCCCAGTCGACACGAACGGGACACTACTATTCAAGTCCACCCAACTAGTAGCATACGCTGACGACATTAACATCCTAGCAAGATCCTTCCCTAGTGCTAAGGAGGTATTTGTCAATCTTGACTCCGCCGCAAAAGAAGTCGGGTTGCGCATTAACGAAAACAAAACAAAAGTAATGACGCAAACAAGAAGGAGAGCGCCTATCAGACAAAACATAACAATTGCGGAATATAATTTGGAGAATGTGGACAATTTCATATATCTTGGGGCTAGTATAACAAAGGACGGTAATGAAACAGACGAAATCAAACGACGGATAATACTAGCAAATAAAACGTAATATTCGGTACTTCCAATAATGAAATCCAATAAAGTGCACAGGAACATTAAGCTGTGGATATATAAAACTATTGTACGACCTGTGCTCTGTTATGGCAACGAGACATGGACATTAACACGAACTTCCGAAAAAGCAGTTAACGCATTTCAGGTCCTCCGAAGAATTTTGGGACCTGTGAAGGAAGGAACGGAATGGCGAATAAGATACAACCATGAGTTGTATCAACTCTACGACGAGTCAGAAGCTTCAACGTTCATCAAGCTACGTAAACTGCAGTGGGCTGGCCATGTAGATCGAATGGAAGAAGAATCCCCAAACGTGCTCTGAAAGGCAAAGCGAGTGGTAACCGGCCAGTAGGCAAGCCACGCAAGCGATGGGAAGACTCGGTTGATGAAGATAGCAAAGCCATCTTAAAAATTAGCAGCTGGAGGACGCGGTCTTTGGATCGAGACGATTGGAGGCGACGACTTCAGGAGGCCAAGGCCCGATTTGGGCTGTCGCGCCATTGATGATGATGAAGTTTCCGAACGTATCAATTGTATTCTAACAAATAAAGTTTTCGCCATAATTTTCTGACCCCTCTCGTTCCCCTACCTTCATCATCTCCAATCCCCAACAACCATAATCGATGTGATTGCTGTTGTCATGTATTCATGGATTTCATTGGGATGGCGTACTCACAAAAAAACAACAACAAGCGCGATGTGATCACGCCGAATGCTATTTTGATACTGAGCAAATGTATTAAAGTATGACATGCCCAAGGAGGATATATAAAATGGAGTGCCTGATATGCTGTTTCATGTGGGAATACTTTTTTATTCGTAAATTGTGTCCAAGCATAACTTGGCTTCTTTTACAAAAACAAATACCATAATTTGCATTCTCTCTTGGTTGCTAATATTCAGTCAGCAATAGAGTAATTTTCAGTGCAATAAAGTTGGCTGTTTTATTTCAGAAGTCTTTAGTTTTTAAATTTTTATTAGTTTCTGATTCGTGTCTATAGGCTAATCAATTTAGCAACGTACAATTGAACGCGCGACAGAGATAGTTGAATTGGGCTTAAGTATGCCAGAAAAGGATAGCGAAACAATTCTTTCGAAAATTCAACGATTGTTTCGGACAATTTAACGCGGGACAGAGTTAGTTGCAATAGGCTTAAGTGTACCAGACAAGGATAGTGGAACGATTGTTTCGACAAATTTTGAGCATGTGGCCAATAACGGAGGGAAATACTTTCATTCCCATTTTCCTACAAGGCAAAGCATGCTCATAGTCTCTCCTTATTATACAGGGTGTTTGGTACTCCGTACATAACCTTGTAAGGGGTTATTCCTGGATATATTTTGAGCAAAAAATTGTTCTACGGAGATGGTCAATTTTCAATATCCACGGAGATACAGGGTGATCAAGAAAAGTCCTTCGGACCTGTACCCTCACTCACTCAAAACGCTATATCTTGAAAACTAATAATCACAATTCAAAGTGTTATAGCTTGTTTTTTAGGGAATCAAATTACCTTTCATTTGGTGTAATAGTCCGCATTGTAACTGTATCCAATTCTGAGATATTTGCTTCAGAACACAAATTTTTGACAGTTTGACCGTCAAAATTCTAAGATCAATGTAGTTTTTCTCTAAAAAACCCATTATAAAAATGTCATTTTATTGTTGTTTTCTTTTGTGTCATATTATTGCCTACAAAAGACGCATACACTTGCATTGCATAAGTTTTATAGTTTAGAAGAAATTATCATTCCAATAATTTAGCACTTTTGTCAAAAAAGCAAGAATAGGTTGATCAACACTCTCCGCTTGAACTAAAAGAACTTAAGAATGGTTTTTACGGTTTATTTCAAATTTCCTTAATTACAATAAATGTTCAAAATGGCTACCTTCATTTTGAATGCACGCTAAAGCTCGTTTTGCCAGTGTTCTCTTTGTGTTCATACTCCTCAACTGCTGCCTTACTTCTGTTGCTGCCGCATCGATTCTGGTGTTTAGATCCTGCAACGTTACTACTTCCGTTGCGTAGACAAGGTCCTTCATCCGTCCCCATACAAAGAAATCCATAATAGTTAAATCAGGGGATCTTGCAGGCCAGTGTATCGGTCCATTTCTACCGATCCAGCGATTGCTATAATTGGAATTTAACCAATCTCTGATCTGTCGGCCGTAATGAGCTGGAGCACCATCGTGTTGGTAAAACATGGAAGCCAATCGTTGCAGTGGCATATCATCCAATAACTCCTGTAGATCATTTGTCAAAAAATGCAAGTAATTGGAACTATTTAAGGTAGGCGGAAGCCTAATAGGACCAATAAAATTGTTGCCAATCACACCTGCCCATAAATTGACACTGAATCTGTGCTGAAATGATGCCTCTCTTCTTGTATGTGGATTGCTCTCAGCCCATGTGTGTAAGTTGTGGAAGTTTGTGATACCGTCCCTGGTGAATTGGGACTCATCCGTCCAAAGAATGTTGCTGATAAAATTCTCGTCACTTATTTGTCGTTCAAGGAGCCAATTGCAAAACTCCATCCTTTTGGGTAAATCAATGGGTAACAGCTCCTGCACTGGTGTGTGGTGGTAGGGATGCAAACGTTCTGCTTTCAGGACACTCCAAACTTTCCACGTAGAGACGTTAAACCGCAATGCCAAGCGTCGTATACTAGTTGATGGATCATTTTGAACTGCAGCTAGGATTCGTTGATCAATTGAAACAGCGATTACCGGCGCAGGATTTGCATTCACTCTGCTTGTCCTAACACTGCCTGTTTCCCTAATCCTTCTGCAAACGTCTTGGAATACTCTCGGGTAAGGTATTCGACGATTGGGAAATCTGTGATGATACAAAGATCGCGCCGCTTGCTCATTTCCCTGACACTCTCCATAGAGGAAAATTATGTCTGCATATTCTTCGTTCGTGAACTCAGGCATTTCGAAATTCTTTTCTAAATTTTAGTGACACCTTGTTCTTTTACAAATTTAACTAAAACTGATAAAAATATGAAGTATGGTTTGCTTTTATAGGCTTTTCATTTTGTTAGGTAACCCATTAAAAAGGGCAAAGTGCTGCACCTAGTTGTGTTGAAACTCATTTTAATTTAATTCATTTTCTCGATAATTTTGATACTACCTAAAGGACATTCATTGATAATTTAAATAGTAATTAAAGGTCACAAAGAATATTTCAGTTTAACAACATTTCAGGTAGTTTTTTTAGAACGAGGGTTGGTTTATGGCATATTTTATTTTTAAGCCATATGTATTTTCGCTTATTACCTGGAAAACGGGAAAACATAAGTCATAAGTATGTATGCATCTTTTGTAGGCAATAATATGGCACATAAAAAAACAACATTAAAATGACATTTTTATAATGCGTTTTCTTGAGAAAAACTACATTGATCACAGAATTTTGAGGGTCAAAGTATCAAAAATTTGTGGTCTGAAGGAAATACCTCAGGATTGGGTACAGGTACAATACGGACTATTACACTAAATGAAAGATAATTTGATTCCCTAAAAAAAAAGCTATAACACTTTGAAATGCGATTATTGGTTTTCAAGATATAGCGTTTTGAGTGAGTGAGGGTACAGGTCCGAAGGACTTTTCTTGATCACCCTGTATCTCCGTGGATATTGAAAATTGGCCATCTCCGTAGAACAATTTTTTGCTCGAAATATATCAAGGAATAACCCCTTACAAGGTTATGTACGGAGTACCAAACACCCTGTATATCCTCCTTGGACATGCAGCAATTCAAACTGTACTATATGTCACCGCACTTTAAGATCCGCCCAAGTACTCGAAAGTTTTTGAAAACACCCACACAAGTGTGATGACACTGAAAGCTGCGCTATACACCGGCATACAGTGCTGTGCAAAACTTAAGCAACTCACTACATGTCGGAATGAAAAGGAAAATTGCAATCAAAATATAAAGATTTTTTTTTTTCCTTTTTTTTTAAATTTACACGTTAGCATGTTGCTTAAAGTTCTGCAATAAAAAAAGTACATCAGTATTTTAACTGTTCTTAAAAAAAACAAAAACAAAATACACCAAAAAAAGGCTGTGCAAAATCTAAGCAACTTTTATTAATATTTCGTGTAATAGCCGATATTTTTTATAACAGCGGCACATCTGCGAGGCATTGATTCAACTAAATTATTTAAAATTGATATGTCAATTTTTTCCCATTCGGTTTTTAGGTTCGTAAACAATTGGTCCTTGTTTGCAAACTGTACTGTTCCCATACGCCGTTTCAATATACCGAATAAGTTTTCTATAGGATTCAAGTCGGGCGATTGTGCCGGCCAATCAAGAACTTGAATCCTTTTAGAGCTAAGCCATTCTTTAGCCAACTTCGATGTGTGTTTCGGGTCATTATCATGTTGAAAAACCCATCGAAGTGGCATATTCCACTCTGCATAAGGTAACATTCTAGATTCTAAGATGTCCTTATACATGAATCTGTCCATAATTTCTGTTATTCTATGAAAGGGACCAAGACCTAATGCTGAGAAACATGTCCAGACCATGACGCTTCCTCCCCCATGTTTCACCATTTTCCTACAGAAGCGTGGATTGAGTTGTTGTCCCTTCTCACGCCTCACACGGGAGAAGCCATCAGAATTGAAGAGGTTGAACTTGGATTCGTCGCTAAATAAAACGGTCTTCCTTTTAGCAACTGACCAGTCAAGATGGTTTTTAGCGAATTCAAGCCTAAATGATATATAAAACGATATAAATAGTAAAATAATAATGTTTAAAAGTGTTGTTCGAGCAGTTTACCTTTTCCTTGCATGTCTTTTTGTGAGCAATGGTTTTTTTTAAAGATGTATAGCTTTTTAGATTGAGTTCAATTGCCCGTCTGCGAACAGTGCTTGAGTTGACATTTAAGCCTAGCTCTTTTACAACTTCGTTTGACGAGATAAACGGTTTTCTTTTTATCAATTGTTTAATTTGTAAGTCATCTCTAATGGTAGTTTTACGCGGCCTTCCATCAAAATTTACACTTTTAACACTACCCGTGTTTTTATATTTCGTAATCCATCTTGAAATTAAAGATTTGTTTATACCTAGTCTAGCCATAAATATTGTTACAAGGTTTGGCAACCCTGCAGAAAGGAACCGTTATATTGCATTTCTTAAAAATTGAGCTAATCGCTATAGTACGCTTGTGCTTGATGCATTTGTCATCATTTGAGTTTAATTTTTAGTGTAGTGAACATGGATTGGGGTGACAAAGAAAATAGAATTGCTGTGATTGTACTTCATAAAGTAGGAATGCAACCAAGTGATATTTTTAAGACTCTGCATACCCTTGGTATAAGCCGAATGTTTGTGTATCGGGCTATTGAAAGATTTAATGATACGTTTGGAGTAAGTGACCGTGAAAGAAGTGGCCGTCCGCGAACTACTCGAACACCTCAAGCGGTTGAAGCCGTGCGCGACAGAATTCGCCGTAATCCTCTTCGGAAACAAAAAATGTTATCGCGTGAGATGAAAATACCCCAAAGAACAATTTCACGTATCATCAAAAGTGACTTGGGGTTGGGTGCTTATCGTAGATCTACCGGGCATTTACTAACAGATTCGTTAAAAAAAAATAGAGTGGAAAAATCAAAACGATTACTTTGCCGGTACGCAAACCAAGAACACCGTAAAATTTTGTTTACGGACGAAAAAATTTTTACTGTCGAAGAAACATTTAATAAACAAAACGATAGAGTTTATGCTCGCAGTGCCAGAGAAGCTTCTCAAGTTGCCCAAAAGGTTCAAAGAGCTCATCATCCAGCCTCAGTAATGGTTTGGTGGGGTGTTAGCTACAACGGGGTGACAAAGTTGCATTTTTGTGAGAAGGGCGTCAAAAAGTCTGCCAAAATTTATCAAGAAAGTGTCCTTGAAAGTGTAGTGAAACCTCTCAACACGTCATTATTCAAAAATCAGCCTTGGAGTTTCCAGCAAGATTCTGCACCAGGTCATAAGGCGAAGTCAACCCAAAAATGGCTTGAAGAAAATGTTCCAGATTTTATTAAAGCTGAAGATTGGCCTTCCTCTAGCCCAGACCTGAATCCGCTGGATTACGAATTATGGTCTGTCTTAGAGCAAATGACGTCCTCTAAAAGACATCCTAATATCGAATCCTTAAAGAAGTCTCTTACACATGCAGTCCCCAACTTTCCGATTGAAGTCGTGCGTGCTTCCATAGATAAGTGGCCAGCTCGATTAAAGGCTTGTGTAAAGGCAAAAGGCAATCACTTCGAATAACTTGTTGCAATTTCCGTTGTTGACAATGCATTTAATAAATAAACAATGATTTCTTAACATATAACACCTCTTTTATTGAACAGTGCTTCAAAAAGTTTGTAACAGTATTTATGGCTAGACTAGGTATTTAACGATTTGGCAATCTCTATTTGCGTTTTTCCAGAATAATATAGCGAAATTGATTTAAATCTATTATCGTATTGATCACGCTGCATTTTAAATATTATTTTTTTAGACACAATTGAACCCAAAGGGAAGACGATCTATACTGATCTAATTGACACGAACATCAGAAAACAAAAACAACATCGGGAAATCCCCGTAATGTTTTGTTCTGACTGGGAATCGCAGCTGCGTTTTGAAAGTTGCTTAGATTTTGCACAGCCTTTTTTTTGGTGTATTTTGTTTTTGTTTTTTTTAAGAACAGTTAAAATACTGATTTACTTTTTTTACTGTAGAACTTTAAGCAACATGCTAACGAGTAAATTTAAAAAAAAAGGAAAAAAAATTCTTTATATTTTGATTGCAATTTTCCTTTTCATTCCGACATGTAGTGAGTTGCTTAAGTTTTGCACAGCATTATACCTAGTCCTGCCATAAGTTCTGTCACATAATTTCTCACATTGGCAACAACTTTATTTTATGAGTGACATTTCAATATCGGCCAGTTTTATAAACGTCATAATGTTGTTGACAGTTGATGGTCATTTAAAGTGTGTTCGTTAACGTGTGAAGATGGAATGGGGTGCAATAGAAAACCGAACTGCAGTGATTGCACTACATAAGTGTGGAAAATCCGCGAGTGAAATTTTCAAGTTGTTGTGCCCGTTAAAAATAACGCAAAGATTTGTGTATCGTGCGATCCAGAGATATAACGCGATCCAGACTATTGAAGATCGACCTCGTTCTGGACGTCCGCGTGATGTACGTTCTTCTGCTGCCATCAAAGCGGTCGAGAGTCGAATTCGTCGAAATCCGCTTCGTAAACAACGAATCATGGCTCGAGAGATGAACATCTCCACCCGAAGTATGTCTCGCATCAAAAAATCTGACCTCGGGATGAGTGCCTTTCGACGATCAACGGGACATTTGCTGACTGAGCAGTTGAAGCAAATTAGGAGCACCAGATCGAAAGAGCTCCATCGGCGGTACGGCAACAACAAACATCGAGAAATTTTATTTACCGATGAAAAAATTTTTACGGTGGAGGAACATTTCAACCGCCAAAATGATAAGGTGTATGCCCACAGCTCCATAGAAGCCCGAGAAGTTGCCACTAGGGTACAGCGAGGACATCATCCAGCATCAGTCATGGTATGGTGGGGTGTCAGCTACGAAGGGGTCACCGAGCTTCATTTTTGCGAAAAAGGCGTAAAAACTGCAGCGAAAAATTATCAAACGGACATCCTGGAGGGATGTGTGAAGCCGCTGAACTCTACGCTATTCAACAATCGACATTGGATTTTCCAGCAAGATTCTGCGCCAGCCCACAAAGCTCGAACCACACAAGCGTGGTTGGAAACCAATATTCCACAGTTTATAAGGGCGACGGAATGGCCTTCTGGGAGCCCAGATTTGAATCCCCTGGACTACAAACTGTGGGCGGAGTTAGAGTCCATGGTGTGCACGAGACGACACCCAAATATCGAGAGCCTTAAGCGATCTTTGACAGAAGCAGTAGCTAATTTTCCGCTAGAAAGAGTGCGTACTGCTATCGATGACTGGCCCAACAGATTAAAGAGCTGTGTTAAGGCTAAAGGCGGCCACTTTGAATAATTTGTTGCTTATTTTACTTCCATTAGTATGCCAAAATAAAATATATTTTCCTTTGTCAAAAACTCTCTTTCATTTATACAAAAATTGCCCATATACGTGTGACAGAACTTATGGCACGACTAGGTATATGTATGGCGACATGGAAAGTATATCACACATGTAGCGTCGTGTATTCGGCGCTTAAGTCTTATGACCGACAGGAGGAGTTCAGTAGAGGACAGTAAGCGAGTAAGTCCTTTGATCGACAGGTGGAGTTCAGCAAGCGACAGTAAGCGAGTAAGTCCTGTGACCGACAACCACAATTCAGTAAGCGAGTACGTCGTGTGATCGATGGTGGAGGTTGGTAAGCGAATACGTCGAAGGTGGAGAAAACCCCTCGAGTCGAAATTAAGAAAGCGACAATTGGTGAATGGAAAAAGTGTTTGTGAGAGTTATTTAAAACCAATAAATAAAATTTTGCGATTTTTTTAAACCAAAAGCGACTTATTTTCCTTTTTACTTGAAACCCAGCGAATTCTAGCTCAATTCAATATGTCATTCAGCCAAAGCGTAAACAACATATGTATATATATACTCTAGATAAGATCTAAAAGTATATCGTGTTTGCCTTCCCATTTGTAACGCAAAGATATAATGCTCTCACAGAGTCACCAAAGACTCAGAAATATTTGCTATCGCTCAAATATCTCGATGAGAAGTGACCGTCTTTCGGTCCGTTCGTCTTTCTACAACATAACTCTCGAAAGCTTTGAGCTATTGCGCTGAAATTTATTTTATGTTTAACAAAAAAGAAACTTTAAGTTCGCGAAAGAGCTACATCCCTCACTCCTCTTAAAAAAATGATTTTTCTCCCAAACTGTTTAAGCTTACGACTTGATGACAATATCATTAACGTCACAAATTATTGATACCATCCCCTCTCATTTTCCACCCTCCAATACAAATGTCCCATTTGGAAAAATTCGTTTCTTCAATTTTCATTGAAACTAGCAAAATTAAAACGATGAAATTTTGCTAGAATTACTTTCATTATAATTGCAATCAACTTTGAAATCATCAACTTTACTTCACTCCTCCCACCTCCCAAACGAATTTCACGAAATTTCAATTAAATTAGTTTACTTCAAAACTAAAAGTAAAAGCTATCGACTTAAAATTTTGAGCAAAATACTATTCTGGGATAAAAGTAAAGGGACTTTTTGATTTAAAATACGCGCTGAAATCAAAGCATGATGTTCTTTTTTGTCCTGCTGGTACACCTGCTCGTGACGCTATTTGAGAATTTCAGCTTGATATTTCAAATAGTTTATTATTAACAGCTGTTTGTGTACATAAACTTTTTGCATTATGGAGATTTTTATAATAGCTGAATTAATCGAGCAAAAAAACTGCTTTAAATTTTGCGTTAAAAATGGATTAAACTGTGCTGAATGTTGTTGAATTGGGGATAAATGTTTATCGAGATAAAAGTTTTCCAATGGCACAAGTTATTCAAAAAGGGTCGTAAGTCAGCTGCATATGAACCTCAGTCTGATCGTCCATGAACAGCAATATCCCATGAAAACATTGAAAAAGTCAAATTTGAAATCATAAAAAATCGTGGCTTGACGTCAGGGAGTTAGTTGAAGATAGTAAAATATCGAAAGGATCAGTAAAATTGATTTTTAGCGATGAATTGGGTGTGAGACGTTTAGCAATAAAAGACGTACCAAAGTTATTGAATTTTTTGAAAATTCGTTATCATTATTTGTGAATTTTTGGCAAAAAATTCAACAAATGCCGTTCTACACTCACCCTATTCTCCTATCATATCACCATGCGACTTTTTCAACTAATGACATAAAAGGAAAATCCCGGAGGAGTTGATGGTCATTCCGAAAATAGAGATTGAAAAGTGTTTCGAAGATTGGATTGAACGTGGGCATAAGTGCATTGCATGGAATGGGGAGTACTTTGAAGGATACAAAATAGATATTGAAGAATAAACTTATACTTTGTGTTTCATTTGAAGTCGAAGTCCCTTAACTTTTAGCCGAGAGTAGTATAATAATATTGTTGTGTAGGGGGTAGCGTGCTGGTCTACAATGCGAAGGTCGTGAGCTCAAACCGCGGTCGACGCATAATTGCATCACACTGCCTGCTTGGGTATATCTTGGTTACCTCTACCTACGAAAATGAAAGATAAAGGGTTGTGCAATAAATAATGGAAAATGTTAAGGAACCTGAAGGTCAGGACGCCAAGGCCCGATTTGAGCTGTCGTGCCATTGAAACACAAGTGTAATAATGTAAATATCACTAACGTCGAAAAATTTTGTTTTGATCCGTATACTCCTTCTATCCCCTTCCATACAAATGCATGATTCTGGTAAATGCATTTTATCGATTTCTACTAGAAATGCCAAAATTTGTTCCTCAATAATTGCAATAAATCCTTGAAAAAATATCAACTTGGCTTCACGCCTTCTACCCCCTCTCATAAAAATTTCTGCATCAGAAATTCAAGAAAAGCATTTCGAACATATGAGAACTATCGATTTTAAGAAAGGAACGAAGTATGGTAATAAGGATATTGATAAGCAGTTTCAAAATTATCTAAAACCTTCTACTTGCCACATACCATGCAGAAAAAAATACCTAATTTCCTTGAAAATTATAAAAGCTGCAAACTTGAAATTCAGCACGAAACATTGCGCATACCACGTTCGGTGTCTTAAGAATGAGAAACCTTTCCTTCTGTTTCTACCACCGCCCATACAAAAGTCACTATTCAGTAATCGAAAGAATTTGAGATGATATTTTTTTTTGGTACATTAAAATCTTTCCAATTTCATCTAGAATATCAAACGACCCAATCATTCTGTTGTGCTTATTCTTAGGATTAACCGATTACAATTACCAAACTAATTCGAAAAGACCTAAAATTACATAATTGTTAAATTATTGAATTGATTACTATTTTCGATTGATCAAACTGGATAATTGCGATTTACGCGTTAAAAAATTAATTAAGTTTAATGGAAGGAAAAGAATACGATTCGGGAATAAGTACACATGCAGAAATATCTATTTTCGTTCTGAATTCAATTCAGTAGAATTCATAATTAATCAAACATGTAATGAAAGTATCCATATTCCTGTGGGCGAAGATTTATTCATTGCTCTTTTAATCAGATTTTACTCGAATACAGTCATAAAATAATATTCAGATAAATGTTATTTATTGTGTGATTGGACGCCGCGGGGTCTGCAATTTGTAGCTAATGCGAGCAAGCATGTAACCGACAGGCATAATGTTTTGTAACTGGATCGAGATAAGTATGGTGTTAAGTAATATAATAAGCGTGATAGATAGATATGTCGTAAACAGGACCTCGTGATAATAGTCTAGGCACAAGTAGTCTCAGTAATGAGTCTGCACATTACTGGAAATATGGAGACTTGGAGTATTATATTAAGTTAATTGTGGCGGTTGATATTCACGATGAACTTCCAAATTCATCTTTGAACAGAGTGGCAGTCACAGAGGTAACAAACGAATCTTAAAATTCATAGAAACACCCCAATCAGGTCGCAGTCTAGGCTGTAAACGATTTTCCGTAAGAAAATTAAGATGTAAAATTTTTATGTTCTTAATTCGAAGTGCTTGTTTTGAGGAGTACATTAAGGGAAAAAATATCTGCCAGCAAATCGGGCGCAACTTTATTATTCTTGGAACAAGTGGATGATGCGTCGGAATTCAAATGCCAGTTAGGATGTATAGGGAAGACTAAGTGAATGGGTGTTCTAGGGTAGGGCTGCTGTCAATTATTTAACATTTAACTGCGATTACGATCAATAGCTCCAGTACATAAAATCAACATTTCATTCGTTTATGTATGCAAGTTTGGGTTTCCATGGAGAGGTGCAGTGGTAGAAAGGATGGGTGGATGTTAATAAGTTTTTTATTGAGTGCTAGTAACACGCTCAAAATTCTCTGTATGGAATGTTAGTTTCATAAACGAAGTTGCATAGAACTCCTATAAAATTCGGTGTACTTTATTTTCACGAAACCAATATTTGTATGGGACGGGATAGAGGAGGTGAGGGAATCGTAAAATTTGCAGTTTTATTTCGTTTATCCTACAAAATTTCAAGTTCACAGCTTTTAATTTGTTGGTTATTAGGTGTTGTTGATTACTAGAAGGCCAAGGGAGATTTCAAAACATTTCATGCAACTTTGTTTTAAATATTTTTACAAAATTTCAAGTTGATAGCTTATAATGGTTTAGAGATAACAATTTTAACTTTGTATCTTTTACCAGAGCCCTAATAAAATTACTCAAAAGTTTTCGACACATTGGCTCACCACCTTACACCTTCCAACATAAAAATTTCACCAAAATCAAAAATATAAATCATATACTTAAGTCTACAAACTGAAAAAATTTCAATTTGCTATCTAAGGGGTGTAAAGGTAAAATTAATATTTTCCAAATTTTTTAAAAACTACGAAAAACCTTTAAAATTATCTTTTATTATCAATTACTTTATTATTCAAATAATAATGTATTGTAATCGACACAAGAAAAAAAAAATTTGCTACCCAGAAATTTTTTTTTTCGCGTTTCATGACTAAATTAGCCTAAAAATGCAAAAAAAAAAATCAGTCCCGCCGTACGCCGAACATATCGACTCATATCTCCGAGACCATTAAAGGTAGAATGTTCGTTTTTGGTTGGATTGTTGATTGGGTAAGTGAGCTCTATTTTTTAAATTTTGGGGGGTGTTAGGTGGAAGGAGGATGCGGGGGGAGGGAAAAAGTCGGAAACTACACTTGCTAATATCTCCACCACGAATGCAGATAGAAAGTTGAAAATCAGTAGAGATATAGAAAAGGTTGTGGGACAAACTTTAAAAATAATTTAATTTTTTTATTCATTGGCTTCCGAAAAGGGGGGACTAAAAACAAATTGTCGGCCGAATTGTTTTTTCAAATGATTATATCTTCGAAATTACTTATCGTAAAAAATTCATATTTTGGGACCATCAAGGTGGCATATAGTTCCATCGGAATCAGCTTAGAGAGTGGCTAATTATTGTAAGGGGGAGGGTCAGGGGGGAGCAAAGAAAAACACTTAAAATGAATATCTCAACTATATTTTAAGCTATGTAATTGAAACTTGAAACATATATTAAGCTATACTAGGAAAATAGAAAAAAAAACATAACAGGGCTACGATTGCGCGTAAAGCGCAATCTTACGAAACTCTAGATGAAATAGAATTTTTTGTGATCCCAAGAAATTTTGTATGGGAAGTGTTAGAAGGGATGATAGCATTAAACTAATTTTTCCCCATCATGCTAAAGTAGCTACAAAAATGTTTTATACATAATGTTTACTCCAAAAATTGAATGCGAACTGAGAAAATTAGGTGAGTTAGATTTAGTGAAAATGTGCAGTTTGCATGGGAGGTGGTAGAAAGAGTGGGGGAATTCTAGTGATTTCAGAAATAACTAGGAATATTATAAAATTGACATCCCTTAAATTTCAGACTAGTACCATTCATATTTTTCAAGAAAATCGATTTTTTGTAAAGTTGTGAAGCTGTGTCATATTGTATGGGGAGGGGTAGAAGCAGTGAAGCTGATCAAATATTTTTTTCCGGTCTTAGTTATAATACTAATTAAGTATTTATTACAAAATATGAGCTCAATAAATGTTATATGTTCTGAGAAAACCGTCTTAGCGCATTTCATGAAAAAGTGTAGTTTGTATGGGAGGGGGGGAAGGACGCAAATAATTTTTCTACTGTAGATTAAGATTATTATAGAAGTAATATATCCCGAAATTCAGATTAATAGCTTTTATACTTTTCGAGCAAATCCATTTATTGTCGAATTCCGAAATTGTGTCATTTTATATGGGTAGAAGGGGTGAAGCTAATCATGTAATTTTTTGGCCTTACTAACAATTTTAAATAAATATTTGGTGCACAATTTCAGCCCGCTAAATTTTATACGTTCTGAGTAAATTGGCTTAGAGTAATTCAGAGTACAGTTTGTATGGGAGGTGGTAGAAGGAGGGGGACACGCATAATTTTTTTACGGTAGATTGATATTATCTTAAAAGTAATATATTCCAAATTTCCGGCTAATAGCTTTTATACTTTTCGAGCAAATCCGTTTATTGTCAAATTGCGCAATTATGTTATTTTGTATGGGAGGGGGTAGAAGGGGTGAAGCTAATCGTCTAATTTTTTTTGGCCTTACTAACAATTTTAAATAAATATTTGGTGCACAATTTCAGCCCGCTAAATTGTATACGCACTAAGTAAATTGGCTTAGAGTAATTCATGACAAGTACAGTTTGTATGGGAGGTGGTAGAAGGAGGGGGAGGACATGCGAAAAAACACATAAACTGAAAATTTTTGAGTGAAATTTTAAGATAGAAAATTTGGGAAATGCATTTAAAAACAATCCCTAAATATACGAAATATTAACTGGTCGAAAACCCTTAAAACTTCTACCCCCTCCCATACAAATTATTTTTTCGACCATTTTTAAGAAATCAATTATCACCTAACTATTAAAAGCTATCAATTTGCAATTTTGCATAAAAACCTTCAAAAATAATTGAAATGAAATTACGTTAAAATTTTTGAAATCGCGCCTGCCCTTCTACCCCCTCCCATACAAAAGTATGATTTCGATCAATTCCATTAAATCAACTAATAATCAACAAATTAAAAGCTACGAACTTGAAATTTTGTACGAGCATCTTACAACAGAAAAGAAAGAAAATTGCATCACAAGTCTTACGATTCCCCTACCTCCTCTACCCCCTCCCATACAAAATTATTTTTTCGACCATTTATAAGAAAGCAGTTATCAGCTAACTCTTAAAACCTATCAATTTCAAATTTTGCAGAAAAACTTATAAAAATAATTCAAATGAAGTTGCTTCAAAAGTTTTGAAATCGCGCTTGCCCTTCTACCCCCTCCCATACAAAACTATGATTTTGACCAATTTCATTAAATCAACTAATAACCAACAAACTAAAAGTTACGAACTTGAAATTTTATACAAGCACCTTACAAGAGAAGCAAAATAAAACTACATATCAAATTTTACGATTCCCCTACCTTCTCTACCCCCTCCCATACAAATGTTCGGTTTCGTGAATGTAAAATACACCGAATTTTATGAAAATTCTATGCAACTTCGTCTATGATACACATTCTATACAGAGAATATTGGACGTGATTCAAGCAATTAATTAAAAAGCTATTAACATCCACCCACCCTTACTATTACCCCTGCTCCTCCCCTCATAAGAACCGAAACTTGCAGAAACGAATGAAATATTGTTAAATTGACAACAGCCCTGCCCAAGAACTCCCTTTCACTTAGCCTTTCCTAACCACTCTAACCTGCATATTGACTTTCCACTCAACCGCAACTTGTCCCAAGAATAATAAAGTTTCGCCCGACTTGTTGGCAGTTTATTTTTTCTTATAACCCCCACGAAATCTCTTGATAAAGAAAATAAAACCTACAATTTTCGAAAATTGAGAATGTGAGTTTTGCCCTTAGACTTCCCATCTGTATGCATTTTGAAATATAATGGTTTGAAATTTAGGAAAGTGCAACATTTTTGAAAGTTTTTCCAAAGATCATGGAGCTCTTTATTTTTTTTATAAATAGCACCCCAAATATTTAATGACAGTAAATGAAACAAATTTTGTTTTAGTAATTCAAACATTATTCAATAAAACAAAACTTTAAAATCGAAATCATCTTAGATGCGCATGTGCGTTTACGCAAACGAAAATACCTGCCAACAAGTCAGTTATTATTCTTGGGACAAGTTGAGGATACGTGGGAAGTCAATATGCAATAATCGTTACAAGGGGTGGGTTGATGTTAATAATGCTTTAATTGATTGCAGGAGTAATCACTTTCAAAATTCGCTGTACAGAATTTTAGTTTCATAGACAAAGTAAATTCTATTAAAATCGGTATATTTTATATTCTTCATGTATTCGGGAGGGGATAGAGGAGTTGAGGGAATCGTAAAATTTGTGATGCAGTATTATTTTGTTTGTTTTGAAAGGTGTACAAAATTTCAAGTTCGTAGCTTTTAATTTGTTGATTTATTGAAATTGGTATGGGAGGGCGTAGAAGCGCAGAAGGGATCTCAAAACTTTTGACGTAGCTTTGTTTCACATAATTTTAAACCTATTTGCACAAAATTTTTAAGTTGATAGGTTTTAAAGGTTTGGTGATAGTTGATTTCTTAAAAATGGTCGAGAAAAAACTTTTGTATGGGAGGGGGTAGAAGTTTTGAAGGTATTCAACTTAATACCTGTATTGGATTTAAAGATATATAATTTGAAATTTTGAACAGTGCACCATTTTTGAAATGATCCCCATATCGTCCACTACTATTATGACCAAATTTTATATTTTTCTTTTTATATTTTTTGCTAGTAGGGGAACCTGGGGAAGAACGGGGTACTAAGTTGAAAATATTTTGTAAGAACATAACAAGGTTAATTAAGTGAGCTGATAATTTTTCAATAAACACATAATGTATAATCACAAAGATACATCAATATTGTAAGAAAACAAAAGAACAGTATTTTCGTTTTCAAAATAGAAAATAAAGTCATGTACCCCGTTCCGCCCCGAGCTCGGGGCAGAACGGAGTAGTCGGGACAGGTAATTATAAAAACATATAAAACTTGTGGGAATGCAGAAAAAATTGGAATAAAATTCGCCGCAATTAAAACATTCACAGTCAAAAAGGAGTACTCTTCATTACGCCCAACCCGTTCCGCTCCAGGTTCATGATTCGGTTAGGTTAGGGTGGTAAGGCGACTCAAGAAAGATACGTAAAGAAACGTTTAACTACACGATACTAAAGATAATTAAATGTACTTCAAACACGTAGCTAGGGTGTAGCTTAGTGGGTAGCGTGTTGGTCTTATAATGCGAAGGTCATGAGTTCAAATCCCGGTCGACGCAATATATTATTCCAGCCTGCTTGGACATACCTTGGTCACCTCGATCTACGAAAATTAAAAAAAAAATTAAAAACTCGTAGAAAGAGGGTTGTGCGAAGGGCTAACAACCCTTCCACAATAAGTAATGAAAAATGTTGAGGAGCCTGAATGTCAAGAGGCCAAGGTCCGATTTGGGCTGTAGTGCCATTGTAGAAGTAGAAGCACGTACTAACTATAGTTAAAATGTCAACAAGTATGCATACCCTACCGTGGACACGAAATCATCAGTAGTTTCAATACAAGAGCAAAAAAAAAACAGGACGAAAAATTCACGCACTAATGCTCAATGAAGCTAGAAAAATGCTATTGTTGAGCAGTAAAAGGTTGGTCTAGTTCTTCTTGTTCCCACTTGCTAGCAGCACCTCCTTGACATCGAAAAACGTCGAACTTCATTCCGCCCCAGTACCCCGTTACGCCCCGGGTTAACCTATAGCTTAACATACGTTTTAAGTTTCAATTACATAGTTCAAGAGAGGTTTTCAAATGTTTTTCTTTGCACTCCCCATGACCCTCCCCCTTACAATTATTGGCCTCCCTTTAAGTTGATTTTATTGGACCTGTATGCCACCTAATTGGTCCTAAAATAAGAATTTTTTGTGTTACGTAATCCCGAAGATATAATCATTTGAAAGAAAAGAAAAATTCGCCGACAATTTGTTCTTAGCCCCCCATTTTCGGACCCCGATGGATAACAAATTTAAATTATTTTTAAAGTTTGTCCCAAGTTTGTTTGAGTTTTTTCCCCAAATCCTATACCGACACAGCTGTACATAGCATTATAGAAAACCCCCTAAGTTATGTTCGGTTCCTTAAAAAAAAAAAAAACAACCCTCTCTATACCTATGATGATTTTCAGCTTCGTAGTGGAGATATTAGCAAGTGTAGTTTTTGAACCTTGTCCTCTCCCGCCTCTCCCCTTCGACTCCTAAAAATTTAGGTAGTAGAGCTCACTTACCCAGTGAAAAATCCACCCAGAAATTAACAATCTATCTTTAATGGAGATATGAACCCATATGTACGTCGGACGGCGTACGGTGTACGGACAGACGTTTTTTTTGCATTCTTAGACTAACTTAAACATGAATTGCGGAAAAACAAAATTTGAGGGTAGCAATTTTTTTTGTGTCAATCACAATACCTTATTGTTAAAATAATAAAGTCAAAATACATGCCGTCTATGCGGTAACTCCTCGCTTTATGCGAGAACCTAAACCCATAGTTTATTTTAGGGTGTTGTGCAGCCAAGGCTTGAGACAGTGACAGAGCTCAATGTGAAATATTAAACATAATTTTTTTTTTATGAATAACATAAGATTTTGTCGTCAAGACTGTTATGCGGAACCCTTTCCCTTTTTGGTGGAACTCCAGTGTCCCGCGGAACAGACTTTGCGCACCACTAATATAGGTTAATATACAAATGGTTCAAGTTTCAATTACATATCTTAAGAGGTAGTCGAATGGTTTCCTTTTCCCCCTCCTCCCCCCTCCCCACCCTATCCCGAATCGAGCTCCTCGTTAAAAGTATTGGCCTCCGTCTAATTTGATCATGGTGGATTAAGTGCTGCCTAATTGGTCCTAAAATACAAACTTTTCATGTTAAGTAATTCTGAAGATATAGTTTGATAAAGGTCTCAGCAGAGAGTTTTTAGGCCTCCCTTTTTGGACCCCAATGGATACAAAAATTAAATAATTTTTAAAGTTTGTCCCACAAATCGCTCTCTATTTGTGTCGCTTTCTAGCTAGAATCATGTTTGAGATATGCGAATTTGTAGTTTTCGCTTCTAACGCTCCCCTTAACCACTACACTCCCCAAGTCATGAAAAGAGAAAATACAAAATTCCAGAGTAGCAAGTTTTGTTTTTCCCAAGTCGGTCAAAATAGATTATTATCCATAACCTATATAAGGAAAAACTGTGCACATATATTTGAAGTCACGTGACTCACATCAAGAAATCAAAAGGAGATGGGCTTCCTACTTTGAAAATCTTCTCAATCCCATCCTATTATCACCGATCACGGCAGACAACATATCAATTGAGGCCTCAACTGACGAAGAAGAACCATCATCGTCTCGCTTGCGGAAATCAAAGCAGCCCTATGTGACCAGAAACTAAACAAAGCGCTTGGAATTGACGAAATACCAGTTGAACTTCTGCAAAACGGTGGAAACTGTGTCGCTGAAATACTGCACAACATGATATGCAAAATTTGGACAGAGGAAATCATACCCGACGATTGGCGAAAAAGTATCCCATGTCCAATTTACAAGAAAGGAGACAAACTCTGCTGTGAGAATTACTGAGGAATATCATTGTTCTGTACGTCCTATAAAATACTGAGAAAAATAGTTGAACGTCGATAATACTAGTAAATAAGACGTATTATTCGGTACTTCCAATAATGAAATCCAAGAAAGTGGCACAGGAATAATAAGCTTCGAATATATAAAACTATTATACGACCTGTGCTCTGTTATGGCAGCAAGACGAAAAAGCAGTTAACGCATTCGAAAGAAAGGTCCTCCGAAGAATTTTGGGACCTGTGAAGGAAGGAACGGAATGACGAATAAGATACAACCATGAGTTGTATCAACTCTACGACGAGTCAGAAGCTTGAACGTTCATCAAGTTACGTAAACTGCAGTGGGATGGCCATCAAGCGAATGGAAGATAGAAGAATACCCAAACGTGCTCTTAAAGGCAAAGCGAGTGGTAACCAGCCAATAGGCATACTACGCATGCGCTGGGAAGACTCGGTTGATAAAGAGCAAAGCCATCTTAAAAATTAGTAGCTGGAGGACGCGGTCTTTGGATCGAGATGATTGGAGGCGACGACTTTAGGAGGCCAGGACCCGACTTGGGCTGTCGAGCCATTGATGATGATAAGTGTTCGGTTCCAGCGCTCCCCGCCTATCCCTTAACCACTACACTCCACAAGTTCGGATTCCGCCTGAGATCAACACCCATCTACAATCCACCCAATAATTAATTTGCTATTTTCAAGGGTTTGGGAGTTATTGTTGTTTTTTGGCATTTTCATGCTAATTTTGTCATGAAAAAACAAAATTTCAGAGTAGCAAATCTTTTTTCCAATCTATATAATAATGAAAAACTGTATCTCACATTAAGTAGATTACTAAGTTTTGCCGAAATAATTTCGTCGGTATCGGTGGTTCAGTGGAAAAGCCTCGGGTTCGATTCCCGGGCGATATTCTTTTTTACAAATATTTATACTCTAGATGAAATCTGAGAGTATATTGTGTTTGCCTTACCGTTTGTAATGCTAAGAAATAATGCTCGCACAGAGCCGCCAAGGGTACAGAAATATTTGTTGTCACTCAAAAATCTCGATTCCGAGTTGCTGTCTGTCCGTCTGTCTACAACGTAACTCTCGATAGCTTTGACCTATCGTGCTGAAATTTGTTTTATGTCATTTTTAGCAAAAAAGTAACTTTAAGTTCTTGAACGGGCCACATCCCCCCACTTCTTCTACCCCCTCCCATACAAATTTCATGAAATTTCGAAATTTAAAGAAATTGATTTTTCTCCGAAACTATTTCAGCTATTGACTTGAAAATTAGGGCATGCTATAATGATATAAATATCATTAATCTCAAGAAATATTGATCCGATCTCCTTACTCCTTCTACCACCTCCCATACAAATGCATAATTTTCAAAAATGCATTTATTCGGTTTGCATTGCAAATAGCAAAACCAAATGAACCAATTTTTGTCATAAATAATTTTATTATAATTGCAACTAATTTTGAAAAAACTATCAACTTTACCTCACTCCTTCTACTCCCTCCCATACAAATTTTACGAAATTCCGAAATTTCAATTAAATTAGTTTTCTTCAAAACCGTCAAAGCTATCAACTTTAAAATTTGAGAAAAGTATACTATTTTAAATATGATTGATTTCAAAAAATTTGGTTTTGATTCTTATATTCTTTCTACCCCCTCCCATACAAATGAAGAATTTTGGTAAATGCATTTAACCGATTTTCATAGAAACTAGAAGAGGTAGAAATTTGAAATTTTGCCAGAAAGTCCCTTAATAATTCTAATAAAAGCTAAAAAAAATATCGCCTTCACCCCACTCCTTCTATCACCTCCCATACAAATTTTTATATCATAAGTTCAAGAAAAGTTTTTCTCCTTCGAACATGTGAGAGCTATGGACATTAAAATTGTAACAAAGCAATGTGATTAGAATGGTGATAAGCAGTTTCAAAATCATCCAAAATCTCCCACTTTCTCTGCCACCTCCCATACAAATACCATAAATTCAGACAAAAATTGTTCAATTTCATCGAAAATTATGAAAGCAATAAACTTTAAATTCAGCATGAAACATTTTGTATAGTACGTTCGGTGTTATATACGAAAATTACAAGACTCCCCGCTCTGCTTTTACCACCTCCCAAACAAAAGGTATGTAAGTATTTCATCTAGAGTATCATATGATTGGCCTTTACGCCCAATCATAATTCTGTTATGTTTTTGTTTTACGATTTGACTACAGTAGTAATATCATTAGGGTGTAGCCTAGTAGGTAGCGTGTTGGTCTTGTAATGCGAGGGTCGTGAGTTCAAATCCCGGTCGGCGCAATACATAATTCCAGCACATTGCCTGCTTGGATATACCTTGGTGACCTCAATCTACGAAAATGAAAAAATTCGTAGAAAGAGGGTTGTGCGAAGGGCTAACAACCCTTCCACAATAAGTAATGAAAAATGTTAAGGAACCTGAATATCAGGAGGCCAAGGTCCGATTTGGGCTGTAGCGCCATTATAGAAGAAGAAGTAATATCATAATTTCAAATAATTTTTATTCCATGCATGAGTTCAAAATAAAATCGATTTTTTTAGTTGGAAACTAACGACTTGATGTCTAAAACTGAATCCTTTTGAATCTAATTAAAGCAAATTCAAAAATTGTGGCTAAATTTTAGCGATACAAGTGCAGAACAACTCTATGACGCTATGACATGAGTCCAAACACAAGAAGATTTGAAGTTATTTATAAGCAAAAAGATCTGAAGCAATATTTAGTATAATAGTACACAGTGCGACATCATTTTTAGCCAAAAATTGACGAACAATGAATTAGGTGTGACTCGGTGCATTATCATGCAACAGACACCAGCCGTTGGGATCACGATATTCAGTTCGAATACGACGGACTCTGGGCATCAAACGCTTCAAAACTTCGATGTAATATGCGCCAGTAATTATTTGGCCAGTTGGAACGAATTCCTTTGCTACTGAAGAATGTAATAAGCATGGTTTTGATTTTTGATGGAACTATCCGTGTTTTCTTTTAGCTGGTGGTGAATTTTTCGTCTTCCATTTCGCACTTTGATGCATGGTTTTGGTGTCGTACTGATAGCACCACCCGTTGAAATCGATTTCAGGAAGTTTGGATTACTTCTGGCGGCTGCATTGACTTCTACGGAAAGATTGACACGAACCGATTTTCGGCCATTGGTCAAAATGTGCGGAACAAAGTTTGCACAGATATTTGTTTTGCCCAAATTCTCGTGAAGAATGGTTCAGATCGTTTCTCTGCTGATGTTTTCATATTTTCCATCATTTTCAGCGAAGCATTGATTAGATTGGATTTTCGATCATTTCAGGTGTCCGAGCTGAAATTGGCCTTACTTCACGATTATTATCTTCTAACCTCTCTCTGCCTTCCAAAAAATGTTTATGCCACAGAAAAACGTTTGCTCTACTCAAACAATTATCGCCGTACACTTGCAGCATCAGCCGGAATGTTTCTGATGCATTATTAACAAGTTTTGCGTGAAATTTAATAACTTCTCTTTGTTACATGTTATTATTTTAACATCTACAAAAAAAGTGGTTTTAGGAGAACTGTCATAACTTTGCTATTTATCAGCCGATTGAAGCAAAATTGGTATTACCGGAAAGAGGAATTTCATAACTTTCAAACGCCTTGACTTATTCAATAATAACAATAAGGTGGGCCGTATAAAATGTCCTTTCTTTTGGTACAAAGTACGCGTGCGAAGCACGGGTACATGTTTCTTAAAATAATAAAGTAAAATGGATTTCTCTTTTTTGATAAATGGAATACACTTATAGAATATGCACTTGTCGATTTAATTCCGATTGAAGTGGTAAATAAAACTTACCTCTTGTGCTTGTAATCGCAGTCTTGTCTCTTCTACAGCATCTTTTTTCGTAGTTAATGTCTTATCTCTAAGTGATGTTCTTCGTACTGATTGTGCTCTGTAATTGAAGATAGAATAAATAGAAAATGTATTAATATTGTTAGAAGAACATAAAAATAAGAAAGATTTTTCTGTCCAAAACGTAACTTGGATTATGTTTTTTGTATTTTTCTATATAGAAAAGTATTGGGGAAATTTATTTAATTTTCACTTTCATGAGAATCATTGTAGCTTTTATGATGCATAGAAAATTTCACTAATTCAATGAACTGATAAGTAATCTAATTATTCAAAAGCCGTATTTCACCTACTTTTAATTTCAATATGAGTGAAATATATATTTTTTTTCATTATATCTCGCAGTAGAAAATATTTAATGTGTGTGTAGAAACCAAAAGCGTAGGAGAATATGAATTAAGCTTCTTTAGATAAAGTATTTCATTTCTTTACAAACACGTTAAAATGATGAATCATAAGAAAATCATTACGCAAATAGTCATTAATTTAATATATCCTAAAGGCTGACATTTAAAGGTGGAAAACGAATTAATGACATTACACCAGTATGGAAGTGAATGATACGCAAATTTTAAAGAACTATACGTATGTTTAGAGGATTAGCTAGAAGGTTCAGGATCAATATATGGGCTGTAATACCTTTTAGTTCCGCAAAAACATTTCCAAATAAAGTTCCAAAGAAATTTATTCGTAGTATATTTTTCAAAATTAGAGTAACTCCACCGAAATGAAGTAGGAAATTTAATATTGTCGAAATTATTATGTTAAGGTACTTTTCAAAAGAGTCTTTTAAAACGACAACCAACTTTGAAATAATACGGACCACATTTATATCTCAAATTGAAAGATTTACAGAATATTAAAGAACTAAACACATTTTCCTTAAAGGAACTATTGTTCAAAGCTGGATAAAGTCTTTGTTCAAGAATATTGAGCAAACATGTTTTGATCAAAGCCGGGGTGTATCCTAGTGGCTAGTTTACAATGTCAAGGCCGTGAGTTCAAATCCCGGTCAACAAAATATATAATTTGGAAGAAACTGTGTTTCAAACATAAAAAATAATAATGGAATTTTTCGATTTTATTAATATATTAGCGATCCGCCGCGACTTTGTCCGCGTAAGAATCGCAATAATAAGCAATTTTTTAGAATTTAGTTAGTAATACATTGTGTGGGATATATAATCTGCTTAGTTTAATGGCCCCAACGCTTTCTATTTTATTGGAATCAAGACCATAAACTATTACGAATGATACCATGATACTCACATTTGTATGGAACAGGCTCGTGATCAAATTAATCCCGTGATTTGAAATCATATACGTATTGAAGAGCGTTAAGGACAGCTTGTGTTAATTAAAAATAAACCTAAATAAAATAACTTTAAGCTTAAAAACATAACAGGACTACGATTGTGCGTAAAGCCCAATCATACGATACTACAGATGAAATCGAAATGTTTGTGACCTAAAGAAATTTTGTATGGGGAGTGGTAGAAGGAGTGACAGCATTAAACTAATTTGTTTTACATTATGTTAGAGTAGCTAAAAAAGGTTATGTACCAAATTTAAGCTTCAAAAATTGAATAGATCCTGAGAAAATTAGTGCGTTGGTTTTAGTGAAATTGTGCAGTTTGTATCGGAGGTGGTAGAAAGAGTGGGGGTTTTTTAAGTGATTTTTTTGAGAAGCAATCGATATATTTTAAATTTCAGATCAGTAAAAAAAGTATGACAGACTTTTCAAGAAAATCGAATTTTGTGAAAGATGTGATATTGTGTCACATTATATGAGAGGGGGTAGAAGGGGAGAAGATAATCGGTTTATTTATCCCCGATATTAATTTATTCTAAATTTCAAATTATTCAATCCTAAGGTTTTCAAGAAAATTTGATATATAATTTTTTCAAAATGAGTCATTTTGTATGGAAGTTGGTAGGAAGGCGAAGGGTTATTGAAATAAGACCAAACGAAGCATACCTAATATTGGAGAGGATTATGGTTCGTAGGCTGGAGGAGAAAACCAGCCATCTGGCGTCCGAATGGCAGTTCGGCTTCCATGCCGGGAAAAGTACGGAGGTGGTATCAAGTACGTCCTTGGAATATTTGTAGATTTCAAGAGCGCATTTAACTATTTGAGCTGGGATATAGTGATTTTTAAGCTACGATCGTGCGACTGTCGAGAAATAGCCTAGTGGAGCTATTTCTCTGATAGATCGGCATATGTTAGGGGTCTGCGCATGACGGGGCACAGTGAAGTAAACCACCACCTCGAAAATATGGGCTTAGCAGTACACATCCCATGTCAATGTGAAGCAGTAGCTAGGAAAAGACACAATTTTCTTGGTAAAGGTTTCTATTCTACCGAGGAACTAGCCAATATGGCTCCCTTAAAGATACTCAGATTAGCCTAAGCTATTGAGTTATGGTAGGGTGAAGGGGCTATAAACGCACAAAAGGCGGAGAAGGTAGCCGAGCTCCCCCAAATAATAATAATAAAAAAAAAATAGGGGTCTGCGCGACACTGTATGGAAGGTTGTGGAGCGTGGCTGTCCTCAAGGCTCCATCAGTGGTGTTACCATTTTCGTCGGCTGGGAAAAAGTACGACCCCATCACACCAAAAGGGGGGCGGAAGGGACCTGGCCGGCCAACCCTTGGAGATGGGTCGTGGGCGCCAGTGATTCCTTTCGTAGGTCTCGCTCCTTCGCTCGACCATCGGGCCGAATCACTAGCCAGAGGGAGATTTTAAAAAGGAGGCTAAAAAAAACTATCTCGCGATGACCCCAGCTCAAATTGGAACGATCACACACATTTAACAAAGTAGAGCAAAGATTCCGACACACCTCTAATTCAAATTTAATTGAGAAGAACGATTTTTCTGCTGCCCAGCTTCGTGGCGAGATGCGCAACGGCATCCTTTGGCCTTGAAATCTTGATCATTTACATACGGGCTTTCACATTTGTTTTGTTAAGTTTTTTCCTTGCATTAATTCCCGCCTCGTCTATTTGTATTATTTCTCGCATTTCCCCAACTTTGGCTTAATTTTTGCAGTGCCCATCTTTCTCTTTCTTCAGGTGTCGGTAATGTAGTGCGCGATCGAGAATCTGACAGTTCTTGCGTTTGTTTACCTCCGCATCCGTCGATTGTTTGTTCGCGGCTTGGGTGTTTCGTGTTGTGATGTGATTGTGGCTCATAGTGATGTGTCCTTTGCCGGCTCGTGTGTGTTCCGCGCGCGTTCAATGTGAGGCTTCAATATAGTGATTTTATGTTTACCACAGTTGATTTTGCAGGTTGGGTGCTTCGCTGACGTCGTGTGTGTTGTGTCTAGAAAAGACACAATTTTCTTGGTAAAGGTTTCTATTCTACCGAGGAACTAGCCATAATCTGATAATCTAAGTCCATTTTCTGGTTTGGTACCGGATGACGATGCTGCCGTTCATCAGGGATGTCGAGTTTGCTGTTCCTTTCCGATGCTGACTGGCGATTCGACGTTAACATACTTCAGGTAATTCAATTTACAATTTAAACTAATTATTTATTTAACATTTCTTTTCTTTTAGCCAGTTTTTGTTGCGGAATAGTTGCTAGGTGCGATTTTGGCCCAGAAATGCGAAAGGGGGGCTACGCGTATTGGTCTGATCGTGATCAAGGTAAGTTATTAGAATTTCGACACTTTCCGCATTCATTCATTTCTTCTTTTATTTACAGGTGTACCTGTTACGGTGGAACTGTAATAGTAGTCCATTCATTTGGAATTCCTTCTGGTGCAGCTCGCGGATTCATGCAGGTTCGCGGCATATGCTGACGATATGTTAATACTGGTGGAGGAAGACTCCAGACTTGAGCTCGAGCGCAAGGGTGAGGCTTTAGTGGTAACCATTTGGGAATGGGGATTGAGGGTTGGCGTGGCGATATCGAAGGACAAGATGGTGACAATGATGATGAAGGGCTCGTTGTCACAAACACGTCATCCTTCGGTAAAACTGGAGAGGAGAGGGCTCAGGTATGCTACTGAAGTGAAATACATTAAAGTTTCGGAGCGGTTGGGATTTAAGACTCACCTGCGAGAGCTCAGGGGGCGTCTCCTCACTAGTGTGAATCAGACCCGCAGGGTGTTGCGTTGCGAGTGGAGCCTCTCCAGGCATCCTGTTCGTGTCATATACGACGGTCTTTTCGCTGCTTGCGTAACATATGGATCGGCGGTATGGTAAGAAACATTGGCGACTGGTGAAGGCATCAACTCGATTAACTCGTGCCAAAGATTAGTCCTGAGTGCATGTTTACCTGTATGCCGCACGGTCTCCACCGTGGTCATGCAGGTACTTATGGGTGCTCTGAAATTAGGCTTAGAGGTCAGGCGTCGCGCTATTACCTACAAGGTCCGGAAAGGACTTCCATTGCTGGCTAACGATTGGTAAACTTCGGAAGTGGTTAGGGAGAGGAGCCTTCGCGAATGCAAAGAACTTCTCGAACTTAAGGTCACGTCATTGTGCTAAACCTGGTGGGATAGCAGTGACAAGGGTAGGGTCACACATCGTTTCATTGGGGTCGCAAGCTTCGCGAGAAATAACCGAGACTTTGACTTCTGTCTTAGCTTGGTTATCTCTTGGCGGGCATCGGCAGCATAAATGAGTTTCTCCAAAGGATTGGCCGGAGCGAAACGGAGGGCTGCGCATGCGGTGCGTCGCTAGAAAGCTGGGTGCATATCTTGGCCTAATGTCCATTTTTTCATTACTTATTGTGGAAAGGTGGTTAGCCCTTCGCACAACCCTCTATTTACGAATTTTTCATTTTTCGTAGATTGAGGTGACCAAGGTATATCCATGCAGGCAATGTGATGGAATTATAAACTGCGTCGACTGGGATTTAAACTCACGATCTTCGCATTGTAAGACCAACACGCTACCCACTAGGCTACACTCTAAACAAGTCCTGGCAACAGCTAAAGGCCGATGCTCAGGATCGCGCCTTGTGAAAGAGAGTTGTTTTAGTCCCTGTAGGGGGTCTTAACAGGAATTTGATTGATTGATTGATTGACCCCTACACGCAGGGAAGGGATAACGATAGTTATCACATATCGGGTGAATGACTAAGGTCGAATCCGGTATAACCTTTGAAAGCTGCAAACCACACGTTTCCCGAAGCGGAGTGCTACCAGTCATGGGTTTGCAAAAGGACCTAAGGTACCACGGGTGTCGGGGAGCCCATGGCAGGTTGCTTTCACCCACGGCAATGGAAGATGGCCCTTCAGGGAGTATCGCGGTGGCTGTGGTTTATCGCCCACATCGCGAGCAGAGCTCCTAGGAGTTCGGCGTGGAGTTACATTTTTCAACCTGGTGCCATGACTATAAGATTGGTAGAGATTTTGATAGGTCTCGCATCCAGCAGTATGAATGCCAAATTTGCATTTGGTATAGATTGATACCTTCGGGGGCGTTAATAATTGTCGTCACAAAATCAATCCGTGTTGCTCAATACAACCGTGAAATTGCGACTTAACGTCAGGCTCTACACGTAAAGTGAATCAGATATGGTATGTCCAAATAGAGCAAAACACTAACTATAAACAAATAACAGAAACACACTGCAATTATATTTATATGTAAAGATTGTCACAAAATACCAGAAGACCGTCGAAGAAAAAGATGATTCCATCAGTAGAATCCCTTGAAAAATAACTGCACCGCACATGCAAACTATAATAATTTTAGAAAACAAATGATACCCAGTTTAGGAAACCAATCAAATGCAATAAGCACAACTACAGGAAGGAACAAATAAGGATGTAATTTATATCTCAATGGGATGTTTTGGTTAGAATATTAGAGTCGAGAGCTTTTCTTAATTTAACTAGCATGTGGCTGTCAAATACTCTTCTAATTAAGATATCTATTTCAATTATGTGGTCAATTAATTTAATGTATAACCGGATAAAACCTCATAAATGTTATGAACCGAATAAAACCTCATAACATTTATGGGGTTTTATTCGAGAATTTTGCAGGATTTGTAGATTCGACCACAAAATACACAAATTTAATTATCTTAACCAAACTGAACTTTAGTATGGCCGGGGTTCAATTCGCCGGGGAACAATTTTCAGGGTTTTTTTTGTTTAAAAAAGTTCTCATTTTTAATCATGCTTTTTATAGCTTTTTTTGTTGAGGTAATACGTTTTATATTGAATTTTTAGTCCTCTGGACATTTGCATAAAAACGAATAAATATTTGGATGATGCAACAATTTAACAGAGTTATGCAATGCGGATCCTAACAAACCGTAGATTAATTTATATGCGCGACGATTTTCCATGGAATCAAGTGTTTAGAGTTTTTCGCCGACACAAGGTACAAGGATATAGATGGGATAATGTACACGAATTTCAGGAAGATTGAACAGACTCTACCTGATCCTTCGAGCATCAGGGAGAACGGTAGCGAGTCGGAAAGTGACCCCATAGTCATCTGAACCCGTAAGCGCTAAACGAAAAGAGCAATTGGACGACAGTCCAGATATCCCTGCTACGAAAAAAGACAAATCCGTAGTATAACGACTCCAATACGCGTAATTGGAAAATCCGACAGATGATGCAATGCGAACAGGATGTCAAAGTGGGAATCGGTATAGACCGAGTCGAGCACTATCTATTAGGCGGACAAAAGGTTTAGTGCACTTCGAATTTGTAGGAAAAAAGCGTAGTGATGGCCGAAGCGGTGCAAATGTGCAGAAGCGGCTGTGAATCTGCATTAGAGACGGACCGACTTAGCGCTCATCCAAGAGCCGTGGCTGCCTAGTGACAACAATATTCCTGGTTGAAGCGCCAGTTTTAAGGGGGTAAAACCCCAAGGCTCTTTTACATAGTGTCTTATGGGGTACAAATGACCCCTTTTCTCAGAAACCGCTTATCGTAGCTAAATCAAATTTTGCACACCTTTTACTTATACCAAATTGCACATTTTCAGCTGTTTGTTTTTTATTCTGATGAAAACTTTTATCTACAGCTCATGTGAAACTTTGTCGTTGTTTTGTGTGATAATTCATGACGGTCTTCATTCTAGCAGGCTGTCTTGACAAGAAGTCACTATTTAAATTTTTTTTAAAAAATATTAATATACAAAATAATATTAAAATTAATCGATAATCAAGATGGCGAATAGTGGAAAAAGTCTATGTAAGCCTTAAAAAAAACCTGCGAATTTATCCAGTAATAAAGTGATAGTGTGCGACGGATTGTGCAAAGAAGTATTCCACTAGTTGTGCTCCGGTCTCAGCTAAAACGAATGGGCTGAACTGCTGTAGAAGAACTTGATGAAACTAAATTATGGCTTTGTCGTTCTTGCAAGGGCAGATTGACGAGACAGTGTAGACTCTGAAGGTAAAGAAATCATGAAGCCGATCAGCTTGAATATCCTTAATAAAAAATTGGACGCTTCACTGGTCTACCAATCAAAACTAGAAAAGAAAATCGATTCTCTACAAGACATTGTTGAGAATTGTAAATGCATTGTGGAAGACCTGCAGCAGGAGAACATTACCATTAGAAATGAAAATATCAAATTGTTATAAGCTCTTAACATCTTGGAGTACAATATTGACAGTGATAAACAAAAGGATTTCAATCATTTAATCATCATTTCCGGCTTTCCGTTCAATCCTGAAGAGAAGTTGCAAATTATCTGCGGCAAAATTTTGGATCACCTGAATGTACCAACAGCTGATAATTCTTGTGTTGAAGCTCATCGCATAACAACAAGCAATGAGAAGTTCGGCTTACCAACACCAATATACATGAAGCTAGATGCCAACATAAACTGTGAAACTGACAAAATTATTACTAACTCTAACCGACGTCCCATATATAGTAATGAAGCACTAACATCACGGAACAATTTTATTCACAAGCTAGCGCGAGAATGTAAACGTCACAACACAATCAAATTCGTTAGTGTGAAAAATGTAAAAGTGTTAATCAGGATTACCGAAAAATCGAAAGTTATACACATTTAACATCCTGCACAACTAAATGAACTGCGATTACAATGATTTCACTTTGCTGTTTCACCCAAACATATACAGCTTAAGAAGGCTGTTAGACGCGACAAGAGAAAGGCCATTGAAGATCTGGCCAACAAGGCAGAATCTGCGGCTTACCTTAGGGATATGGGTTCACTATTCAAAATCATGAAACAGTTGACGAACAGGAATTTCACTGCCAACCACCTGGTATGAGATGTCAACGGAACCCTCCTTAATATGAGTGAACACTAGTTGCGGCAATGGAAGGTATACTTCTATGATATTTTAAACATCTTGTCAGAGGAAGATATTCCAGAAACAGACAACTACCAAACAACCAACCGCAACAATCCTCTATTCGGGACAATCCCCCAGATAAGGAAGAGATAGTTTCCGCCATTCGGTCCATGGCGGGAAGGAAAGCCCCAAGTATAGACGGACTACCAACCGAACTCCTCAAAGCGGACCCGGAAATAACAGCCGATATACTTCTCCCACTTTTTACTGAGGTGTGGTATGAAGGAAGATATCTGACTGAATGGAAGGAGGGCGTCATTGTAAAAATTACGAAGAAGGGCGACCTTCGGGATTCTGGAAATTGGTATATGTCTACTTACTGCTGTATCGAAAATTATGGTTAAGGTAATTCTCAATAGGATTAGTGATGTTGTGGAGAGCACTCTCGAAGTTTATTAGGCTGGATTCCGTCAAGGGTACACAAATACCCTGCGGATAATATTGGAGCAGTCAAGCGAAATGGGTTTGCCACTACATTTCATGTTAGTGGACTTCGAGAAGGCTTTCGACAGCGTTAAGCGAGATTACATATGGAATGCTTTGCGTAGGAGAGGTGTTCCAGATAAGGTCATAGCAAAGATTAAAGAATCCTACGAAGATGCAAGGTGTCGCGTCTTGCATAGAGGAGAGCTGTCCAAGAGTTTGCTGTGCGAACGGGTGTCAGACAACGCTGCATATTATCACCAGCCCAGTTTCTGGTGGTAATAAATGACATCTTGAAAGCTGCACTGGAAGGTGGAGAAGATAAATTTCTTCAATGGAGACTATTTAACATCTTAAGTCACATTGATTATGCTGATGACGTGTGTTTGCTTACATATAACTGTTGGAATTTGAGACAAATGTCCGATCTTTGCATTTTAAATGCAGAGGCACATGATTTTTGTTATCTCGGAAGCGTTGTCAGCATGGACGGCGGAGCCGAAAAAGATATTGAAGCTCTTCTAAATAAAGCTCATCAGGCCTTCGGTATCCTTGCTCCTTTTTGGAGGTTAAGAGAGATCTCCCTTCGCACGAAGTTGCGAGTTTTTGACGCATGCGTCAAATCCGTGTTGTTATATGGCCACCACTGATAACACATTCAAAACCTTACAGTTCACGAAATCTACCTCACTAAAGTTGTTATATTTGGACGCACGAAGCTTACAGAATAAATTTGATGACTTAAACTACATATAAATTGAGTAGCTCGAAGATACTGATCCACGTAATAATTATTACCGAAACATGGCTTAGCTGAACCTCTACAAAGTATTTCAGTATCAACAAATACTCGTGTTATTGTTCTTGCACACCTAGTAGAATTGCTGGCGGCGTTGCAATACTAGTACATGATGACGTACAACATAAGATTTTTTTTGAGTATAGCAATGACCATGACAGTCGTATTTCAGTAAACATCACACTTGCACACAATCAACTTGATATTATCGGAATTTACCGAGAGCCCCGTACAATTCTTTCCATGGTCAATGAATTCATTACTGATATTAATAATATCCTAAAGGCTACTCGCACACCCACCATCGTAGCCGGTGATTTCAATTTCAACTTAGAATTAGCATCAATACCACCAATACAAATATTGACCACGTACTAACGAATGACATAACACAAATCATAAACTTACAACTAATACCGTTCGAGATATTTGACCATAGAATGATATTTGTAGCCAATCTCAATTGATACAACTTCTGAAACTACAGCTATGACATCTTCATTCATAAATGAGCTGTATTCAAGACTGGAAATTTGTTCAAGATCAACAGCCGTTCGAAAAATTTAGAAATCGTTTAATAAACCTTGGATAGATGATGAGCTAACACGATGTCTTAACGCAAGAAATTATTGGTTTAGCAAATTTGCAAAGGACAAAAATAACATCATATTACGTAGAGAGTTTAACTTTTGAAGGAACAAAACAACAACGCTTAAGAGAAATAAACGAACACTCTACTTTTCAAGTAAATTCGAAAAAAGTTTGGACCACCCCAAAGCTAGCTGGTGTGTTATTATAGAAAGCATTTACAATGGCGCGGTACCAATAAAAAAACGTATACTTCCAAGTAACATGTCTGGCAAAGATTCCAAAACAAAGGCTGCTAATGACATCAACAATTATTTCATCTCAACTGTTAAAAATCTTGCTATTTCGGACCGAAATACGTTTGTTCCTTTTTATGAACGCCGTTTTATAGCTCCTCTATTCGAATTCGCGTTGACGGCGAAAGATGATATAGCGACTGTTATCATGAAACTAAAAAAATCTCAATCTGTGCGACCTGATAACATATCGATCGGACTACTCAAGGACTGTAAAGAAATGCTATCATCACCTATTTCAACGATTGTTAATTCATCTTTAGTCGAAGGAGTAGTGCCAAGCTGCTGGAAGATTAGCGAAGTTGTTCCAGTTCACAAATCGGGTTCCATGAACGATATATCTAACTATAGACCAATTAGCTTATTGTCAAATGTTGGAAGAATTTTAGAAGTAATCGTGAAGAATCAACTCCAAGAACACTTAACGACTCACTAAATTATCTCTCAGAATCAGTTTGGATTCAAACCCCAATCGAACACTAAAGGAGCATTATTTGATGTCGTGACTAAACTTCAGTCTTCTTGCGATAAAAAATTTCACACGGCTGCTGCTTTTAATGCGTTCGATACAGTAGATCACAAAATTCTACTCAAAAAACTTTTCGCGATTGGAGTTCGAGGGACTTTTAAAGCTGGTTCGAAAGCTATCTTACTTCCAGATCTCAATACGTCGTGGTTGACAATGTTAGCAGTTCTCAACTCTCTATTACTAGTGGTATTCCACAAGGATGTGTATTGGGTCCTGTTCTGTACAACATTTACACGAACTCAATCACAAAACTTGATCTCAATGGTGCAATATCACTCTACGCAGACGACATAGCGCTAATATACACTTCAACTAGTATACCAGCACTTGAAGATAGTGTCAACAAGGACCTCGACAAAATCAATGTGTGGATCAATGCGCATAAATTAATTGCTAATTCGGAGAATTAAACTGTACTAAACATTGTTTTCAACGAACAAACTGTTAGTATGGTTGTCAGCGTCAAGTACCTCGGAGTTCACCTCGACGAACAGCTATCTTGGGACTCTCACCTAGATACTATGAGAAGAAAATTGGCCCTGATTGCTGGTGTATTTAGAAAAATATGCACTGATGTTCCCGAAAAATTAAAAAAAGGCGTATTTTCATCTCTATTTTTGAGCCAATCAAACTATGGCATAACAATCTGGGGTTCCACCTTCAATTCTAAACTGTAATTTATCCAAAGAATTCAGAATCGAGCAATAAAAAAACCTATACAATATCAATATGAGGGAGCGCACGAAAACGTTTCACGAATCACACCAGTTCCTAAGTGTTCAAAAACTATATCGCTTAGAGGCTTCTGCTCAAATTCATGACATTAAGCATTTTAATACCAACAGCGGCATAGTGTTTACCTACTACTCCGACAAACATCTATACAATACGCGCCGCGCTGACAAAATATATCCATCTGCCATAAGTATCTCGAAATGCGGGTCCAATTCCGTATTAAAAAAGGCAATCTCGATCTACAACGAGCTAACGGATGATCTTCAAGAATCTACAATCCAGTTTAAATCCAAATTAAAGAAATTTTTGTTATTAAAATAATATTTGAATATTTAAAATCGTTCACTTTGTTAAATAATTCTATTAATCTATCTTAAATCTTTTATTCTAAAAGTTACTGAGTTTCATGTTCTCTTATTCCGCGCATCACTATTATTAAATTTTTATTTATTTTAGTTTCGTACTAACTTATCCTTTTTCTCCACTTTTTTCATATTGAATTAAAACTATTATTTTTTTTTTCATATTATGAACTATTTTGTCAATATTGTAAAAATGTAAATATGTAATTACTTTCCGCACGAGATTAACCTAAATAAATTTACTTTACTTTATATTTCAAAAAATGGCGAGAATTTTGACATTTCCACAGCTGTTTTGTTAGCCAGTGTAATAATCTTCAAATAAAAAAAAAGAATTGTGACAATATGTCTTGTCCTTTTGGAATAAATGGATTTTTTGTGAAAAAAATGTAACTTTTCAGGACACGCGAAAAAAATTATTTTTCAAAAATGCTTTCTTCACTAGCTTTTATTTTTCGAATCTTCTCGTATGAATGACAAATGGAAAACCTTTCTAAGTAACCTTCATTGATTATTGTGATTGTGAATAAGTTTGTTTTTTATATTATTTTATTTTAAAATGACAAAACCAAAAGGAGTTTTTAAAAAAATGAAGAAAGGTGTTTTTAGTTCACTTTGAATGAATATTAGAAGCACTTCTAGTTGTCATAGAGGTCTGTTGTCTATAGCGTTCTGTGGGAAAATTAGTGCATAATAAGAATAGGGAATAAAAAAATTATTTTTTTTAATGCTTATTGGAACAACTAAGCCGCGTTCTTGTATAATAACAAAGAAAAATTTTAATTAAAACATGCTGTTTCAGTTTTGGAACCAGGACCCAACGATTGTAGTTTGGAAATGTGTAGTAAACGGTTCCAAGTAAGCCATTCTTTTGGTCTCAATATCTTCTTATATATATACATGCCGTATGATTTACCAACATGCGACAGCAACTAGTAAATTTTGCGAAACAGAATCGATTTGATCTGATTCTGGTTTGTGGTGCGCTACTCATCATTCTTTACGAGAAGCCTTTGATACAAATGATAGAGGTGGAGCCAATTGTTGAATTCCTAACAGAAGTAAATATACTGGTAGCTAATAGAGGTAAGGAATACACCTCTTTTACCACAGAAGACAGAACCCTCCTGGCATCATCTCGTGATCTGACTTCCAGCTTTAGAATTGACAACGGCCTTAAACACGGTGACGGCCGAGCACCAATGCTTTTCAACTTGACACTCGAATATTTTTTTTTCATTATTTAGAGTTGTAAGACCTTCGCACAACCCTCTATCTAAGAATTTAAAAAACCTCCCGTTGACACCAAGGGAACCGTATGCTTCAAATCCACACAACTCGTAGCATAAGCCGACGACATAGATAAAAAAAGAGAAAAGTTATGGCACAAACTAGAAAAAAGACGCCAATCAGACAAAATATTACAGTGGCAGACTACAATCTAGAAAACGTAGACAACTTTGTATACCTTGTGGCAAACCTGTCGAGGGATGGAAGCGAATCGAACGAAATTTAAAAAAGGATAATGTTGGCAAATAAGACGTATTATTCGGTACTTCCAATAATTAAAAACAAAAACGTTCACAGGAAGACTAAATTAAAAATATATAAAACAATGAAAGAAAGGTCCTGAGAAGAGTCCTCGGACCTGCGAAGGAAGACCCTATCTGGATAATACGATAGAATAGAGAATTGTATGACATTTTCGACAATCCAGAAGTATCAAAATTTAAGAAGCTACAATAGACTGGTCATGTGGAGCGGATGGATGACGGAAGAATACCCAAAAGCACACTAAAAGGAAAAGTCAATGGACAAAGACCGGTCGGAAAACCACGGAAGCGCTGGGAGGATTCTATTGGTGCAGACTGAAAATCACTGCTAAGATTCTCAAACTGGAGGACGCGATCACTGAACCGAGATGGATGGAAGCAAAACAGGTCAAGGTCCGATTTGGGCTGTAGCACCATCGTAAGTAAGTAAGTATCATCTCGTACAAGCAGCAGTATTTGCGGCACGCACTTTTTGTTGGAGCTGATTTTGTTTGTTAGAGTTTTTTTTTTTGCATCGGATCGTAACTGGACACAAAAAATGCATAGATTTTGAGAACGCAAAACACAAAAAATCATGGGTTAGAGAAGGAAGAGAAGGATGAGAAGGAAGTTGTAGACCCGGAGCTTCTGAAACCAGTTCAAACAGTTGATATCGTTCGCTATCATCACTAAATAATCAATTTGAACCATGCATTGATCGAAAAGCGAGCAGAATGGAACACAAGACACAGAAAAGTAATTTTGCAATTCCTCACTTGGCAGGGAACTCTTGCCCCACCCGCAGTACTCACCAGACTTGTCCCCTTCTGATTACCACTTCTTTTCATCGGTATCTCACGCACTCTCCATGCAACACTTCAACAATTACGGAGATGTCCAATAATGGCTTGATGATTGCACTACCTCAAAAGATGGGGAGAATGTGTGACTAGCGATGGCACATACTTTGAATAAATCAGTTTTTACCTTTCCCCCAATTTAAACCTTTTTTTTTAAGAAAAAATTAAGAATTATTAGCCGCTGCACCTAGTATATTCAATCATAACTGAGTTACATTGAGAGAATTACGGGGGCATTGCGTGCAACGCCCACAGCAGGACTGGAAGCAATTTTGGGTCTTCTTCCGCTGAATGCTGTAATTTTGGAGAAGGCAGGCATTATGGCTGTGAAACTGGAAATTTTTGGCCCATGGCTTAGGACCAAATTAAAAAAAAAATCTCATGCCACCATTTCCTGGAGCGTATGAAAAGGAAATCTTCTTTCCCAAGCTATAGTTGTGAAACAATGCTATCAAAGATGTACTTTGTCTTTGTAGTCACTCTACCTGACAGACAGTTATGGATTGACAACCAAGTCATGCAGAATGACGATACTGATGGTTCCAAAATGGTATCTTCTCTGAAAGCCTTGATCTGCAAATTTCCAGGCATCTATCCATCATTTGCCACGGTCTTCCAATCCGAGTTAATGGTTATTTTTTTTTTTTTTTTTACAGAATGACCTGTGTTATAAGGCAATTTCGGCCTTTATGTGCAATTCACAAACACATTCATGGAGGGAAGGAATGGGATTGGGAAGGTTGGGGAAGGGGAGTGAGAACGACCGTAGCGAGTGGACAAGCTGGTATATTGTTCAGTTGTACTGGCTGCATACTGACAAATATTTGCAGATTTTATGGGGACTGAATGATAGAAAGCGAACAGAAACCATCTACTGAGTATCTAGGCCTTCTTGAAGTGGAACTGTTTCACTTTTACACCGTTTCCCCATTTTATTTCGAATAATTTTTTATCACCAGTAGCAACTGAAAAATTTGCGCTTAAGAAAATCCCGTCTGGAGTGGGACCCGAACCCACGACCTATTGACTGAAAAGCAAGCACGCTGCCCACTACGCCACGGAAGCGAAAGGGACGGAACTGACCTTGCGTGCATGAGTAAATCGTAATCAAGTTAGTTTTTACTCGGACAGCTCCGCTTAAAGCTGCAATTCAAGATGCTTGAACTATTGTATGGACATGTTGGAAGAATTGGGGAAACCCTGCACTTTGTAACTTTGTTGGCTTCCGGATTGTCGAGATATATCAGGAAACGAAATGGCGGACAGGCTGGCCAAAAATGGATCTGTTGCTTCCACCGTTGTGGAAACGGATAAGTTAGCATTGTCTTTATTGTGATTAAGACAATTTACGCCAACAAAGTGTGGGGAAGGGAAAATTTCAAATGGTTACAAAGCGACTCGTGAAACACCTCAAAGATGCAATGGGGTGGGCTAGACACAGGGAAATCAATAAAAATATTGAGATTCGACCAAAACTCCCTACGGACACTAGTAGGTATAGTCACAGGCTACTGTCTTCTTAGAAAGATCGAAGATGTCGCCCTAAAACCAACTGATAACATTTGTCATGCTTCCGAACAATTGGAAGACAAATTCTTGGAAAGTACTTCTTCACCGAGCTGAATGATCTCCGGCGCCTGGAGCCGCTCAAGGTCTTTAGTTTCAGCAGTAGAGCAGGATGGCTAAATGATCGGTACACATGATACAAATATGGAGGCCAATAATGGGCCCATTGGTGGCGTACGTACATTAGTGTTCAACCCCTCCACAAACCTAACCCATGCATCGTCGTAAGGCCGGTTAATTCTCAAGGCTTCTCTTCTTCTAAGACATCTGCTTTAGAAGTGAAAAGAGGTGAAGGTAGTTTTCATACTCAAGGCCTAAAAAGTAGTCACACAAAGCCGAAGGATTAAGTGCCAATAAGTTTGGCATCTTCACATAAGATAACCGTAAACATCGCCGAGTACGGTCCCCCCGAACATGCTTATTTAAAAGTTTCGTCTGTGTAAACGGCATTGTACAGGGAAGTATCAAAAATTACAAAATCTATGCAACTCAAGGAAGGAGTATGGTTTGAGTGCTTATGTGGATGTAGATTAGTTCAATAATTTATGTCCCAATGCACTAATAGGAGCCTTAGTGGTGCACGGTGTAAATTCAATGCTCCCTGACTGGATTCATTTCATGTTGGAAGGCAGACAAATTACTGCAACAATGAGAAACGACTCTATGAAAAATCAAGTGGGTAGAGGAATACCACAAGGAGAGATTTTGTCACCTTTACTTAAGCTGTTACCCTGTAATGGCATCTTCTCGCTAATAAGCGCTGCTAGTGATTGGACTACACGAATAACTTAATCATCAGAATTAATGGGAAATTACAGACAATTTTAGGCGAGCTTTAGGTTCCAATGTCGCATATAGGAACCGGCTATGTTTGTGAATGTCCTCGGTTTGTCATTCGATCTCAGGATTTTGTCTTTACTAAATAGTGATTTATTTATTTATTTATCATAACATGTTAATTAGATATATAATTAATTTATTGTAACTTAAATAAGTCCGATTTGATAAGTATGAGAAGCACTGGTGCAAGGATGGTCAAACAGGGTGTGGATGACCTTATAAAACAGTGCGCAGTTTCAATTTGTATGTCGGCTTACTGGAGGTGTATAGTGTACGCTGAATTTGTTAAATACTCTACAGTATCCGTTAATATGCTCATTTCGTCCGTAATCTGTAAGATGTGGATATTCCTTCAGTGGTCTTGAATGTCTCGTCAGCCTGACATTGTCATTGAGTCTGAATTTATTTAAGATGTGATCAACCGTTATATCATCATTCAAGACATCTAAGGTAAAACAGGATGTGAGCATAGTTGTTCTAGACCAAGAGGTAAAAGAGTTAATAATTGAAACCTAACTGTGTAGAATGCAAGTTTTTCAAAGTCTCTAGGATCATACAAGTCCCTGCAAGCAAAAAGAAGGAATAGCTTTTGGATTGACTCTTTTTTGTTGCTGTATATCGGGAAAAAAGGAATCTTAAATAGGACATACATATTCCAGAAGAGGACTGACTAGAGACCAGAATAAAATTTTAGTGACCCATACATTTTCCAACTCTTTGGCTTTTCTCTTAATGAACCCAAGAAGTTTATTGGCTTTTAAGATTATGCGGTTGTAGTGAGATTTAAACCACAGTTTATTGTCAAGTAGTAAGCCGAGGTCCTCGATTTGCTCTTCTCGATGAAGTTGAATTCCACTTAGGATATAGTCATGGAGGTATGTGGATCTTTTACGTGAGAAGCTTATCACGTGGCATTTACCGACATTAAGTTCTAAATTGTTCCGACTGCACCAATCATCTAGCGCAATAAGCTTCTGCGAGTGTGGTTATGTCATGAAATATTTTCAGAACATCGACATCTCGTAAAACATTCTCGAATACTTGTGATAGATCGGAAATGAAAATATCATATAATAGAGGTCCCAAGTGACTTCCTTCGGGTACCCCAGACGACACTTATATTTCCTTGAAAATAAAGCCTTGGAAATTATATTTCGTCGATTTGATGCCCATTTTTCGGTGCGCTGAGTGTATTAGATACAAGAATCATGAAGTTAGTCATGGTTGAGCGCCATTTTCGAAAGCTAGGGTTGGTCATATTGATCAATTTATCGCAGATCATTTTTTTCGAATAATTTCAGTGTAGCAGATAGAATTGCCATACATATTTGTTTGTCTCCATTCTTGTGGATGGACGATTTCTAGACCGAAGGGAGAATTCCCAATAAGAGTAACTAGGTAGAGAGAAAGTATAGAGGTGTTGGAAGATGGTGGGCACACTTTGATAAGAATAATAAGATCTCGACCTGAACCTTTTTTGATATCAATAGTTGTGAGAGCATTAAACACCTCTTAAGCGGACAATGACATATTGGAGGAACTGAAGTGTTAAGTTCGCTGTGGATTGAATCTGACTGGGCACCAAAAACTTCACGAGAACGGTCAGCAGATATCTCGCCAACAGGACAATTGCGAGATTCCATTGGTCATGGTTACGGGATAACCCAAACTTTTATGTTTTATATTGATAAAGTCGAAAAATCTTTTCGGTTCGGTTATGATATCTACTCCAATTTTTTTTTTCATCACTCGGGACATAGAAAACAAATTGGAGGCCAGCGTGTCATACTTTCTCTGAAACTTAGGAATAATCGTGCCCATTTTCGTAAGTTTTTGAAAAGCTTATTTTTCTATTCCACAGTGATCTGAGTTTTTTTTTATCTAGCCTGGGTTCTGATACTTTATCTCTTTGCTTAATTACATGGACATAATTAACGACAACTTTAAAAATTACATCATAAAACGATGTCATGGCATTATCAAGATCATTAGATGAGCGAAGGGATTTCAGATTGGACATCCCTTTTCTCGGAGATAGTTCATTATTAATACAATTGAAATCAGCATTACGGAAGTTAAATACAACATTATAATTGTTAGAGTTAACAAAATTAGCATATTCGCGTGGTAGACTTACTATGATATCTATTAAAGAAAAACACCGATTTTGTGTGGAGCTTTGAAGAAAACTTGATCGGGCCTCAAAAGCGTTAATGTGTTGCGAGAGGGAGAAAACTGTCAGCATGCAAGATCTAAAAAATGTGGCCTGATAGTTATGATTATGAATTATGAAGTTTGATTATCTAATTCATGACATAACGATAATTTTCGGACGAAATAAATATATCGAGTTAATTTTTAGGATAAGTACAAGATACTGTTACAAATAAGCTCTAGTCATTCATTGCATGTTTGCAATCTTCCACTACTCTCGAAAGCAGCAACAACAATTACACGCGCATGCAAATTTCGATCAGGTAAAGTGTGTACAATTTTGTTTCCGCCGTTTTTTTTCCAAAATTTGAAACTTTATTCTTAAAAAATGATTACATGTTTATGATTCAAAGTACTGTTCGTCGCTAGCTACTACTTCTTCCCACCTTTCTGGCAATTGTCAGATACTATCTCGGAAAAAAAACGATGCGTCCTTTGGGGCGATCCCCAAATCGAGGACTTCTTTATAAGAGCAAAAATACTGATCAGCTAGGACGTGTGCTTTCGATGGAAACAAATGATAGTTGGAAGGAGCAATATCTGGAGAGTACGGCGGGTGGAATAAGTCCTCCCATTTTAGCGTTAATTTTAGCGTTTCCAAGTATGCCTTGACATTGTCATTCTGGATAACTTTGTCTTGTCTCTCTTGGTACTCTGACAGTTTCCCCATCAATTCTTGGCTCAAACGCATCTATTGTAGAACCACTTACGACATGTTCTTACACTAAGAACAGCCTCACCGTAAGCTCTTGAGAGCATTCGGTGAGCCTCAGACGCAGTTTTCTTCAAATGGAACCAGAAAATCGAAACTTCCCGCAAATAACGAGATTTTGACTCGAAAACTGACATATTCGATCGAGAATTAATTTATGATGCAAACAGAAATTCACTAATGTGGTGCTGTCGTTATGTTGAAAGATGTCTAGGCTTAAGGTGCGACATTTTTGATCTACTTATTTCGACTAACATTAACCGCTGCAGCCATTTATCGAAAGACGGCGGAAGCAAAGTTGTACACCTAAAATATTCCTACACTATGCCTCTCACCGAATGTTCAAGGTCTTCAACCAACAATAATTCTGCAGTACGAAAAACATTAAATATCAAGTCAATAAAACAATAAAATTAGTAAATTGGCGTAAACTTAAAATAAAAAAATAAAAAAAATAAAATGAAAATGAAAATTTAAAAAAAGAGAAATAAAAAAAACTAAGCAGAATTAAAACATAAACCCACACATACAATCAGGTACGATTTAAGGCGTCTAATACCATCTCTCTAAAGCAGTCTCTATTAAAGCTGATATCAATAAAATTAGCAACCGAATTAAAATTAAATATGCTGCGAGTTAAGGGCTCATTGGATCCATAAACTGTCTTATGAGCAGGATATGCCAAAAAATCACGAATACGTAGAGGTCTCTCAGGAACATAAATGGAGATTTTATAAAGCAGCTCAGGAGAATTAATTCTATTACAAAGAATATCTCGCAAAAACACTATTGACTGTTGTTTTCTTCGAACATCTAGAAATTGCAAGTCGATTAGCTTACAACGATTTTCATAACATGGCATATCATTTGACCAATCAAGCCTTCTCAGTGCAAAACGAGTGATTCTTCTCTGAACACTCTCAATTCGTCTACTATGAATGGCATATGATGAATCCCAAATGACTGAACAATATTCCAGAAGGGGCCTCACCAGCGAGCAAAAGAGTGATCTCAAAGTATATGGATCTTGAAAATCAACTGAATTTCTCTTAACGAAACCCAAACGAGAATTAGCTCTTGCAACCATGCGATCGATATGAGCAACAAAACTTAATTTATGGTGCAGTAATACACCTAGATCATTTGCTTCCTGGGATCGATGCAGTTTTGTATTATCCAGAAAATAGCAATTCAGAATGGGTGAGAGACAACGATAAATAAACATTATTTTACATTTAGAAAAACTTAACTCTAAAAGATTAAATTTACACCAATCAACAAATGAATTAATCTCACTTTAAAATTTTTGGCAATCTTCTAGGTCTTTAATACGAATTAAAGTCTTCAAATCGTCGGCATAGCCCAAACAAGAACAATACTGAAAAATAGAGAAGACATCATTTATGAACAATATGAACAAAAGTGGCCCTAAGTGGCTACCTTGAGGAACCCCCGAGTTGACCAGAATACTTCTAGATAGAAAAGAATCAATTTTGACATATTGGGTTCTATTGCTCAGGTAAGAAGTAAGCCAATCAAGCATTTTGGAACGAAAGCCAAGAGCATATAACTTAGACAGAAGGAGATTGACATGCACTCTATCAAATGCCTTGACGAAGTCCGTGTACAGAACATCAACTTGACACCCTGCTTCAAGTGAATTAGTGGAAAAATTAGTAAAGAGAGCAAGGTTAGTTAAAGTAGACCTTCCAGAACAAAACCATGTTGACAGGTTGAGATGTGTTCTCGAACTAAAACGAGAAAGCAACAACAATTACACGGGTGAACATATTACTGGTCAGAAATGATTCATAGAAGCAACTGACAGCGACAAGGAAATGATTCGGCCGACAGCGATCAACAAGGAAATGATTTGGCCGAAAGCGGTCGAAGAACCTTGGTGAAAGGAGCAGTCAATTGTGAGTTGATATTTTGACAGGAGACTCGAAATAGTAAGCGTGTAGAGGAGTCGGCAGGCGAGTGCTATGATTGGCAAGTTAAAGTAAGCGTGTAGAGGAGTCGGCAGGCGAGTGCTATGATTGGCAAGTTAAAGTAAGTCCTGTGATCAAAAGGCAGAATTCGGTAAGCGAATACGTCGTATGATCGACAGGCAGAATTCGGTAAGCGAAGACGCCGTGGTATAAACGGTAGAGATTCAGTTAGCGAATAAGTTCTGTGATTGACAGGCGGGAGTAAGTCCTGTGACCATAAAAATTCGGTAAGCGGATACGTCGTGGGATCGACGGTGGAGATTCAGTTAGCGAGTAAGCTCTGTGACTGACAGGCAAAATTTGGTCGTGGGATCGACGGTGGAGATTGGTAATCGCATATGTCGTGAGATCGATGATGGAGATACAATAAGCGTGTAAGTCATGTAGTCCATAGGCAGGAGTAAGTAGGTACGTAGATAGAGGAGGCTGCCCAGACATAAGTCTGGGCGCACATAGACCATAGTGTGGTCTGTTGTGAAGTCAGAGGATCAAAAGACACTCCTACTCGGTGAACCAACCAGCGCTATTTTTAAAGCGTTGAAGGCGCCTGGCTTCCGCATTTGCCAGATTACCGAGACTATCGCGCGCCTTAGTGGCGTCTCCTTCTTCTAGAGAGAGCAGGACAACTGCGCAGGCGGAAGTAAGTCCTGTGATCGTCAGGCAGAATCCAGTGGAGATCAGTAGTCGAGTCGAACTACGGAAGCGAAAGAATAGAGACTGTAAAGAGAATGTACCTCTCTGGTTCTGCCTTTATGCCATATATTTAACGCTTCTCTCAGTTCGGGGATATTTCCTAGTTTGTGGAAATACTCCACTATCAGACCATAAGAAAGGTAAAAGAAGTGATGTGTGTAACTATCGTACTATTGCTAATCTTTCTTGCATACCTAAGTTGTTCGAGGCTGTCGTTTGTGGTATAATGAATTTTCATTGTAAATCAATCATTAGTTCAGCCCAACATGGGTTTACCAAAGGTAGGTCGACCACAACGAATCTGATGGAATTTTCCAATCTCACTATTCCTGTGATTAAAGACGGTAAGCAGGTTGACTGCATATACACCGACTTTACCAAAGCTTTTGATAAAGTTGACCATACTATTCTTGCTTACAAGCTATACGCGCTTGGATTTCTTATTACTTTCATAGATTGGATCAGATCTTACCTATCTAATCGTACCCAAAAAGTGATTTTTCGAGGTGTTTATTCCTCTGCTATACCCAGCACATCTAGTGTACCACAGGGAAGCCATCTAGGACCACTGTTATTTATTTTATTTATTAACTATGCTGACGACGCGAAATTGTTTAGCGATATTTCGAATCAGAATGACTGCGCATTGCTTCAAAGTGATTTGCAACGTTTTTTTTACTGGTGTACATTAAACTGTATGCCTTTGAATATTAGTAAATGTGCAAGCGTTTCATTCTTTAGGACCAAATCTCCCATACATTTCGACTATGTCCTAGACGGTAGCACACTACAACAGACAGATAAGGTACTGGATCTAGGTGTACATTTTATTTCCGCATTTACGTTTGACGATCATATTGACTACATAATCAGCAAGGCCAACTCCGTTTGGGGTTTCGTTAAAAGATGGTGCAAGGCCTTCAATGATCCTTATATAACTAAGACTTTATACTGTACTTTTGTACGCTCTATTCTAGAGTATGCGTGTCAGGTATGGGCTCCGTATTACGAGGAACATAAGAGTAGGATTGAGTCTGTACAGCGAAGATTCTTAAGGTTCGCTCTAAGAGACCTTCGTTGGTCTGATACGTTGCGTCTTGCTCCTTACGAACAGCGCCTAAGACTCCTTTCTCTAGAGTCGCTTGAGAATAGACGGATTATCCTTAGGGCGACTTTTGTATTTAAATTAATCTTAGGAGAAGTTGATTCTCCATATTTGCTCAAAGCCATAACTTTTAGTATTCCGCGAGAAACTATGTGCCACTCCACATTTATCATCATCGCACCAACTACGGACAAAACGAACCAATCGCATCTCTTTCGCGTATTTTCAACAATAATTACTACCGTATTGATTATAATTTCTCTAGCATGCAGTTAAAGTCAGCTTTATGCGATAAATAATTTGTGATTGTTGATTGTTTTAAATTAGATACTCGTATGATGTATTTTTTACGTACTTTTTTGTAACAATATTTTGTAAGTAATCATTGTTTTAATGAATTTGAAATAAAAATAAAAAAATAAAATGAGTCGTGTGAACGACAGAGCGAAAAGTGCAAAGCGATTTAGTTGAAAGATGATTACAAAAGCGAAAGATTTATTCGACAGTCAAGAGAGTATGTTTTGCGGTTAAACTAAAGTGAACTAGTTTTATTATTTTTACTTGAAATCTAGCGACTCTAGGGCACTTCAGGTCCAATGATTCTCCAGGTATCAGATACGAACGTATTTGATACTCATTTTTCGCTCTACTACCTATCGCAAAAAAAAATCACAGTGATTTCTAACAAAAGATCTTAGATTATACAGAGATTCCAATATGATTAATCCCAAATATTTTCAATTAAAAATTCAGTTCAATTAAAAATAAAGAATTCTCATCTTCAAATTAAATTTTTCAATTATTTAATCTCGCGGCTCAGCGCATTTTTATTTAAATCAAGTTCGCTTTACATCCCCAATTTTATCTTCCTCCTGACACGGAACACTTGTTATGCATTATTCACATAAAGTTTTGTTATTTTTTTTTTGTTTAAAAAAAAAGATAAAACGATTTTATTGAAAAATTGATACAAATCGTTTTCGAATTTCATGGTTTCCTGGCAATATGAAATTATTATTATTATTGGCGCAAGAATATAGGGCTAGATATTTATAGCGTCGTTTAAAAAAAAGCCTATATGGCCTATCTCTCAATGCAATCGTATCGAAATGATTATTATGATGATGGTGATGATGACATCGACATCCGCCCAAATGGAAAATGCCCGAGAAAAGTTTTACACGAGAATCATTCACACAAAATTGAATTCAATTTCCGAAGAGTCTCGATCATAAAGTTTTAAATTTTATTTCATTTTTTTTTGTGATTTGAAGCGGGCTTGGAGTTTTTGTATTCGATTAAAGAACCGAATGATGCTTATCATCGTAATAGTATCGATAAACTTTTGATTTCACGATTCATTTGATTTTTATATCCTTCTAATAAAGTGAGATTTTTTTTTTTGAAATTTGCTCCTATTACCTGGTATTGTTACTTTGGGATCTTCGTACACGTCTTCTTTGTGCTTCAGCTAATCTTTTACTTTCTTGTTCGGTGCGTAATTGTTCGATTCGTTCTCGAATTTCGGCATCTTCACAGATATCTGAAATGAAAGAAAATCCGATTAGTGATATGAGAAAAATAGTTTGGAATTAGTGATCTACAATTTTTCTTGGATAAAAGTTTGAATTTGAATCTGATTCATTCAACATTGAGCCATAAATTTTTAATCTGCAAATTTTTTAAAAGAAATGGCATCTGTTTAAATTTTCATAATTATTAATTAGAGATATTTGGGGTCACTGATTTAGAAAATTCAAAATTTTGATCAGCATTTCAATTTCCGAAGTCAGCGACTCCAAATACCTTTAATTAGTGCAGCCAGCCAACCATTATCTTCATCTTCTTTGATGAATTAGCCAATTTAAAGTATAAGACTGAAAATAAGCCACACCAAAAATCAATTTTCTAAAATATACGATATACCCTGTTCATTACTTCGAAATCAGTCCTAGTAAAAAAAGATTCAATGATCTATGAGACGTTTATAAAAAAAAATTCGATATGAACAATTTCGACTATCTAGTTTGATTTTTACTACAATTTTTTTTTTCGTTCTTGCACTTTCAACGTTTCAGATTTCCTCGTGATTTGATGATGAAATGAAAACAAATAACAGAAATCGAATTACGAATCATTGAAACAAGTTTACTATTTTATTTTATATTACCTGAGGGAGTTTCATCATCTTTATTTTTGGCGTTCAGGTCAGCACCGAATTGTGCCAACAGTTCAAGCACTTCAAGCTAAAATGATAAGAAAAAATAAAATACGTAATGAGATATTCTATCTTAAGATTGATAAATGCGAGAGTTTTATGTCGTTTATTAAGTTAAGAATAAAAATTGATTGTTTTCAGAGAGATAAAATCTTTTTTTCGATTTATAGATCTTGTGTCTTGGAACAAAAATTAGATTGAATGTTTTGAAATTGATGAGATAGAGGAATTGAATTGGATACTTGAATTTAAGTAAATGATAGGAAATAAATTTGGTTTACTAGTGATGGATTATCAGGCATACCATGAAACTGATATTTCATCTGCATTATTAGGCTAAGCGTCGACGAGCCAGTACATAATTTTCGATACATTAGTGTGCGCTATTCTGTTGAATCTAGGTATTTCGTATCAGAACATAATTGCAGTACACTCTTTGCAAGAGCCTCCTCAATTCGTGAAAAATTTCGTAAATAGGAAGCTGTGCGAAGACACAATTTCGAATCGAAAGTGTAGAATAGTTCAACCGCTCAATTTAATGAAGAACCAAACCAAACAGCTTAATATCGAAAATAATGGGTAAATTTAAAAGTCCAGTATGGTTTTCCCTATGTAGTATAATCAGAAAATCTGAAAAGCTCTTAAAGGAACAAACCACATCTCTCATAAACAGGGGATAAGCCCTATTTCTAATTACGAGCAAACTTCGTTTAAAATTCAAAACTATTTCATTTTGCTTTAGAAACAATTTCCGGAATAATTAATTGTGTTTTGCATAATGATTAAGTGCACTCAGTGCTCAGACATAGTTGCTCCTTTAAACTCAATATAAAATAGTGTCACCTTCACACAACCTGTTGCCTCAAACAGCTTGAAGTTTTGGGAGTGAAGGTTAAAGTTTATGTACGATGTTAAAACGGGGAACTTGTTAAATGTTAAGATGATGCAGTTAATTAAAAAAATATATAGGTATAAGAAAACCAATACTTACGTGTCCCCAGCACGCGGCTGCATGTACAGGTGACCATAGATCTTTATCGACAGCATCGACAGAAACGTGATGTTCCAGTAGAAATTCAACGACTCGTGTATAGCCATTGGCTGAGGCTATGTGAAGCTAAAAATATGATAAAAATTAATTAATTAAGCTATATGATTTCTAAATAATTTTAATATGAATAATTAACGATTTAGATAAGCTAACAATATAAAGTTTTATATAATCAAATAATACGATGCTAGATAATCGTAGTTTAGTTAAAATTGCTAACATTATAGGTTATGTTATGTTAAGTTAGAGAGGCTATGTATACCCCAGTCAATCAAACAATCAAATTCCTGTTAAGACCCCCTATAAGGACATAGGACAGAAACAACTCTCTTCCACAAGGCGCGATCCAGAGCATCGGCCTTAAGCATTAATTTCCAGTTAAGATCACCTAAAAGGAACAACAACAGTTTTCTTCCATAAGGCAACCACAAACACATTCCTAACAAGTGCTTAAGAATATGTGGCCCCTGAATGTCGCAAGACACATAGGACAAGGTAAGCGATCGGAAAAAAGTCAAATTCACAATCATCTCTCAACTCGATGTCAACCAAAGAACTCTCGAGTCGAGACGAAACTAACGCGTTGCTCATATACAAGATCTAGCCAGTAAGATTCTCTCTTGTGACTTACCTTGAGGGTATGGGCTTGCTATTTAAAATTATGAAACAGTTGACGAACAGGAATTTCACCACCTGGTGGGAGATGCAACGGAACTCTCCTTAATATGAGTGAACATCAGTTGCGGCGATAGAAGCAATACTTGTCTAATATTTTAAACATCTCGTCACAGGAAGATATTCCAGAAACCGAACAATTGCCAAACATCCAACCGCAACAATTCTCTATTAGGGACAATCATCCAGATAAGAATGAAAAAGTTTCCGCCAATAGGTCAATGGGGGGAAAGAAAGACGGACCGCCAACCGAACTCCTCAAAGCGAACTGTAATTAACTAAAATTAAATGTACGTAAAATCAAGTACATGCGCATGGGTTCGAACACGAGCACTCCGTTTGTTTTTAACGGGCAAAATCTGGAAAAGGTGGAAAATTTTTGTTACCTCAGAAGCATTGTCGGCATTGACGGCGGAGCCGAAAAGAATATTTAGGCTCGTCTAAATTAAGCTCCTCAAGCCTTCGGTATCCTTTCCTCTCGCTTTGCACAAAGCTACGAGTATTGGATTCATGCTTCAAATCCGTGTCGTGTGGTTGTACTAAACGAAAAGTGACCGTTCAACTTACGTCTGACGCATTTTAGGGATATTTTTGCCGGAAGTGGTCTCTAACGACGCACTTTGGAGTACAGCTGGACCAACTAATTATTAGCAAAGACTATGAGTAATATGGAAAAAAATTGTATCCAATTCTACTGCGTTGAGATCAGCGAAAAGGTTTTAAATACCCAAAGTGACAGTCGGCGATTGAATCGATTGGCTCTGGGTATGGGCGCGCGGGTAGAAACCAAAGAGCGGGGATCATGAACTTTGAGTATTTAAAACCTTTTCGTCGATCTTAACGCAGTAGAATTGGGTTAAATTTTTTCCATAAGCTTGGGATATCTTATATTACTCATAGTCTGCTAATAGGCATTGTAACACTATCAGGATTCCTTAATGCAAGGAATTGCCATAAAATCGATTCCAAGTATAAAAGATGGAAATCATTTTATCCTTTGGCTCATCATTTAGTGAAGGGACAAAACAAACGTCAATATCCCTACACCAACACATTAATAAACAGAGCATAGTAAATAGACGAAAACTAACATAAATTGGTGTCAACTAGCGTTAAGTCTGCGTCTTAAACATACTTTATCTATAGAGAAGTCGAATACATCAATATTCTCGTTAACTTCTCTTGCAAGACGCGAAATCGGTTCACTCATGCCATAGTTAGTCCGGTGAAAGCAAATCTGCAACAACCTAGGATCCCTCGGTAAAAATTGATCAACAGCAAATTGCATCAAACCCAAAAGTGAGGAGGAATCAACCACCCCAGTGAGAAGTTGATCAAAAACTACGTCAGCAACTTCACGTCGTCTCGAAAGTGATGACATATAGCTGAAGCCGGAGGAAGGAGGAAGACGAACTCTGTCATTCCAATTAAGGTGACATAATGCTATTCTCACAAATTTGCTCTGAATTGATTCAATTCTGCCAATATGCACATCATAATAGGGCGACCAAACTTGAGAAGCATACTCAAGATGAGATCTGACAAAGGTGTTATACAGGCTCAACCTAACAAAGGAATTGTTAAATTCCTTGGATAAGCGAGTGGTGAAACCAGCATAGAATTAGGTACTCTTTTGCACAATCTTATTTATATGCAAGCCAAAATCAATCTTTTGGTCAAATGTAACGCCTAAGTTAATACGATCTAAAATACAGTCAGTAGTAATTGACTGTAAGTTACTACAAACGGTGAGAATTTTCGAGTAAATGACATTACATGACATTTATCCAAATTCAATCGAAGGCCATTATTGCGACACCAGTTACTAAAATTTAACAAATCCTCCTGAAGAAGATTATCTGAGTTAGAACTAATAGACATAAAGATTTTAATGTCATCAGCATAGATGAGTACTTCCGAATATTTAAAAACAGAGGCTGCATCGTTAATGGCCAGGATAAATAGAAGTGGTCCCAAATGACTTCCTTTAGGGACCCCAGAATGCGCAGTAAATGGCTTAGACGTACAATCACGAAAGATACCTTGGTAGGTTCTATTAAATAGATAAGACTTAATCCAATTTATAAACCATGTCGAAAAACCCAACAATCTTAGTTTTAACAAAATTATTGAATGGGGCAATTTATCAAAGGCCTTACTAAAATCAGTGTATACACAATCCACCTGCTTACCATCCTCAATAGCCAAAATGGACTTATTCGTAAATTCCATCAGATTAGTAACAGTGGATCTATTCCTAACAAAACCATGTTGTTTACTCGAAATTATTGATTTACAGTGAAACGACATGCATTCATATACTATAAACTCAAATAGTTTAGGAATAGAAGAAAGTTTAGCTATTGGTCGATAATTTTCAACAGCAGATTTTGCACCGCTCTGGTGAGTAGGTATAATGAAGGACGACTTTCACACATTTGCAAAAATCCCCGTTATTAGGGATCTTTGAAAGAGGTGAGAGAGTGGTTCAGCAAGAGAGAGACAACAACGCTTAAGGACAACAGCAGGAACACCATCTGGGCCAGGAGAAGACACATCTTTAAGGCGGGAGATGTGATTGACTATACATTATAGAATTATACAGAATACATTATGGTAAATCAGACAAAGAAGTCGAAGTAGTATCTCTAAAGTCATAAAAATACGCCATATCAGGGAAAAAGCTACTACTAGTAAAAGATCCACTGAAGAATGTGGCGAAAAATTTACAAATAGTAAATTGATCATTACTATCATTGCCCAGAAATTGAAAAGAAGCTGGATAACCATTTGATTTACGCTTACAATTAACAAATTTCCAAAACTTCAGGGGATCTCTAATAATATCCGACTGCATTTTAATTAAATATTCAGAATATAAGCGAGTAGATAAATCCTTAAAAAAGTCATAATATTCCTCATACAGACAAAAATCACTATCATTCTTCGTCCTAGTATACCTATTCCAGGCAGCATTACGAGCATTGCGAATTACACGCAACTCGCTAGTATACCAAGGGTACGATGATGAGATGTTCCTGCGATAGGTAAAAGGAACTGTAGCAACAAAAAATTGATACAGAACATAATAAAACTCAACTACGGCACCTTCAAAATCAGGATTGTCAAGAATTTCATTAAAGTTGAAGTTAGATATAAGGTAGTCCAACCGAGAAAAATCTGCTTTATTAAAATCAAAAGAAAGCTCCTTCTCACTAGGGCTAACAATATGCTCCTCGTCAATTATAACAAAAATATTAATAGGAGGGTGCCAGACATCAATGGTAGTAATTGAAGTTAAGCTCCCATCCACGGAACATGCACAATAGTCAGAATAAAAAATTAGGTCAAGCTGTCTTCCATAGGAATTCCGAACAAGGCTAAGTTGATGGAGATCAAGTGCAGTTATACTATCTACAAAAAAACATTCAAGCGAGGACGAAGAATCAGAAACTAAAAGAGTAGAATCATCGTCAGAGAGAGACCAAGAAAGACTTGGAATATTAAAATCACCCAGTAAAATGAGTTCGTCAGAGATATTCATACTATTATGAACAAAAGTTATATAGTCAACTGTTCTTTCGTATAAAATACAAGGACTCGACGGAGGAATAAATGTCAAAAAGACATAAATATCCTTATTATTAAACACGAGTTTAACACACAAGATCTCCAGACCGTGAGGGTTCGGGACAGGAACAACTACACAAATAATGCAGCTTCGGACTGCTAATAACACTCCACCACCCTTCAATCTCAGATCGGAAACATAGCGATCCCTACGAAAGACTTGGAAGTCTGAACTAAAAAGTTCATAGTCAGAGAAACTACAATTTAGCCCCGTTTCAGTTAGAGCAATAACATCATAGGAAGAATTCTGAGACGAGGCAAATAACGCCTGGGTTTTGGTGCGCAGTCCATTTACGTTTTGATAGTAAAGGGACAATTGTCTAAGTTTTTTGGACCAGAACCAGGTGCATTATTACGACGAGATATAAATTCTTTAAGAAATACTCCAGAGGACCATGAATTAATATTTAACAACTGATTCAAAAGATCAGTATTAGTCAAAACAATTTTAAAGGGGGCAATGGAACTAGTTTCTTTACTAATTTTATCACATTTAACTGCTGATCCTGTTGAAATAAATTTTTTTGAAAGCAAATCGCTTATTTTTTTTTTTTTTTTACTGAATGAACTGTGTTATAGGCAATTTCGGCCTTTATGTGCAATGCACAAACACAGTCATGGAGGGAAGGAATGGGATTGGGAAGGTTGAGGAAGGGGAGTGAGAACGACCGTAGCGAGTGGAGAAGCTGGTATATTACTCAGTTGTACTGGCTGCTTACTGACAAATATTTGCAGGTACTGTACTGGCTGCTTACTGACAAATATTTGGGGGACTGAATGATAGAAAGCGAACAGAATCCATCTACTGAGTATCTAGGCCTTCTTGAAGTGGAACTGTTTCACTTTTACACCGTTTCCCCATTTTATTGCGAATAAATTTTTATCACCAGTAGCAACTGAAAAATTTGGGCTTAAAAAAACCCCGTCTGGAGTGGGAATCGAACCCACGACCTATTGACTGAGAAGCAAGCACGCTGCCCACTACGCCACGGAAGCCTTATGACATCATCCGGGGATGTTCGGGAATCAAGTCTAGAAATGAAAATGGCTTTTGGACGAGGAACAATAGTAAGCAGATGTGGCTGTGTTGGTATAGAAGAAGAAGACCCAGTGGAATTAGCATCAGTAAGAGGCGTTTGAGAACTATTCGAGAAAACTTGGGTAGATTTCAAGGGAGCAAAATTTTTATTAACAGATGCCTTCGAAGAGGGTTGGCCAATATTAGAAGATGTAGACTTCGAGAGCGCAGAATTGTTATTAGCGGATGCTTTAACAGAAGCTTGGCTAATATTAGAAGATGTAGATTTATTCACTCGAGTCTTTTTGCGGGTAGGACGTGGATGAAATGCACGACTATCAATATTGCTATCCGCTGCCACCGAATTGCAATTATCACTCCGAGAAGCAATACCAGTAATACAATTCAGCACGTTATTAGCGTTAGTGGTGTCAGTAGAAATAGAAATGTGCTTATTGCAAGGCATAATCTCACAAGTCGAAGCATCAACCAAAGTTGGATTGTCTGTACTAGTCGAACAATCTACTAACGTGTTAGTCTTTTTAACTGAATTAAAAAAGTTGTTTACTGTTGCAAACGCACCAGTTACACTATCTAGTTGCGCCTTAATTTTCGCATCGTGATTCAAAGGTGGGAGTGGTAGTGGATCGGTCACACTTTGAGGAATCTAAAGCGATACATCGCGAAACAAGCTCTGGATTATAGTCCTCAAGGATGACGTTGGGTTGGTAGACCATGTAGAAGCGATGAGCAGGATGGCGCTTCCCAATTGGCGTTCAGTGAGAGTATTTCATCTTCGCTCAATGTGGATGGCTTGTTGCGTAGAATGGTGGAATACTCGCGTTTTTGTTGCAGTCTCTTAGTTCATCTACATTAAGCCTGCGCTTAATTAGAAGAATTTGTTGCCGTCGGATAGCTGCTGTGCACAATCTCAAGCAGGCAACCATCAAGTAATGATCGTTCCCAACGACAGCTCCATGCCTCGCTCGCACGTCGAAGAGACATCTTCTCTGTTGGCGACTTTTGGCCAAATGGTCGATTTGGTTCTGAGTAACAGCATGAGGGTTTTGAGTAACACTATACGGGGAGACCCAAGATGTTTTATGGTGACTTTTGTGTGGAAAAAGAATCCCTCCGATGATCATTTGCGAAGAACTACAAGACTCCACAAATAATTCGCCGTTTCGGGTCTCTTAATCCAAGGTCGAGGTCCGTCGACCCAAGGGTCACCATTTTTTTCCATGACGTGTTAGTCCAGAGTCAAGAGAACCAACTTAGGCGTTCATATCTCCTGAGATGATAATAATATCACCTCTTGGAACACTCTCGAAGGTGGCACTCAGCTGTTCATAAAACTCCTCTTTGTCACCAGGTGCTGCGGCATGAGTTGGTGCGTATTACGGCAGAATTGTGACGTTACTGACACTTGTTCTGAGCATGAAGACGATAATCCTTCATGTAAAGACGACAGATACTCCATTTTTTGATTTCACACTCAGGACCAACGCACAGAATACTTAAGGTTCGTTCGTTTCGTGATTCTGCCTACCCGACCTTGCTGAACCGCAAAATTTGGATGTCATAGTCCTCCATTTCACGGTCGGCCACTGATTAGCAGTGTATGGACCGAGTGACCCCACCCTTTTCACTGTCATTCAATGTACGAACATTCCAGAAGCCAATCGTAGTCCGTTTTCGATTGCCAAAAGTCGTTACTCCGTTTGTATTCGTATCCGTTTGCAAGCAGGACTGGCTGAGGGGGAATTCTACTGCCCCCATCTTACAGTAGAAAGGATTAGTTTCGATTTTAACGCAAAAAATAGTATCATTCTGATCGCGTTTGAAGAGTGAGACCAAATTCCAGGTGGCATCATCTAAGCTGAAAGTGTTGTTCTTAAAAACTCAAAGGTTCCAGTTTCGACACTCAAATACCTTGAACTTTCAACGAGAATCATTTTAAAACGGCGACAGGAGTAACTCTTGGATGGATCAAAATCGAACAACTGCCTTAATATTGGTATCATAGGGCTATGCGACCGAAAAATTGCGGATTCCAGCAACTGAACAACAAAGAGGCCTTCAGATTCTGGTGCATTCTTTGGATCTTCGTTGCGTTGGAAAAATTTATAAAATGCGCAACTCCGTATCCTTATATATGCGGAAATCCGTTGCAACAACTTGCACAGGTTATTGATAGGCTGACTTTATTTTTCTTCCCCGATATATATCTAAAGTTAGGGTGTAGCCTAGTGGGTAGCGTGTTGGTCTACAATGTGAATTTGATTTTGAAGTTGAAAGCAAAGTGATCGGGATTTCTTCTTAACAAGCGTATGAATCATCTACCCAGAAAAAAGGATTTTTGTGATTCTTCTGAAAAATATTGTACATTCCATGTTCTACTTGTTTCGATTTAGAATAATTCTCCTTTAGTTTTCGGCATCTCCGTCCAACGATTTCTCGGTCTGTTATTCAGAATTTTATAAATTTTAGGCATAAAACACCACACACACGATTGTAATAGGGAGAGGGGGGAGAGGTTGGCTTCTGCACGCTAGATGGTTGCCACGGCATAACTCGTCGGCAACCGGGCAGGATTGTTACCATATCCTTAATCGATCAAATTGCTGTTAATACTCCCTATAGGGGCATAGGACAGTAACAGCTCTCTTCCACAAGGCGCGATCCTCATCATCGGCCTTCAGCTGTTGCCAGGACTTGTTTATTCCTCCTGCTCAACTGCTCACTTTCATGTGTTGGTCGATCAACTCAACGTCTTCCTTCAAGATTAGAATCCAGAGCCTGTTTGGCGATGTTTCGCTCTGGTTTCCTAAAAGTGTGACCGATCCACTGCCATTTTCGCCTTTGAACCTTAATTCCTTTTAGTCTGTCCAGTTGTACTTCAAAGTTCGTCGTTGGAGATCACTTCTGGCCAGAATATCCCTAAAAGGCGCCGGAGGCATTGGTTTACGAACGTTTGCAGTTTCTTGGTAAGTGGAACGGTCACTTTCCATGTAGTACAACCATAAACCAAAAAAGTATTTGACGACAAATACTCGCAGCTTCGTACGAAGGGAGATCTCTCTTAACCTCCATAAAGGGGAAAGGATACCGAAGGACTCACGAGCATTATTTAGGCAAGCCTCATTATTTTTTTCGGCTCCGCCGTCCATGCTGCCAATGCTTCCGAGATAACATCTTGCATCTCTTCCACATCTTGTCCGTTGAGATTGTGTTCGAACCCATGTGCATGTACTTGGTTTTACGCACATTTATTTTCAGTCCCACCTCCTTGCATTTAGAATGGAACGAGCGAACTTTCGGCTTTAAGTCCGAACGGTTACGCCTTCGTTTTAACTTTCCCATTTCCACTTGTTTCCCTTACCCATGTTGATCTAACTGTGGATTACGCATTACCCTCTAAGCAGCTTCGGCTATAATAAAAAAAATATTTAATCTTGGCTATAAACACCTGAACCATATTACGAAAAAGAGCAGCTATTCAGCTCCAAAAATTGATGACGATCAATAGCTCTCAACGCTGGACGAAAAATCGCATTACATACCTATATCATAAAAAAAAGGCAGCCATCACAGAGAATAACAAATACACATAATCAGCATGAAATTTGCTTACGCCCAGAAATCCAAAAGGAAAAAAAGGACTTTCAATTTAAAGCACAACAAGTCGCCACACTTTAAACAAGTAAACAAAGAAACAGCAGAAAAACAAAAGGAGCTTAAGGAATAAGTAAAGAATCAATCCTTTTCGTAACTAAATAACCTTCCAGACCACATACTGCAATAGTGTAACCCATGTCTTAGTACTCACTACTCTTTTTATCCGATGCCCGTACGTTCCTAATTGGTCGAAGCCATGGAACTTCACGTTTATGCCAGAAGAAGGTGAAACTTTCAGTTCATTCTTAAGAAACCCTAACACAAATATATCTTTCATTCTCGTAGGTATCGAATCGAATCTCTTGGCTAAATTTAAAGACGTTGCTGAACAAACACTTTAGCCGGATTACGAGTCCATTTAGCTGTTCTGTAGAACTAAAAGATCTTATTTTTCAATTCTTCGGTTCCTTTATTTTCAAGTAGTATTGGTAATATTTTTTTTTATTTCCGATACACGTCCGTTCGATATGCTTTTAAGGCACGTGAACATTGGTCAGCAAGTTCGAATTCCATTTCTGGCTTTATAATGATCATAATTTCAACCTACACCTTTTGTCTAAATGATAGAATCTTAAAGGATTCTCTAGAACAATACAGGTTGCTGGTCTAATTAGCAGAATAAGCTACTTAAGAAGCTTACTGCTTCAATACCGACATTCAAACTGAAGTTATGTACATAGTAGCTCCTTTGAGATAGAGAATATTCAATGCCCTACTTCTACAGCACTTGACACTCTTATCCTTTATCTTTTCTTCTGTGACGGGAGGAGGAACATCATCAATGCACACAGAAGTATTTTCCGTTCTGTCATTTAGGGAGGAACTAGGAAGGATGCGATAGTTTTCCACCCTCTCTCTCCCCCTCCCCCAAAAGGTACTTGAATATGTCGAGGTTTGTTTTGAAAGTCAATTGTCTTTGAGCTGACATGATGGGATTTCATTTTTCTTAATGCTTTGCTTTGTTTTGTTCTCATTATTTTTTTTGTTCGTTTCCCGATGTCTTGATGAAAATTGTATTAAGACTGTCGGAAATTCATACCACTTTAGACTGTTGTTTTGAAGGAGTTCTACTTTCGAGTGGTATATTAATGGTGGATTATTATAATTTCGTTGCTAACAGAATTAGATTGCTTTTCAGGAGATTAAAGTCAGGAATTGCTTTCATTACACATATTTATGATCGAATGTAATGGATTGAGAGGAATGTTTGATGAAGAAATCATCACAATAATAGAGATTTGATGACTTCCCAAGAAAAGTTTTAAATACAGAAATTCAGTAAGCTCTATGTTGAGCTTCTATCAACCCAGACGACTACTGCTATAATACAATCATCATCATACATTTCATCACACTGGCTATGGAAACAAAAGTAGCCTAACCAACCAGCATACCCATAGGGGTTTGGTCAATGTTGCTCTCATATGTATATACATGCAATACACTTTAACTACATAGATGGTTTTAGCTTCCAGCTAGTGCAAGTGATGCAGGTGAACACTCCAATATGTGAAAGATGCTTCAAGAAAGGGGATTGATAAGTCATAGTATCACTGCATTGGAACACTCCTCGTTCACGGCAATATCACTGCTTTGACGTTGTCAGGTAACTAAAAGGTAAGACGGATAATACCGAACTTTTAGGGATAGATTTCAGAAACTTATGGACGCGATCTCAATCATCGCGAACGTATAAAAATAGCAGCTTAGCATTCACGAAGAGAAGACGTTAGGCATGAATTGCTTCCAACGGTATCATACGGATAGGAATTGAGAGGGAATCTCCAGGAAATTAGATGAACGTGCCTGTACCACTAATACAATTCATGCGGCGACAGTTCGGTTTTCGATTACTACGATTAAAAGAAGGAGTTAATGAAATGAATTCGGAGACCAAGGCTCGATTTGGGTTGTAGCGCCATCGTAAGTAAGTAAATGAAAAACGAAACATTGAGCAATTACATTCTCCTCTTTCTGTTGGGTATTACAATTACCCCGTGGAACATGGCCAGGTCGGCTAACCCCGGAGAAGGGTTGTGGGCACCAGTGGTTCATTACTTGACCTTCGCTCCCCTTCCGGCCGAATCAATAGCCGGGAGGGAGTTGTGTGAATGAAAACGCGCAGTACAGCGAACTGGCTGAAAGGGCCGTTCACAAAAAAATGCTTCCAAAGGTAAAATTTAAATGGAATTATACAATAAAAATGTATTTAAGAGAACCTGCTAATCGTAGTTGGGGCCCCGGGTTGACGCGCTCGTTAGTTCTGCAGTTCGATCGTCGTTTTGTTGAGTTTTCTTCGGAACCCTTCGACGTTTCGCTGATTGGTAGAATTTTCTTCGGATACGAAGCGTTGTATTGCATATCTTCCCTAATTCTACGTCACCCACTGATGGCACTTTCGTTACTCTTCAAATCCAAAAATCATTCCAAACATAATAGAAGAATGATTGGGCGTAAAGCCCAATCATATGATACTCTAGATGAAATAGGAAAGAGTTTATTGTACCGAAAAATATGTCATCTCAAATTCATTCGAATAGTGAATAGTAACATTTGTATGGGAGGTGGTAAAAGCGGAGGGGGAGGTTTGTAATTTTTGTATATAATCCTGAACGTAGTATAAAAAATGTTTCATGCTGAATTTAAAGTTTAATTTTCTAGGAAATTGAACAAATTTTGTCTGAATTTATGTATGGGAGGTGGCAGAGACAGTACGAGATTTTGGATGATTTTGAATTTGCTTATCAATATCCTAATCACATTGCTTTGTTACAATTTTAAAGTCGATAGCTCTGATATGGTTGAAGGAGAAATACTTTTCTTGAATTTCCGATACAAATATTTGTATGGGAGGTGGTAGAAGGAGTGAAGCGAAGTTCACTTTTTCGGCATTTATTGCAATTATTAAGGGACAAATTCTGGCAAAATTTAAGTTTGTACTTTTTCTAGTTTCAATGAAAATCGATTAAATGAATTTACCAGAATTGTGCATTTGTATGGGGGGTAGGGGGGGGGGGGAATATTCGAATCAAAACCAAATTTTTCGATATCAATGATATTCGTAATAGTATACTTTTCTTAAAATTTAAAGTTGACAACTACGATGGTTTTGAAGAAAAATAATTTTATTGAAATTCCGAAATTTCGTGAAATTTGTATGGGAGTGAGGTGAAGTTCATGATTTCTTTTAAAGCTGGTTGAATTATAATGAAATTAATACTGGCAAAAATTTACTCATATAGCTCCGCTAGCTTCAACGAAAATCGAATAAATACATTTTTGAAAACTGTGCATTTGTCTATGAGGGGGTATGAGTGAGGGCATCAAATCAATATTTTGTTATGTTAATGATATATACATTGTTATACTGTAACCCAAATTTCAAGTCGATATTTTAAATAGTTTCAAAGAAATATCAATTTCTTAAAATTTCGAAATTCCACAAAAATTGTGGGAATGGGAGGGGCAGAAGGAGTGGTGGGTGGAAGTAGCTCGTTCACGAACTTAAAGTTACTTTTTCATTACAAATGACACTACAAATTTCAGCACGATAGCTCAAGGCGTTCGAGAGGTATGTTGTAGACAGACGGACAGATAGACGGTCACTCGGAATTGGTTTGGTTTTTGAGCGACAAAAAAATATTTATGTACCCTTGGTGGCTCTGTGCGATCATTATTTCTTAGCGTTACAAACGACAAGGCAAACACAATCTACTCTCAGATTTCATTTAGAGTATAAAAATGTATTTAAGAGAACCTGATATTCGTAGTTGGTGCCTCTGGTTGAAGCGCTCGTTAGTTCCGCAGTTCGATCGTCGTTTTGTTGAGTTTTCTTCGGAATTCTCCGACATTTCGGATAGGTAGCTTTGTATTGTGGAGAACTGAATTTAGTCCCCTACCCACCCACTTGTTCAAATTCAGAAATCATTCAAAAAAACTATCGCACGTCTGTCTGCCTCGATATACACTTCTTGAAAGAGATCGAGTCAATCCAAGTTTGTTCCCAGGCAGCTTTGATCCACGATTCGCAACGGATTTCTTTGGCCTTGAATCTTAGTTCAATTCAGGGTTTTCAACTTTCTTTCTTTATGTGAATGACATTTTAACACAGCTGTCTCCACCATCCACTAGATCACCTTCCACTTCAGATTTGGAAGTTCTAACCAAAGGGTCGAACCACTACGGCGAAGCGCTTAACTCTAGCCCCGCCGGGTAGTAAGTGCTGGTCGAGAATGCTACGGCGATTCCAGTAACTACTTTTGGAACTTAGCAATTCAATGGATCCGAGCTGTTCGACGGTATCGTGCTTACTGGGGCTAGACCGAAGCAGGGAGAGGTTACTGCATGATCATTACGTGTATGTATAGAATCTTTGCGAAGCCCCACCACGGGGGCAAATTGTCTCTGCCTGCAGCCGTCTTTTACATATTGATGAATGAGCTTGTCCTTTTGTGTAAAGGCCGAAAAACTACAGAAGCAGGACAATGCGCCATGGTTGAGGTCCCTTCAAGATTCACGTGATGCTTGATGGTTGACGTCCACATCGCGGGCAGAGGACTAAGCCTGTTTGTTTCATCATCATCATCATCAATGGCGCGACAGCCCAAATCGGGCCTTTGCCTCCTGAAGTCGTCGCCTCCAATCGTCTCGATCCAAAGACCGCGTCCTCCAGCTGCTAATTTTTAGAATGGCTTTGCTGTCTTCATCAACCGAGTCTTCCCATCGCTTGCGTGGTTTGCCTACTGGCCGGTTACCACTCGCTTTGCCTTTAAGAGCACGTTTGGGGATTCTTCTGTCTTCCATTCGCTCTACATGGCCAGCCCACTGCAGTTTACGTAACTTGATGAACGTTGAAGCTTCTGGCTCGTCGTAGAGTTGATACAACTCATGGTTGTATCTTATTCGCCATTCCGTTCCTTCCTTCACAGGTCCCAAAATTCTTCGGAGGACCTTTCTTTCGAATGCGTTAACTGCTTTTTCGGAAGTTCGCGTTAATGTCCACGTCTCGCTGCCATAACAGAGCACAGGTCGTATAATAGTTTTATAAATCCGCAGCTTATTGTTCCTGTGCACTTTCTTGGATTTCATTATTGGAAGTACCGAATAATACGTCTTATTTGCAAGTATTATCCGTCGTTTGATTTCGTCTGTTTCATTACCGTCCTTTGCTAGATTAGCCCCAAGATATATGAAGTTGCCACATTCTCTCCCGCAATTGTTATGTTTTGTCTGATTGGCGTTCTCCTTCTTGTTTGCGTCATTACTTTTGTTTTGCTTTCATTAATGCGAAACCCAACTTCTTTTGCGGCGGAGTCAAGATTGACAAATACCTCCTTAGCACTAGGGAAGGATCTTGCTAGAATGTTAATGTCGTCAGCGTATGCTACTAGTTGGGTGGACTTGAATAGTAGTGTCCCGTTGGTGTCGACTGGGATTTTTCGGACGACATACTCTAGTGCCAAGTTGAAAAGCATAGGAGCTAGACCATCTCCCTGCTTTAAACCACATTCCGTTTGTTAGTCGGACTAGTTTTGGAGGAATTCCAAAGTCAAGCATGATTTGGTACAGTACGCTCCTGTCGATACTGTCGTATGCTTGTTTAAAATCTACGAATATTTGGTGCACGTCTGTGTTATATTCCCAGCATTTCTCAAGCACCTGTTTCACCGAGAATATCTGGTCTGTTGTAGATCGTCCGGTTCTGAATCCGCCTTGGTATTCGCCAATTATTTGATTAGTATAGGGCTTAAGACGACGTTCAATTATTTTTGTCAGTATTTTATAGGACGTACACAAAAATGATATTCCTCTGTAGTTCTCACAGCAGAGTTTGTCTCCTTTCTTGTAAATTGGACATATAATGCTTTTTCGCCAGTCGTCGGGTATGATTTCCTCTGTCCAAATTTTGCATATCATGCTGTGCAGTATTTCAGCGACACAGTTCCCACCGTTTTTCAGAAGTTCAACTGGTATTTCGTCAATTCCCGGCGCTTTGTTTCGTTTTTGGTCACATAGGGCTGCTTTGATTTCAGGAAGCGTGGGTGGTGTCGATGATGGTTCATCTTCGTCAGTTGAGGCTTGAATTGAAATGTTGTCTGTCGTTATCGGTGCTACTGGGATGGGATTCAAAAGATGTTCGAAGTATGAAGCCCATCTCCTTTTGATTTCTTCTGTGTCGCTGATGATATTGCCCTCTGCGTCTTTGCAGAGACTGGTTTTTGGTTTAAAGCCTGTTTGCTTCGGTATCGCGGATTCTCAGCGTGGAGTTGCGTGAGTACAACCGGATGAGAGAGACAGAGTTTTAGATAGGACTCGCACTAATCAGTGTGTACTTCGTACCTGATAAAACCTAGAGCATATGCTTCTGCTTACGGGTTGCTGTTGTATTTGCTTGGTTAAGGTTCTTAGAAAAATCACTGCTAAGATTTTCAAGGACGCGGTCACTGAACCGAGATGGATGGAGGCAAAGCATTCAGGAGGCCAAAGCCCGATTTAGGCTGTACCACCATGTAAGGAAGGAAGGTTCTTAGAATATATGCTCCTACTTGCAGGTTGCTTTTTTATTTGCTTAGGGCGTTAATGATTGCCGTTACAATACAGTCCATGTTGCGAAGGACAACCGTGGCATCAAGATTTAGTGTCAGGCTGTCCACGTTAAACGAAACAAGATATGGTTCCATGCCTAGCTTCAGGGTTTAATTCCCACTATCGGCGAAATGACGTGATCATTGTGTTAAGAGGACACAAGTCCTCTTCCGGGTTCGTGTTTGAAATTCTCGTTGGCTTCGAGCTTGGACGTAATTATCCTTCATTTTTTAGCAATTTACACCTCTGGGTCAAAAAACTCGATGAAATCTCGTTTTATTGCAACAACGAGAAGGAAAAGTATTTGATAGTTTTAATTTTTCAAACAAGACATTTTTAGTCGAGTTTTCTTGATGATATTAGTAAACAATAAGTGACTTTAGTTTATTATTATTGAAACTAGTTGGGAAGTTGTTGTTATTTGGCTAAAACTAGTAGTTATATTTACTAAGAGATATAACCTCAATTTTCACTTGGTGCAACGTCATGGTCAAGTCATGTAAAAATTGTAAATTAGCAGTCACTCGCACCTCTCCAGGTATTACCTGTGTATCTTGCAACCAGATTTTCCACCCTAATTGTTGCAAAGTTAGCGATTCTCTAGAAAGAATACGTAAAAACAGTGTGAAGTGGTCCTGCCCAACTTGCCGTGCCAGCCAGGAACACAACTCCTTTATTAGCACTGAAGACTCTTCTGGTGACGAATCGAAAATTGATGACATTAATGCTACGCTCGCCAAAATTACTCAAGATTTGACAGCATTCCAGCGTAACCAAGATTTAGTTGGTTCTACAATTAAAAAATTGGTGGATCAGGTTAAAAGCCTGTGTAGTCTGAACAACGAGGTAACAAACAATAACCGTAGAATCGCTGCATTGGAGACTGAAAATTCTAACCTTAAAACTCAACTTGCGATACATGAACGTAGGATTAACTTCATTGAAAAGAAATCATTGGATAATCAAATCATAATATTCAACGTTCCGGCTGCCCCCTCGGAGAATCTTCACTTAATTATTGGGAAAATACAAGGAGTTTTGTCTAGTGTTCCACTATCGAGTTATGATATTCTATCTATTAAAAGACTTTCTTCAAAAGTCCGCACAGCTAGTTCCCCAATCATCTTAACTGTAAGAAACAAAACTATACGTGAGCGATTACTAAATGCTATAAGATTACATGTTATTAAACTTTGTGACATAGGTTTCCAGGATGATACTCTAAAGGATAAAGTAATATTTATGAAGGAGGTGATTACATTATCTGATCGGTTACTCTATAATAGGGTTAAGGCATTTAAGGAAGAAAATAACTTTAAATTTCTTTAGATTAAGGACGGCACGATTCTGTTAAGAAGAGAAGAAAATAGTAAAATTATACGTATAACTTCATCTACTGATTTTAACTCATTGGTATAAAATTCTTATAACTTGTTGCTCAATATTTGTTACTATGTCTAATTTATCTGTTTATTACCAAAACATTCGGGGAATGCGCACTAAAACTGATGAAATTAAACGATCTATTATAGGTTCAGATTTCGATGTACTATGCATTACAGAGACATTCCTTAATACATCTGTAGAAAATTCTGAATTCATTGATGAGCGCTACCAAGTTTTTAGGAAAGATAGAGATTCGATTGTTTCAGGAAAAGATGATGGTGGTGGTATTCTTGTAGGAATCAAACAGGAAATAAACTGTAAAAGGGTGTTTGATTTTGAGACTATTTATGAGGAACTTTGGTTATCGCTTAAACTTAAGCATAAAACTTTATACATTTGTTGCCTTTATCTTAGTCCATCTACTTCTGCAGCTATATGCAAGCTTGTCTATGATAACCTAGCGTTGGTTCAACAAAAATTACCACCAAACTCGGATATATTATACTTCGATCTCCCTGAGATTCTTTGGGAACATGTTCCAAATACCAATTTGCTTTCCCCAATTTATTTTTCAGGTCTTGCGGCGGAATCGCTATTTTCAAACACTTCAATCTGTAGCATGAATCAATTCAATGTTCATCGAAATATTAGGAATGGATTATTGGATTTGATATGGTGTACGCTTCCAGAACATAAACTATCTATTAGCAAAAGTTTGACAAGTCTCGCAAGAGCTGACAGTTACCATCCTCCACTAGAAATTGACATTCAAATAGATAAAACTACTTACATTCCAGAAGCTCTTTCATCTAAACGGAATTTTATAAATGCCGATTTTAATGCTATAATCAATTTTGTCAAAATTTTGATGTACTGTATAATTTAAAAACTATAGATTCTTTTAAATACCTGAAGGATTTATGTGCCTTTAAAAAAGAATAAACATATAAGGTATCCTGTTTGGCTTTCACCACAAACTATTTGCGTTAAAGGCCAAAAATAAAGTGCATCGTCTTATGAAAAAACCACATATGAGAGATAATTTAAAGGATTTAAGAGATAGCTTTGCTTATTTTCGAAAAGTAACTAAATATCTGATGAAATCGGAATATGATCGGTATATCTCGAATATTGAAGATAATGTCAAAAAGGACCTTAAATACTTCCATTCTTACACCAAAAGTCTAAAGCTAAGTAATAAACTTCCACAGGAAGTTTATTTAGGTGACATAAGAGCAACAAATTCTACTGACTATTGCAATCTATTTGCAACTTTCTTTGAAATTAATCATGCAAAGGATGCGCCTTTTCAATATAATTATTTGACATATTCACAGCAAACCGGCATAACAATTGAAGTTCCACACATTGATTCTCAATGGGTATATAATACCAGGGCCGCTATTTAAGTTTTGAGCCTAACCTATACGTAGTGTTGATAGGCGCCATCTGCCGTTTCAAATGAAAAGTATGATCTTTTCAATCATAACGTACTTCACAGCGTTTTGACATTGGAGCATAACTTCTGTTGTTTACAGTCTGTTCAAAATTTTGTCTCAGCGGAAAAATGGAATTATCTCGGGAACATTTTCGTGCGATGATTTTTTACGATTTTCAACGTGGATTATCACGACGAGAGTGCATTGATCAACTCACTTCGACTTTTGGTGATGAAGCCCCATCCGTGGCCACTGTGAAACGCTGGTACAACGAATTTGATCGTGGCCGTAGTTCGATCAGGGACGAAAATCGTGCAGGTCGTCCAAAATCAGCTGTTGTGCCAGAAAACATTGCTTCTGTTCGCGAACTAATATTGGAAGATCGTCATGTGACCTATCGGGAGATTGAGGCATCCGTGGGCATCAGTATGACGACCATCAACAAGATTTTGCATAAACATTTAGCTGTGAAGAAGATTTGTTCACGTTGGATCCCACATAAATTGACACAAGATCAAAAAGATGCTCGTGTCAAGTGGTGCAAGGAAATGATCAAAAAATATAATCGCGGTGCGTCAACAGCTGTTTATAACATCTACACAGGTGACGAATCTTGGATCTATGCATATGAGCCTGAAACAAAACGCCAATCCACCGTATGGGTCTTCCACGACGAGCCAAATCCGACAAAAGTTGTTCGTGCGCGGAGCACTTCGAAGCAAATGATCGCCTGTTTCTTCGGAATAACTGGACATGTGGCAACCGTACCGTTAGAGGAACGAAGAACGGTTAATTCTGAATGGTATACAACCATTTGTTTGCCAAAAGTGTTTGGCGAAATACGAAAAAGGAAGCGGCAACGAAGGATCATTCTTCATCATGACAATGCGAGCTCTCACACATCGGCTGCAACATTTGACTGGTCAAAACGTCGAATTGATGGGTCATCCTCCGTATAGCTCTGATTTGTCACCTAATGACTTCGATCATCATGGAGACTACTTTGAAAAACAATAAAGTCATTTCCAATAAGAAATTACTGTCGTTTCATTATTAGGCTCAAAACTTAAATAGCGGCCCTCGTATACTTAAATCGATAGATAAAAACAAGAATGCTGGTCCTGATGGGATTCTAAATATCATATTTCAAAACTGTGCGGACGTTTTATGCGAGCCTCTTTCTTATTTATTCAATAAATCTTTATCAGAAAAAGTTTTCCCTAACAGCCTCAAAATCTCATTTATCACACCTATCTTAAAGAGCAATTGCGGTGCTGATACAAATTATAGACCGATATCTATTTCTAATTCTCTTGCCCTTATCTTTGAGAAGGCAATATATATTAATATAATTTCTCTAATATCTCCGCATATTAATGATAGGCAACACGGATTCTTGCCTGGTAGGTCAACTATTTTTAATCTGGCTGTATTCACAGATTTTGTAGCGACAGCTATGGATAAATCGACACAAGTTGACACTATTTACACTGTCTTCCGCAAAGCCTTTGATAGAATATCGCATAGAGTAATTTTAAACAAATTAATCTCTTTTGGGTTTCATGTTAATTTCGTCCAATGGTGCCACTAATATCTAACCGATCGTATACAGAAATTTGCATTAAGTGGCTCAATTTCACGTGATATATTTCCTACTTCAGGCGTTGGGACCTTTGATTTTTAGTATTTACATTAACGATATAACTGAAAGCCTCTCCTCTTCTGTTTTGCTGTATGCTGATGATATGAAATTATTTAGAACCATCAGCAACGTAAGAGATTGTATCGAGCTGCAAAGGGATATTGAAAAGATTCAAGTTTGGAGCGATAATAATCATATTGAACTTAATCCTGGTAATTGCACAGTTCTATAATTCTCTCGGAAACATAACACAATCCTGTTTGATTATTTATTACATAACGAGAAGCTTACACGTGTTCAGATACAGCGTAACCTTGGTGTAATATTTGATACAAAATTACTAATTAATATTCATATCTCTTCTTTAATCACTAAGGCAGGCAGAGGTATTGGCTTTTTGTTTAGATGTGGGAGACATTTCGAAAATTCTCAGACATTCACAACTCTTTTTGTTGCTTATGTAAGAAGTGTCCTGGAATATGCAAGTACTATATGGAATCCTGTTTATCAAGTTTATCATATACAAATTGAACGTGTCCAAAAGAAGGTTTACACGGCTTTTACATTTTAAGATGAAATTAGAATTTTCCGACTATCCGCAAAGACTTGAAAATTTGCAGCTTTTAACCTCACATCAGAGAAGACTATGGATGAGCTGTTTTTACATAAGGTTGCTTCCCAAAAAATTAATTGCATCTATTTAACAAGCATATTTAACATAGCATTTCCCGCAAGGGGGTAGTTGTAGGATGAGGTTTTACCAATTCCTGCAACTGTCTTTGGAGACTAGCGACTCCACGGACCTGAGCTAACTATCCCCCTGTGGGATGGGGGCTGTAGAATTCACCCACAGCCAGTCCTGCTTGCCCTAAAAATGGCAAATGGACACTCACTTGATCATGGGCTTATCACCAGTGATCTTAAGACCTAAATGATACGAGAAACGGATACAGCGCCTCGGATACGGACTGATTCTACGGTAACTACTTTTGGCATTCGAAAACGGACTATGATTGGCTTCTGGAACGTTCGAACATTGAATGACGGGGGAAGAGTTGGGGTTACTGCAGTGCTACGCACCAACTAATACCGCAACATCTGGTGACAAAGAGGAGTTTTATAGCCAACTGAGTGCCACCTTCGAACGTGTTCCAAGAAGAGATATTATTATCATCTCGGGAGATATGAACGCCCAGGTTGGATCAGACAACACTGGACTAGAACACCCCATGGGGAGGCATGGTGACCCTTGTGTCGACGCATCACGACCTTGGATTAAGAGACCCGAAAACGGCGAATTATTTGTGGAGTTTTGTAGTACTCGGCAAATGGTCATCGGAGGTACCCTTTTTCCACACAAGAGTCATCATAAAACATCTTGCGTTTCCCCTGATGGTGTTACTCAGAACCAGATCGACCATTTGGTTATAAGTCGCCGATGGAGAAGATGTCTCCTCGATGTGCGAGCGAAACGTGGAGCTGAAGTGGGGAGCGATCACCACTTGATGGTTGCCTGCTTGAGATTGTGTACAGCAGCTATCCGACGACCACAAATTCTTCAAATGAAGCGCAAGCTTAATGTGGATAAAATCAGAGATCCCAACGAAAAACGCGAATACACCACTATTCTACGCGAAAAGTCATCCACATTGGGTGAATATGAAATGCGCACACTGGACGCCAATTGGGAGGCAACCAGAAACACTTTTCTAACTAGTGCTGAAGAATCTGTGGGATATGTGCAAAGCGGTGAGAAACCCTGGATCGCAAGGCAAATGGGACAAGGTTGGCAATCGGAAAAAAGCCAAATTGGCAATCATCTCTTAACCCGATGTCAACCAACGAACGCCCGACTTGAGGCAGAACTACCGCGATGCTCATATACAGCTTAAAAAGGCTGTTAGACGCGACAAGAGAAAGGCCATTGAAGATCTGGCAAACAAGGCAGAATCTGCAGCTTACCTTGGGGATATGGGTTCACTATTTAAAATCATGAAACAGTTGACGAACAGGAATTTCACCGCCAACCACCTGGTGAGAGATGTCAACGGAACTCTCCTTAATATGAGTGAACACCAGCTGCGACGATGGAAGGAATACTTCTATGATATTTTAAACATCTTGTCAGAGGAAGATATTCCGGAAACAGAACAACTTCCAAACATCCAACCGCAACAATCCTCTATTAGGGACGATCCCCCAGATAAGGAAGAGATAGTTTCCGATATTCGACCAATGGCGGGAAGGAAAGCTCCAGGTATAGACGGACTACCAACCGAACTCCTCAAAGCGGACCCGGATATAACAGCCGATATACTCCTCCCACTCTTCACTAAGGTGTGGAATGAAGGAAGATATCCGACTGAAGGAAGGAGAGCGTCATTGTGAAAATTCCGAAGGGCAACCTTCGGGATTGTGGCAATTGGCGTGGTATATTTCTACTTACTGCCGTATCAAAAATTATGGCTAAGGTAATTCTCAATAGGATTAGTGATGTCGTCGAGAGCACTCTCGAAGTTTATCAGGCTGGATTCCGTAAAGGGTCGTCTTGTACCGACTACACAAATACCCTACGGATAATATTAGAGCAGTCAGCCGAAATGGGTTCGCCACTACATCTCATGTTTGTGGACTTCGAGAAGGCGTTCGACAGCGTTAAGCGAGATTACATATGGAATGCTTTGCGTAGGAGAGGTATTCCAGATAAGGTCATAGCTATGATTAAAGAATCCTACGAAGATGCAAGGTGTCGCGTCTTGCATAGAGGAGAGCTGTCCGAGAGCTTCTCTGTGCGAACGGGTGTCAGACAAGGCTGCATATTATCACCAGCCCTGTTTCTGGTGGTAATAAATGGCATCTTAAAAGCTGCAGTGGAAGGTGGGGAAGGTAAAGGTCTTCAATGGACACTATTTAACATCTTAAGTCACCTTGATTATGCTGATGACGTGTGTTTGGTTGCACATAACCGTTCGGACTTAGAGTCAAATGTTCGCTCGTTGTATTCTAAATGCAAAGAGGCGGGACTGAAAATAAATGTGCGTAAAACGAAGTACATGCACATGGGTTCGAACGCACACCGATTGTTCTTAACGGACAGGATGTGGAAGAGGTGGAAGATTTTTGCTATCTTGGAAGCATTGTCAGCATGGACGGCGGAGCCGAAAAGGATGTTGAGGCTCGTCTAAATAAAGCTCGTCAGGCCTTTGGTATCCTTTCCCCTTTCTGGAGGTTAAGAGAGATCTCCCTTCGCACGAAGCTGCGAGTTCTTGACGCATGCGTCAAATCCGTGTTGTTATATGGTTGTACTACGTGGAAAGTGACCGTTCGACTTACCAAGAAACTACAGACTTTCGTAAACCAATGCCTCCGGCGCATTTTAGGAATATTCTGACCAGAAGTAATCTCCACAACTCGCCAGACTAAAATAGGTATTGAGAATCAACGGCGGAAGTGGCAGTGGATCGGTCATAATTTGAGGAAACCAGAGCGAAACATCGCAAGACAGGCTCTGGATTATAACCCTCAAGGAAGACGTCGGGTTGGTCGACCATGTAACACATGGAAGCGAGCAGTTGAGTAGGAGGCCAGAGGAATAAACAAGTCCTGGCAACAGCTTAAAGCCGATGCTCAGGATTGCGCCTTGTGGAAGAGAGTTGTTTCTGTCCTATGCCCCTATAGGGGGTCTTAACAGGAATTTGATTGATTGATTGATTTAACAGGCAAACTAAACATTAATGTAGGATACAGGGGAAATCGCTTAACTTCAAATACGACATTTCGTATACCAAAACACAATACGAATTTATTTCACAAATCGCCTATAATTCGTCTTCAGATGTCTCATAACCAATTTCTCAGCTCCTACGATGTTCTTGATTTCAATCTCACTAATGCAAAAGTACAAATATTCAGTATATTATCTAGTTTTTCCTCTCTTCCCGCATAACTTGCCTATATTGAAACCTTATTGATCTAGTTGAATCAATAATGTTATTTTCTTCCAAATTAATTGCCGGGTTTCCTTTTTATGCCACAATTATATGCTTATAGTATGGTTTTGTTTCAACTTTTCAACTTTTCATACATTACATACATTTCTCAACACTTTCATATGTTATACGTTTATTATAGTTGTTATTAACATTTATTTTATTATGGTAGTTATCTAAATTTTCCATAAAGCTGTGAATCAATTGATGTTATTGAATTAATTTCTGAAATGCGATATATTTAAAAATTCACCTATTATAACTTGAAGTTAAACTCTTCTTTTAAATTACTCTCAACAATTAATTTTATTATTATAAAGGTTTGTAATTGGTCCTTTGACTGTAAACCTTATGAATTAAATAAATAAATAAACGTAAGCGGTATGTGTTCAAAATCGAGACAACTTTACGTCGCAGCTGCTGCAACCTGTTTTGATGTCATATGTATTACTGAAACATGGCTTTGTGCCGATTTTAAGGTTGCTGTGCTTTGATCGTCACCTCGATCTCCTTGATGCGCCAGTTGGTGGCGGTGTACTCTATGCTATTAATCCGCTACGTCCATCGGGGTTCCTGAATCCTGTGGAATTGAGTTTATCTGCGTGTCTTTTACGATTCGAGATATAAAGCTTTACATCATCACTACCCACATTTCAACATCAACCGATTCTAGCGTATACGTGTCCGTCTATAATGTTACTGAGAGAATCTGCGATCTTATGCGGCCTTGCGATGAGCTGTTTAGTTTCTGAGATTTTAATCTACCTTACGTGATATGGTGTCGCTCCGAAGATGACGATTGCCTGACGCCATCTTTCACTGGAAAGGCTTCTCGGCAATACCAACATTTTTTGGACTGCATGCTATCGACAAGCTTATTTCAGTCCAATCACATAGCCAACAGTTTTGAAAGGTACTTAGACCAATCGTTTCTTGGAGTTTAAGCAACACGACTATTAACCATTGTATTGCTCCATTACTGCCAGAATCTGCACTTCATATTGCGCAGTTCTGGAATTTTTTGGATTTCAAAAGGCGATGGTTATCCCGCTTGACGGTGTAGTCAGTATTGACCCCTTAGCTATAAGCAACTTTTTTGCCGACTGTTTCCGTACTGCTTTCACTGCCTCAAATCATATTATTAGTTCTAAGGATTTCCATTACATGTCGAAGTTTCCTTCTACCACATTAGAGATGCTTTCATCTCTTCATATTGAGGAAGCGACCGTTTTAAAATTTATTTCAACCATTGCGGATAGTTTTTATAGAGGTCCAGATGGCAACCCTGCTGCCGTATTATAGCGTTGTAGCACTTCTCTGGTTCTGCATTTATGTCATATATTTAATGCTTCTCTAAGATCGGGGATGTTTCCTAGTTTGTGGAAATATTCAACTCTCAGACCATTGCTCAAGAAAGGTAAAAGAATTGATGTGTGTAACTATCATCCTATTGCTTATCTTTCTTGCATTCGTAAGTTGTTCGAGGCCGATGTTTGTGATATAATGAATTTTCATTGTCAATCAATCATTAGTCCAGTCCAACAGGCTTCCGTGGCATAGTGGGCAGCGTGCTTGCTTTTCAGTCAATAGGTCGTGGGTTCGATTCCCACTCCAGACGGGATTTTTTTAAGCACAAATTTTTCAGTTGCTACTGGTGATGAAAAATCATTCGAAATAAAATGGGCAAATGGTGTAAAAGTGAAACAGTTCCACTTCAAGAAGGCCTAGATACTCAGTTAGATGGTTTCTGTTCGCTTTCTATCATTCAGTCCCCCATAACATCTGCAAATGTTTGTCAGTAGCAGCCAGTACAATTGAAAAATATAGCAGCTTCTCCACTCGTTCTCACTCCTCTTCCCCCTACCTTCCTAATCCCATTCCTTCCCTCCATGACTGTGTTTGTGCATTGCACATAAAGGCCGAAATTACCTATAACACAGGTCATTCTGTAAAAAAAAAAAAAAACATGGGTTTACCAAAGGTAGGTCGACCCTAATAAATGGAAAAACGAAAACCAGTCTGATACTATCCATTCAACAGGAAGGACTTCCAACGGATCTAGAAGCTTTACGACGGCTCTATACACGCTTCCACGAGCAGTTTAATCTTTCTCCTGACCAAGTCCATAAAGATCTCGCCACATACGGTTTCCATGTTTCCTCGAAGCATATATCTGATATGCAGAAAAGTCGTGAAGATCATAATCGGTTTTTTCGTTCCTAATTCTAAAACTAACATACGAATTTTCTACCACAACGGAGGTGACATCAGAGGGAAGATAAAAAATCTCTTCATTGATGCGAAATCATGTCACTTTAATGTCATTATTATTACGGAAACTGGCCTAAATGACTCCTTCAAAAGTGAAGAAATACTGGACAATAGCTGGACCGCATACAGAAATGATAGGAATTACAGCGCAACAGGTCTGTCAAGAGGAGGGGGTGTCCTAATTGCAGTTCACAAATCTTTATCTAGTGAGATTGTAGACACAACACCAACAACACTTTTTGAACATAAATTTATCAGAATCAAACTGATCAATAGATATGTTTACATCGATGTTGTATATATCCAGCCTAATTCTGAAGACTACAAATACCACGACATTCTTGAAATTTTTCATAGTGTTAATTGCTCCTTAACAGAGAATGACAATATCTTCCTTCTCGGCGATTTTAATCGCCCAAATATCTCTTTTCAGACAAATCATTCCCATAACACTATTATACCGGGGAATCTTATGTCTGATATTGACACCACTATTATCGACACACTGTATAATAACGACTTACATCAGGTAGTGAATTTTCCCAATAAAAATGGGAGATGGCTTGATATGATCTTTACAGACGCATATGATGAAGTGATTGTTAGCCCTGCCTCTGACGCGGAGAATCTTTTCTCTAATACACAACATCACTCTGCTATCATAGTAGAACTACCATGCAACAACATTAATTTTGTTCACTCTTACAATAATAATATTGTATTTGACTTTCGTAATGCTGATTTCAATTACATTAATAACGAACTGTCTTCAATAGACTGGATATCCCTTTTCTCATGTAATGTTCTTGAAAATGCCATAACAACGTTTTACGATGTGATCTTTAAAATTGTAGATAATTATGTCCCTGTAATAAAACAAAAAGACAAAGTTTCAGAGCCCTGGTTAGATAAAAACCTCAGATCACTGCGGAATAGAAGAAATAAGCTATTTAAAAAACTTAAGAAAACAGGCGCGAATACTCCTAATCTTCAGAGAAGCTATGACACGCTAGCCTCAGAGTTCTCTTCTAAGTCCCGGGTTGCGTATGACTGTTATGTAAAAAAAATTGGTGAAGATATCACAACAGAACCAAAAAGTTTTTCGAATTTGTTAATACAAAACGAAAAAGTTCGGGTTATCCCGTGACCATGTCCAATGGGATCACGCAATCTTCCTGGCGGCGTAATAACTGCGATATGTTTGCTGACCGTTTTCAAGAGGTTTTTGATGCCCAGTCAGATTCAACCCACAGTGAACCCAACATTTCGGTTCCTACACTTGTTGATACTATTTCATTGTCTATTGAGGAGGTGCTCGACGCTCTCAAAAAAGGTCCGGGTCCTCATCTCATTCCTCCCCTATTTTTATCAAAGTGTGCCCATCAACTTTTAAGACCTTTACATTTTCTCTTCAACAAGTCACTGTCATTGGGAACTTTCCCCTCGGCTTGGAAATCATCGCATCTCACACCTATCCACAAAAATAGAGACAAACGAAAAGTTGAGAACTACAGAGGTATAGCAATTCTATCAGCAATACCGAAATTATTCGAAAAAATTGTCTGCGATAAATTAAATAATATGATCAACCCTGTTCTTAATGACCAACAGCACGGCTTTAGAAAAGGTCGCTCGACTACAACGAATCTCATGATTCTTGTATCTGATACGCTCTGTGCGCTTGAAAATGGGCATCAAGCCGATACAATATACACCTTCTTCAGCAAAGCGTTCTACCGAGTTGATCACAATGCCCTGATTTTAAAGTTAAAAAAATTGGTGTGACAGGATCCTTACTTGACTGGCTTAAGTCCTATCTTAATAATAGAACTCAATTTGTTAAGTTTCAAGGTCTTATTTCCAAGAAAATATTAGTGTCCTCTGGGGTACCCCAAGGAAGTCACTTGGGACCTCTCTTATTTAATGTTTTCATCTCAGATCTATCAGAAGTATTGGAAAATGTTTCACATTTGATGTACGCTGATGTTCTAAAAATATATCATGCCATAACCTCGCCCGCAGATGCCGCATTCCTGCAATCCAAGCTTATTGCGCTAGATCATTGGTGCATTCAGAACAAATTAGAGCTTAATGTCAGTAAATGCCACGTTATAAGTTTCTCACGTAAATCATCCTCATATCACCATGACTATGTCTTAAGTGGAACTCAACTACACCGTGTTGATCAAATTAAAGACCTCGGCTTACTACTGGACAACAAACTGTGCTTCAAATCTTACTATAATCGAATAATTTCGAAAGCCAATAGACTTCTTGGGTTCATTAAGAGAAGAGCCAAAGAGTTTAAGAATGTATGGGTTACCAAATCTTTATTCTGTTCTCTTGTCCCATTTGGGACCCCTTCTTCCAGTTACACAGCGACAGAATTGAGTCAATCTAGAAGTAATTCCTTATTTTTGCTCTCAGAGATTTGTATGATCATAGAGACTTTCAAAACCTTCCACCCTACACAGTTAGGCTGCAATTATTAAATCTTTTACAGCTTGGTTCTAGAAGAACTATGCTCACATCCTGTTTCACCTTAGATGTTTTGAATGGCGATATTAAGGTTGACCATATCTCAAATAAATTCAGACTCAATGACAATGTCAGGCTGACGAGACATTCAAAACCACTTAAGGAATATGCACATCATACTGATTACGGACAAAATGAACCTATTAACAGATGCTGTAGAGTATATAACAAATTCAGCGCCCACTATACACCTCCAATAAGTAAGCTGACATATAAACTGAGACTACGCTCCGTTTTGTATCCCGCTTGATCCTTCCACCAGTGTCTATGATATATCATATATGTATATCAAATTGTGTTTAATTAATTAAGGTAAATTTAAATATATAAGGATATATTAAAATAAATTAAATTAAGCAATCTATTTGTATGTAAACTATCTTGTTATGATTAAATAAATTAATATTAATATTAAATCGAATGGAATTTTCCAGTAATTGACTGCATATATACCGAATTTAGCAAAGCTTTTGAAAAAGTGGACTATAATATTCTTGCTTACAAGCTATACGCACTTGGATTTCCTTTTACTTTCATAGATTGGATCAGATCTTACCTATCTAATCGTACCCAAAAAGTGACTTTTCGAGGAGTTTATTCCTCTGCTATACCCAACACATCTGGTGTGCCACAGGGAAGCCATCTAGGATCAATGCTATTTATTTTATTTATCAACGACATAAGTTCGGTTATTTCCCACTCGAAAATTTTGCTCCAGGCTGACGACGCGAAAGTGTTTCGTTATATTTCGATTCAGAATGATTGCGCACTGCTTCAAAATGATTTGCAACGCTTTTTTGACTTGTCTGTTTGGGGTTTCGTTGAAAGAATGTGCAAGGACTTCAATGATCCCAATATAACTAAGACTATATACTGTACTTTTGTACGCTCTATTCTTTTGTATGATTGTCAGGTTTGGGCTCTGTATTACGAGGAACATAAGAGTAGGATCGAGTCTGTACAATGAAGATTTTTAAGGTTCGCTCTAAGGGACCTTCCCTGGTCTGATATGTTGCGTCTTTCTCCTTACGAACAGCGCTTCAAACTTCTTTTTCTAGAGTTGCTTGAGTATAGACGGATTATCCTTAGGGCTTCTTTTGCATTAAAATTTATTTTAGGAGAAATTGATTCCCCGTATTTGCTCGAAGCCATAACTTTTAGTATTCCGAGTCGATCCTTGAGAAACTATGTGCCACTCCACATTCCTCATCATCGCACCAACTATGGATAAAACGAACCAATCGCATCTCTTTCGCGTATTTCCAACAATAATTACTGCCGAATTGATCTAGCATTCAGTTAAAGTTAGCTTTATGCGACAAATAATTTGTGATTGTTAGTTGTTTTAAATTGGATGCGTACTTTATTGTAATAATATTTTGTAAGTAATTATTGTTTTGATGAATTTTTGAAATAAATGAACTAATTTACTCTACTCTACTTCGTTCCTTTCAGCCGCGACATTCTTCGTATTAGGGTGCAACATAAGCCCATGAATGCGAAAGATGACCTATCGAGGTATTGGCCTTACCATTGTCAAGGTTAGTTATTACAAACTCAACACTTCCAATATTAATTTATTCCTTTTCCTTTTTTCTTTCAGGTTATTTCGACTACGTTACGATGGAAACGTAACATGGGCTTACAAGAATAGAAAGAGGTGGTGGCATGCTATAGATGAATGATTGAAATAAAGATTTTAGAAAGAGTTTAAAATCCACACAATAAACCAATACTGAAACCTGCCATCTATATAAGTAAACATGTTGATAACTTACAGGCGTGGCACCTTGATGATCGGGCTCTTCCAAATCCCCACAATTACTTGCAATCTCCATTAAATCGTTTAACATTTGTTTTTCCGTCAATGCTCTCGTATCATCAATTAATTCCTGTGTAACACCCCGCTTCGACATTTCAGCTTCGATAAAGTCCAGAGTTTCTTCATCATCGCACAAATCATATGGCATATTACCTAAAAGTCGAAAAAAATAAAGAGATTATCACCTTCCGAATTACTCGTCACGTTAACGAAAAAAAAGAAAAAATCATCATACCATCAGTGTTAACAGCCAACAAATTAGCACCTCGATTAATTAGTATTTTCACTAAATTCAGATGGCCACAGGTTGCTGCCGCATGTAATGGTGTCCATTTATCACTATCCTGCGAATCAACATTAGCACCATAGTCGAGAAGTAATTTTAACATTTCAATATTATTATCGATACAGCATTGATGCAGTGCTGTTAGACCATCTTCGTTCGATGCATCCGGTGTTATGCCCTTTTGTAATAGCAATGCTACCTCATTTATATCGTTACGGCCGGCAGCCTCTAATAATACTACGCTATTCTCGAAACAAATATGGCGACGAATTTTTTGGGAATGTTGCGATTGTTGCGAACGTTCACGCCGCAATTGTTTTTGCCATTCCTTTTCTTTTTGCCGCGCGACTTTTAATTGTTGCGCTCGTCGCCTGGAAATAAAAAGAGAGAGAGATAGAGAGAAATTATTAATAAATTGTTACATGATAATAATATAGTGATGTAATTTATGTTCTAGTGTGACCATAGGCGACATAGACGCATAGCTGCCCTAATCAGTAATTAACTAGATCGGTTGGTCTTCATCGGAAGTAGAGTGGTGACACACAGCACTTTTGTAACAAGGAACAGCCGGGAAATGACTTAGAGTGTAGCCTATTGGATAGCGTGTTGGTCTGTCTACAATGCGAAAGTTGGGAGTTCGAATCCCAGTCGACGTCTAAATTCAGTACACTGTTTGCGAAAATTAGTAGTTCGGATTCGAGCTTTTTGCGGGTCGATTTTTTAATAATCAAAAACAGTAGGCCTTGCAACTTTTGTGTGAATAGACAAAACGATTGACATCTAGTTTTATAGTAAACATAACAGTACTACGATCGGGCCCAATCATGCGATACTCTAGATGAAGAGAATTTTTTTGATTTTAAGAAATTTTGTATGGGGAGTGGTAGAAGGGGTAACGGCATTTAACCAATTATTTCACATCATGCTGGAGTTATAATAGCAACTCTGTTCTGTTTTATTGAAAATTTGAGCTTGAAAAATGTAATAGATTCAGAGAAAACCAGTGAATTAGATTTAGTGAAATTGTGGCGTTTGATGGTAGAAGGAGTGGGGGGTTCTTAGTGAATTTTTCAGAAGTAACTACTTATTAACATCATGCATTTGACATGTTTTCAGTAGCAGATCAATAGCATTTAAACTTTTCAGGAAAATCGACTTTTCGAAAAGTTGTGAAATTTTGTCATATTGTAAGTATAGTAAGAGTATAAAGTGTCAAAAAACCGCGTGATTTGATGAATCATTCCTCTATACAAATTGGAAAAAAAATTCAAGATGGTGGCAGTCGATGTTGAAGAGCATTAACAGAACCACATTACGCATAAAAGGCTGAGCTGCCAAAAATTTACCTCCTTCTTCATGCTAGACTCTAATCCAAAGAACTCTTCCCGCGATTTGGGCTAACCATAATCACCACGTTTTCCGCTAAGTGGACTTCAGCCATTGGCGGGACTGAAAGTAATCTTCCATGGGATCCCCGACACCCGTGGTACCAGGAAACCTGTAGTCAGGCTTCGTAACCGCAGTTACTCCAATTGAGTTCCTTGCAACACGTAACTGATCGCACACCTCAGGTACGTCGATACGGTACCCTGTAACGGGATATATTGTTTCCACCTTCTTGCGGGTACATGTAATATAGAAGAGACGGGCGAGACGATACAAGACAACATTCAACAGTTTAGGACAAGAAGGCGGGCCCGTATTTAATCCCTACGGGAAGATAGAAGCTAGAGTAAGTTTAAAAACCACCAGCCCATATCAAAGACGACGCTTTCTGATCGGAACTATGGGTAATGAGTGAGCCGCTAACCAGTAGCAACACCCCTCCCAATCACTGAATACGAAGCAAGATAAGCCCCTGAAATAACCAAGAATACGCCTTACTCCCAATCCCGTTACGCACACTCGTGGCATGTGTCCCTCTTCACGAGTGTAACCGCATAAATTGGGCTGCTTTTCGACTTGAGGAGGTGCCCCCGGGCCGCGCAGTTCCTGCAATGAGTTTCATTCATGCATGTCACCGCAATATGCACTCCCTTACTGTACCGTTTGAAGGTTGACTCCTTGTTCTTGCACTACTTCTACCCTTTCAGCGGATCACATTTGCCACAGCACCATTCCCGTATTTGGTAGGTTGGCTAGCCACTAGAACAATCACTTACCCAAAAACTTACTAAGTCTCTAGCCACTGAGTTACACTCACTAGTGGGTAATACATCGCACTCAGTTAAAAATTCCACTCATCTATTGGGTGAGTGCAAAAGTTCGTGCGGAGATGCAATAGATGGCGTAAGCGGCTTAAAGTGTTGTCATTAATACTGCCATCTACGTAAGACGGATCGTTGGAAAGATGACGTGTGCAGCTTTCATTTAAAACAAAATAATTTGTGTAGATACAAACTGCTTCGAGAAAGATTACTTTCAAAATAAGTTTCGATAAGGTGCATTTACGGCATGTTATGCTTTACGAGTTTCGGAAGGGAATAAACGTTGCAGCAGCCATAAAAAATATTCAAGAGGTTTATCGAGATCAAGCACCACTAAACGAACTGTGGAAAAATGGTTTGCGAAATTTCGCCGCGGAGAGTTTAACCCTGAAGACGAGCCACGCTCAGGTCGACCTTCACACATAGATGACGATGTTGTGCGTACTTTAGTTCAGAATACTCCGCGAATTTCAACAGAGGAAGTTGCTACAGCACTTAACGTTGACCGATCAACCGCTTTTCGACGTTTAAAAAACATGGGACTCGATTTGAAGTTCGATATATGGGTGCCCCATTTGCTGACCGAGAAGAACAAAATCGAGCGAATTTCCGCTGCCGTTTCTTTCCTCGGGCGTCTCAAAAATGAGGCGTTTTTGGATCGATTAGTGACGGGCGATGAGAAATGGGTCCTGTACAACAATGTTCAGCGCAAACGCACATGGAAACAGTCAGGTGAGCATGGTGACGCAGTGGCAAAGGCCAGTTTGCACCCGATGAAGGTGATGCTCTGTGTTTGGTGGGATTGCAAGGGCATAATTTATTTTGAGTTTTTCCCAGCTGGCCAAACGATTGATTCGGGCAAGTACTGTCGCCAATTAACCAATCTGAATCGAGAAATCAAACAGAAACGTCCGATTTTGTCAAATCGCAAGGGCGTAGTCTTTCATCACGACAACGCCAGACCACACATTTCGAGACAGACGCTGCCTAAACTAAACAGCCTGAAATGGGATATCCTAACTCATCCACCGTATTCTCCTGATATCGCACCATCTGATTATCACTTGTTCCGGTCATTGCAAAATCATTTAAATGGAAAAAAACTTGGCTCTTTGGATGCCTTAAAAAAGTCGTAACTTCGTTCTTCGAATCTAAACCGCGCAGTTTTTGTGATCGGGGCATCCGTATGCTGCCAGAACGTTCGAAACAGATTATAGAAAAGATGGAGAACATATCACTGATTGAATAAAGAACTTTGCCTATTACTGTGTGACTTTTACTCTCAAATTCCGCATGAACTTTTGCACTCACCCGAGAGTAGAGATACTTCAGAAAATCAGCTTGGAACCAACAGATATTTAAGTTGGTCTAGACGTGCAATCACTTTTTACCAACATCCTCATTATGGACACCCTAAATATCATCAGAAGCTAGGGTGTAGCCTAGGAGGTAGCGTGTTGGTCTTGTAATGCGAAGGTCGTGAATTCAAATCCCGGTCGACGCAATATATAATTCCAGCACATTGCCTGCTTGGATATATCTTGGTCATCTCAATCTACGAAAATGAAAAAATTCGTAGAAAGAGGGTTGTGCGAAGGGCTAACAACCCTTCCACAATAAGTAATGAAAAATGTTAAGGAACCTGAATATCAGGAGGCCAAGGTCCGATTTCGGCTGTGGCGCCATTGTAAAAGATGTAGAAATATCATCAGCCAGGAGGCCAAGGCCGGATTTGGACTGTCGCGCCATATCACCAGGAAACTAGTCCCGGACAAGAGGTATGACTTAATAGAATTTTCTAATAATATTTTCTTTTAAGCTCAAGGAAAACTCTACAAGCAAACGGAAGGAGCGGCAATGGGATCTTCAATTTTTCCGGTGGTAGCGATCAGGATCTGGCCAATAAAATAGAATTTGCGGAATAACTAGCGGAAACAGATTCAACAGAACCAACCAATCTGATGAGAGATGTCAATGGGACCCTCCTTAATGTGCGTAATCAACATGGAAGAAATGCTTCTTTAATGTTTTAAACATCTTCAAGATATTCCAGAAACTGAAAGATAGCCAAACATCCAACTGCAACAATTTTCTATTAGGGACGATCCTTCAATAGCAGGAAAGAAAGTCCCAGGAGTAGATAAACTGCCAACTCCTTAAAGCGGACCCGAAACTAACAGCTGATATACTCCTCACATTCATTGTTGAGATGTGGAATGAAGGAGAATATCTCCTTCTGAATGAGAAGAGGACACCATTGTCAAAATCACGAAGAAGAGCAACCTGTGAGATTGTGGCAATATGTCTACTTGCTTCCGTATCCAAAATCATAGCTAGGATTGGTAATGTCCAAACGTAATCTCCACTACATCTCATGTTTGTGATCATCGAGAAGACTTTCGACAGCGTTTGCGTAGAGAGAGGTATTCCAGATAAGATCACAGCTATAATTAAAGAGTCCTACGAAGATGCAAGATGTCGCGTCTTACTGTGTGAACTAGTGTCAGAGGAGGCGGCACATTACCACCAGCCTCGCTTCTGATTCTCTTCTTCAATGGCACCACAGCCCAAATCGGGCTTGGCCTCCTGAACTTCAGGTCGTTTAATATTTTATTTGTTATTGTCAAAGAGTTGTTAGCCCTTTGCACAACCCTCTACCTACGAATTTTTTTTCGCAGATTGAGGTGGCCAAGATATACCCACGCAAGTAGTGCGCTGAAATTATGCATCGACCGGAATTTAAACTCTTGACCTTCGCATTATAGAACAACACACTACTCATTAGGCTACACCCTAACCTTGTTTCTAGTTGTAATAAATAACTTGGAATCTGCACTAGAAGGTGGGTGAGGTAAAGGTCTTCATTTTAAGTCATCTTGATTATACTGATGACGTCTATTTGCTTCCCATAAATTAAGCTTGTCAGTTTTTCGATATCGTTTCTCCTTTCTGGAGGTTAAGATTAATCTCCTACTTGTAATCTGTTTTGATATATAGTTGAGCTACATGGAAAGTTACCTTTAAGTGGTCAAAAGAAACTAAACACTTTTGTGACCCAATTCCTATATATGTATGTTCTGGCCAAATGTCAACTCCAACGAAGAACTTTGTAGTAAATCTTAGCAATCTAAGATAGTCATTGAGGTAGTAGTGGCAGGTCACACTATGGCGAAGCCAGAGCAAAATGTCGGCAAACAAGCTCTAGATTATTATTTAAATTCAAATTTATTTATATGGTAGAAAAAAATGATGTATTGAGATTTGCTAACATTCAACGACAGATTATTTTGTAAGGACCAGTTCAATCTCATCAACGTTGCTATTGAAAAGTACCGCACACTCTTAAATGAGACCTATAGTGCTACTAGTGCACAAATCATAATTGCTCTCATGGATAATCACTGATAGATCATTAATAAATAAACTAAATAAAAGAATACTTAGGATGGAACCCTGAGAAGTGTCACTAGTAGATAGGAACCAGTTTAATCTTTTGACAAATAGCACAGGATGCTTAAAGGACGGAAATCGGAAACATCAGCATCAGCGAAAATGTATTATGTGTGTAGTATTCTCTCTTAAGAGGGGTTGGCCGACCATGTAGCTCTTGGATGGATGGCTGAGAACTGTTGTTGTTATAAGGGACATCTACAGGACAAGAGGAAATTGTTTGATGTGTCAAAGGTATTCGACTCAATGTTCCATTTGTAGTACGAATTGGTACAGCTATTTGCATGCGCATCTCATAGACTGCTTTCGGCAAGAAACAAATTTCACTCTGAATGCCAATGCTCGCTATACGCGGATGTGAGAAGAGAAGTCGTCTAATTTCTATTCAAGCAGAGCAATACAATTATCTGCAGTCACAGCCGCCATGGGCTGCCCTCGAAATTTAAAAGATTTGATCCCAAACTGAAATGCTAATTTCACCTCAACTTGGCAAAACGCTGCCACTAGTCTGCTGTAAAGTTGTTGTACGGCAGAAAATTTAATTTCAGGAAATCTAAAATTTTTTATATAAGAATTTTAATACTATGGTGACGCATTAGTAAGCAATCATTTTCAGACTTTTTTTCCAATCCTTCCCTCTTCCTGTTGGCAAATAATAGCAAAACGGCGAGAAAACGGACAGATCTTAACTAACTAGCTAATTAACCATTCAACAATGGCTTCGCATAGAATTAATTAGTATTTTTTTTAAAGATATATACGGCTATTATTTTCATTACGCCCATAGATTACATTTTAGAGACTTCATAATTACATAGCAATGCATAACAGACGGAAAAACCATTTTCATGTCCAGCAACATTTTTTTTCGAATAATCCAGAGTTAAAATGTCTTTAGTGGAAAAAACTACATCGTAAAAATAAGGACTCTTGACTGAAGTACGTCAGCTCGAATTTTCCTAAGAGCTATCATTTGAACTAATTAGATTTTCGTTTTTCACCATTTTTTTTTTTGTAAATTTTCTTCCTTATTTGATAGCAGTGGAAAGCTTCTAAAGGAATTGTTAATTTTCCGCTTAACTTCTCCGCTTTGTATACACCAGACCAATTTCCATTACATTTGGATTTGATATTAGAGCTTTTTTACAGTTACACTATCATTTGGATAATACAATTACATAGTAGCTCCAGGCTTTTTGATTTCATTCCTTATAACCGTTCACTCTGTTTGAACTAATGGAATCATTAAATCAGGGTTAACTTTCGAATATCTCTAGCGGATGATGCTTAACAAAGTTTCCGGAAGTTTGCCTAAGGGATATTCTATCCAATTCAGGTGGATTTCGATAAAAGGGATAGAAAAAACTCTTACTTCAACTTCAGCTTCTCCTCCTGTGAGTTTCACAATCCTCAATATAAATGGCCTTGAGATATTTACAACCACTTGTACTCTAAGGAGTGTAATAAATTGTACCAGGACCAGGACAATTTTGTGGTAATGTTAATCCGCATACATAAAACATTGCGAAGGAAGACATGAACAAATTTGATAAACGATAAGATAGTTCATAAGACTTTCGAAATTAATTAAAGGAGAGATTTTTGTGGTACTATTCATTGTTTAGGTCGTTTTCTTAGAGGTCCTGCTGGAATTCTTGTGGCGAGCTATCAGAAAAGAGGAACAGATATATGTGAATATAACTGAAATGTGGGTTAGTTAGTGCGGTCAATTTAATTATTATTTTCGACTTTATTATCATTTTGTTGAAAGAAAAAACTAGGCAGATCCCATGGTTTGTTAAATTATTGGTTGTGGTTAGTTGCTGAACTCAGGACCAACAGGATTACGCCATCGATGGCTATAAGTTTCATGTGAGAAAAGACATGTATTAAAATCTCCCTGATTTATGCTTTTGATTCGTTTCAAACGGTTCCATGATCCGTGTTGGGACGATTAAATTTAAACAGTCGGATTTGTAGTGATACATAAAAATAATTCATATAAATCCCATGCCCGGTTTGAAAAAGCAGGCGAAAAGAAGACATCCTGAATGGCCAGAAACACCAGTGTGTCTCAGGAAGTAGGCTAAGAATGGATATAGTTGGCTCGCGGCATAGCTAAGAAAACTCTAACATATACTATTCAGCTAAAACGGCCGTGTCTGTGCGGTTAAATACACAGACCTGGTCCTCCAGGCTGGGGGTTGGGCAATGGGCTAACAACCTCTCCCCACAAAAAAAATAGTTATTACTGAACCTGAAACTTCGCCTCGGATTGGAAAGATTCAACGGAGACGACCCGGCAAACGAAAAATTGAACACTCTTTCGGAACCTGGAATGTACGGTCCTTGTTCAAACCTGGAGCACTTTTTTAGGCACCGATTATAACTTAGGGGGTCACCCTGTAAAGCATTGCACAGTTATTTCAGTATAGGAGGAGGATGAAATTTGGTAGTGTTATGGGAATATTGGGGGCGAGAGACGGAAATGGCGATGGACATTATTTTTGACGTGCTGAAGGTTATACTTGCTTGGACGCTCGGGAGATGAGTAGGAATAGAATTGACGGTATACTCGTGAGCGCGTTTAGCTTGACGAGTATTTCGGTTAAAAGTGTAAAGTGGAGGAATGTGTGATCTAAGTTTCGCACTACATTAACCATGAAAGCGGCGATGGTAAATGTTGAGTACTCTGACGTTTTTGAGATGCTCGAGGGAGTCAATAGAAATCGTAATGGTGTCTCCAATCAGTAGGAACGCATGTTATTGGATTCGATCGAGCAGCGCACGGTGTGTTTTGGGTGCCCCAGTCCATAAATACGGATTGTACTCTAAGCGAGGCCGAATGTAAGCCTTGTAGATGGAAGTCGTGAAGCTTAAAATATTTTTTACATTTGCGAAGAATACCTAGGCGTTTGGAGATATCAAGAGCAACATCAAAGATATGTTTGTTCCTATCAAGATGGTTATTTGACTAATAGAATAAACTCATCTAAAGAGCAAATTGGTACGCCATTAAAGGCTAAATTAGACGGCGACGCTGGAACATTACATGTAAGGAAAAGATGACAGGCCTGTGTTTTAGCAGCGTTGAACTCAACTGTATTTTTCCTGCCCTATTCCAGGATTAAGTCGAGGTCGGAGGCCAGCGAACCGAAAAACTCCCTGCATTTAAAAGCAACAGATTGCTTGTGAGAATCCGCAGCAGAGTAAAATTCCAAGGTGTTATCTGACGTACTGTCATCTGCAAAACTATAGAATGGATTGAGAGTGGAAGACAAAAGGTCGTTAATGAATACTAAGAACAGAGTAGGCGATAGGATAGACCCCTGAGGGACACGAGAATTAGCTGGAAGAAGTTGATAAATTCAACATTAATGTTATCAGGAAACTAAATGGTTTGGTAGAGAAGTAACGGACATGAGGTCGCACAAAATCTTCGTCGGAAAGCCGTGTCGTCAGCAAAGCATTTAAATAGCAAATCATCGTCTTCAAACCCATTAACGAAAAATTATGTGCACTTGGCATAAAGACAACTTTTTCTGGCTTATTTATGTTCACGCCCCAACGGAAGACAAGGACAAGGATGAGTTTTATAGTTGTCTTGAAACAACTTATGACTCATTGCTCTCAAATGACATCAAGATCATTTTAGGTGATTTCAACGCTAAGGTTGGGAAGGAGGAGACACATAGAGGAACATCCGAAGGACACAGTCTACACGACATTAGTAATGGCAACGGCCAACGTCTAGTTGACTTCGTATGCAGTAGAAACATCGTAGTAAGCTCGGAACATTCACAAAAGAACTTGGGCGTCATCCGATGGAAGGACGTATAATCCGACAGACCACGTTCTCGTAGACAAAAGGGCAGCCCCCCGGCATTCTAGATGTAAGAAATCGAATAGCAAACAACGGACCTGCAAAGCACCAACCGAAACTTAAATTCGACATCGAGAAGCTTGAAGACGAGTCCATCGCAGCCGCATACACATCAGCTTTCGAGAGACATTTTGGTCAAATTTCCAACCACCACGAAATGCCAATAGAAAAGTTATGGCTCTCCAGCAAAAATGGTATAAAGTCCGTCGCAGAGGAGGCTATTGGTCACCGAACGCGACGAAAGAATAATGATTGGCTCGATAATGTAGATGCCAAGATGCAATGGACAAAAAAATGCAGCTTACGAACAATTTACTGATCGACTGACGAGAGCCAAGAAAGTAGTGACGTGGTGTCCATTAATGCAAAAAGAAGCATTGCTTCCCTTACGTTTTGCTTCCTGTTGAGTGTTGAAATACTAAACACAAATCAGAACCAATACGTAAATTTCTAAAAGAAAACGCGCATTATTTCCGTCTAATACTGTAAACATCATATACGTGCACAGGACAGCTTTTTTCTGGCGCTTTTGCTAAACAAAACCATTTGGATGAAAGTCCAGTTCTGTAAAGAAAAATAAACTGCCAAAAAGTCGGGCGAAACTTTATTATTCTTGGGACAAGGTGCGGATGAGTGGAAAGTCAATATGCAGGTTAGAGTGGTTAGGGAAGACTATGTGAAAGGGAGTTCTTGGGCAGGGCTGTTGTCAATTTAACAATATTTCATTCGTTTCTGCAAGTTTGGATTTTTATGAGTGGAGGAGGAGGGGTAATAGTAAGGGTGGGTGAATGTTAATAGCTATTGATTGCTTGAATCACGTGCAATATTCTCTGTATAGAATGTGTTTCATAGACGATGTTGCATATTTAACGTATTTTACATTCACGAAACCGAACATTTGTATGGGAGGGGGTAGAGAAGGTAGGGGAATCGTAAAATTTGATATGCAGTTTTATTTCGTTACTCTTGTAAGGTGCTTGTACAAAATTCCAAGTTCGTAGCTTTTAGTTTGTTGGTTATAAGTTGATTTAATGAAATTGGTCGAAATCATAGTTTTGTATGGGAGGGGGTAGAAGGGCAAGCGCGATTTCAAAACTTTTAACGTAATTTCATTTCAACTATTTTTGTAAGTTTTTATGCAAAATTTCAAATTGACAGCTTTAAATAGTTAGGTGATAATTGAGTTCTTGAAAATGGTTGAAAAAATAATTTTGTATAGGAGGGGGTAGAAGTTTTAAAGGTTTTCGACCGGTTAATATTTAGTATATTTAGGGATTTTTTTGAATGCATTTCGCAAATTTTCAAGTTTCTACTTTAAAATTTCACTCAAAAATTTTCAGTTTATGTGTTTGTTTTTTCAACGCACATGAAACACCTTGTGCACGTTAGACATAGGGGGGGGGGGTCGATTTATAACAATTATGGATCAAGTTATTATTATTTTTCTATGTATGTATATCAAATAGATTTATCCACATCAAATTCCTGTTAAGACCCCCTATAGGGGCATAGGACAGAAACAACTCTCTTCCACAAGGCGCGATCCTGCGCATCGGCTTTAAGCTGTTGCCAGGACTTGTTTATTCCTCTGGCCTCCTGCTCAACTGCTCGCTTCCATGTGTTACATGGTCGACCAACCCGATTTATCCACATGCAAAACTTAAACTTTGTATCTTTCACCAGAGCCCTAAAAAATCACTCAAAATTTTCGACATTTTTGCTTATCACCTCCCACCCCTTACACCTCCCAATTTAAAATATTTACCAAAATTAAATACTATGTAGTTCTACAATCTGACAAATTTTCGATATCTGTACTCTTTTTTGAGATATAAGGATTTGTAATTTTGAAAAGTGCGCCATTTTTGAAATGCTCCCCATTCCCCCCCCCCTCCCCACTACTATTAATCCAACACGTTATATTTTTTTCGTACTATTCTAGAATAGCTTAATATATGTTTCAAGTTTCAATTACATAGCTTAAGAGATAGTTGAGATATTCATTTTTAAGTCTCTTTCATTGCACCTCCCTGACCCTCCCCCTTACACTCACTTAGCCACTCCCTAAGTTGATTCCGGTGGAGCTGTATGCCACCTTAATGGTCCCAAAATATGAATTTTTTACGATAAGTAATTTCGAAGATATAATCATTTGAAAAAACAATTCCGCCGACAATTTGTTTCTAGCCCCTCCTCTTCGGACGACAATTGATAAAAAAATTAGATTATTTTTAAAGTTTGTCCCATAACCCTCTCTATATCTCTAAAATTTCAGGGTAGCAAATTTTTTTTCCTGTGTATATTAACTGGTCGAATATCATCAAAACTTCTACCCCCTCCCAAAACGAAATAAAACTCCATATCAAATTTTATGATTCCCCTACCTTCTCTCCCCTCCCTCTCCCATACAAATGTTCGGTTTCGTGAATGTAAAATACACCGAATTTTATGAAAATTCTATGCAACTTCGTCTATGAAACACATTCTATCAATCAACTAAAAAGCTATTAACATCCACCCGCCCTTCCTATTACCCCTCCTCTTCCCCTCATAAGAACCCAAACTTGCAGAAACGAATGAAATATTGTTAAATTGACAACAGCTCTGCCCAAGAACTCCCTTTCACTTAGTCTTCCCTAGCCACTCTAACCTGCATATTGACTTTCAACCCATCTTCAAGAATAATAAAGTTTCGCCCAACTTGTTGGCAGTTTATTTGTATATAGTTTTATGCCGAATTTAAAATCTGTAGCTTTCATAATTTTCAACGAAATTGTTTCATGCCGAATTTAAAGTCTGTAGCTTTCATAATTTTCAACGAAATTGAACGATTTTTGTCTGAATTTATGGCATTTGTATGAAAGTGGGCCCTACTTCAAACCAACAATCTTAGGACATTTAGTAAATTATAACAATTTTAAACTTCTAAAATAATAAGCAATAATATAGCTAGGGTGTGGCCTAATGGGTAGCGTGTTGGTATACAGTGCGAAGGTCGTGCGTTCAAATTCCGGCCGACGCATAATTCCATCACACTGCCTGCTTCGGTATAGCTTGGTTACCTCAATCTACGAAAATGGAAAATTTTTAGCTACAGGGTTGTGCGAAGAGCTAACAACCCTTCCACAGTAAATAACTAATGAAAATGTTAAGAAATCTGAAGGTCAGGAGGCCATGACCCAAAATGGGCTGTAGTGCCATTGTAGAAGTAGAAAATAATATTACCAATCCGGTTTACACTAAAGTGCCTTTCTTCGTTTCTTCTGTTTTAATTTTTTTACTCAAAAATAACACCCGTGATCTTAAGTCCTAACTGATACGAGAAACGGATACAGCTCCTCGGATACGGACGGATTCTACGGTAACGACTTTTGGCATTCGAAAACGGACTATGATTGGCTTCTGAAAAGGTTTGAACAATGAATAACGAAGGAAGGGCTGGGGTTACTCGGTCCATGCATCACCAATCAATGATCGATCGTGAAATGGAGCACTATAACATTAAAATCACTAATCATCAAAATTGAGCGAGGTCAGGTGGACAGGATCAGGAATAACGAGCACCGAGCGAAAACACCATTCTGTATGTTGCTCCAGAGAGTGAAGCCCTAAATGGCGTAGCGGTTGTTTTTACACCGAGAGCGAAAAACAGTCTCAGGACCAGTGCCAGAAACGTCACAATTCTACAGTGCTACGCACAAACTAATACAGCAACACCTGGTGACTAAGATGAGTTTTATAGCCAACTGAGTGCCACCTTCGAACGTGTTCCAAGAGGTGATATTATTAGCATCTCAGGAGATATGAACGCCCAGGTTGGCTCTGACAATACTGGAATAGAACACGTCATGGAAGGGCATGGTGACCCTTGGGCCGACGCGTCACAATCTTGGATTAAGAGACACGAAAACGGCGAATTATTTGTGGAGTTTTCTGGTACTCGACAAATGGTAATTAGAGGAACTCTTTTTCCACACAAGATTCACCATTAAACATCTTGGGTTTCCCCTGATGGTGTTATTCAGAACCAGATCGATGGAGAAGATGTCTTCTCGATGTGCGAGCGAAGCGTGGAGCTAACGAGGGGAGTGATCACCACTTGATTATTGCCTGCTTGAGATTGTGCACAGCAGCTATCCGACGATGACCACTTCTTCAAATGAAGCGCAAGCTTAATGTGGATAAACTCAGAGACCCCAACAAAAAGCGCGAGTATACCACCATTCGACGCGAAAAGTAATTCACAATGGGCGAATATGAAATGCGCACACTGGACGCCAATTGGGAGGCAACCAGAAACACGTTTCTAACTAGTGCTGACGAATCTGTGGGAAATGTGCAAAGTGGTGAGATACCCTGGATGTCGCGAGACACATGGGACATGCGATCATCTTCCCGATATCAACCAAAGAACACCCGACTTGAGACAGAAATACCGCGATGCTCATATGCAGCTTAAAAAGGCTGTTAGACGCGACAAGAGAAAGGCCATTGAAGATCTGGCCAACAAGACAGAATCCGCGGCTTACTTTGGAGATATGCGGTCACTATTTACACATCATGAAACAGTTGGCAAACAGGAATTTCACCGCCAACCACCTGGTGAGAGATGTCTACGGAACTCTCCTTAACATGAGTGAACATCAGTTGCGGCGATGGAAGGAATACTTCTCTGATATTTTAAACATCTTGTCAGAGGAAGATATTCCAGGAACAGAGCAACTACCAAACATCCCACCGCAACAATCATCTATTAGGGACGATCCCCCAGATAAGGAAGAGATCTTTTTTCTTTTCGTTTACAATGGCGCTACAGCCCAAATCGGACCTTGGCCTCCTGATATTCAGGTTCCTTAACATTTTTCATTACTTATTGTGGAAGGATTGTTAGCCCTTCGCACGACCCTCTTTCTACGAATTTTTCATTTTCGTAGATTGAGGTGACCAAGGTATATCCAAGTAAGCAATGCGCTGGAATTATACATATATGTATTTCGCTAGCCGGGATTTGAACTCACGACCTTCGCATTACAAGACCAACACGCTACCCGCTAGGCTACACCCTAGTTAGCACCGCAGGAAGAGATAGTTTCCGCGATTCGGTCAATGGCGGGAAGGAAGGCTCCAGGTATAGACGGACTACCAACCGAACTCCTCAAAGCGGGCTCGGAAATCACAACCGATATAATCCTCCGACTCTTTTCTGAGGTGTGGAATGAAGGAAGATATCCGACTGAATAGAAGGAGGACGCTATTGTGAAAATTCCGAAGAAGGGCGACCTTCGGGATTGTGGCAATTGGCGTGGTATATGTCTACTTACTGCTGTATAATAAAAATTATGGCTAAGGTAATTCTCAATAGGATTACTGATGTCGTCGAGGGCACTCTCGAAGTTTATCAGGCTGGATTCCGTAAAGGGTCGTCTTGTACCGACCACACAAATACCCTACGGATAATATTAGAGCAGTCAGCCGAAATGGGTTCGCCACTACATCTAATGTTTGTGGACTTCGAGAAGGCTTTCGACATCCTTAAACGAGATTAGATACGGAATGCTTTGCGTAGGAGAGGTATTACAGATAAGGTCATAGCTATGATTAAAGAATCCTACGAAGATGCAAGGTTTGGCGTCTTACATGGAGGAGATCTGTCCGAGAGTTTTTCTGTGCGAACGAGCGTCAGACAAGGTTCCATATTTTCACCAGCCCTGTTTCTGGTGGTAATAAATGATATCTTGGAAGCTGCACTAGAAGGTGGGAAAGCTGAAGGTTTTCAATGGAGACTATTTAACATCTTAAGTCACCTTGATTATGCTGATGAAGTGTATTTGCTTGCACATAACAGTTCTGACTTAGAGTCAAATGTTCTAAGAGGCGGGACTGAAAATAAATGTGCGTAAAACCAAGTATATATGCACATGGGTTCGAACGCAAGCACACCGATTTTTCTTAACGGACAAGACGTGGAAAAGGTGCAAGATTTTTGTTATCTCGGAAGCATTGTCAGCATGGACGGCGGAGCTGAAAAGGATATTGAGGCGTCTAAATAAAGATCGTCAGGCCTTCGGTATCCTTTCCCCTTTCTGGTGGTTAAGAGAGATCTCCCTTCGCACGAAGCTGGGACTTTTTGACGCATGCGTCAAATCCGTTTTGTCATATGGTTGTACTGCGTGGAAAGTGACCGTTCGACTTACCAAGAAACTACAGACTTTCGTAAACCAATGCCTTCGACGCATTTCAGGCATATTCTGGCCAGAAGTGATCTCCAACGACGAACTTCGGAGTACAACTGGACAGGCTAAAATAGGTATTGAAATTCAAAGGCGGTAGCGGCAGTGGATCGGTCACACTTTGAGGAAACCCGAGTGAAACATCGCCGAACAGGCTCTGGATTACAATCCTCAAGGAAGACGTCAGGTTGATCGACCATGTAGCACATGGAAGCGGGCAGTTGAATAGAAAGCCAGAGGAATAAACAAGTCTTGGCAACAGCTTACGGCCGATGCGCAGGATCGCGCTTTGTGGAAGAGAGTTTTTTCTATCCTATGCCCTTATGGGGGGTCTTAACAGGAATTTGATTGATTGAAATAAACACGGTATGTCCTTCAATCTTTAAGACTCGAATTAAACGATGGTACACCTCGATTTACATGATATTGCTTTTGATGTGGCTTTTATTAGCAAATATTTACACGGGTGTTTATCGGCGAATTGTATGCAAATTTGCCTACGATCTCGGTTCCTTTTGCTTAGTAACTTGAATTTAATTGTTTTTTTATTTCGATATTTTAATCAGTAAACTCTCGTATAGTTACTATTCAAAAGGAAATATAAATTTTTGGAGTTTTAGCATAGACTATCAGTGAATTTAACAGAAAATCGTTATGATAATGCAAAACTTTGTAGCAATTTCGGAATAAAACAAAACCACTTTACCCCTAAACCGCTAAGTCTTACAACAAATTTGTCACTTCATAATTTTGTTCAATTTCATTTCGCTGAACAACTACAGCATACAAAATTCTAGAATTATTTATTTAAAAAAAAAACTTACACGTGAGCACTATCAATTTTTATTCAATAACGAACTCTTCCGGCATTTACAATCGTTCCGTGTAAATATTGTGGTGAGGCAAATATGGAAACAATAATTTTTGTTTTATTTGCGAGTATGTATTGAGGATTTCCATTTTAAGGCAGCACCAAAAATAAAATCTTTTTATGCAAATAGTGTGCAGTGCGTACTAATTAATACAGGGAGAATTTAATGAAATTTATTGTGTACATGGAAAAAAAATCAGTTTCCTATAAATAGAGTGTACAAATAATTATTGGGACAGAAAAAATTGATATAAAGGTTAGACATGTACTTCAGAGGTTAGTTTGAACTTGAAGTGAACTAAAAAATTATCTTTTTAACTAAGTTTGTAATAACTGCTGTCAAGCAGAGAATTTTTTTTTCAAGAATGTAGGAAATTCAATTGTGTATTAAAAAGGTTATGAAAGGTTTTATTTTCAGATTTATCCTTTCTTTCGAAAAAAAGAGTTTAGTCCGTGAAAATATTCCTCCATTCTATGATTTTAGGAATCCTTTCAATTTCAGGAATACATTTTTTGTGTAAAATAAATGACAATACAACAAATCACAAGGGCTATCGCAGGGTTGTGTAAAAGCCTTTCAATATCCCTTGAGATTTAGAGTGGACCCTATTCCAAATATAGATCTCATATCAAAGTTTATATCGGAACAAATTTGAATAGAGCCTTTTTCGTATTTTATTTTATTATACTTTTCATAGTTAATTGCATAGCTTAGAAAAGTTTGCATTGCTTTAGCATATGGGAACTAGCTGTTTATTTTTTCTCAACTGAATTTTCGTTTAAAGTTCTGTGATCATCTGCTTTCAGTTGTAGCCAGGATTTGTTTATTCTTCTGACTTTTTTATCAACTGCTCGAATTCATGTGCAATAGTGATGTCAAGTTTCGATACTTTTCGGTACCAGTAACTATTCGCTAATTTAAGGAAAGTAATCGTTACATTTTATTCGTTACAAGGTACTTGTTTTTTTGAAATAACAGCCATATCATGATGCAGTGATGCGTAAGCCAGTTTTACAAATCATACTCGTAAATTCAATTCGAAGAAATCGCCTCTAGTTCCCATTCAGTAGCTATATGCAACAATAAATCGCTCTTGATTTCGTTGGCCTAGTACGCATATCAACACAATGATGCCGACAACATCCCTCTTCTAAATACGGTACGGCGTTATGCACAAGTGTAGGTTTCCCTCCTGTGATGTAACGAAAAAAGCAACTAAACGTTACTTTCGGTATATGTATTTTTTTTTTGTATGTGGAACGTATACTCGAGTAACGAAACAGTACCGAAAGTTTTGGCAGTTCAGTTACTTTTTCGGGAGCTCATTTCGTTACTTGAATAACGAGTTTAAATCTGCGTCGGTACTCGTTACTTCGGGTTTCGGTTAGTAAAGAGTACTCGTGTAACGAATAGTTACTTTTTCACACCACTAATGTGCAACTTGGGCGAATAACCAAATCTAAAGCTTGTATGTAGATGTTTTTCTCTGAGTGCCGCAAAGCGTAATCAATTCAATGTGAATTTCGCTTTGGAATCTCAATAAATGTCTTGGTACTAGATGTTCTCCTTTTGTATATAATGTATAAAACTCAAATGGGCTGTGTTTAACTAACAATAATTATTTGTGGCCTTGAGTTCCACGGGCATATCTGTAGCCATACTTCGTAAAAATTAGGATACTTTAATTTCAGTCAAATCTAAAAAAAAATTATATAGATATAAAAGAAAAAAATGGATATCTGGAATTGAAATTGGGCGAGCATTTTACCACTGACGTCGTCAACAAGCAATTTCACATCGTTTAAAATCGTTGCAAACTATTCAAAAACAAGGAAATTGGATTCTATATGAACTGAAGCCGGGAGACGTTGAACGCCGATTTTGCATAGACACAGGTATAAAAGAGGGTTTTCTGCATCGTATAGCCAATGGTGATGAAACATGGATCCACTACGATAACCCAAAGAAGAGAAAAATCATGGGGACCACCTGACCATGATTCAACATCGATAGCCAAACCGAATATTCATGGAAAAAAAACGTATTATGAGTTGCTCAAACCGGGAGCAACCGTTACTGGAGCTCCCTACCGAACACAGTTAATGACCCAGACACGACAAAATTATTCTCCTATATGATAATGCTCGCTCGCATATTGCGACGCCGGTCAAAACCTATTTGGAAACACTTAATTGGGAAGTCCTACCCCACCCGCCGTATTGAACAGACATTGCGCTTCCCGATTATCACTTGTTCCGGTCGTTGGCACATGGCCTGTCTAAGCAGCGCTTTACATCATATGATGATACTAAAAATTGGATCGATTCGTGGATAGCCACAAAAGATGAAGAGTTCTTCTGATGTGGTATTCGAATGCTGCCAGAAACATGAGACAAAAGTAGTGGCTAGTAATAGACAATACTTTGAATAAAAGGTAATATATGGTTCTTTCACCCAACATTCCTAATTTTTGATAGAAAACGGTGGAAACTTATTTGTACGCCTAATATAAAAATGAATTTGTTTGTCTGTCTGTCTGCATAGTATGCATTCCTATACCATTCGTCCGATTGCGATGAAACTTGGGTGAAATCTTGTAAGTACGCCCGCGATCGGTCGATCTAAACCTCATGCTGGACGGAAAAAACCATGAAGAGTTTTTATGTAGCGATATCGTCACTTAGTTTTAATGAATTATATTAAAAGTGGCCTACTAAAGAAAATCAAATTGTCAGTAAGTCGGCAAATTTAACACTGAACCCAAGGAGGATATATAACTAGGAGTAACTATGAGCATGCTTTGCCGTGTAAGAAAATGGGAATAAAAGTATTTCCCTCCCTTACTGGCGAAATGCTCGACATTTTTCGAAAAAAATCGTTTCGCTATCTTTGTCTGGCACACTTAAGAAAATTGCAACTAACACTTTCCCACGTTAAATTGTCCGAAACAATTGTTAAATTTTCGAAAGAATTTTTTCGCTATCCTTGTTTGGCATACTTAAACCCAAAGCAACTATATCTGTCCCGCGTCAAATTGTCCGTTGCTGAAGTGCTTAGCTTAAACACGAACCAAAAACTAATAAAAATTGAAAAAGCAAAGATTTCTGAAATAAAACAGCACACTCCACTGCACTGAAAATTATTTTATTGCTGACTGAACATTAGCAACAAAGAGAGAATACAAGTTATGGTATTTTTTTTTTGTAAAAATTTGAAACCATGTTAAGCTTGGACACAATTTTCGAAAATTTCCGAATCAGAAAGTTTTCCCACATGAGACAGCCTATCAAGCACTCCATTTTATATATCCTCCTTGACTGAACCCATCGGTGACCATTGGTAATTTTTTGGCCCCTAATTTTTTGGGGCGTCATAGGTGGGAGTTTGTCAGACTGTTGATCAGTACTGAGGAGTATTAACCAGAGGGACCTTAAGAGCCCAGGGCGAATTTACATGCTCCCAGCGACTTTTGGTATTTCTGACCCACAGCAACTTTTAAGGACAAAAGAAGGAATTTCCAATTTTGAACCCCCATCACATTTTGCCCAAACGGCTTATCAAGTCCCTGAGACATGTGGCCGATTTCCAGTGGCCCCTCCAGTTAGCTCTTTGACAACGAAGAGGCATCAGGTCGCGTAAGGACCTTCAGTCTAAAAAGGGAACGAGTATAAAGGATAAGGAGAATAATATGGCTGTCCTTGTCGAGTTTTGGACGGACAGTGTCCTCAGTGTTATGTATGCCACTGCATACAGTTTTAGAAAGTAAGAAAATAGAATAACCCACTGTCATGACTGTCACGGCACTTGACTTTCGGACGTTGACTAGTAAAGACACATAGAGAATAAAGGTGGATTTATAAAAGTGAGCACCGGTGTTAAATAATCGAAATAACAAGTTTTCAGCAGTTGAGACGAACATAAAAAAATTCCGGCAAAGGTCATTAAGGTGACGGAGAAAAGCTTCGACTCCGATTCCATGATCGAAGAGAATGACTGAAATTTCCCTTGGTTAAATATTGGAGCGGTTCTGGCTGATGCCATGAAGAAGAGAGCGAAAAGGAAAGCTGCAGCGGCAAAGGCAGCTGCACTGAGTTCTGCAGGCGCTGGTGGTAGAGACGACCAGGGCGGCCAAACAGGAAGAGAAGGAACCAAATCTGATCCGATATTCTCGGGAACAAGAAACGAGCAACCATTAATTTCAGTAACTTGCTAACAGGGAAATAAAGCATCAATCCGGTAAGTCGGAAATTTTCCACTTAACACATTGATCACTTTTTATTCCTTAATTTTTGGGAGTTCATCCGTCTGTTGAACAAGAGTGGGTTATATTAACCCTTTCACGACCAGAGGGCCCTTTTGAGGTTCAGAGCGCAATTAATTGTTTCCATCCGTTTTTGGTATTTTTGACCGGCAGAAAGAATCAGGGACAATCATGGAATCATGTGCCCGTGAAAAGCAAGTGTGCATGAGCTAGTTTCAGATAAATTACCCCTTCTGCCACCTCCTAAGCATATATCATTATTGCGGATAGAAATGTGGCGGCTTACACTGCAACGCTACAAACTAAATAAGCCGTGTTGTCTAGATAGAATACGAAATTACATATTTTTCTATTACATTAAAATTTTCCCCATTTCGTCTAGAGTATCGCATGATGAAGTTAATTATATTGCTGTTATGTGTATACTCTAGATGAAATCTGAGAGTATATTGTGTTTGCCTTACCGTTTGTAACGCTAAGAAATATTGCTCGCACAGAGCCGCCAAGGGCATAGAAATATTTGATGTCGCTCAAAAACTTCGATTCTGAGTGACTGTCTGTGCGTCGGTCTACAACATAACTCTCGAACGCTTTGAGCTATCATGCTGAAATTTGTTGTGTGCTATTTTTAGCTAAAAAGAAACTTCAAGTTCGTGAACGGGCTACATCCCTCACTTCTTCTAACCCCTCCCATACAAATGTCAGGCAATTTCGAAATTTTAAGAAACTTTTTTTCGTCGAAACTATTTAAACTATCGACCTGAAATTTGGGCCAAAGCATAACGATGTATATATCATTACCATCACAATATTGGCCCGATACCTTCACTCCTACTACCCTCTCCCATACAAATGCAAAATTTCGAAAAATTTATTTTTTCGTGAAACAAACATGCGCATCTCATGCTGTATGACCCACGAGGTCATCAAGCTACTCTCAGCCTACTCGCGAAGCACGTCCATGAGCCGAGAGCACTTCACTGGGTACCCCATTATAAACCTAACGTGGGTAACAAATCTTCCGTACACCTAACCTATACGTCAGGTTTTCCTCACTAAAGGGTGTCCAGGTCCTACCACAGGCGACAGTGGGTGTCATTAAATTCCCCTGATTTAATTCACCCTATTTTCCTAAGCCACATTTTTTTTTATTCTTTTATTTCTAGTCCGAATTTATTTTGTCGAAAATAGTGTGCCAAGTGATTCACCTAGTACTCTAAGTTCTCTAGTTGCTGCTCTAAATTATAATTCCTCACGAAATTTCGAAATTTTAAGAAATTGCTTGTTCCTTGAAATTATTTAAGAAAACGACTTGAAATTTGGGTCAAAGTATAATGATGTAAATATCATTAACATCACAAAATGTTGATGTGGATCCTCCCCCCTTCCCATACAAATTTTGTAAAATTAATTTTTTTGACTTTCATTGAAGCTAGCAAAGCTGGAAAGACGAATTTTTGCCTCAAATTTATTATAATTGCAATCAGTATTGAAAAAATTATCAACTTTACCTCACTGCTTCTACCCCCTTCCATACAAATTTCACGAAATTTTGAAAATTCAATTTAATCATTATTCTTCGAAGCTGTCAAAGCTATCGACTTGAAGTTTTATGAAAAGTATCATCATCAATGGCGCGACAGCCCAAATCGGGCCCTGGCCTCCTGAAGTTGTCGCCTCCAATCGTCTCGATCCAAAGACCGCGTCCTCCAGCTGCTAATTTCTAGAATGGCTTTGCTGTCTTCATCAACCGAGTCTTCCTATCGCTTGCGTGGTTTGCCTACTGGCCGATTACCACTCGCTTTGCCTTTAAGAGCACGTTTGGGGATTCTTCTGTCTTCCATTCGCTCTACATGGCCAGCCCACTGCAGTTTACGTAACTTGATGAACGTTGAAGCTTCTGGCTCGTCGTAGAGTTGATACAACTCATGGTTGTATCGCTGCCATAACAGAGCACAGGTCGTATAATAGTTTTATAAATCCGCAGCTTATTGTTCCTGTGCACTTTCTTGGATTTCATTATTGGAAGTACCGAATAATACGTCTTATTTGCTAGTATTATCCGTCGTTTGATTTCGTCTGTTTCATTACCGTCCTTTGCTAGATTAGCCCCAAGATATATGAAGTTGTCCACACTCACCAAATTATATTCCGCAATTGTTTTGTTTTGTCTGATTGGCGTTCTCCTTCTTGTTTGCGTCATTACTTTTGTTTTGCTTTCATTAATACGCAACCCGACTTCTTTTGCGGCGGAGTCAAGATTGACAAATACCTCCTTAGCACTAGGGAAGGATCTTGCTAGAATGTTAATGTCGTCAGCGTATGCTACTAGTTGGGTGGACTTGAATAGTAGTGTCCCGTTGGTGTCGACTGGGATTTTTCGGACGACATACTCTAGTGCCAAGTTGAAAAGCATAGGAGCTAGACCATCTCCCTGCTTTAAACCACATTCCGTTCGAAAGCTGGTTGTGGAATCGGTTTGTATTCTCACTTGGGATTCAGTGTTCGTCATTGTGAGTCTTGTTAGTCGGATTAGTTTTGGAGGAATTCCAAAGTCAAGCATGATTTGGTACAGTACGCTCCTGTCGATACTGTCGTATGCTTGTTTAAAATCTACGAATATTTGGTGCACGTCTGTGTTATATTCCCAGCATTTCTCAAGCACCTGTTTCACCGAGAATATCTGGTCTGTTGTAGATCGTCCGGTTCTGAATCCGCCTTGGTATTCGCCAATTATTTGATTAGTATAGGGCTTAAGACGACGTTCGATTATTTTTGTCAGTATTTTATAGGACGTACACAACAATGATATACCTCTCTTATGGAAAGTATACTAATAGATATATAACTGACGACGATAAATTTTGTTTTGATCCGTATACTCCTTTTACCACCTTCCATACAAATGCATTTTGTTAAATGCATTATATCGATTTCCATTAAAACTAGGAAAAGTACAAACTTAAAATTTTTGCCAGAATTTGTACCTTAATAATTGCAATAAATGATAAAAAATAATCAGCTTAGCTTCACTCCTTCTACCACCTCCCATACAATTATCTATATTACAAATTTAAGAACAAAATTTCTCTTTCGAACATATGAGAGCTATCGACTTTGAAATTGAAACAAAGTATGGGGATAAGGATGTTGATAAGCAGTTTCAAAATCATCTAAAACCATCCACATTCTTTGCCACCTCCAATTTCAGGAAAACTATGTGAAATTTCTATGAAAATAGTGAAAACTTTAAATTCAGCACGAAACATTTTGCATGCCACGTTCGGTGTCGTATACAAAAACTACAAACCTCCTCCCTTTGCTTCTACCACCTCCCATAAAAATAATTTGAGATGACATATTTCTCTATAACTATTCCCCATTTCATCATAATTCTGTTGGTTTTCATTGTGCGTTTAAGTCTTTACACACTATTCGGTCGGAAATTAAAAGCATATCTTGACATATTTCGAGCTAAAGTTTATTAGAAATATTTGCGCTTACTTTTCGGAATTAAATCTAATCTAATAAATACATTAAAATTGATTCTTAAAAATAAAATTTATACTTACATTCTAGCTAAATGCAAACGATCCTGTGTGGGTAAATTTTCGACAGTATGCATTTCGGCAACTAAATCGGCGTGCTCCATTTTTGTAAGTTGTATTTTTCTTAACCAAATTTTCCAAAAATTTTATTTTTTCGATTTATTTCTAATACTTTCTATTCTCAATCTTCGCTTTGGTTGAGCAGAGTGTAAAAAAAAACTCGTACTTTGATTAATACATTCTGTTTTAGGCACTTCAAATCTAAGATTCAATCCCTTTAAATGTTGAATTTTATTGAAATTTTTTTATATCTCACGGAGCATAAAGGAACTCTTGATGGATATGCATACATTTCGAAGTTTTATCTGAAAAGGAAAAAAAAGAATTGATTATTGATAAAATTCAGAAAGAAGAAATTGATTTTTTTAAATTGAAGCTAAAAAAAATTCAAATGAAAATTTTTCCTTTCTACTTGCTCGAGTATCATTTCAAGCAAATTCCTCAGAAGTATTTTTAATCTTCTTTCACAAAGTAACTTTGCAAAGGATTAACAGACATATTAGAAACAAGGACTCAGTATACATGCTTTTCCCCATTTCATGAGAATTATCGTTGTGGTACATTTATTTTGCGGCAAAAAAAGTCCTCCACTGTAATAGAAAAGTTTACAATATTTTTTGAAGAGACAAAATTCAGAATTTCGTTGAAACTTTAAGTAAGTTTAAATAAGGACAAGCAAAAATATATATGGTATAGCAGAAATTGCAGGATATATTTGACTTCAGTCAAAAACAAAGATGATTTTATGTTGAAAAAAAGTGGAGCCGAAAATAAAAAAGAACGTGCCTAACATCCAAAGTTAACATTTTTTGTTGAATAAATAACAATAAGGATATTCAAGGAATGAATGAGATGTGTATCAAAACAAGACTATTATCGCATATATGCGGGAGGAAAATACAAGCCAAAGCACTTTGAGCTGGATAATCGTTTTTTTGCAAAAATTTTGAAGCATACACATGGATTCTGTTTTGACGATGATATGGGATTATGCTACATATGGTTTCTATTTAGAATTCCGAGTAGGTTGTGCATATTTAATTTATTGCTCGCGATTTTTCTTAACGATATAAACATTATCAACAGGTTTTCTGGATTAGCATAGCTAAACAGAGTTATGAGTTCTTTAAATCATTTGATTGTCTGAAACAATAATCAATAGCAGAACCATCAGTACGGGTCAAGAGATGGTATTCCCTGTACTATAAAGAGTAGATAGCAAAGTATGGAAAGATATTGGACGATTCAACGAACTTCTGAGACATAGTTGGCATGTATCAAAGTGTATGTGAGTAGAAGTAGATCATAAGCTGGTCTGTTGTGATATGCCACAGGATCTTAGAAAAGACTCCTACTCAATGAACCAACTGGAGCTTCCATAAAGCGTTGAAGGCTCTTTACTTACACATTTGCCAGATTTCCAAGCCTATCGAAGCAGTGTGCGCCTACGTGGCATCTCTTTTTTCCCAGAGAGAGTAGGGCAATTGCATAATAGATGATGAATCGTTTCTTCCTCTTCCTTATCTTTGCAGCTCCTGTAACGATCATTAAAAGAAAGGCCAAACCTACATACTCAACCTCATACAAGGGTTTCTGCCCATAAAAGTCCGCCAAAGATAGTAAGAACGCTATCTGATGGAACAACGATCTTGATATTCTGAAAAAACGGGCTAGGAACTTCCATACTTGAGGCCTTGTGCAGTCAGAGTGTGTAACCTCTCCTGACTACATGAATAGCTAAGCTTCTTCGCTCACGAAAAATCGTAGCACGGATGGGTCAAGAGATAAGAAAAGGCTCTGTTCACAAAGGAACGCCACAGGGCAGCATAATATCGTCTCTCTTGTGAGTCCTAACCGTGAATGAACCCTTTTTTAAATCGGAACGGCTACCCCACAATAGCAAATGCAGACGATCTTGTCACCATGCTGTGAATGAACCCTTTTTTAAATCGGAACGGCTACCCCACAATAGCAAATGCAGACGATCTTGTCACCATGCTAACTGATAAGCTTGAAGAAGTTTTAGGAGATCTTATGCAGTCCGCTTTACAATTGTTAGACAGTTGGGCACTAGATAAAGGACTTCCCATCAACCCTCAAAACACAGATCTGGTTCTCTTCTCCAGAAGAAGAAGACCATATATTTTCAATCCATCAAACTTCTGTGGTATCACTATGGTCCTCTCGAACCAAGTTAAATATTTAGGTCTTATTCTTAATAGCGCATTATCCTGGAATGCCAACATTCAAGAACGAGCAAAAAAGACTACCGTAACCTTCTTTGCTTGCAAAAAGATATTCGGCTTGAGATGTGGTCTTAAGCCGCAACTCATCCACGGGATGTATACAAGTTTTGTCAGACCAATTATTTACTATGGCGCGCTGGTTTGGTGGCCAGCAGTGGTACAAAAAAGCAACCTAGCACTTTCACAACTAATCCAACGGACGGTATGTCTGTGTATAACAGATGATCTTACACCACACCAACTCAGCCTTGGAGGTAATTCCCTCACTACCTTTACTTGATCTTTTTACAAGACAAACTGCCATTAGATTAATGACCAGCGCCACAAATTGGTCATGGCAAAATTTTAAACGTCATTAGAGACGCAAACTTCTTCACCGCCTCTGGGCTATTAACAATTTATAAGGCCTACATTAGACCTCGTCTTGAATCCAATTCCCACCTATGGGCGGGAGCTGCAAAAACTTCTCCCTCCTATCTGGATAGTACCCAGTCTCGGACTATTAAAATTATAGGAGATTCCGACATCACTTCTTCGCTCGATTTACTCGAGCATAGACGAACTGTAATCTCCCTAACCCTTTTGTATCGCTACTACAATGGAGATTGTTCGGACGAAATCTTTAATCTCTTGCCCCCATGTATGCCCTTACCCCGTAATACTAGAGCTGCTTCGTGCGCTCATAAGTATTCTCTCAACCCCACCTTCGGTCGCACTGTCAAATTTCGTGATTCGTTTTTAAACCCGACTGTTCGAATATGGAACTCGCTGCCCATCTCGTTGTTCCCGCATGACTACAACATTCAGCAATTCAAGGGAAACATTCATAGCCACATCCGTCTCTATCCCCTTCATTCCCAAAAACCAATGTCCTTCCCCCCTCACCGGAGCTGTGCTTCAGTACAAAAGGGCTTCTAGTTCCGGTGTCACATAAAAAAAAAAAAAAAACTCCCTGGTTGTGTGAACCAACCGCAGGTTGAGAAAGTTTTACATTAAGTTTCCTATGCGAAACGAATCGGAAACAAACACGATACTCAGCGGCTGTACAGGTCCTCTTCTCTATACGAACGGATCTAACACTAACCAGGTGCAGGGATTTATTCCCACGACCTCGACATCTAGACTGCCTTTCATCTTCCAGAACACGCGACTGTGTTGCAACCGGAAGTACAATCTATAAGCGAGTACACAAACAATTATTTTAGATATGCAGAGCAGTCTCGGAAATTGTTATATTTTCTCGGACAGCAGGGCTACACTTCTGGCACTCCAATCCTACGGAACCGCGTCCAATTTAGTGCTCATTTGTAGACACAATTGAATCGCCTAACGCCTAACTTCGAGATATTTCTAATTCGGATACCGCGTCATAGCGACCTGTCAGGAAACAGCGCAGCAGACACGCTTGCGCGGTAAGGATCTGCAAACATAAGCTAGTCTTCAGCACCAAGTAGCTAGCTCAGGAGGAGTAAAAACCATTTTATAATAAGTACGGGGAGTACAATTAGCCCAGCTAGATGGCCCCAGTGAATTGTGGTTCTAGGAAACCACCCTACTATAATATAAACCTAAGGCCAAGCCTCAGAGCATATTTCCCTATCAGGCAGTGTCCTGTAATGACTCCAACTGAAGAGCTGAACATCTGCCGGCTTAGCGAGACAGTCTACCAGATCGTTCTAGATCCAGCACAGGCCAAAGCTGTCTGGTGGAATTACATATAACACCGTTTGCCCATCTGTTGTTGGCTTTGCTAATCGCATCCAACTTAAGAAGCAGCTTATAAGTTGCGAGAGGCATGCACAGCTTCTCTTTTACAGATTAAAACTACAAGATGGTTCCGTGCAGGGCGAGTTCATCGGTACTAAAGTTCCCTGGAATGGCCCTGGTACACGCCCGACAATCAAGAACAGTCTTGGATGTAGACATGACAGATTCCAAGTATTTTATAGGCTATCAATGAAGATGTTAGAATCTTTAGTATACTGCATTACACCTCAGCCATGCCAGGGTTTCTTTTAACGCTATCACTTCTAATTAGAAAAACTACAATAATTCGGAAGACGGAAAGATATCACCTCACTCTACCCTTCTAGTTTTGGAGCCTCCATTATAAGAGGATATGGACTATCAAGCTGTATTTTACGAGAAAATGTCTGAGGTGGAGCACATAATTTGAAGTTCTGTCTTTAAAGAAAAACTTAAAAATAAAATACATCTGCACAGTCATAAAACGCCTAATATTCTTCAATGGCACTGCAGTCCAAATTGGGCTTTGGCCTCCTGGGTTTGAGGTTTCTTAATATTTTCATTTGTTATTGTAAAAGGGTTGTTAGCTCTTCGCACAATCCTCTATCTACGAATTTTGCATTTTCGTAGATTGAGGAAACCAAGGTATATCCAAGTAGGCAGTCTGCTGGAGCTATACGTCGAACGAGATTTGAACTCCCGACCTTCGTATTGTAGTCCAACACGCTACCCCCAGACTACACCCTAGCTAAACGCCTAGTATTGCCAGATTGAAATTCAATTTGGTGAGCTATTTTTAGGAAAAAATACGGAAGAAAATTTCCGATAGTTTTGGGACATGAAACTATTGATTGAAACTACTACGAAACGTAGTTCCAATCAATAGTTTACTGGGAGTACAATTGATACAGCCGTTTTTTTTCAAAATTTGAGCCTTTATTGTGCAAAAATAGTTAAATATATATTATTCAAAGAAATGTCCACCGCTAGCCACGACATTTTTCCCATCTTTCTTGGAGCATACGGATTCCGCGTCGAAAAAACTGCTCTTCTTTTGAGCCAATGAAATAAAAGTGCTGCTCAGCCAGGCGATGTTTTATCGATCGGAATAGATGACAGTCGGAAGGGGCGATGTCTGAAGAATACGGCGGGTGTTATAGGACGTCCCATTTCAGTTTTTCTGGGTAGGTTTTCACAACCTAAGCAACATGTGGCCAAGCGTTATCGTGCAGCAAAATTACTTTGTCGTGTTTCTCTTGGTACTGTGGCCGTTTCTCATTCAATGCTGGGCTCAAACGCATTAATTATAGTCGATAGTGATCTTCCGTGATGGTTTCACTCGGTTTCAACAGCACATGATATACCGCAAACATTTTCTCTCTTCCACCGCCATGCCGGTCATTAACGTCAAAATCACCGCTCTCGAAGCGTTGATGCCACTCACGATACGTTCTTTTACTAATAGCACCCTCACACAAGTTTCAACAATCATTCGACGCGCCTCGGCCGCAGATTTTTCGAAGTGAAAGCAAAAAGCAACACTTCCTGCAAATGACGCTTATTTGACTCAAACTTCGACATATTCGACCTCAAAAAAGTATATGACGCTGATAAAACTTCTCAAATCTAATGATAAGGAGTTGTTGACAGATGCCTAAACTTATCATGTGACGTTTCCGATCCGCCATCATTGATCAGCATTTACTGCTGGCGCCACCTATTGGGAAACGGAGAGTTTCCCTTTGTTCTCCCGATAGTATCAAACTAATACTAAAACTGCCCAGGCAACGTAAACTAGAACTTCGCACAACATCAGCTAAATCAATTTTCTTGAAAATGCCTTTATATTTAACTCTCATACTTATACCCAACAAAAGAAAAGGATGACGAATGTAATTCTCCGGTTATCCGCATTCAACACTGAATGCTATTTTATTGAACAATAAATATATCAAGAAATCACGAAAAACATTAAAATTTTTGCAATGATGGTAAATAATACATAGAATCAATCGATATGATCATCATCCCCTGACTGAAAAAGACACATTAAATTAAATGAAAATATCAAAAAATTCATAACATTTGGCTGGTCTTGCGAGATACGAGAAGTGATGGGTAATCAATTTTAGTAATGTCTTAAAGATTTAGTGCCTAGTGTACTATCACTGATTATTATTCATCATCGTTTTCATCGTTCAAGGATCAAATCGGATTTTACTAACTTTTACGATAGTATACTAAGAAAGAGAATGATTTCGTAATTATTATTTTAGCACCAGACTAATGGACCGTTTTTATGGCGAATAAAAATTTATTAATATATTGTACCATTTCGAAAAAGGAAAATTTTTATTAGGAGCTTTATAGATTTTCTTATTTTAATGTCGTTTGTATAATTGCATTGCTTCGAGATTTTGGGATGATTTAGGCAATTTTTTGATAATATTGGATAATTGAGATGTGGAAAAAATGGTCTAGTTATTTATGAAAGGACTCTTAAAAACAGATATAATTAGGTATGGATTTCTATCGTTTTATTTCACATCATTTTCTTCAAATAGTACCCAAATCGGGCCTTCCTTCTATAGGTATATCGATTATACAGGTGTATTATTTTTAAAATTTTGAGTGCACACATATTTGACATGTATGGCATGTAAATCCGATGAGTTTAAGGAAAACTCAATTTGTATTTATGTTGCAAAATTTGCACAGAATGTTATTCTTTAGAGCGCAAGAAATACGAAAAAATTTTCAAAATTTAAACTTATTTCTAAAAGTTCCCACACAAAACGATATTTAACCCATGAATTCGATGAATCTGGCGTTTAAGCCCCAAATTACAAAGGAAAGGTAAATTTTTTGATTTAAAGATTCATTCGCAAGGTTTGAATGGGAAATTAAATATTTGAATCTAAAATTTGAAAATGCAGGCCAATGGCGGAGCGTGATATTGTAGCTAGGTGAAGCAATTTTTTAGCGAGACCATAATATAAATAAAATCACTGAAGAAATTTTTGAAGATGCATATTCTTAATTCAGAATTCCGGATCAAACGTTGTCTGCCATTGTGTTGTCAGCATTAAATAAAGGAAGTATTAGGGTTTTTAGTTCCTTGCTGCAATTGCCATGGAAATGCAGAGTGCTCCGATGTTTCGACAATGCTCGAGGGAGTCTATTTAGGCCGCGTTTTGAATACGGTCGAGCAAAGCTGGGTGTGATTTTGGAGCCCCAGCCCAAGCGTACGAGTTATACTCAAGACATGTGAGAATATAAGCCTTATAGATGGTAGCTAGTTCGGAGGTAGAAAAGTGCACTTCCGCAGAATACCTAGACGTTTCGAAGCATCGAGAGCGACTTCGTAAATGTGTTGGCTCCAATCAAGGCGATTGTTAAATTTCACAACGTAAAGTCTACAGAAGGTGAAATATCTACGCCATTTAAGGACATATTAGTGACGTCGGAACGTTATGTTTAAGAGATAGATTACAAGTCTGCGTTTTTACGGCATTAAACTTTACTCTGCTTTTCCTGCCCCATTCCCCATTAAACTGAGGTCAGAGTTCAGTGATTGAATCGACTCATTACATGCGGCCACCGATGTTGGACGAGCCTCGGCAGGGGAGTCGAATTGGTAGATGTTATCTAAAGTGCTGTCATCTGCGAAATAGTGAATAGGATTGAGAGTCGACGACAGAAGGTCGTTTATGAAGACTAAAAAGAGAGTGCGAGATAAAACTGGACCCTGAGGGACGCCGGAATCAGTGGATAAGGGTGCAGAAGTTACTCCGTCTAGTACGGCTCGAAAAGTGCGCTCGGCAAGGAAATTCTCAATCCATTAAAGAAACGAAGTGTTAAAACCAAAGGCCTTTAGCTTGGCTATGAGACATTTATGCCGAACTTTGTCAAACGCATTGGCGATGTCAAGAGAAAGAACTTGAACTTCACAAAATTTGTGAATGCAGGAATCCCAACGCTCAGTAATATAGATCAGGAGATCGCCTGTAGAACGTCCCGAGCGAAATCCATATTGGAGATCGTGAATGAGATTTTTATCAACAAGAAAGATGACTATCTTGCGATTGACAGCAGTTTCCATTACTTTTGAAAGCACTGAGGTAATGGCTATGGGGCGGTATTAGCGGGGTTCGCTTTGCTTCATTTATTTGGAATTGGCTAAACATTCGCGACCTTCAAAATCTGAGGAAAACACCCTGAAGACTAAGAAGAAGATGGTAGAGATTACGAAGAGGTTTAGCTAGAGAGGAAGAGCAGTTTTTAAGGACAATAGGAGGGATGCCATCTGGCCCAGCAGAATTTTTTTGTGAATATTGAGCTCCTGTAGGATCCTGGAAATGACCCTAGTTCGAAAATGAAGTGGTGGCAGCGAGAAGCTAGAGTCCGGTAAGTAGGACGACTCTGGTTCGACTGTAGAAGTCTTAAGTGTTTAGCGAAGTTTGCTGCCAAAAGGTTTGCTTTTTCAACAGGATCTACAACGGTTCGGTTAACGTTGAGAAGAGGAGGTGTTGAAGATGTTATGAAATTCTTATTGACCGATTTCACAAATGTTCAGAGAGATCTTGAGTTTTTGGGATTCTCAATGATCTTAAGTCGATGTTTCCGATCTTATTTGAATTTAGCTCGCTTTAAAATTCTATTGCAGGCGTTTCTTGCCACTTTTAATCAGTTTATGGTTTCTACCGTCGGATTCTTGTGAAAGGTAAGAAAATACTGCTTTTTGGCTTTAATTGCTTCGAGGCACTCATTGTTCAATCATTTGCAGGTCTGATCCTTTTGAGATTGCATGAAATAAAAAGCCTGATGCCATTTATGATTGTCTCGGTCAAAATTTGTGAGTTGACGACACAATTTCCGGAGTCAAACCATAGCGTCCAATCAAAGGCGCGGTAGATTGAACTATGATCCTCCCAATTGGCTTTCTTATTGCCATACCGTTCTACGCAAATTTGAAGTTTGGCCTGGAATGCTTACTACTCGCTTACCTGGAGTAGGGTTGTCTTCTAGCTGTACTAAACCATTGATAATTGCGAAGAGCTCAGCGCTACGACCCGGGTGGTCCGTATGCGTAGACTGAACTATGGATCGGATTGAGAGTGTTCGACAGAAGGTCGTTGAGAAAAACTGAGAAAAGAGTTGGAGATAAAACAGAGCTTTGAGGGATGCCAGCATCTATTGTAAAGTAGGAAGAAATAACGCCATCTAGTACTACTCTTATAGTGCGTCCAGACGAAAACTCTCAATACACTGAACAAGGGTAGCAATAACACATATGGCCCTACGTTTAACTATGAGCCATTCATGCAATCTCTGTCAAAAGCTTTTGCAATGTCAAGTGCAAGAACTTGACTTTCGCCGTGTTTATGTATGGATGACGACGTTCTGTTAAGTAAACCAAAAGGTCTCCTGTCGACTTTCCAGAACGGAACTCATACTGACGATCATGGATTAGCTATGGTTATCTTCGAGATATTAAACGATTTTGCGATTGGCAACAGTTTGCATTACTTTCGAGAGCACTGATGTAATGGCTATCGGGCGGTAATTGGCGGGGTTCGCTTTGCTTCCCTTCTTGTGAATTGGCTGAACGTTTGCACTTTTTCACATGTGGAAAGCACCCAGAAGAGTAGGAAAGATAGAGAAGATTGCGAAAAGGTTTAGCTAAAGAAGAGGAGCACTTTGCAAGAGTAATGGAGGAAATACCGTCCGGACCAGTAAATTTGTGAATATTGAGATCTTGAAGGATCGTAGAAATAAGTCTCGTGCGAAAATGCAGTGTGTTATTTTGAGCCGGAGGGGATTGGATTGCAGGTGAAAGGGAAATTTGCTGCTAATAAGTTAGCTTTTTCGATAGGATCGATCACGGTATAGTCGACAGCAACAGAAGGTGGTATTGAAGAAGAAACAAAATTGTTGTTTACGACGAATAACCAAATAAGATCTCGAACCTTTAGGCATTCAAGGATCTATCGTCGAAGTTTTTCGTCCTGCTCAAATTTAACAAGCTTAAGTATTTGCAGGCATTTCTTGACGTATTCTTGTAATATAGCACAAAAATTTAACCCGTAAATGCAATGATTGTCAGATTTCCAAACCTGAAGCGAGAATGAATTTTTTTTTAATAAAAAGTTGCAGACATCTTATTACCAAACGGGAATACAGAAATATCTGAATCGGAAACTCGACATTTTGGTGTCTTATTTTCAAGATTTGAAGGAAAACTCAATTTCGTGCGGCAAAATTTGGAACAAATCACAAATATTTCACTCTAAAATACAATGACGTTGGCGTCTAGTTTAGATTCAATTCTAAATTTAAGACAAAAAAGCAAAGTAGAATCTGGGGTTTTACTTCCAAACTTAGCGGATTATTCCTTATACACGACATTCTTTGTGATGAATTTCCCATTGGCTTTATTCCTTAATAGCTTCAGATATTCTTGTGTTTGGATTCATGACAGGGCGATATAGAGTTGTCCATGGCAAAATACATTGTCATTTTTGGAAAATTATAATGTGCGCGGAGCAGCTGAGCATTGCACCACACAACCACCGATGCTGATGAACTTTTCTCGACAAAATTTAGCCACAATTTTTAATCTACTTTAATTAGATTCAGTTTTAGACATCAAGTTGTTGATTTCGAACTAAAAACATCGATTTTATTTCGAACTCATGCATGGAATAAAAATTATTTAAAGTTAAGATAATTTACTAGCACAAGTCAAATTGTAAAAAAATATTCGTAAAAAAGAACGTCAGCAAAGAATCGAACCCAGGGACGTCCGTGTGGCAGGCGAGTTTTTCCACTGAGCCACCGATACCGACGAAATTATCTCGGTAAAACTTAGTTACCGACTTCACGTAATTTCAAATATACAAATATACATTGTTTTTCATTGTTATATAGATGCTACATTTAGCATTAACATTTTATATTTATTGCGTTGATACTTAATAATTTGTTTGCATGCAAATTTATGTACTAGCAATACTTTCAATAGCTAGGGTATAGCCTAGTAGATAGTGTGTTGGTCTCGTAATGCGAAGGTCGTGAGTTGAAATCCCGGTCGGCGCAATATACAATTCCGGCACATTGCCTGCTTGAATATACCTTGGTCACCTCAATCTAAGAAAATGAAAAAATCATAGAAAGAGGGTTGTGCGAAGGGCTAACAACCCTTCCACAATAAGTAATGAAAAATTTTAAGGAACCTGAATATCAGGAGGCCAAGGTCCGATTTGGGCTGTAGCGCCATTGTAGAAGAAGAATACTTTCAATATATGAAGCCGCTTGCTTGATAAATTAAAAATTAACTAATAAATTAAAAATTAAAAAACTTTTTTGCTCAGTTTTGCAAGCTTTCAAAATTATGAATGATCAGTCTCGTCTCATCGAGCCCCATACTACTCTACAACTGAAACGACTCGAAGATGTCCCATCGAGCCCCACACTACTCTACAACGAAAGTGACGAAAAACAACAACAGTACAATGGTTAGGCGACGAAATTTGCGCCTCAGATGTGTGTGTGCAGGCAGCTATGTTTGAACGAGCTGGGTGAGCAAGCTTTTCAGTCGCCTCAGTTGGTTGTTCATTAATTGTTTGCAGGCTCGCACATTTCTGTCTAAGCGCTTTTAAGTTTTTTTTTTCTTCAAGCCCATTCCCCTGCTGTTATATGGAAAGCAAAACGTAAAACGACAGACGCGTAACGCTGCTATTAAAATGATCTAAAACGATAATTGAAAATGCAAAATTTAATCGTATTAGGAATATTAGGTCCAATGGATTGAAAATGGTTTGGCAGGTAAGGCGCCGCCTCATGCGCTTCACCTGACGAGCCGCTACTGACTAAAACTACATTCGATTTTTAACTCGGCAGTTCCAAGGTTCCACAAAACTTCATTAGCACATTTTTTGAATTCAACCTGACGCATGAAATTGGCTTTGATGTTGTTCAACGACGATTAAGCTAATGGAGTGATGCACTTTCATAGCCTTAATTACTCGCATACTGCTGTGTAAAATCAATCTTTGAACTTCTGGCACTAGCCAATCACAAATAAAATGCAAACTCAGGGAGACGCCCAAAACCTTTCAAAGGACATCCAATAAGTCCCATGAAAATTGCTTAAATTGTTCCATGTCACGCTACAATTCAAACCGATAAAATAGCCCCCAACCGTACTCCCAAATGTGCACAGTTTTTTTCCGTCCATTTTTCTCTAAATAACGAATATGGAAATCATCCCACCTTTTCCCAATTTCCGATATAACAATACAAACAAATTGGGATGAACTCCATCAGAAAAAGAATCCACTGGCCTCACATTATACATGATGCATGATAGACATCCTTAAAGCGCAATACTTTGCGCGGAAATCTTCAATCTTTGGAAGCCAATTTAAGCTTCGACGATAAAAATAGAGTCGATCAGCAGCAGCATGGTGCGCACAATAGTGCTAAAACTACAGCGAGCAAGTAGCAATTTATTTCCTTGAGGCCGACCATTAATTAGAGATTAACGCAGCCTTATAATAGCACCCAGTCTGTATGGCGCGACTCCGTCTTTCCTCTTCCCAACCTAATGGGCTTTGTTGGGTTTCCGTTTCCTTTTTATACACTCAATTCTGTTGAATTCGCTGGCGGTGAAGTCCTATATGCAAATTACACATGGAACGTATTTCGGCTGCCCCCGCACAGAGGTTTTTCAACCTTTTCATAGACGAAAAAAGAAAAGAAAAAACCAAACATAATTATATGCAAACTTAGCTATATAATTCCGTATTGACTAGGCCCGCATATAGTGGCGGAGCTTATCATTGGCAAGGACTTTGCGGCTAGGATTGAGTTCGTTGGTGGTGTGGTGTTGAAAATTATGGGCTTCAGGTCGAGTTGTTTTCATCATGTAGAATATTTCGAGAACTTTTCGAAACGAAAATGATAGGAGGTTGATAGTTTTGTGTTTTGTTTATGGTGTAGACGTGCTGTTAAATGGGCATATAAAATTGACTGAACTGTAGTTGTTCAAAATTTAAGGTAAACTACCAATCAAGTTTCAATTTAAGTATTTTCGTCGACGAAACTTTTGAAGAAATAAGCCAATTTTTTATAGCTTGAAATAATCTCAAAAAAAAAAAAATTGTATTTTGTAATTATATCAGAAAAGATGCAACTTAGAAATAAACTGCCAACAAGTCGGGCGAAACTTTATTATTTTTGTGACAAGTTGAGGATGTGTGGAAAGTCAATATGCAGGCTAGAGTGGTTAGCGAAGACTAAGTGAAAGGGAGTTCTTGGACAGGGCGGTTGTCAATATAACAATATTTCATTCGTTTCTGCAAGTTTGGGTTTTTATGAGGGGAGGAGGAGGGTATTAGTAAAGGTGGGTGGATGTTAATAGCTTTTTAATTGATTGCATGAATCAAGTCTAATATTCTCTGAATAGAATGAGTTTCATAGAATTCGGTGTATTTTGCATTCACGAAACCTAACATTTGTATGGGAGGGGGTAGAGTAAGTAAGAGCATCATAAAATTTGTGATGTAGTTTTATTGCATTTCTCTTGTAAGGTGCTTGTACAAAATTCCAAGTTCGTAGCTTTTAATTTGTTGGTTATTAGTTGATTTAATGAAATTGGTCAAAACCATACTTTTGTATGGGATGGGGTAGAAGGACAGGCGCGATTTCAAAACTTTTGACGCATTTTTATTTCAACTATTTTTAAAAGTTTTTGTGCCAAATTTTAAATTGGTTAGGTGATAATGGGAGATGGGAGATGGGAGATGGCTTGATATGATTTTTACCGACGCATATGATGAAGTGATTGTTAGCCCTGCCGGAGTATCTTTTCGCTAATACACAACATCACTCTGCTATCATAGTAAAACTACCATGCAACAACATTAATTTTGTTCACTCTTATCAATAATAATATTGTATTTGACTTCCGTAATGCTGATTTCAATTGCTTTAATAACGAACTGTCTTCGACTGGACATCCCTTTTCTCATGTAATGATCTTGACAATGCCATAACATCGTTTTATGATGTGATCTTTAAAATTGTCGATAATTATGTCCCTGTAATAAAACAAAAAGACAAAGTTTCTGAACCCTGTTTAGATAAATACCTCAGAACACTGCGGAATAGAAGAAATAAGCTATTTAAAAAACTTAAGAAAACAGGCGCGATTACTCCTAATCTTCAGAGAAGTTATGACACGCTGGCGTCAGAGTTCTCTTCTAAGTCCCGGGTTGCGTATGAGTGTTATGTAAAAAAAAATTGGTGAAGATATCACAACAGAACCAACAAGATTTTTCGAATTTGTTAATACAAAATGAAAAAGTTCGGGTTATCCCGTGACCATGTCCAATGAGATCACGCAATCTTCCTGCCGGCGTAATATTTGCGATATGTTTGCTGACCGTTTTCAAGAGGTTTTTGATGCCCAGTCAGATTCAACCCACAGTGAACCCAACATTTCGGTTCCTACACTTGATAATATCTCATTGTCTATTGAGGAAGTGCTCGATGCTCTCAAAACTATTGATACCAAAAAAAGTCCAGCTCCTGATCTTATTCCTCCCCTATTTTTATCAAAGTGTGCCCATCAACTTTTAAAACCTTTACATTTTCTTTTCAACAAGTCAATGTCATTAAGAACTTTCCCATCGGCTAGGAAATCGTCGTATTTCACACCCATCCACAAAAATGGAGACAAACGAAAAGTTGAGAACCAGAGAGGTATAGCAATTCTATCAGCACCGAAATTATTCGAAAAAATTGTCTGCGATAAATTAACCAATATGATCAACCCTGTTCTTAATGACCAACAGCACGGCTTTAGAAAAGGTCGCTCGACTACAACGAATCTCATGATTCTTGTATCTGATACGCTCTACGAACTTGAAAACGGGTATCAAGTCGATACAATATACACCGACTTTAGCAAAGCGTTTGATCGAGTTGATCACAATGTCCTCATTTTAAAGTTAAAAAAACTTTGTGTGACAGGATCCTTACTTGACTGGCTTAAATCCTATCTTAACAATAGAACTCAATTTGTTAAGTTTCAAGGTCTTATTTCCAAGGAAATATTAGTGTCCTCTGGGGTACCCCAAGGAAGTCACTTGGGACCAATCTTATTTAATGTGTTCATATCAGATCTATCAGAAGTATTGGAAAATGTTTCACATCTGATGTACGCTGATGATCTAAAAATATATCATGCCATAACCTCGCCCGCAGATGCCGCATTCCTGCAATCCAAGCTTATTGCGCTAGATCATTGGTGCATTCAGAACAAATTAGAGCTTAATGTCAGTAAATGCCACGTTATAAGCTTCTCACGTAAATCATCCTCATATCACCATGACTATGTCCTAAGTGGAACTCAACTACACCGTGTTTATCAAATTGAGGAGCTCGGCTTACTACTGGACAACAAATTGTGCTTCAAATCTCACTATAATCGAATAATTTCAAAAGCCAATAAACTTCTTGGGTTCATTAAAAGAAGAGCCAAAGAGTTTAAGAATGTATGGGTTACCAAATCTTTATTCTGTTCCCTTGTCCGCCATATTCTGGAATATGTATGTCCCATTTGGGACCCCTTTTTCCAGTTATACAACAACAGAATAGAGCCAAACCAGAAGCAATTCCTTCTTCTACTTTTTGATTCGGAAATTTTCGAAAATTATGTCTAAGCTTAACATGGCTTCAAACTTTTTCAAAAAAATACCATAGTTTGTATTCTCTCTTGGTTGCTAATATTCAGTTAGCTATAAAATAATTTTCAGTACAATGGAGCTTGCTGTTTTATTTCAGAAATCTTTATTTTTTCAATTTTTATTAGTTTTTGGTTCGTGTCTAAGCTAAGCACTTTAGCAACAGTCAATTTAACGCAGGAGAGAGATAGTTGCTTTGGGTTCAAATATGCCAAACAAGGATAGCAATTCTTTCGAAAATTTGACAATTGTTTCGGACAATTTAACGTGGGAAAGAGTTAGTTGCAATATTTTTAAATGTGCCCGACAAAGCTAGCGAAACGATTTTTTTCGACAAATTTCGAGCATTTCGCCAGTAAGGGAGAGAAATACTTTCATTCCCATTTGCTTAAACGACAAAGCATGTTCATAGTAACTCCTCATTACATATCCTCCTTGCGTTCGAGCTTATGCTCCTTCCTCCTCCTGGCGCAATACTTAGAGGCAGTCAATGCGGAGCTCAAGTGACGCGAAGACAAAACTCTTGTTATCACTACCCAGCCAGCAATCTGCTACATTGGTTGGTATTGGTACCGGGCATTGCCTTATTGGAGCACATGCAGAATGTATAATTCCAGCATACTGCCTACCTGTGGCGTGGCGTGATAAAATAGCTAGGGGAAGCAATTACTTTTTAAAAATATTGGTTTGTTACACTTCATACAATTGAGTAATATGTTTTATATATTGCCGAAACCTCTCCCGTCAGCTGCTAGGAATATTTGTAATGTTGGGAGCACGCAGAAGCAATAAGCAAAAAAACAAAGCAATACAACATTTAAAAAAAGTCTATATACAACAAAGTATACTCGACAGCTAAGCTAAAAGAAAATCTATTAATTCAAGATTTGAATACAAATAAAAACATAAAAGAATTATGATTGGGCGTAAAGCCCAATCATATGATACTCTAGATGAAATGAGAAAGAGTTCAATGTACCGGAAAATATTTCATCTCCAATTCTTTTAAATAGTTAATAGTGACTTTTATATGGGAGGTGGTAGAAGCAGAGGAGGAAGGTTTGTAATTTTTGGATATGACACCTAATGTGGTATGCAAAATATTTCGTATTGAATTTAAGATTTGTAGCTTTCATTATTTTCAATTGGACATATTTCTCCTGAAATTGAGGCATTTGTATGGGAGGTGGTAGAGGAAGTGGAGCGTTTAAGATGATTTTGAAACTGCTTATCATCATCCTTATCACCACGCTTTCATTCAATTTCAAATTTGATAGTTCTAATATATTCGAAGGAGAAATGCTTTTCTTGAATTTATAATACAGATATTTGTATGGGAGGAGGTGGAAGGAGTGAAGAAAGTCTGATAATTTTTTTTAGCATTTATTGCAATTATTAAAAAATAATTCTGGCAAAATTTTAAGCTTATACTTTTTCTAGTTTTAATGGAAATCGATATAATGCACTTAACAAAAATTATACATTTGTATGGGAGGGGGTAGGAGGAGTGTACGGATCACAACAAATTTTTTACTCGTTATTGATATTTCTATTTTTATGCTTTATGGAAAATATCAAGTTGATAGCTTAAACAGTTTCGAAGAAAAATAATTTAATTAAAATTTCAAAATTTCGTGAAATTCGTATGGGAGGGGGTAGAAGGAGTGAGGTGAAGTTGATAATTTTTTCAATACTGATTGGAATTATAATAAAATTAATTCTGACAAAAATTTATTTTTATAACTTTGCTAGTTTCAATGAAAATCGAAAAACTGCATTTTTCAAAATTATGCATTTGTATGGGAGGGGGTAGAAGGAGTAACGGGATCGGATTAATATTCAGTCATATTAATGACATCTGTACCGTAATACTTCAACCCAAATTTCAAATCGATAGCTTAAATAGTTTGAAAGAAAAATCAATTTCTCAAAATTTCGGAATTTCGTGAAATTTGTATGGGAGGGGGTAGAAGGAGTGGGGGGATGTGGCCCGTTCACGAACTTAAAGTTACTTTTTTGCTAAAAATGACACACAAAAAATTTCAGCACGATAGCTCAAAGCGTTCGAGAGTTATGCTGTAGACAGACGGACAGACGGACAGACGGACGGACAGACGGACAGACGGACAGACGGACAGACAGCAACTCGGAATCGAAGTTTTTGAGCGACAACAAATATTTCTGTACCCTTGGCGGCTCTGTGCGAGCATTATTTCTTAGCGTTACAAACGGTAAGGCAAACACAATATACTCTCAGATTTCATCTAGAGTATAAAAAGACCTAAAATCAAATACTATACACATTCACTCTACTACTACATAGTACCTATAGTTTAAAGCGTTTGAATTCTTAAATTAACGGATATTACAATCCTCTACTAACACATGGTCTTACACTGGCTGATAGGTTGATAATAATCGAAAGGCCGAATAAATCTAATAGCGACATCTTTCTTTGACAGGTCCTCCAACCTTCATTTGTTGAATATAAACCTAAAAACTGTTGAAAAATTAACATAAGCTTTAATTTAAACCCATATTTTTTATATACGTAAAAAAAGGGAAGGACGTACAAAAAAGATGTCGCTCGAGCTGCAAAATCTTAAACTGCTTCGTTTCCCTTCAAACCATCACAAATATAGGCACTATTACCAGATTTACTCTTTCACATTTTTAAAAATGACAATTTTTTGATCAGTACGAAAATTTCCATACTGACAATACTTAGAACGAAGGAATACGATGGCTTTGCGACTGAAAGCACTGGAAACAAATGCCGCAACGCATCTCCCGTTCCCATAGAAATCGAATTTGATCGAGTCCAGCACGAAAATTTTGCCAAGTATTGGCCGCTAGTCTCGTGTATCCATTTTTCAAATCGTATCTCACTGATTTTTCCCTGTGGGCTTTCACCGATCAGAAAAAGCTGTCCTGAAGCACGTAAAGTGTGTGTACAGTATTGGACAAAAATAATGTGCGCTCATTTTCTAGAATTTTTTTAAATAAAGAATTTCAATTAATAAATGTTACATATTCGTTCCGTTTTGAATTTAGTATTTCTAGATTCAATAAAAGGCAAAATGTGAGCAATGCTACCCTAGCAACAATGAACGCTACGCCGTTGCTGCCTACGTAGTAGCTACATATGTTTGGGCAACCTTAATCTGCGAAAACGAAAATTTGTAGACAGAGGGTTATCCGAAGCGCTAACAACTCTTGTTAATGCCCGATATGGGTTTTTGTGCAATTGAAGGTATTTGTTTGGAATAAATGACCAATGAATTTTGTTCTTTGGCTTAAACTCTAAACTTGACATAATCGAATAAAATTGGGAAAACGCCCTTATTTATTTTGAAATTTAATTTGCTACAAAAAAGAAACAAAGCAAAAAATATCCAAACTCAATTCTTGATGGCAATTTTTTATTAAAAAAAAAACAAAAATTATGTAATTTATCAAATATATTGAACAGCAGTCGAAAATTTTTCAAATAAACAAATAAAACTAAAACTCCATAAATATAATAAAAACCCTTGGATGGTATGTCCAATAAAAAAAAACCCCCTGCTCAATACTTTTCTCCACAAAACTCTCACAATCATTCAACGTTTTGATCCAAATGAAAAAAGTTGAAAACTTCAATATTCTCGAAATGAAATGTAGATAGCAACATATAGCAACATCTAAAAGAATACTAAATTAGTTTCACAGAAAAAAGTTTTTGGGAACAATTATAAAAGTTTGGTACAACTGCCATTGCTTTAGTATCGTCCGACTTAGTCGTCATGTTTCTCCAGTTTGTATATGGTAGGAATAAACTGAATTATATTGTGTCCTTTGCAACGATTTGATTGTATATTGTCCAATTTTAGCAAGGACGGTAGGCGTCTTTACTTTTAACACTACTCAAATGAAGACCAGATGCAATTGAGAACGAAATTATGCCGGATTTAGTTACAGCACACATGAATACTTGTGATGGTGATAAAGGATGAAGATTGCAACAGAAGTGGATGGTAGTTTCGTTGTGAAACAATAGTTTCGGGTTGACAGAGTTTCTCATGCAAAGCATAAAGGACTGCCATTGGATTCAATCGTATCCGAAACCTTAATAAAGTATTTCCATTGATATCTGTAGAAATGCTTTGAATAATCAGGTACGAGTAGATACTACTTTTGAAATCTGAAGAGTTGGGTCGAATGATTCAAAGGAAATTTGAAGTGAGTACAGGATTCTATGTCAGGTATACTTTTAGTTAGTTTGACTGAAAGTGAAACGAATCTAATATGTAGAATCATTAAAAATTTAAATATGATTATATTATTAAATCTATGAAAGCCAGATTATAATTAGCTGTTGAGAATTTTCATAGAAGGAGTTGCTTTTAAAGGGCGTAAACGCAAAATCACATATTTAAGTGCAAATGTATTGTTTTATAAGCAAACAATTTTGCCGAAGCTGTTGGAAACCTTAACTTTTTATTCGAATATCCTTAAATAAAAACCTTTGTGCGTGAACTGGTATAATGGCAATGGGATTGGTTGATTGGTTTCGTGCAGAAAGTTTTTAAAAAATAAAGATGCACATTTTTTAAACAAAATTTTTTTTATATTTTATGAGGAAGTGTTAATTTTTTTCCCATAACCGAAAAGTAAACATTTCCACAGAGGGAACTGGTTAGAAAGTTTCCCAAATTGCAAAAATTTTATTAATAATAGAACAGCCTGAAAAAGCTTGTTTTTTTTTAAATACGTTGCATGTCAATGTTCTTTTTTCGACCTTGTTTCATTATTGAAAAATTAAAAAAAATCAGAAGCTTATAAATTTTATTTAATTTCTGAATGCACCAAAATTTTGGTTTATAACGAATATTAGAAATTTTTATAAAAATCTGTAACGCCAGCTTATGGATGTTACTAGAAATATTATTGCCTTCAAAAGAATTATTTTGTAAGGGATATTAGAAATCATTATAACAATATACAATATAATAAATAGCATTAGAAAAGTTTATAAAATTTTTTGATAGTCTATATCTAATATTGTTCTTTTGCTCTGTTTTGTTTTTTGTTTTTCTTTTTGTGACGCGATTGGGGGACACGTTCAACCCTTAACCACGAGAAACCAAGACCACCGAATGGGGTAGTTGTAGGGTGAGGTTTTACCAATTCTTGCAACTATCTTTGGAGACTAGCGACTCCACGGACCTGAGCTAACTATCCCCCTGTGGGATGGGGGCTGTAGAATTCACCCACAGCCAGTCCTGCTTGCCCTAAAAATGGCAAATGGACACTCACTGGATCATGGGCTTATCACCCGTGATCTTAAGACCTAACTGATACGAGAAACGGATACAGCGCCTCGGATACGGACTGATTCTACGGTAACGACTTTTGGAATTCGAAAACGGACTATGATTGGCTTCTGGAACGTTCGAACATTGAATGCCGGAGGAAGAGCTGGGGTTACTCGGTCCTTGCACCGCCAATCAGTGATCGACCGTGAAATGGAGCACTATAACATCCAAATCTTGGGCTTGAGCGAGGTCAGGTGTACAGGATCAGGAGAAGAACGAACCCCTAGTGAAAACACTATTCTGTACATTGACCCTGAAAGTGAAGCCAAAAAAGGCGTGGCGTTCGTCCTTACACCGAGAGCGAGAAACAGTCACATTTAGCTGGCAACCAATCTCCGATTGGACCATCGTCGTCAGGCTCAGGACCAGTGTCAGAAACGTCACAATTCTGCAGTGCTACGCACCAACTAATACCGCAACATCTGGTGACAAAGAGGAGTTTTATAGCCACCTGAGTGCCACCTTCGAACGTGTTCCAAGAGGTGATATTATTATCATCTCAGGAGATATGAACGCCCAGGTTGGATCAGACAACACTGGACTAGAACACGTCATGGGGAGGTATGGTGAGCCTTGAGTCGACGCGTCACGACCTTGGAGTAAGAGACCGGAAAACGGCGAATTATTTGTGGAGTTTTGTAGTACTCGGTAAATGGTTATCGGAGGGACCGTTTTTCCACACAAGAGTCATCATAAAACATCTTGGGTTTCCCCTGATGGTGAACCAGATCGACCATTTGGCTATAAGTTGCCGATACAGAAGATGTCTCCTCGATGTGCAAGGGAAACGTGGAGCTGACGTGGGGAGCGATCACCACTTGATGGTTGCCTGCTTGAGATTGTGTACAGCAGCTATCCGAAGACCACAAATTCTTCAAATGAAGCGCAAGCTTAATGTGGATAAACTCAGAGATCCCAACAAAAAACGCAAATACACCACTATTCTACGCGAAAAGTCATCCACATTGGGTGAATATGAAATGCGCACACTGAAAGCCAATTGGGAGGCAACCAAAAACACTTTTCTAACTAGTGCTGAAGAATCTGTGGAATATGTGCAAAGCGGTGAGAAACCCTGGATGTCGCAAGACACATGGAACAAGGTCGGCAATTGGAAAAAAAGCCAAATTGGTAATCATCTCTCAACCCGATGTCAACCAACGAACGCCCGACCTGAGGCAGAACTACCGCGATGCTCATATACAGCTTAAAAAGGCTTTTAGACGCGACAAGAGAAAGGCCATTGAAGATCTGGCAAGCAAGGCAGAATCTGCGGCTTACCTTGGGGATATGGGTTCACTATTCAAAATCATCAAACAGTTGACGGACAGGAACTTCACCGCCAACCACCTGGTGAGAGCTGTCAACGGAACTCTCCTTAATATGAGTGAACACCAGTTGCGGCGATGGAAGGAATACTTCTCTGATATTTTAAACATCTTGTCGGAGGAAGATATTCCCGAAACAGAATAACTACCAAACATTCAACCGAAACAATCCTCTATTAGGGACGATCCAACAGATAAGGAAGAGATAGTTTCCGCCATTCGGTCAATGGCGGGAAGGAAAGCTCCAGGTATAGACGGACTACCAATCGAACTCCTCAAAGCGGACCCGGAAATAATAACCGATATACTCCTCCCAATCTTTACTAAGGTGTGGACTGAAGGAAGATATCCGACTGAATGGAATGAGGGCGTCATTCTGAAAATTACGAAGAAGGGCGACCTTCGGGATTGTGGCAATTGGCGTATCAAAAATGATGGCTAATGTAATTCTCAATAGGATTAGTGATGTCGTCGAGAGCACTCTCGAAGTTTATCAGGCTGGATTCCGTAAAGGGTCGTCTTGTACCGACCACACAAATACCCTACGGATAATATTAGGGCAGTCAGCCGAAATGGGTTCGCCACTACATCTCATGTTTGTGGACTTCGAGAAGGCTTTCGACAGCGTTAAACGGGATTACATATGGAATGCTTTGCGTAGGAGAGGTATTCCAGATAAGGCCATAGCTATGATTATAGTATCCTACGAAGATGCAAGGTGTCGTGTCTTGCATAGAGGGGAGCTGTCCGAGAGCTTCCCTGTGCGAACGGGTGTCAGACAAGGCTGCATATTATCACCAGCCCTGTTTCTGGTGGTAATAAATGACATCTTGAAAGCTGCACTGGAAGTTGGGGAAGGTAAAGGTCTTCAATGGAGACTATTTAACATCTTAAGCCACATTGAATATGCTGATGACGTGTGTTTGCTTGTCCATAACCGTTCGGACTTAGAGTAAAATGTTCGCTCGTTGCATTCTAAATGCAAATAGGCGGGACTGAAAATAAATCTGCGTAAAACCAAGTACATGCACACGGGTTCGAACGCAAGCACACCGATTGTTCTTAACGGACTGGATGTGGAAGAGGTGCAAGATTTTTGCTATTTCGGAAGCATTGTCAGCATGGACGGCGGAGCCGAAAAGGATGTTGAGGCTCAGCTAAATAAAGCTCGTCAGGCCTTCGGTATGCTTTCCCCTTTCTGGAGATTAAGAGAGATCTCCCTTTGCACGAAGCTGCGAGTTTTTGACGCATGCGTCAAATCCGTGTTGTTAGATGATTGTACTACGTGGAAAGTGACCGTTCGACTTACCAAGAAACTACAGACTTTCGTGAACCAATGCCTCCGACGCATTTTATCTCTGTTTATCTTATCTCTGTTTACTTCTTCTACAATGGCGCTACAGACCTTGGCCGCCTAACATTCAGGTTCCTTAACATTTTCCATTACTTATTGTGGAAGGGTTGTTAGCCCTTCGCACAACCCTCTATCTACAAATTTTTTATTTTCGTAGATTGAAGTGACCAAGATATATCCAAGCAAGCAATGTGATGGAATTATATATTTCGTCGACCGAGATTTGAACTCACGACCTTCGCATTACAAGACCAACACGCTACCTACTAGGCTACACCCTAGTTTTTCTGTTTACGGTCAGTCATTATTACTACATCCACAACCTCCGATATAATTACCCAAATTTCAGTGATGAATTAAATTTTGAAGTATTCTTTTAAATATCCAACTAGAACTTCGAAGAAATAAGAAAAAGAATTCTATTTTATATGGGAGGTGGAAAAAGGCGAGACGGCATTGAACTAAAATATCTGGTACACAATTTAAGTTCGATAAGCTTAACACATACTGAGAAAATGGCTTTTTGTGCTTCGCGATATAGTGATTTTTGTTTGGACGGTGGTGGAAGATGATACGAAAGACGACTAATATCATGGAAACATTATATTCCAAATTTTGGATCACTCTTATTCGTAATTTTCGAGAAAATCGGCATCTTGCAAAGTTTTGGCAATGTGACATTTGGCATGGCAAGGGGTAGAACAAAAATTACGTGAAAAAATTGCAATTTACACTTTTTAGCATTTTACGGGGTTACCCTTCAATGTAATTTATACAGTCATTTTGATATCGGAAAAAAGCAGAAATAGAGAAATTGTAGGTTGAACGGTATTAGAAGGCGAGAAGAACCTAAAGTGGACGCTGAATTTGAAATGAGACAAAGGTCGTATGACAATGGGGGCACACAATGGACTTAAAGGGACTAATTCTGGCTAAATTTTAAGTTTGTACTTTTTCTAGTTTCAATGAAAAACGATTAAATGCATTTACGAAAATTGTGCATTTGCATGGGAGGGGTAGAAGGAGTATTCGAATCAAAACCAAATTTCTCAACATCAATGACATTTGTAATAGTATGCTTTTTTCAAAATTTAAAGTTGATAGCTTTAACGGTTTTGAAGAAAAATAATTTAATTTCGTAAATTCCAAAATTCCGTGAAATTTGTATGGGAGGAGGTAGAAGGAGTGAGGTGACGTTAATAATTTTTCCAAAATTGGTTGCAATTGGAATAAAATGAATTATGACAAAAATTGATTCTTTTAGCTTTGCTAGTTGCAATGCAAACCGAATAAATGCATTTTTGAAAATTATGCATTTGTATGGGAGTGGGTAGAAGGAGTAAGGGGATTGGATCACATTGAATTTCAAATTAATGATATTTACATCATTATACTATGACATAATTTTAAAATGAATAGCTGAAATGGTTTCGGAGAAAAATCAATTTCCTTAAATTTCATAATTTCAAGAAACCTTTGTCACAATCAAACATAGGTGAACAAATTTCATTACATAAGTGATTATGAAAGTTAAAATTTCCAATTAAAACATTAATTTCTAATTGAGAAATTCACTTCTTGAACTTGAAAATAAACATACAAACGAGAATGTCGGCACATATCGATAATTGACTGATAAATTCAATTGCATTATGAGAGATTTGAGTACGTGTTTCGTGGCATCGTAATTATCGTAATTAATGAGGCTCAAGCTCTGCGACTGCAATCAATTTGCATAATTTAATTAATTGCATCCAATACAACTTATCCATACATATTAATGATCATAAAAATTTGTTAAAGGCTTTGATGGTTAACTTCAAGTCTTCAAATATAATTCTCCAATAATTTCTTAAAGTTAGTGTAGATTACGCAGTGAAATCATTGTTTAAGGATTTTTCGATTGTCTAAACACAAATATAAAAATAAGTTTCAAAATATTATTAAAAACTGATTGTTCTTGTTTCGGAGTTATCTTATCAAAATACAAGGAATGTTGCATATCTTTCGAAATCGATTTTATTTTTATTTTAATTATATTTTTGGAAAATATAGCCGCAAATACTGTAGTGATAATATTTTTAATTTCAATGAAAAATGGTATTTATGATCGTAGGTCTCGGTACATAATTATAATATAAATGTACTGTAAAGTTTAAGCCAGGGTGTAGCATAGCTAACAATCCTTCCACAATAAATAAGTAATGAAATTGTTTGGGTAAGAAGGACTAGGCCCGATTTGGGCTGTAGTGTCATTATAGAAGTAAACTTTGGAACATCATGAGCAACCAGATTTCCTGAAATGCATAAACTGATGATGTTTCAATCATTCAGAGAGTTGGAATGCTATTAAAAACATAACAGGACTATGATTGAGCGTAAAACCAATCATGCGATACTCCAGATGAAGGAGATTTTTTTTTCGATTTTAAGAAATTTTATATGGGGAGTGGTAGAGGGGGTGACGACATTGATCTAATTTTTATACTATAGATGAAATCTGAGAGTATATTGTGTTTGCCTTACTGTTTGTAACGCTAAGAAATAATGCTCGCACAGAGCCGCCAAGGGTACAGAAATATTTGTTGTCTGTCTGTCCCTCTGTCTACAGCATAATCCTCGAACGCTTTGAGCTATCGTGCTGAAATTTGTTGTGTGTCATTTTTATCAAAAAAGTAACTTTAAGTTCGTGAACGGGCTACATCCCCCCACTCCTTCTACCCCCTCCCATACAAATTTCACAAAATTCCGAAATTTTCAGAAATTGATTTTTCTTTGAAACTATTTAAGCTATCGATTTGAAATTTGGGTTAAAGTATTACGATATAGATGTCATTAATATAACTGAATATTTATTCGATCCGTCACTCCGTCCACCCCCTCCCATACAAATGCATAATTTTAAAAAATGCAGTTTTTCGATTTTCATTGAAACTAGCAAAGTTACAAAAACAAATTTTTGCCAAAATTAATTTTATTATAATTTCAATCAGCATTGAACAAATTATCAACTTCACCTCACTCCTTCTACCCCCTCCATACAAATTTCACGAAATTTTGAAATTTAAATTAAATTGTTTTTCTTCGAAACTGTTAAAGCTATCAACTTGATATTTTGCATAAAGTATTAAAATAGAAATATCAATAACGAGAAAAAAATGCGTTTTGATCCGCACACTTCTTCTACCCCCTCCCATACAAATGTATAATTTTTGTTAAGTGCATTATATCGATTTCCATTAAAACTAGAAAAAGTATAAACTTAAAATTTTGCCAGAATTTGTTTTTTAATAATTGCAATAAATGCTAAAAAAAATTATCAGCTCCTCTTCACTCCTTCTACCCCCTCCCATACAAATATCTATATTATAATTCAAGAAAAGAATTTCTCCTTCGAATATATTAGAACTATCGAATTTGAAATTGAATCAAAGCGTGGTGATAAGGATGTTGATAAGCAGTTTCAAAATCATCTTAAACGCCACCTCTGCCACCTCCCATACAAATGCCTCAATTTCAGGAAAACTATGTCCAATTGAAAATAATGAAAGCTACAAATCTTAAATTCAGCACGAAATATTTTGCATACCACATTAGGTGTCATATCCAAAAATTACAAACCTTCCTCCTCTGCTTCTACCACCTCCCATACAAAAGTCACTATTTATTATTTAAAAGAATTGGATGTGACATATTTTCCGGTATATTGAACTATTTCTCATTTCATCTAGAGTATCATATGATTGGGCTTTACGCCCAATCATAATTCTTTTATGTTTTACATCATGCTAGAAATATCGAAATATTTTATTGAAAATTTAAGCTTCAAAAATTAAGTAGTTAGTGATAAAATTAGTGTATTGGATTTAGTTAAATTGTGTAGTTTGTATTTGAGGTGGTGGAGTAGGGAGTTCTGAGTGACATTTTCAGAAATAAATATGAACATCATTCAATTGACATGTTTTAAATTGCAGATCAGTAGCAGCCATACTTTTCAAGTAAATCGACTTTTTGTAAAGTTGTGAAACTATGTCATATTGTACGGGACGGGTAGAAGTGGTGTAGCTAATCGTCTATTTTGGTCTTACTAATAGTTCTAAACAAGTATTTTGTGCACAATATAAGCTCGATTAAGTGTATACGTTTTAAGTAAATTGTTTAGAGTATTTCATGAAAAAGTGCAGTTTGTATGGGAGGTGGTAGAAGGAGTAGGGAGAAATAAAGGGTAGAAAGGGAAGAGCGATTTGCCCCTTCACGAACTTAACCTTACTTATATACGTAATAACGTGTACAAAATTTGAACTTCCTAGCTCAATGTGTTATCAAGGTGGAGAGCGAACAGACGAACGGACGGACAGACGGACATCCGGTTTTAAGATTTTTGAGCGAGAACAAATATTTCTGTTCCCTTGGCGACTCTGTACGAGCAGTATTTCTTTGCGTTACAAACTTTAGAGCAAACTTATAATACTCTCAGATTTCATGTAGTATATATAAATATTATGGTTTTTTATTCTGCAATATTGCGGATACTTCAGGTTAAGGGTGCTTGAAAGATTTTAACATGATCAGGTCTACCTGAGACATCGGCCAATTTCAATTATTATTGAAATGAGCGTAAGCATTTCGAATTATTATTATTATTATTATTCTAGTAATAAAGTATTGTGACCTGAAAAAAAAAATGCGCTACCCTGAAATTTGAAATCTGGGCGTTCAGTTCATGTCTCCTGATATGATAATAATATCCCCTCTTGCAACACTACAAAATTGTGACGTTTTACCCTTGGTCTTAAGTCTGACGTCGATAATCCTATCCGAAATTGTTTCCCAGCTGATGGGACTGTTTCTCGCTCTCGGTGTAAGGATGACCGCCACACCATTTTTGGCTTTACACTCAGGACCAACTTACAGAATGGTGTTTCCACTCGGGGTTCGTTTCTTTTCCTAATCCTGTCCACCTGATCTCGCTCAAGCCCAAGATTTGGACGTTGCTCCATTTCACGGTCGACCATTGATTGGCGGTGTATGGATCGAGTGACCCTAGCCATTCCACAGTCATTCAATGTTCGAACGCACCAATCATAGTCCCTTTTCGAAAGTCAAACCTCGATCGTTTCTCGGGTGATAAGCCCATGATCCATTTGCCATTTTTAGGGCAAGCAGGACTGGATGTGGGTGTGTTCTACTGCCCCATCCAATAATACTTAATCTTAATTTTTTAAACAAAATCTATTGAATTAATTAGCATACTAAACACCCTATAAGCCAAGTAACATAATATTCCATAATTTTTCCCCTCACTAAATTGTTTATTCGTATACCACAAAAATTACATATCGCTTTACTTCGAACATATAATGTAAACATATTTTAATTCACTTAAATTTTCATTTATGATAATTTTTACAAATAAAATTTATTCTTTATACCACCAGTATTGATATCGTATTTCAGACATATTTGTGTTTTGCTCATATGTGAAGTAGATAGTGAAATATCAACATTTTGTAAATTAAGTAGAATTATTATGCAGAGTATATCGTAACCGGATGGACTTTTCGCATTCGTCATGATGTGTAAATTTTTCAAGAAAATCCCATTTTTTGCAATTTATGATTACTTGTGCTTATGATTATGCTTACTTATCTTTTAAGTTTTATAATATCATCAATCAAGACTAGAAACCGTGGTGTGCCAGCTAAGAAGGCAGCGGACGGCTGTCTCCCCCAGAATTTACAAATTTTAGAGTGATTCGTATGCAATATCCACGCCTTTTTTTGTTTTTTAGTTTTTTCGCCGCCCTGTGAAGTAGTTGGTTCGCTCCTGCTAGTAGTCACTGTCTAATTTATCTAATACAACAGCTCTCAATCCTGACTAATATGTTTCCAGTTTTATAGGATTTTATCCCGGTAGAGGGTGTTGAAAACAGCTTGTTTGACCTTCTGACGCCCCATAACATATGAGCATTTTACCTTTTTAGGGTTTTCGTATAATATGCTTTTGCGTGTTATGTTTGTACGACCGATGTGTATTTTTATAGCAGAAAGTTGTAATGTATGAAAGGTGTTCGTAAAGCAGAGAATGTTTTTAATTAAAATTTGAAAATTATGTGTACCTAACATTTTATTTGGCTTTTTTCATGTGCAATATGTTTGGATGGGCCTATTTAAGTAAATTGTAAGCGTTGTTCATTTAATTTAGGCAACAAATGTCGAAACGGCTGCAAGCACTTTTTCATGTTGAGGATTCATTAATAGGATTACGGAATACAAGATTTTTACATTCCTGAGCAATTTTAACATGATTTTGGATTATGTTTTGTATAAAAGTCCAACAGCTAGAAATTTTTTAAAATATTTTTAATATGGAACGTTCGCACAGAATCGCCAAACGAACGGAAATATTTGTTGTCGGTTTAAGGAATGTTTTCACAGAGCATTTCGAATTGAAAGGAAAGATTTCCGTATTCTACACTGTTACGTTTCGCTCTCTGCTGAGATCAATATTTGTTTGTCACCCAAAAACTTTGACTCCGCGTGTCCGTATGTCTACAAAGTAACTGTCGAACAAATTGAGCTATTGAGCTGAGCATTGTTTTTTTTAATTTTTTTTAGCAAATCAGAAATTTGAAGTTCGTGAACGGTCCACACTCTCCACTCCTTCTACTACCCTGCCATGAAAATTTGACCAAATTTCGAAATTTAAGAAAAATTTATTTTTATGAAACTATCAAAAGCTTTCGACTTCCGAATTTCACGAAAGTATAGATATTATGTAAATAATTGTTGAAAAAATCTGTTCCGATCCGGCAGCTCCTTCTACCCCGTCCCATACAAATGTACAATTTGTAAATAGGGGGCGGTCATGTACCTTGGTGCGGATGCACTATAAGTTACAAAATATTAATGCATGCTATTTCTCGCGCATTTTGTTTTAAGGGTACGAAACTCAGCTTAAAAATGCCATTTTAACATTTTCATATAATGCACAATTACACTGAGCAACAATTTGAGGGCCAATTTTTGTAACGAAAATCTCATCTTACTTTTTGGATTCTTTGGGGTCTAGGGAAATTTCTCTTTGGGCCTGGGAGCGCGGACCGAGGTGGTGAATAAGAAACACGTTGGACAAATAAATAATATTTTATTCTAAAAATTACTAAGAGAGCGGTGCACTAAATAAAGCGAGACTAGAACTGGAACTGTGTTCGAACGGCCAACTGCTTTTAATCCGCGTCTTTTTGCTGACTATGCGGCGTGTCTGGCTGGCGTACTTTGTTTTTATTTGTGCGTGATAAGCAACAAAGTAATTGTTGATCGCGCGAGTCGTCGGGCATGCCACTTGATATCTTTCGTTGCATATCAGGCGATATGCAGAAAGTGACGGTTTTGCTTGTGCGCGATCAGCATATCTGGTTGTATGGAAAAGAGGACGTTCTGCTTGTGCGCGATCAGCATATATCCGTTTGATGTCAATGACGCTGGAATGTGTCGACGACGTCGTATCGCCACACTCCATGAACAAACATACTCCCCACCACATCTGGTTTTTTTGCTATGAGCTTTCAAACCTTCATAGGTGAGCTACCACGGTTTCAATATTTTTTCTCAAAAAGGGTGCACATTTCGATCTTCAGGTCTGAGGATCGATTATAGAAGATACTCTAAACATTAATTTCATCCTTCGGGTTCCTATCTTGTCGTTTTAGTATGAATTTCGGCAATTTTACATGGATTCCACATTCCGAGAATCCCGAATATGGTGGATAAGTATTATATTGTGGTGTGCAAAAATCTTCATCCCCAAAAAAGACTTTGGGTTTGCGAACAAGTGGAAGCGATCAGACTTTTCGTTTACGAAATATTCCACACAAAAAATTTAAAATGTAAATTTATTCATAAAAAATTCCATGAATTGTTAAAACGGTGCACATTTTCAGGTTTCAAATCTGAAGGCAATGCAAAGAGAATATTTTAGCGAATGATTTTGACTTCAACGTCAAGTTTCTATCTTGTCGTTTCGCTGTGAATTTCGGCAATTCTTTAGTAGTAGTTTTTAATTTATATCCAATATAAATAATAAGTGATGACACAATGTAGCATAGTACATAAATATAAATAAATATTGTAGATACAAGCCCACAGAACCCAAAGCTTGTGAGTGGTAGCTCAAAAACTAACAGAAATTAATTTGCTATTTATTAAATTCAAGTAATGTGTCTTATTTTTTATGCTTAGAAATAAAATAATTGAAAATGATTAGATTAGAAATAAATAAAATTAAAATCGAGAAAAAAAAAATTGAAAGTATACTATATTTGATGTCTGGAATGAGTTATGCAGAAAGAAAGTACATTTTGGTTTGGTGAATGTTTTCACAGTGCATTTCGAATTGAAAGAAAAGATTTCCGGATTCTACATTGATACGCTTTAATATTCGTAACGTTTCGGTCTCTGCTAAAACCTTTATCCAGTTTGATAAAGATCTCGGCAAACGTCACGAATAATAAAGCGTAACAGTGTAGAATCTGGAAATCTTTTCTTTCAAAGTACATTAAAAAAAAAAATTAAAGAATAGTAGTATTAGCAAAAGTAAAAGTGAATAAAATTAAACAACAAATAAAAATGAAACGAAATGAAAATTCGCAAAAACAAAGAAAAGAAAAAAACGATTAAGTGGAATTTTATGAAACAATATCATTGAAGAAGTTCAGATTATCATAAACAAATTGTTTAACACAATTTTGGGATTATTAATATTTAAAATATTTTTTTACTAAATCTGGTAAAATGTTAAAGGAGAAAGGGTAGCAAGCAAAAAGAATTAGCAACAACTGATTGCTATAATTACTGCTAGTTTAATTTTGCTGAAATTTAGCCGGAGCATAACTTTAAACGCAGTAAAAAGATTGTCGTTAGTTTGTGCTACTAACTGTTTATAACATGTCAAATTTATTCAAAAATTATTAAGATCGTTATTGTTGTTATTTATTATTAAAATGCCGAGCGGAACAGTGCTTACAGATTTGGGAATATGCCACATTCCTGCATTTTTTGTAGAAAGCTTGAGCAAGCGTGGTGCAATTGCTAAAAAACTTAATTGGTCTGACGCTGCAATTCGAAATGTGCTACAAAGTCCTAAAAATTATGGAAACGCAGAACAGGAGGACTAAAGGGCAAGCTCTCAGACCGAAATAAGCATCGGATAATTCAAAATGCAAGCAACTCCAAGAAGACCGCTGACTAAATTACTAAGGATTATGGACTAGATGTGTCAAAATGGACAGTCCAGAGGGTGTTAAGGAGTTCTAAGCCCATTTGTCGTCAAAAGCTGAAATCGGCACTACGTCCTTTAACACGTCATAAGCCAGCAAGGCAAGCTCGAATAAATATGCAAACTAACTTCTTTGAGGTAAAATGCTGAGCACTAACTTTTTATGCTTATTTTAACTGGTATTTTTTCCTCAAGACCATTTTAATTGACGAATAAAAGTGGAACTTGGATAGCCCAGATGGTTTCAATGAGTACTAGCGTGATTTGCGAAAGGATCCCCAATTTTTTTCAAATGCAATTTTGGTGGAAGCAGTTTAATGGTTTGTGGAGCTTTTTGTGCAGATGGAATGTTGGAACTGGCGTTTCCCAGTACACACATGAAGCCATCGGAATATATAGAGGAGTTGGTCTTAAATTTGTTGCCATTTATGTGACCCAGAGGCGCGAAATATTGAGTTTTACAACAGAACAACGCCAGAATATGTGTGAGCCGTGTCGCTTATTCCTGGATGCAGGACCATAGCGTGCAAGTGATGTTAGATTCGTTAGCGTAACAGACCTTAATCCTATAGAAAACATTTGGAAAATCCTAGGGAATTTTATATGGAAAACAGACAGTATTCAAATATTCAACAGTTGAAAATGGCTGTTATTAACGCTTGGCAAAATATTGATGAAAAAACAATAACAAATTTAATAAGAAGTATGCCAAACAGTACTACTATTCAAGTCCACCCAACTAGTAGCATACGCTGACGACATTAACATCCTAGCAAGATCCTTCCCTAGTGCTAAGGAGGTATTTATCAATCTTGACTCCGCCGCAAAAGAAGTCGGGTTGCGCATTAACGAAAACAAAACAAAAGTAATGACGCAAACAAGAAGGAAGGCGCCTATCAGACAAAACATAACATTTGCGGAATATAATTTGGAGAATGTGGACAATTTCATATATCTTGGGGCTAATCTAACAAAGGACGGTAATGAAACAGACGAAATAAACGACGGATAATATTAGCAAATAAGACGTATTATTCGGTACTTCCAATAATGAAATCCAAGAAAGTGCACAGGAACAATAAGCTGCGGATATATAAAACTATTATACGACCTGTGCTCTGTTATGGCAGCGAGACGTGGACATTAACGCAAACTTCCGAATAAGCAGTTAACGCATTCAATAGAAAGGTCCTCCGAAGAATTTTGGGACCTGTGAGGAATGGAATGACGAATAAGATACAACCATGAGTTGTATCAACTCTACGACGACCCAGAAGTGTCAACGTTCATCAAACTACGTAAACTGCAGTGGGCTGGACATGTAGAGCGAATGGAAGACAGAAGAGATCCCCAATCGTGCTCTGAAAGGCAAAGCGAGTGGTAACCGTCCAGTAGGCAAGCCACGCAAGCGATGGGAAGACTCGGTTGATGAAGATAGCAAAGCCATCTTAAAAGCTGGAGGACTTCAGGAGGCCAAGGCCCGATTTGGGCTGTCGCGCCATTGATGATGATGATGCCAAACAGTAAGTTTGATTGAACCAAACATTGCAATTTACCATTGTGTTCTTTTATTTTATTTTATGAAACTATTATCGTAATTACTGCGATCTGTTGTTGCTAATTGTTTTTGTTTGCTACTCTTTCTCTCTAATCTCACATAAACAATTAAAATAAAGTGCCAACAAGTCGGGCGCAACTTTATTATTTTTGGGACAAGTTAATGATGCATGGAAAGTCAATATGCAAGTTAAAGCGGTTAGGGAAGACTAAGTGGAACCCCCTTTCACAAGTGGAACCCCCTTTCACAAGTGAAACCCCCTTTCACAAGTGGAACCTCCTTTCACAAGTGAAACCCCCTTTCACAAGTGGAACCTCCTTTCACCAGTGAAACCCCCTTTCACAAGTGGAACCCCCTTTCACAAGTGAAACCCCCTTTCACAAGTGAAACCCCCTTTCACAAGTGGAACCTCCTTTCACAAGTGAAACCCCCTTTCACAAGTGAAACCCCCTTTCACAAGTGAAACCCCCTTTCACAAGTGGAGCCCCCTTTAGGGCAGGGATGATGCCAATCCAACACTTACTTGCGAATACGATCAATAGCTCCAGTACATGTAATCAATATTTCATCCGTTTATGCAAGTTTGGGTTTTTATGAGGGAGGGGGAGGAGTGATATTAAGGGTGGGTGAATGTCAATAATTTTTCAATTGACTGCTTCAATTATGTCCAATATTTTCTGCATAGAATGTCAGTTTCATAGACGAAGTTGCAAAGAATTTTCACAAAATTTGGTGCATTTTACATTCACAAAACCAATCATTTGTATGGGAGGGAGTAAAGGAGGTAAGGGAAATGTAAAATTTGTGATGCAGTTTTATTTCATTTCTTTTGTTAAGTGCTCGTACAAAATTTCAAGTTCGTAGCTTTTAATTTGTTGGTTAGCAGTTGATTTATTGAAATTGGTCGAAATCATACTTTTGTATGGGAGGGGGTAGACGGGCAAATGCGATCTCAAAACTTTTGACGCAGTTCTATTTCAACTATTTTCGAAAGTTTTTGTGCACAATTTCAAATTGATATCTTTTAATTTTTAGGTGATAATTGGTTTTTTACAAATGGTCGAAAAAATAATTTTGTATGGGAGGGGGTAGAAGTTTTAAAGGTATTCGACCAGTTAATAATTCATTCTTTTAGGGATTTTTTTTAAATGCACTTTGCAAATTTTCAAGTTTCTACCTTAAAATTTCGTTCAAAAATTTTCAGCTTATGTGTTTTTTCATTATACCAGGAGGGTCGGTGCATAACAATTGCAGAATTTTTATTATTTTTTCTGTATGTACAATAAATAGATGTATCGACCTGCAAAATTTAAGCTTTGTATCTTTTACCAGAGCCCTAAAAAAATTACTCAAAATTTTCAACATTTTTGCTTTCCACCTCCCTCCCCTTGCACCCCCCAACTTAAATTTTTTACCAAAACTAAAAATTATATAGCTCTACAATCTGACAAATTTTTAATTTGATATCTGTACTCAGTTTTGAGATATAATGGTTTGAAATTTAAGGAAGTGCAATGCTCCCCATTTTCTCGTATTTCTCTCGTATAGCTTAATATAAGTACCAAGTTTCAATTACATAGCTCAACAAATAGCCGAGATATTGATTTTTAAGTGTTTTTCTTTGCACCCCCCCCTGACCCTCCCCCTTACAATAATTAGCCTCTATGTAAGCTGATTCCAGTGAATCTGTATGCCACCTTGATAGTCTAAAAATATAAATTTTTTATGCTAAGTATTTTCTAAGATATAATCATTTGAAAAAAAAATTCGGCCGACAATTGGTTTTCAGCCCACCCTTTTTGCACCCCAATGGATAAAAAAATTAAGTTAATTTTAAAAGTTGTCCCACAAACCCTTTTATATGTATATCGATTTTTAGCTGTAACCATGTTTGAGATATTTGAATTCGTATTTTTCGGCTTAAGCGCTCCCCCCGCCTCCCCTGAACCCGTACTCCCCCTAAAATGGGTATCCTCCTGAGATCCGCAACTATCTACAATCCCCCAAAAATGAACTTTCTATCTTGATGGGTTTGGGAGTTAATGTGCGCTGAGCGTACATACCGGCGTACGGCGTACAGACAGACGGATTTTTTTTTGCATTTTTAGGCTATTTTAGTCATGAAACGCGAAAAAACAAAATTTCAGGGTAGCAAATTTTTTTTTTTTTTTTTTCAAGTCGATCACAACAAAATAACGGTATTTTACTAAATAGGTTGCAAATTTGAGCATATTTTGACTGCGTTTGTAGTTATGCTCCACAGTGTAGTTTGGCGATAGTAGAAACCAAAGCGATTGGCCAATAATTGCGTGGATCTTTCTTACCTCCGTATTATTTTTTGTGAAGTTGTGAAACTGTGTCATATTGTATGGGAGGGGGTAGAAGCAGTGCAATTACAACGGTATATTTCAATTTGGAAGTGAAAATTCCCTGAGATAGACATGTGCCAAAAATGTGTGATAGTGGGTGAGATATGTATGTATACTGCTACTTGCTGCTTTTAAAATATTAGGGGTAATGCCATCAATACCTGGCGACATAGGTTCTACAGGTCCCACTGATCACAAGTTGAGAACGTGTTGAGCCAGGAAGTTCAAATTTTGGGAAGGACGTTTTTGACGAAAAGACAAAGTCAAGTTCGTGAACGGGCCAAATCGCTCCACCCCTTCTACCTCCTCCCACACAAAATTACGTATTTTGAAACATTTGCAATTGATCATTGCTTTCCTGGAAATTATAAGAGCTAATATTTTGAGTTTTAGAATGAATTATTTGCATCACAAATGTGATCTATGGCATGCAAATTATTCGATTTCTCTAACTCCTTCCACCACCTACCATACTAACTGCACTTTTTTATGAAATACTATAAGCCAATTTTCTCAGTTCATATAGCATTAATCGTGCTTAAATTTTGTACTTAATACTTAATTAGCATAATTATTAATATCGGAAAAAAATAATCGATTAGCTTTACTGCTTCTACCACCTTACACAATTTAACGAATCTCCGAAAAATCGATTTCCTTGAAAAGTATGAGTGTTATTAGGGTTTAATGTTAGGGATGTCAATTGCTTCATGTTCGTAGTTATTTCTGAAAAAATTAGTAAGTAGTCTACCCCCGATACAAGTTGTACAATTTCAATAAATCCAATGCGATTCTCAGCATCTATTTAATTTTCGAAGCTTAAATTTTGCATAAAACATTTTTATAGCTGATGTCAAAAAAAAAATTAGTTCAATGCTGTCTCCCCTTTTACCACTCCCCTTACAAAATTTGTTAAGATTACAAAAATTTCTTTTTCATCTTGCGTATCGTATGATTGGGCTTTACGCGCAATAGTAGTCCTGTAATGTTTTTTGTTGTTAATTACTGTTAATATAATTTTAAACGTAGATGCAATTCTTTTTGGAGAATATTAAAGAAATTTGAGTAGTCCTTAGACTTTCCGTGGAACCTTTGGAATCTATCTAAAATAGCCAAAATTCATAACAAAACGAAAAAAAAAACTTGACGTGAAAGACAAAATCATTTGTTAGAACATTCTCTTTAAATGGTTTTCAGACATGGAGATGAAAATGTCCACAGTTTTAACAATCTATGGAGTTTTTGATGAATCAGTGAGAATTTTGAATTTTGTGTGAAAAATTTTTCGTAAGCGAAAAGTCTGATCTTTTCCATTTGTTCGCAGACCCAAAGATTTTCCGGAGATAAAAATTTTTCCGCAGTACTGAACAATACTTTTTTCCCTTCTTGCACCATATTCGGGATTTTCGGTGTGTGGAATCTACCTAAAATAGCTTAAATGGATAGAAAAGTGACAATATAAATACTTCACTTAAAATACAAAATTAATGTCCAGAGTAGAGTATTCTCTATAATCGATCCTCAGACATGAAAATCGAAATTTACATCGTTATCGAGAACAAGTATTGAAATCGTCGTAACTCACATATGAGGCTTTGACAGCTCATAGCAAAAAAAAACAAATGTGGTGGGGGTATGTTTCTTCGTGAAAAAGTTTCTGTAGACCCTAAAGAATCCAAAAAGTAAAATTCTTGTCGATTGTTGGCTGTTGCACTGTGTAATTAATGTTATCAACGAATGTGCAGCTAAAATCAAAGTGGTCTAAGATACAAGTAGTACTTGTACTTTGGTCCGACGTGGCATGTACCTTGGACCTTTATAGGAAAAAACTTTATAAAATATTTACTTTTCAAATTTAAAGGAAAGATTTCCGGATTCTACACTATTACGCTTTATTATTCGTGAAGCTTCGGTCTCTGCTGAAAGTGTAGAATCCGGAAATCTTTCCTTTCAATTCGAAATGCACTGTGAAAACATTCTCCAGACCATTATTTACTTTCCATAAAAAATAATTTTTATTACGAATATAGAAATATTTATGATCAAAAATAACCTAACAATACCAATTATTCATTACAAAATTAGTATTCGACGAATTTTATAAAAATTAAAATGGATTTTCTAGAATCGAACTAAAATAATGGCATTGAATTCTTTTTCAATGGCGCAACAGCCCAAATAGGGTCCTCGGATATAAACCTCTAGCCAAAATAGATGATTTTATGATATTTTCTTCTACTACAATGACGCTACAGCCCAAATCGGACCTTGGCCTCCTGATATTCAGGTTCCTTAACATTTTTCAATACTTATTGTGGAAGGGTTGTTAATCCTTCGCACAACCCTCTTTCTACGAATTTTTCATTTTCGTAGATTGAGATGACCAAGGTATATCCAAGCAGGCAATGTGCTGGAATTATATATTGCGTCGACCGGGATTTGAACTCACGACCTTCGCATTACAACACCAACACACTACCCACTAGGCTATACCCTAGCTGATACTTTCTCAATTGTTAACTTCATGCAACTCAAACAAAGGTACATGTAATAAATAACACCAAGGTACAAGGATGTTACCTAGCACCTAAAGTATTGTACTTCAACACACAGTAACGATCAATATATTTCATAATAAGAGATTTCAAAACAACCAAGATGCAGAACAAACTACCGAGGAAAAAGACACAAGGCTTCGCCAATTAGTACAAAAACAATGGGGCAGAAAAAATAGAGTTTAATGTTTCAAAAACTTAGGCCAGTGATTGTTGTGTATCGTAGTTCTTTAATCTCTTCCAGAACAAAACTCATACGCGAGATTCAGCAAAGCTAATTTTATTCAACAAGATTTCTTTTTAGGTTAGTTACACGTGGTTTCTTTTCCATTCTGACAGCTCAGGGAAACTCACGTAGAGTCTCATTTGATCCTCTTCTACTTCAGACCATAGGATTTTAAATATTCAACATTTCCTTCCTTCCTTAAAAAAATAATTCAGTTCTTTTACATTTTAGTTTAACAATTTTAAGAAAAAAAATTAAAAAATTCATACAACATTCATACAATATTCGTATTACATTCTTATATATTTTTTTTATTTGTATTGTAATCTATTAGGCGGTCGGCGTATTCTACCAGATCGTCTCAAATTCATATTGGGTGTTGATTCAAGTATTATGTCGTCGCTAGACCTTAATTCATTATTCTTTTCTGTATTATAATTTGAATCAATCCTATTTTCTTTATCTTGTGTTTCGGTTGATGATGCGTCAAGTTGTTTCGCTGGGGATAGATTCGGTAAATTATTTGTATTTGTCAACAGATCTTCTATTTCGTCATAAGATTTATTTGGTGTTAGGGGGACTTCATTTTCAATTAAACGAATTTGATCAATGTGTCTTCTCCACTCACTTCCATCATCCAGTTGAATTTTATAGTGAAGTAAACCCATTCTTTTAAAAACTTTTCCAAATTTTTTCGATATAGTCCCGAACTGCGACTCTTGCACCGATCGAGAATTCGCGTACCCCTTCCTTTTTCCGCGTATACCGATCATGATTTGTTTGTGAGCATGGCAGAATCAAATCGATTTTTGTTCGAATATCGCGTCCAAACATTAATTTGGCTGGACTTTCCCCCGTTGCCGTATGAACCATTTTACGATATTGTAGTAATAATTTATTCAGTTCATCCGAACGAGAACGTTGTTCTACCCTCATAGCCCGTAGCGATTTTTTTAAGGTTTGTACCATCCTTTCCGCTAAACCATTTGTAGCGGGGTGGTATGCTGCTGTAAGTTTATGTTGTATACCTAACGACTTTAGATAGTTTTCGAATTTGTAAGATGTAAATTGGCTTCCATTATCAGATACCATTACTGTTGGTACCCCGAAACTTGCAAAAATTTTGTTACAAATTTAATTGTAGTATCGGTTGAAATTGTTTTTATTAAATGAATTTCCGGCCATCGGGAAAAGCCGTCGACCAACAGAAAATAATATGTTCCATTAAATGGTCCCGCAAAATCTATGTGAACTCGTTCAAATGGATATTTTGCGTTTTCCCAGGGGTGAGTAGTAACTTTAGGAGCATTGTTTTGAAGTTTTTGGCATTCATAGCAATTATTCACTAATGACTCGATACTTTTATCGATATTAGGCCACCAGCAATAACTTCTTGCTAAATTTTTCATTCTTACAATACCGAAGTGCGCAGTATGCAGTTCATCTAAAACTTTTTTTTGTAACGACTGTGGAATGATTACGCGAAGCCCTCGTACAATACAATCACTTTGTAATGTGAATTCGGTTTGATCTATACTGAAAAGATCATGGCTTTTAACCGCTTTTCCAGTTTTTAAACTTTGCAGGAGGTTCTTAAGAGAAGCATCAGAAGCAGTGGCCATTGCCCAAGTTTCAATATCGACTGGAAGGGTTTCGATCTGTTTAATTTCGAAAATATCTGGTTCATCTAAGCTATGTTGATCTTCTATTCTTCATGGAAGTCGGGATAATGCGTCAGCATTTGCATTATCTTTAGACTTTTTATATTTAATGTCGAAATCAAAAGCTTGTAAAAAAACAGGGCTACGATTGCGCGTAATGCGCAATCTTACGATACTCTAGATGAAATAGAATTTCTTATGATCCCAAGAAATTTTGTATGAGGAGTGTTGGAAGGGGTGATAGCATTGAACTAATGTTTTCGCCATCATGCTAAACTAGCTATAAAAATTATTTTATACAAAATGCTTACTCCAAAAATTGAATAGGAACTGAGAAAATTAGTGTGTTAGATTTAGTGAAAATGTGCAGTTTGTATAGGAGGTGGTAGAAAGAGTGGGGGATTTTAGTGATTTTTTTCAGAAATAACTAAAAATATCATTAAATTGATATCTCTTAAATTTTAGACTAGTAACATTCATACTTTTCAAGAGAATAGATTTTTTGTGATGTTGTAAAACTGTGTCATATTGTATGGGAGGGGGTAGAAACAGTGAAGCTAATCAATTATTTTTTTCCGATCTTAGTGATAATGTTAATTAAGTATTTATTACAAAATGTGAGCTCGATAAATGTTATACATATATTTTGAGAAAATTGGCTTAGAGTATTTCATGAAAAAGCGTAGTTTGTATGGGAGGGGCTGGAAGGAGAGGGAGGACGCCAATAATTTTTATAATGTAGATTGAAATTAATGTGAAAGTAATATACCTCAAAATTCAGACTAATAGCTTTTATACTTTTCGAGCAAATCCATTTATTGTTGAATTGCGAAATTGTGTCATTTTGTATGGGAGGGGGTAGAAGGGATGAAGCTAATCGTCTAATTTTTTTTGGCCTTACTAACAATTTTAAATAAATATTTAAAATAAATTTTACACGCACTGAGTAAATTGGCTTAGAGTAATTCATGATAAGTACAGTTTGTATGGGAGGTGGTAGAAGGAGGGGGAGGACCCGCATAATTTTTATACGGTAGATTGATATTATCATAAAAGTAATATATTCCAATTTTAAGGCCAACTGCTTTTATAATTTTCGAGCAAATCCGTCGATTGTCAAATTGCGCAGTTGTGTCATTTTGTATTAGAGGGGATAGAAGTGGTGGAGCGATTTGGCCCGTTCACGAACTTGACTTTACTTTTTTGTTAAAAATGACGTGTACAAAATTTGAACTTTCTACATCAACGCGTTCTCAAGCTAGAGAGGACACGGACGGACAGACGGACGGACGGATGGACGGACATCCGGTTTTGAAATTTTTGACTGATTATATGAAATTCTGTATCATTCATTTTTTTCTCCGAGCCTTATTTCTTAGCGTTACAAACTTTGTGGCAAACTTATAATACTCTCAGATTTCATCTAGAGTATAAATAGCATAGTGTTGCATTCTAGTGGCTGTAAGTACTGGTAGCCCTTTATTTTTTGAAAAAATTTGCACCAAGGGTGCATGATCTGTATATAAGGTGAACTTATTTCCGAAAATATATTGATAGAATTTTTTTACTCTATATATAATGGCGTAAGCCTCCTTATCAATTTGAGAATATTTTGCCTGAGTAGCATTTAGAGTTTGTGAAGCCATCTTTATAGGTCTTTCTACTCCATCTGCACATATGTGACTCAAAACAGCACCTACTCCATATGACGAAGCATCGGTTGCTAGCATCATTGTTAATTGCAGATCATAGTGAACTAGAACCAAATCAGATTGCATTATCTGCTTAGCCTTTTCGAACGCTCTTCGATGTTCAGCCATCCATTTCCAAGGAACATCTTTGTGAGTCAAAGCATTTAAAGGATATAGAATCGTACTCAATTGATTTGAAAATCTTGTATAATATTGTACTAGCCCTACAAAAGCTTTTATTTCGCTTTTGTTTCGTGGTTCTGGCATTTTTGAAATAGCCTCAACTTTTTCTTTAGTTTTATGGATTCTGTCTTTATTTATTGAATACCCTCAATAACCTATTTCATCTACCAGAAATTTACTCTTCTCTAAATTAATTTTCAAATTATGGTTTTGTAGGCGTTTAAAAACTTCTTCTAAATTTTTTAAGTGGGATATTGTATCACGTCCTGTAACTTTTATATCATCTATAAATACAGATGTACAAGGAATGCCTTGCAATATTTGTTCCATGGCCCTTTGCCAAATTGCTGGAGCACTAGCAACTCCGAACATTAGGCGATTGCATTTAAATAAGCCTTTAGGTGTGTTCAATGTCAAACAGTCCTTCATCTCGTTTTTAATTTCTAAGTGAAGATACGCTTTATTCAAATCAATTTTGCTGAATTTTTCGCCACCTGCCATTTGAGAAAAAAGTTCATCAATTGTTGGTAGGGGGTGCTCGTCTATTTGTAAGTTTGGGTTAAGTATTTATTTGTAATCCCCACAAATACGTAAGTCGCCATTAGCCTTTTGTACTGGCACAATCGGCGAGGACCATTCCGAAGTATTTACCTTTTCCAGAATGCCTTGCTGAACTAAATTTTCAATTTCTTTTTCTACTTTTGATAAAATAGCAAAAGGTATGGGACGTGCCTTCATAAAAACAGGTTTACTAGAAGGTTTCAGATGTAAAGAAGCCTTAAAGCTCTCAATTTTACCTATTTTATTATCAAATAGATCTCTGTACCTATTGATCAAATTCGAAACAGACAGACCTTCAATGTTATTCACGGAGTACAATTGTATTTTTAGTCCTCGTATCCATTCCCGATCCAACAAGATTGACGTACCACCATTTACCACGTATAAGTTAAGATAACATTTACTATTTTTATAACTTAAAGTCACATTAATTACCCCGCAAACTTCTAAATTTGTTTTACAATACGACACTAATTGTATTTCAGTAGGGTTCAATTTAGTTTTAGGAAAACATTTTTTAAAATAATGTAGTGGTATAATAGAAACCGCTGATCCGGAATCTATTTCAAATTTTAAGTCTTTCTTTTCTACTTGTAACGTAATGTAAAATTTATCGCGACTCGATTTATCTGAATATGCAATTTGACAGATCTCCTGTACATCAATACCATGCACATTTTGTGCTTTTGTACACACTTTCATAATATGACCTTTCTTTTTACAAAATCTACGTATTTCATTTATTTTATTACATTTATTGGCTAGATGTGTCCCCCAGCATGTTAATTTTTTAGTGTTTTCTCTTTTTGTATTATGATTGAAATTTTTTTGGTTAGAATGGATTTTTTTTTGCTTATCACTAATTTTAATAACCGACACCGAATTCGGTTGTTTGGTGTTATTTAGCCAGTTGGCGTCCCTTTCCGACAACTCCATCGATACTGTTACATCTACCGCTTTAGAGAGCTCCAAGTCTCGGACTTCAAGGAGCCTCCCTTGGATTCGCTTTGATCGCAACCCGAAGACGAATTGATTTCTATGGGCGGTTTTTAGAAATGCCCCAAATCCGCAATTGATTGATAATTTTTGAATCGCGTGTAAAAAATTTTGAACTGTCTCACCTTCCTGTTGTGTTCTGCATTGGAACCGGTACGTTTCAGAAATTTCTACCGGTGCTGGGTTGTAGAAGCTTTTCATCAATTCCACAATCTCTGCGTATGACTTTTTGTCGGGCTCCTCCGGTTACAACTTATCGCACAAGATGTCATAGGATTCCGGACCCATATAGTGTAACAGATACGCTACCTTGAGATTCTCCGGAACGTTGAATAAGGTAAAAGCTACTTCCAGCCTTTTTACCCATCTCCCCCATTGGGAAGTCGCTGCGTTGTACGTTTCTACCGTGAACGAAGCTTGTATTTGGCTCGCCATCACTGCCGTAGTTTGTTCATCACTCGTCGCCATTCTGTTGTGTATCGTAGTTCTTTAATCTCTTCCAAAACAAAACTCATACGCGAGATTCAGCAAAGCTAATTTTATTCAACAAGATTTCTTTTTAGGTTAGTCACACGTGGTTTCTTTTCCATTCTGACAGCTCAGGGAAACTCACGTTGAATCTCATTTGATCCTCTCCTACTTCAGACCATAGGATTTTAAATATTCAACAGTGATCTATCCCATAAAAAGGATTCTCCGGCGAGTTCCTCGAATATAACTTTCGGTAACGTGCTCTTCAGATGAATTTAATTTAACCAACATCTCAATTGGAGCAAACATATTTTGATATTGCACTTGATGCCTCCAAACGCTTTGATGACTATCTATTTCCTATCGATATTTCCATGGTAAATGCAGCGAAGAACTGTTCAATCTTATCCCTCCTCTTTTGAACTATTCCAGGATTACTCGGAAAGCCGCATGCTACGATGGGTTCACTGTTAAACCTTTATCGTCGCGTACAGTGAAGTATAGTCAGTTCATCACTCGAATATGAAGATTGTGGAATTCATTGCCGCCCCACGTATTCCCATCAACTTACAACATTCAGTGTTTCAGCCACCACATCCACCGGAAGCAAACTCTCCCCTCCAGAAACTCCCTTGTAACCCTATCGCTCACCTACCCTATACCGACTTGACTGTGCATCTAATGCATTAAAGGGTTACTCCCTAAGTTATGTTCGATGCTACAAAAAAAAATTATAATTTACTTTTTTTTTTCTTGCTGTGCGACGGGCTACTTCCAAAGGATGAAACATATTGAAAATTTACTAAAATCAGAGGGGAAAAAATTATTAAAAACCACATTTTCAAAACGTTAAATTCGTCAAAGCAGCAATAGAACCAAGGTACAATAGTTCTGAGGGACATAACCTTCCCCTATACATTATATCGTGAGAAGGCAGAAACTAGCTATACATACATTAAATACTAAGAAACATTTGCATACCAAGTTCAGTGTCATATTCAAATAATTATAAACTTCTTCCAACTCTCGACTTCTGTATGGAAGGTGGGATAACTTTCAATACAGATGTCGCTATTCACTATTTCAAATAATTTGATACGACATATTTTCGATGCATTAAACTCTTTCTCATTCATAATTCTATTACCAAAAATGTGAGATGGTAGAAGGAGTGGGAGTTATTAGTACGTTTTTTAGAAAAAAAAACTATAAACATCATACACTTTACATGTTTACATTGCAGATCAGTAGAATTCAGGAAAATCGACTTTTTGCGAAGTTGTGAAATTACGTCAAGTTGTATGGGAGGGAGTAGAGGGAGTAAAGTTAATCATCTAATTTTTTTGTTGTTATTAATAATTTTAAATAATTATTTAGTGCACAATTTAAGCTGGGTTAATTATATTCGTACTGTGTAGATTGGTTAAAAGCATTTCATGGAAAAGTGCAGATTATATGGGAGGTGGTAGAAAGAGTGGGGGGGATTCGAACAATTTTTATGCCGTAGGTTGAAAATGATGTCAAAAAGATGTATTCAAAATTTAAGATCAATAGCTTTTATACTTTTTGAGAAAATCGGTTTATTGTAAAATTCCGAAATTGTGTCATTTTGTATAGGATGGGGTAGAAGGGGTTAAGCGATTCGGCCCGTTCATGAACTTGTCATTATTTTTCTTGTACACAATTTGAACTTCCTAGCTCAACGCATTATTAAGCTAGAGGGGACACGGACGGACATCCGGTTTTGCGATTTTTGAGTAATGATTATGAACTTCTGTGTCATTCAGTTTTTTTCTTAGTATGTATTACAAACTTTGTGACAAACTTATAATACTCTCAGATTTCATCTCGAGTATAAACATAACAGCTAGGGTATAGCCTAGTAGGTAGTGTGTTGGTCTTGTAATACGAAGGTCGTGAGTTTAAATCCCGGTCGGCGCAATATATAATTCCGGCACATTGCCTGCTTGGATATACCTTGGTCACCTCAATCTACAAAAATTAAAGAAAGAGGGTTGTGCGAAGGGCTAACAACCCTTCCACAATAAGTAATGAAAAATGTTAAGGAACCTGAATATCAGGAGGCCAAGGTCCGATTTGGGCTGTAGCGCCATTGTAGATGTAGATAAACATAACAGCTTTACCCCCAATCATACGTTACTCTAGATGAAATGGGAAAGAGTTTAATGTACCGAAAAATATGTAAACTCAAATTCTTCGAAGAGTGAATAAAGACTTTTGCATGGGAGGTGATAGATGCAGAAGGGGCGATTTGGCATTTTTGTATATGACACCGAACGTTGTATGCAAAATTTTTCATGCTAATTTTAAAGTTTGCGACTTTCATAATTTTCGAGGAAATTGAGCAATTTTTGCCTGAATTTCTGACATTTGTATGAGAGGTGGCAGGGGAAGTGGAAGGTATTAATGATTTTTAAACTGCTTACCAACATCCTTATTACTATGCTTTGATACCATTTTAAAGTCGATAGCCCTCATATGTTCGAAGAAGAAATACTTTTCTTGAATTTACATTGCACAGATTTGTATGGGAGGGGGTAGAAGGAGTGAAACAAAGCTGATACTTTTTTTAAGCATTAATTGCAATTTTTAAAAGGCTACTTTTTCTATTTTCAATGAAAATCGATTAAATCCATTTTGCAAAATTGTGCATTTGTATGGGAGAAGGTAGAAGGAGCACTCAAATTAAAACCAAATTTTTCGGCGTCAATGATATTTACAATATTATATTTTTCTCAAAAATTGAGGTTGATAGCTTTGACGGTTTTGAAGGAAAAATTTTGATCAAAATTCTGAAATTTCGTGAAATTTGTATGGGAAGGGGTAGAAAGAGAGGTACAGTTGATAGTTTTTTTTTAAATTGGTTGTCATTGTAATAAATTCAATTATAGCAAAAATTCGTTCTTTTAACTTTGCTAATTGCAATGAAAACCGAATAAATGAATTTTTGAAAATAGTGGATACCTAGGGGGGGGGGAGGAGCTAGAAGCAGTAAGAGGATCAAATGATTATGGATTGACATTAATGATATTCACATCATTATTGTATGACCTAATTGTCAAGTCGATAGCTGAAATGGTTTCGGAGAAAAATCAATTTCTTCAAATTTCGAAATTTCATGAAATTTGTATGGGACGAGGTAGAAGAAGTAGGGGGATGTGACCAGTTCACGGACTTAAAGTTACTTTTTAGCTAAAAATGATATATGAAAAAATTCAGCACGATAGGTTTAAGCTTTCGGGAGTTATGTTGTAGACAGACGGAATTGAGATTTTCGAGCGACAACAAATATTTCTGTACCCTTGGCGATTCCGTGCGTGTATTATTTCTGAGTGTTACAAACGTTAAAGCAAACACAATATACTCTCAGATCTCATCTAGAGTATAAAAATACTTTTCTTCAGACGTTTTCAAATTTATTGCTAAATTTTCATGGATACAAATCGTGAAAATTGTATAAAAATTTAAATCGATATTTTCGAAGAAAAATTCACTTGCTGCCGGCGATATATGTGAAATTTTCTTCCCAAGAAACCATAAAGAAACCCTACCGGAATAAATAAACCTTTTTTGAATGATGATAGTTAATCTGCTTTTTTTAATAACAATCGACTGATTTATTATTAATTCGAAAGCATATAATTTTTCATTCTTGAATCGAAATCATACACTGTTCATTTTTCGTACTTAACAAAAGAATGATTTATATTATTATGAAGTTCATTCATAATTTTCAAATACGAGACGAGCAATCGGAATTCTGATGGCAAAAAATGTTTCAACTAAATTGTATGGAAGAAATCGAAAAAAAGGATACAATTTTCTTTTTCTACAATACGCGATTCATCGGTGATTTATATCGTTCAACGCAAAAAAAAACCAACCGAACAGATTTATATCTGCGCAACAAAAATACACAACAATGTTGCACTGAACCATAGAAAACAGAAGCCCAAGGCAAGTACAATTTTGGCTCAGAATTTTCGTCCATTTCTTATCGGCAAAATTGTTGGGAGTTTAGGTGCGGCAATAGGCTTCTGGTTCCGAGCTGTAGCCGAGTATAAATCTGAAGCCTGATGGTGGTAGATAGAAATAAAGGACGATTTGTGGATATTGGCATTAAGTTCACAGCCTCGAGTTCAGACAAGTTATGACGATGGCAATCGTTGAGTTCATTTGTAAATCCAGTATGACTACAACAGTTCGGCAATACGATTTTTTTTGAGAGTTCTATGCGAAGGCTATGGGCTTATCCAGGATGTAATAAATATTAAATTGTACTACTGACTAAATAGTAAAAGTATGACGGTTTCGACGGTCTTATTTATAGTTTAGAACATACGGGAGGTAATAGCCAGTGTTCTGAAACGTATTTTTCCTACAGTAGGGAAAATTAAGACTTTGTAAGGCATAGGAGAGAATTTTTTATATTTTGTAATAAGTAGAAAGGAGCACATTTGATTTTTGAGTGGAGTTATATTGAAACATTAACCGCCATCATCATCATACATTTTTAAGCCCATCATAGCGAAAGTTTTGGAAACACTGTTAATAACTTTGTAAGTTCGAAACTTGACAGTATCGCACTAGACTCATGCCTTTAGCAATATAATATCTTTTGAGAACCTTCTTTAATGATCTTCTACCTAATTCTGCCATAAGTTCTGTTACATACCTGGTTAATTCTCTTAAAATAGCAATCAATGACCTGTTTTTTCTCTGGTTGTTTACCTTCCATGTCAAGCTTACAAAATCCCCCAGTTTAACTTTGCATCGCGAGCTATGTAGTGAATAGAAAGGTCAAAGGCGTTAAATGCTCGTTGTTTTCTGACGGCGAAAAATAATTTAATCGTCAAAATGACCGGGTCTATGCTACCAGCTCTCAGGAAACACGGAAAAAAAATTAAGTGGATATAAATGAATCATCATCCCTCGTCAGTGATTGTCAGGGTGACTGACTTCCATCCTGACCACAAACCTCAATTTTTGTAAAAAGGGCGTCAAAACTCGGGCCGGTAATGTATGAAAAAGGTATTTTGAAGCGTATTGTGATGCCTTTGAGCGATACCATCTATGGGAGACGACACTGGGTGTTACAGCAGGATTTTTCACCCACTCGCAAGGCCAGATCAACTCAGCTGTAGCTTGAGGAAAACATTCTTCAAATTGCCTCTCTGGGAGCCCAGATCTCAATCCGTTGGACTACTCTTTATGGCCTGCCAAAGACGGCACCCAAATTTGGAAGGCCTAAAGAGATCCCTAATCAAGACAAGGGAGGAATTCCCGTTGAAAAAGGTGCGTATTACAATTGACGATTGGCCACGCAGATTCCGGGGTTGTTTTGATACAAAATGAGGTCAATTTCAATACATTTTTTTTACCATTTGTAATACTATTCGAAATATTTCCTGAAAATATCGGGATTACAAAATGAAAACCGCCGTCTTAATAGATGGCACCAGCAGTAAATGATAATCAACAATGGCGGATCAGAAACGGATCACGTGGTAAGCTTAAACATCTGTCAACAACTGCTCATCATTCGATTTGCAAATAGAGGTGGTATGCTACTTTACATAACTGCGATTTTTTTCACTGCTCTTTTAAAACTGCGATCGCATATTGCGATTGAAAATTTAAAAAAGCTGCGACTAGAAGAGCAAAGCGAACGCATACAGCTTACGGTCTATCGCCAATAAGATTGCCGCAATGATCATCGCTAAAAATCCCAGAGTTGTTGTTCGCACTCGCATATTAATCGCGCAACTCTCACACTTCACCCACGAGATCGTAGCTCAGAACAACGCTCGCCAAACAAATCGCTGCTTACTCACGAAAGCGCACTTTATTGACCACTTCGCACGGCCCACCTCATCGATCAGATCATAAAACCCACCGATCAGATCAAAGCTCGCTAAACAAATCGAAGTCGCACTTCACCGAACGACCTGTTCTTAGAGCATGAATCACGACGTTCATATGGAAGCTCTTTTGTTGCTCGATTGCCGCTTGGGACTTCTGATATATTCTATTGTCTTTCTTTGTATCTGTTCACTGCTCGCGCTCAGTGATATCTGCAAACTCTTCACTGCTCACCTTACTGATATCAAAGACTAGCAATAATATAAGATATCCCAAGATTAATTAATTGGCTTTGGTGATATCTACACACTGCTCGTATTCAGTGCTATTGCTTTACACTGAGGGAGTATAGTAATGAACGAACAGATGAACAGGTCGTAGGTGAAGTGCGACTGCGATTTCTTTAGCAAACTTTGATCTGATTGGTGGTTTTTATAATAAGATCGGTGAGGTGGACATGCGAAGTGGTCATTGAGGTGCACGAGTCCGCTGTGTCGATAAGAGGTTTACATTCTTCATTGATGAAATTGCTTGTGTAATATCGTGTGAAAAAAAGGAAACAATAAACCCTTTTGGTTTGCTTTTCTATGACCGGGTGTTTTTTTATTATTTGGCTTGTGTACATGCGATGCAATTATTTTTTTTGCATTCCTGACTTGAGTGCGCTCGATTGTTTTTTCGTGCATTAGATAGTAAAAGAAAACGTTTTCATTCCGAGGGGGAAATGGGGGAAATGTTCACTATGTGCACTGAGCTGGTGGTACTGAGCATGGGATGGGTCTGCCTGATTATTAGATGCAGGATTTCGCAGAAAATTGCTGTTTTGTCTGTATTTTTTTTATAGTTTTGTGTTACTTTAACCAAAATGTAAATAAATACTTTGAATATTTCGGGTTTGATTTCATTTGTTTTCTGTACTCTTCCGTTTAATTCATTGCCTTTTTCTGTTTCAATCTGAATAATTGATAAATTAGATATTTATTACTGCAATAACATTTTTTGTCATTCTTCCGTACTAGCATGGAGATTAGAGGTGAAAAAATCACTGCTATTAGAAGAGCTGCTCTTTTTCACATATACTGAAAAAAGAAAAAAAGCAATTGCAGTTAATTACTGCGATTGGCCCCGCAAGGGGGTAGTTGTAGGATGTGGTTTTACCAATTCTTGCAACTATCTTTGGAGACTAGCGACTCCACGGACCTGAGCTAACTATCCCCCAGTGGGATGGGGCTGTAGAATTCACCCACAGACAGTCCAGCTTGCCCTAAAAATGGCAAATGGACACTCACTAAATCATGGGCTTATCACCCGTGATCTTAAGACCTACCTGATACGAGAAAGGGATACAGCGCCTCGGATACGGACTGGTTATACGGTAACGAATTTTGGCGTTCGAAAACGGACTATGATTGGCTTCTGGAACGTTCGAACATTGAATGACGGGGGAAGAGCTGGGATTACTTGGTCCTTGCACCGCCAACCAGTGATCGACCGTGAAATGGAGCACTATAACATCCAAATCTTGGGCTTGAGCGAGGTAAGGTGGACAGGATCAGGAGAAGAACGAACCCCTAGTGGAAACACTATTCTGACATTAACCCTGAAAGTAAAGCAAAAAATGGCGTGGCGTTCGTCCTTAAACCGAGAGCGAGAAACAGTCACATTAGCTGGGAACCAATCTCGGATAGGATTATCGTCGTCAGGCTCAGGACCAGTGTCAGAAACGTCACAATTCTGCAGTGCTACGCACCAACTAATACCGCAACATCTGGTGACAAAGAGGAGTTTTATAGTCAAATGAGTGCCACCTTCGAACGTGTTCCAAGAGGTGATATTATTATCATCTTAGGAGATATGAACGTCCAGATTGGATCAGACAACACTGGACTAGAACACGTCATGGGGAGGCATGGTGACCCTTGGATCGACGCGTCATGACCTTGGATTAAGAGACCGAAAAACGACGAACTATTTGTGCAATTTTGTAGTACTCGATAAATGGTCATCCGAGGGACCCTTTTTCCACACAAGAGTCATCATAAAACATCTTGGGTTTCCCCTGATGGTGTTACTCAGAACCAGATCGACCATTTGGCTATAAGTTGCCGATGGAGAAGATGTCTTAGCGATGTGTGAGCGAAACGTGGAGCTGACGTGGGGAGCGATCACCACTTGATGGTTGCATGATTGAGATTGTGTACAGCAGCTATACGACGACCACAAATTGTTCAAATGAAGCGCAAGCTTAATGTGGATAAACTCAGAGATCCCAACAAAAAACGCGATAGCACCACAATTCTATGCGAAAAGTCATCCACATTAATTGAATATGAAATGCGCACACTGGACGCCAATTGGGAGGCAACCAGAAACACTTTTCTAACTAGTGCTGAAGAATCTGTGGGATATGTGCAAAGCGGTGAGAAACCCTGGATGTCGCAAGACACATGGGACAAGGTTGGCAATCGGAAAAAAGCCAAATTGGTAATCATCTCTCAACCCGATGTCAACCAACGAACGCCCGACCTGAGGCAGAACTACCACGATGCTCATATACAGCTTAAAAAGACGCGACAAGAGAAAGGCCATTGAAGATTTGGCAAACAAGGCAGAATCTGCGGCTTACCTTGGGGATATGGGTTCACTATTGAAAATCATGAAACAGTTGACGAACAGGAATTTCACCGCCAACCACCTGGTGAGAGATATCAACGGAACTCTCCTTAATATGAGTGAACATGTGTGCGGCGATGGAAGAAATACTTCTCTGATATTTTAAACATCTTGTCAGAGGAAGATATTCCAGAAACAGAACACCTACCAAACATCCAACCGAAACAATCCTCTATCAGGGACGATCCGCCAGATAAGGAAGAAATAGTTTCCGCCATTCGATCAATGGCGGGAAGGAAAGCTCCAGGTATAGACGGACTACCAACAAAACTCCTCAAAGCGGACCCGGAAATAACAGCCGATATACTCCTCCCACTCTTTACTGTGTGGAATGAAGGAAGATATCCGACTGAATGGAAGGAAGGCGTCATTGTGAAAATTCCGAAGAAGGGCTACCTTCGGAATTGTGGCAATTGGCGTGGTATATGTCTACTTACTGCCGTATCAAAAATTATGGCTAAGGTAATTTTCAATAGGATTAGTGATGTCGTCGAGGGCACTCTCGAAGTTTATCAGCCTGGATTCCGTAAAGGGTCGTCTTGTACTACGTTGACAGTGGCCGTTCGACTTACCAAGAAACTACAAACTTTCGTGAACCAATGCCTCCGACGCATTTTAGGAATATACTGGCCAAGCATCGCCAAACAGGCGCTGGATTATAATCCTGAAGGAAGACGTTGGGTTGGTCGACCATGTAACACATGGAAGCGAGCAGTTGAGCGGGAGGCCAGAGGAATAAACAAGCCCTGGCAACAGCTTAAGGCCGATGCTCAGGTTCGCGTCTTGTGGAAGAGAGTTGTTTCTGTCCTATGCCCCTATAGGGGGTCTGAACAGGAATTTGATTGATTGATTGACTGCGATTGGAAAAGAGCAGATTTTGCCATCCCTATTTGTGAAGTTTTATCGTCATATACTTTTTCGTGCGCGAATATGTCGAAGTTTGAGTCAAATTCTCGTCATTTGTGGGCAGTTTTGCGTTTTGTGTTTTGTCTTCAATTCAAAAAAAACTCTGCGGCTGAGGCGCGTCGAATGCTTTCAAGCATTTTCGTCGAGGCTGCTCTTAGTGGAAGAACATGTCGTGAGTGGTTTTAAAGCTTTAAGGCCGATGATTTTAACGTCGAGGACCGGCATGGTGGTGAAAGAGAGAAAATTGTTGTGGAATCTTATGAGTTGATGAAACCGAGTGAACCCACAACAAACACAACAAAGTGATTTTGCTGCACGGCAACACGCTCGGTCACTTGTTGCTTAGGTTGGAAAATCTACCTGGGAAAACTGAAATGAGATACCCTACCAGCCCCGCTGTATGCTCCAGGCATCGCCCCTTCTGACTACCACCTGTTTCGATTGATGACGCATGATCTGGCTGAGCAGCATTTCGATTTTTACAAAAAAACCAAAAATTGGGTCGATTCGTGGATCGGCTCAAAAGAAGAGAAGTTTTTTCGACGCAGAATCCGTATGCTACCAGAAAGATGGGAGGAAGTTGTGGCTAGCGATGGGCATTTCTCTGAATAATTAATATTTAACCATTTTTTGCACAATGAAGCCTCGAATTTTGATATAAAAAAAGACGATTTACAAAGTGAAGGTCTTCGTTTTCCATTGAAACTTTCCTTGTAACAGAACTTATGACACGACTAGGTATACTTGTCTTCTTATGTATTGGTATTTATAATCTAGATGAAATCTGAGAGTATTACAAGATTTTCACAGTTCATAACGCTAAGAAATAAGGCTTGGAGGAAAAAATTAATTATACAGCAGTTCATATTATCATTCAAAAATCTCAAAACTGGATGTCCGTTCGTCTATCCGTCTGTCCGTGTCCTCTTTGGCTCAGTAACGTGTTAAGCTAGAAAATTTGTACACGTCGTTTTTGATGAAAAAGGAAGGCTAACTTCGCGAACGGGCCAAAGTGCTCCAGCCCAATGCAAATTGGTTCAATTTCATAATTTCACAATAAACGGATTTTCTCAAAAGGTATTAAAGCTATAGATCTGAAATTTAGAATACATTATGTTTATGAAGGCATCAGTCCATAGGTTAAAAATTATTTGATTCGCCTCACTCCTTCTATCACCTCCCATACAACACTTTTTGTTGAAATACTATAAACCAATTAACACAGTACGTATAAAATTTATCGAGCTATTAGTAAGATCGATAAATATTAACTGATTAGCTTCACTCCTTCCACCCCCTCCCATACAAATTGACACATTTCCAGAATTTTACATAAAATCTATTTTCTTGAAAAAAAAAAAATTGGAAACCTCCGCTCTTTCTACCACCTCTCATACAAACTGCACAGTTTCACTAAATATAATACACTAATTTTAAAACCTATCAAATTTTCGGAGCTCAAATTTTGTATAAGACATTTTAATAGCAACCCTTTCATGATGTGTAAGAATTAGTTCAATGCCGTCACCCCTTCTACTTCACTCCCTATACAAAATTTCTTAAAATCAACAAATTTATCTTTCATCTAGAGTATCGCATGGGTTTTACGTCCAATCGTGGTCCTGTTATGCCTTTTGATAAATTTTAAAATCTGTGTGTATATTGTGTTTGCCTTACCGTTTGTAACGCTAAGAAATAATGCTCGTACAGAGTCGCCAAGGGTACAGAAATATTTGATGTTGCTCAAAAATCTCGATTCCGAGTGACCGTCAGTCCGTCTGTCTACAACATAACTCTCGAAAGCTTTGACCTATCGTGCTGAAATTTTTCATATATCATTTTTAGCAAAAAAGTAACTTTAAGTTCGTGAACGGGCCACATCCCCCCACTCCTTCTAACCCCTCCCATACAAATTTCATGAAATTTTGAAATTTAAAGAAATTGATTTTTCTCAGAAACCGTTTCAGCTAATGACTTGAAAATAAGGTGATAGTATTACAATGAGAATACCATTACTGTAAAAAAATATTGCTCTGATCTCTTTACTCCTTCTACCCCCTCCCATAAAAATGTACAATTTTCAAAAATGCATTTATTCGGTTTGCATCGCAACTAGCAAAGCTAAAAAAACCAATTTTTGTCAAAATGAATATTATTACAATTGCAACCAATTTTGTAGAAATTGTCAACTTCACCTCATCCTTTCTACCCCCTCCCATACAAATTTAACGAAATTTCGGAATTTGAACAAAATTATTTTTCTCAAAAATCGTCAAGGCTGTCAACTTTAAATTTTGAGGAAAGTATACTATTACAAGTATCATTGATGCCAAAAAATTTGGTTTTGATTCGAATACTCCTTCTACCCCGTCCCATACAAATGCACAATTTCGATAAAATGCATTTAATCGATTTTTATTGAAACTAGAAAAAGTACAAGCTTAAAATTTTGCCACAATTTGTCCCTTAATAATTGCAATAAATGCTAAAAAAAATATTAACTTCGCTTCACTCCTTCTACCACCTCCCATACAAATTTTTGTATTGAAAACTCAAGAAAAGTATTTCTTCTTCGAGCATATGAGTAATAAAGCAATATGATTAGGATGTTGAAAAGGAGATTCAAAATCATCCAAAACCCCCCACTTTCTCTGCCACCTCCCATAAAAATGCATAAATTCAGGCAAAAATTGTTCAATTTCCTCGAAAATTATGAAAGCTACAAACTTTAAATTCAGCATGAAACACCTTGTTAACTACGTTCGGTGCTATATACAAAAATTACAAACCTTCCCCCTCTGCTTTTACCACCTCCCGTACAAAAGTCACAATTCACCATTCGAAAGAATTTAAGATGACATATTTTCCGGTACAATAAACTATGTCCTATTTCGTCTGGAGTATCATTCTGTTATGTTTTTTTTTAAATTTATTTTACGGCGAAAGATGAAATAACTGTGCAGCAATTTGAAATTTAGAAAGTGAATGGATTCAATTCTTAAATTTCAAATTAAAAGATGTAAACTTCTGCTTTCACGATGAATTAAACGACAAAATCTCGGTAACTGAACGTGAGAACGCGTAAGACTAGCCGAAAGTACAAATATAAACATCAAAAGTGTAAAATTCCGCAAAAAACATCAAACAAGAGAATAGGTATAGAAGAACCTTAAAATACCTAGTCCTGCCATAAGTTCTGTCACATAATTTCTCACATTGGCAACAACTTTATTTTATGAGTGACATTTCAATATCGGCCAGTTTTATAAACGTCATAATGTTGTTGACAGTTGATGGTCATTTAAAGTGTGTTCGTTAACGTGTGAAGATGGAATGGGGTGTAATAGAAAACCGAACTGCAGTGATTGCACTACATAAGTGTGGAAAATCCGCGAGTGAAATTTTCAAGTTGTTGTGCCCGTTAAAAATAACGCAAAGATTTGTGTATCGTGCGATCCAGATATATAACGCGATCCAGACTATTGAAGATCGACCTCGTTCTGGACGTCCGCGTGATGTACGTTCTTCTGCTGCCATCAAAGCGGTCGAGAGTCGAATTCGTCGAAATCCGCTTCGTAAACAACGAATCATGGCTCGAGAGATGAACATCTCCACCCGAAGTATGTCTCGCATCATAAAATCTGACCTCGGGATGAGTGCCTTTCGACGATCAACGGGACATTTGCTGACTGAGCAGTTGAAGCAAATTAGGAGCACCAGATCGAAAGAGCTCCTTCGGCGGTACGGCAACAACAAACATCGAGAAATTTTATTTACCGATGAAAAAATTTTTACGGTGGAGGAACATTTCAACCGCCAAAATGATAAGGTGTATGCCCACAGCTCCGCAGAAGCCCGAGAAGTTGCCACTAGGGTACAGCGAGGACATCATCCAGCATCAGTCATGGTATGGTGGGGTGTCAGCTACGAAGGGGTCACCGAGCTTCATTTTTGCGAAAAAGGCGTAAAAACTGCAGCGAAAAATTATCAAACGGACATCCTGGAGGGATGTGTGAAGCCGCTGAACTCTACGCTATTCAACAATCGACATTGGGTTTTCCAGCAAGATTCTGCGCCAGCCCACAAAGCTCGAACCACACAAGCGTGGTTGGAAACCAATATTCCACAGTTTATAAGGGCGACGGAATGGCCTTCTGGGAGCCCAGATTTGAATCCCCTGGACTACAAACTGTGGGCGGAGTTAGAGTCCATGGTGTGCACGAGACGACACCCAAATATCGAGAGCCTTAAGCGATCTTTGACAGAAGCAGTAGCTAATTTTCCGCTAGAAACAGTGCGTACTGCTATCGATGACTGGCCCAACAGATTAAAGAGCTGTGTTAAGGCTAAAGGCGGCCACTTTGAATAATTTGTTGCTTATTTTACTTCCATTAGTATGCCAAAATAAAATATATTTTCCTTCGTCAAAAACTCTTTTTCATTTATACAAAAATTGCCCATATACGTGTGACAGAACTTATGGCACGACTAGGTATATTGCAAGCTAGAACTAATTATCCATAAAAGTGATTGAACAAAAAAAAATCAACACTATACAATAGAATCAAACATAAACAATAGCCTATCTCCGTTTCCACCCCAATGTCCACAAAAACAACTGAACGCGTGAAAATTTTCCTAATAAAGTGCAGAAAATACCTCTCGGCTATCTCCAGTATATTTTGCTCCAATGGTAAATTTCTACTATGTATACAAATAATTACCATGGATATGTTCCAACCGCGTGTGAATAAGGCCAACTGATGATATTTTGCGGTCCTACCAAGTTGTGTGTATTGTAATAAATCGCAACGAATATTAAGTTTGATGTGCAAGATGTAGTTGTGTTTTAGCAAACGTTTATAAAGTTACTATGCCAACAACTGCAGTGAGAAACTCTATACACAAGAATCTATTATGGCATAGTTTTGTTAAAATTTCAAAGACAAGCAATTTTCATGTTCTAGCAATTATTCGCTTTCCTAAGGCACGATAATTAATTATGGTTGTTATTGTTCTAGAACAGTAGAATAAAAATTAACACATTTAACTTGACAATTTCCAAAGCTTATTTACATCTTCGTTCTTGCATCAACCTAAATTTCAAGTTGATGAATTTCAAAAATAAATTTATAATTGAATTTGAGAACAGAAATAACAAGACAATAATCTTAAAAAATAAAATTTTAAACTACATTTTGGTTTAAATATTTGTCAAAAAATATTCATATGCCGTTACGGTATTACTCAGAACTAAATCGATATCATTTTGCCATAAGTTGCTAATGGAGAATATGCCTTCCCGATGACACTTGATAGTTGTCGCAAAAGTTTGACGACCACAAATTCTTCAAATGAAGCGCAAGTTTAATGCGGATAAACCTTGAGAACCCCAAAAAACGTGATAATACTATCGGGAGAACAAATTGATACCCGCCGTTTCCCAATAGATGGTACATGGTAATCCTAGGCATCTGTCAACAACTCTTTATCATTAGATTTGTGAAGTTTTAGCGGCGTCATTTACTTTTTTGTGCTCGAAAATGTCGAAGTTTGAGCCAAATAAGCGTAATTTGCGGGAAGTTTTGATTTTTGCCTTCAATTCAAAAAAATCTGCCAGTTGAAATGTAAATAGCATATTTTGTATTAAACGTAACTAGCATTAACGTAAGTAGCATAATTTGTATTTTTTTTTCATAATGACCTAGTCGATAACTGTCTTGCAATATCATCAAAGAATTGCATATTTGTAGTTTGTTTTTTATAGTGACCTAGTCGATATTCGTTTCAATATTACTAGGCCACGTTATTGGCACTCATTAATATGCAGTGTCATAATAATTTTAAGTCTAGATTTGTACGATAAATGTACACATGTACGATATGCATTTTTATCAACAAAGCAAACTTAACGTTAAGAAGGTCATGTTTGTTTACTATGTTATGGTTGCTTATGAAGCTTTCAATGGGTATTAATGTATAAATAGATGTAAGTTAAAGAAATCAGAACCAGTTAATCGATTTTAAGCCATCAAACTTAGCGTTTTATTTTCTGCGTACTCAGTTACTCAGTAATACTTGTCTCAAGGACTTGTGTTTTGAAAGGTCTAAGAACCGAACAACTGTCTCAAGGACTATTGTAAGATTTAGTTGGAAACCAACATCCTTTTCCAACATTTTTGGTCCGTCGAGCCGGATAGTTATCAAGATAACTATAACATCGCGATCTAGGAAAAATCAAGATAAAAGCAGCGTAACATCGTAGTGAACGAAGACGTTGAACATCAGTGGTCAGAGCGCATCGGTAGGTAACAATCACCAACATGACTGAACCATAACGAACGATAAAAATCCAGCAGCGCATGAATTTTGAAAACATCGCTCGGATGAAAACTAACTTCCGTAAGGATTCAAAGGATCGGTATAGTCTGCCATACTTTCGAATTCGGTTGCTACGAATGGAGGCAGCGTGGAGAAAATGTGAGGATTTACATCCACATGTCCATCAGTTGAAGGTCCATAGTAGCGAACTACTAAAGGACTACATAGGAAACTTCGAGAAAGTCGAGGAAGCAGTTTTGGAGATGATGGTGGTGTATAAGCAAGCTATCGCTGGCTACAAGGCAGAACAATGGGCTCAAGCAGAGGCTCAATCATCTACGGTAGTTCAGCAGCCACCACAAAATACAGCAGCCACGTCATACAATGACACTGTCCAGAAGATGCAATATCTGATGACATCAGTAGCAGGAGAAGCTAGACGTTTAATTGAGAATCTAAGCGTCACTGAGGCCAATTACGAAAAGGCATAGAAAATTATAAAGGATCGATACAGCAACAACCGAATGATTTTGTCGATGCATCTCCAAGCCTTTATGAATCTTTTCGCAATGAGGTCGGAGTCCGTAGAAGGATATAAAAGAATTCTGGATGTAACCAATGAAATGATGACTGGAGTCAGCGGGTTAGGCATAAACACGCAAACATGGGATCCGATCATCGTCCACATGGCATCCCACAAATTGGATCGGGAAGCAAGGAAGGATTGGAAGTCGAAGTTGGGTTCAAAAGTTGATATTCCAACCTGGAATGAGTTCGCAGAGTTCTTATCGACCAAGTTCCGATCGCTGGAGGTAATGTCAGACGACAACACGAAGAAACATAAATCCGAGGTGCATCTATCAGTAGAGAATTCTAGCCAAAGGTATCCAATGTGCAAAGGTGATCACAAACCATACAAATGTGCAAAGTTTCATCGATCTAGCGTGGATCAATGAAGAGAGTTAGTGAAGGGTCTAAATTTGTGCTATAACTGTTTAGGGAATCATCGGGTCTATGCGCCAAGAAACATAATTCTATGTTACACGTGGAACACGCTGGCAGTAAGAAAAGTGAGACCAAGTGTACGGGTAACGAAAGAACGCGAGAAACTCATAGTAATTGCGTGAACCAGACCAATATGTGGAACGTTTTGCTTGCCACAGCCATCGACAGCGTAAAAGATACACGTGGACAATACATTAAACTCCGAGCACTTCTAGATCAAGGGTCACAAAATTCATTCGTTACTTCGGAGCAGCGAAACTGTTGGGATACAAACGCGATTACGCTTAAGTGTTAATAACAGGCATCGACAAAACCGTCAACGAAAGTCACGGACAAATACCATTAATCATAAAGGAAAAGTGGTCTGATAAAAATATTCAGACAACAGCGCTAGTGATGGTGAAAATTACCAATTCACTACCTTCATCGTCAATTAGCAGAGCCACAAAAGTTAACATAGATGCCAAAGATTTAGCAGATCCTAACTTTACAACGAGTTCAAAGGTGGACGTGCTACTGGGAGCCGACATCTACGGAAGTATCATTATGAACGGACTACAGACAGGTCATCCCACAGCCCAGAAGACAAAACTCGGATGGATCTTATCAGTACCCATCTCGAAGGCAACGAGCCATCGAAACTCGATTCGCATAGTAAGCAATATAGATCTTGACCAAGCTCTACGGAAATTTTGGGAAGAAGAAGAAGTGAAACAAAGCAAGTTCCTCTCGAGGGAGGAAGAAGAAGCCGAAGAGCATTATCGTAAAACTAGCAAAAACAGATTAGAAAATGGCAAGTTTCAAGTACGATTGCCAGCGAAGGACAATCTACGCACCCAATTAGCAGCGTCGTGCAAAGTCGCAATAATCCAGTATAATGCAAGCGAAAAACATTTACTTGCAAATAACGAATTACATGCAGAATACAACAAATGTCTACAAGAATATTTAGACTTGGGGCACATGGAAGAAGTGCCAAAAACTCAGATGAGTAATCCATCTTACTACCTACCGCATCATGTGGTAGTAAAAGAAACCAGTACAACCACAAAAGTACTGAGGCGCGTCGAATGATTGCAGAAACCTGTGGTGAAGGTGCGATTAGTGAGAGAACGTATTGCGAATGGTTTCAATGCTATAATATGGGTGATTTCGACGTGGATGACAAGCCATTCCAGATCGTTTGAAAAGCTTGGGAATGATGCAAAAGCAAAGGAATTTGGGTGCCATACGAGTTGAAGCCAAGAAACATCGAAGGGCGTTTTTTCACATGCGAACAGCTGCTCCGAGGCAAAAACAGGAAGGGTTTTTGCATTACATCGTCACTGGCGTGTGAAATGGATCCATTACGATAATCCAAAGCGAAAAAAATCGTGTGGATACTGCGGCCATGCATCAACATCGACGGCCAGGCCCAACATCCCTGGCTTGAAAATCATGCTGAGTATTTATTAGAACGAGTTCGGCGTGGTGTCATGAGATCGTTCCAAAAAGCAACTAATGCGTTTGGGTCGAGCATTTTGTTTTTAAGGAACCGAACACAACTTAGGGGGTCATCCTATAATGCTATGCACAGCTGTATCGGTATAGGAACTGGAGAAAAAAAAACTAAAGACAGATCAATTTAACTTAGGTGGAGAAAGACGAAAGTGACGGTGTACATTGCTTTTGAAGCACTGGATGTTGAACACGTTGGGAAACACTTTGGATGGTAATGAGTTCCAAAGTCTTGATGTTCGGGAAATGAATGACTGCCTATATTTCACTGTACGAGAAGGTAAGGGTTTAAGGAGAAACGGTCGCAATACGAGAAGAGACACGACATAGTGAATTCGCTGCACGACAAGGCTCGGCCACATGTTGCTCGAGTTGTGAAAACCTACCTGGAAACACTGAAATGGGACGTGCTACCCCATCTGCCGTATTCTCTAGACATCGTCCCTTCCGAATACCACTTATTCCGATCGATGAAGCATGGCCTGGCTAAGCAGCATTTCCTTATTACGAAGAAACCAAAAATTGGATCAATCCGTGGATCAGCTCGAAAGAAGAGCAGTTTTTTCAACGCGAAATTCGTATGCTGCCAGGAAGATAGGAAATTTGTGACTAGCGATAGGCATTTCTTTGAAAAATAAATATTTAACCCTTTTTGCATAATAAGGGCTGAAACTTTGAAAAAAAAAAACCGGCGGTTTTTTGTATTCCCAATGCCACAACACTCGACAAGTCATCCACTTTGCGCGGATATGAAATGCGGACTCTGAACAACAATTGAAAGGCTTCCAGAAACACATTTCTAACAAGTGCCGAAGCATCTGAGATAAGTGGAAAGTAGTGAGAAACCCTGGATGTCCCAAAACACATTGGACAAGGAAGGCAGTCGGAAAAAGCCAGACTGGCAATTATCTCTCAAAACGATATCAACTAAAGAACTTTCGAGTTTTTAGAGGAGCCTTAATATCCTTTTTTATATAGTTCGGATAGTAACGTTGAACCGTGCAGCTAGAGATGGGCAAAATAGTTTCCTTTACTGAACTAGTTCACTAGTTCTTATTCACTAAAAGTATCAACACTTTTTTGTTCATTTAGTTTAGAAGAGGTCGTATCTGCAAAATTTAGCTTTTTGCAGATATCTCGGGTACAAAAAAGAAAATAGAAAGGAACAAAATCATATTCGACTTGATTTAAGCAGCCGATTTCGAGATGACTGTAAAAAAAATCGAAATTCAGCTTTATGCAGATATCTCTAGTCAAAAAAAAAACAGAATATATAAAGCAAAAATTTACACCCGACTCAATCCGAGCAGTCGTTTTCGAGATAAATGCAAAAATCTGTGTTTGCAGATATACTGAGTAAAAAAAGGAAATAATATGAATAAAAAAAAACACCCTAGTTGATTCGAAATATCTGCAAAAAATGCTAAACTAGATAGCAAGATACCTCGAGTCAAAGAAAAAGGAATTAATATGAAAAAAATTACACCTGAATCAATCCGAGCAGCCGTTCTCGAAAATCGTGCAAAAACCTACATAATACATTTTTTTTCAAATACTCGAATCAAACTGAACATCGTAAACTCAATTTTATACATACCTCAAGACGAAAAGGCGAAAAAAAAGAGCACCCGACTCAATTCGAACATTAGTTCTCGAGATATAAAGAAATGAGTAGAGAAGGGTAACAAAAAAATGTAAAAGCTGATAGTTCGTTCGTGAACTAAACGTATAATTGAAAAAAATTGCACCAGTGTAATTATTTTGATCCACGAACAATTCTGTAGTCTGCCTTCGAACTTTACGCATACATTTCTTCGCGAGCTACGATCGTATTGAGCTCTTAAACATATACATTAGAGTAATCAGTGCTCCAGTTTGATAAGTTTAGTTCCACAATACAACGTACGAACATTCATACAAGATATAGTTCGTTCTCTGCGCGAGAGGTGAGAAACGATCTGAGTTGGAGATGTGTGGATTGAATGCTGCTTTTGCGAATATATTGAATAATGAAGTTATGCTTGTATGTGTATAATGAATTGTCAACTTTACATTCAGCTCAGTACCAGTGCATTTCGAACTGAGTGCTAAAATTTTAGTGAATAATTTGTTTAATTTAATGCTGTGAATAGTTCAAATGAACTATTTTGTTCGTGAACTACACATCTCTACTTGCTGTTAACTCACGCGTAAGTGATTCCACTTAATTTTTTTAGCTCTTTGATATTAAAACTGTACAATCATTATACCCAATAGTATGTTGGGTATGGTCGCACGTGGTAATCCAATCATGCATAATGAAAAGTCGAGCAGTCAACACTGTAAAACCGAATTCTCCACGGCAAGGAGCACAACCTGTCGAAATTCTTTCCTACATCGCCAGTATCCAGTTTGATAACGGTCTCAGCAGAGAACGAAACGTTACGAATAATAAAGCGTAATAGTATTCATCATGATAGTTAACTGTTTGCTAAATTCGTTATTTATATTGCTCGACCTGTAAATATTGTATATAACAGGTTGATATCGGCGCAATAGATTTTTAATTGAAAAAGGCGCAATCAAGGTTACATCCTGGCTTCTCCAAGAGAGTCCGTTCTTCATAATATGCAGAGTTGCCCACGGAATAGTGTAGGATTTTTGTTATTGCGAAGAAGTATGCACTCGCGTACTATCTCTGTACGACATTTGATTTCACTAAGTTTTTGTTTTTTACGGTAAATTGTGTTTTTAGGACAAGAGCGTAAAAAAGATTGCATAAACGTCAGTTGTGTCCACCTTGTGCAAAGTACTGTTTCCTCCCATATTCAGGCATCGACTGGTCGAACATCATCGAATGTTTCGATGTTTTCTCTGTCGTACCCGTGCCATACGATATTCGGAGAATCTGGTAGTTGAGAAATGGATTTTCCGTTTAAACGAGTCAATCCTTAAAAATTGCATTTTTCATTGCTCTACTATCGCTTCTCACGGCACAGGGTATATGACACGTATCCAAAACATTTGAATCTTCTTCAATGGCGCTACAGCCCAAATCGGACCATGGCCTCCTGACCTTCAGGTTCCTTAACATTTTCATTATTTATTGCGAAAGGTTTGTTAGCCCTTCGCAAAACCCTCTATCTTCGAATTTTTAATTTTCGTAGATTGAGGTAACCAAGGTATACCCAAGCAGGCAGTGTGCTGGAATTATGCGTCGACCGGGATTTGAGCTCACGACCTTTGCATTAAAGATCAACACGCTACCCACTAGGCTACACCGTAGCATTTAACATTTGAATCAATACTTTTTATTTTGGGGTTGGCAGTATCGTCTTGATTAAACGAAAAACGCAATTCTTAACGAATCCTTCTTCTCCTTCTACAATGGCACAACAGCCCAAATCGGACCTTGACCATCTGACCTTCAGGTTCCTTAACATTTTCATTACTTATTGTGGATAGGTTTTTTTTCATTTTCATAGATTGAGGTAACCAAGGTAAAGGGTTTTCAAATAAGGACTTGACAACTTTTTTTCAAAATAAAATGCAAACCATTTGAGACGTTGTTCCTTCGTGTACTTTACCATGATAAAAATGTTAAGTTTACTGAATAAATTGACAGTGACAGTTCGATGATTAGTGAAAGGGTGCGTTCACAAATTGAATTCAAAGTTGTCAAGTCCCTATTGGAACCGTTGTATTCCCCTAATAAAGGGTTTTCCAATAAGGACTTGACAACTTTTTTTCAAAATAAAATGCAAACCATTTGAGACGTTGTTCTTTCGTGTACTTTACCATGATAAAAATGTTAAGTTTACTGAATAAATTGACAGTGACAGTTCGATGATTAGTGAAGGGGTGCGTTCACAAATTGAATTCAAAGTTGTCAAGTCCCTATTGGAAAACCCTTTATTAGGGGAATACAACGGTTCCAATAGGGACTTGACAACTTTGAATTCAATTTGTGAACGCACCCTTTCACTGGAAAACCCGATATATCCAAGCAGACAGTGTTCTGGAATTACCATATACGTCGACCGAGATTTGAACACACGACCTTCGCATTGTATACCAACATGCTACCAACTAGGCGACACCCGTTCTTAACGAATTGGTGTGTTCGAATTCGCAATAAAATTAATATGAGAAAAATTGTTTGGGGACAGGAACTGGTTGAGACCTGGACCGTTTTTTAATCCCAAATCTAAAACCAAACAACCGACTTCTGAAAATTAAGGCTACTGTACGGTTTACTGTGCTACTCGGCTTATTCGTTTAAATGAGTCAAGACCGGAAAACTCAATTCTCTGCACCCAATTTTCTTCTTTGAGTTAAAAGTATTGACTCGAATGTATCCAATACTTGATAAATTTGTACTGGGTACCTTCAATTACTCAAAACTATTAAATTCTTACCTGGGTAATTTTGGAAGTTGAAATCGCCACAGTGGAACTTCTCAAACCAACAAAGTACTGTGCCTTCTTTAGCTTGATCCTTGCTAAGCACTTTACTTGATATTTTGAACTGTCTTCGCTGCAGACCTATCCATGATATGAAAATGAAATGAAAAAGGTAATACAAAAGATAACCGCAAACCGAAACGTGGGTTTCAAAGAATACTTATGTAACTTACCCTTAAAAAATAGCCCAGAACAGCCAAAATGAAATCAAAGGAATAACCTCTTAAACCTAGCGCTTCAGAAAATCGAACATTTCATACTTAATAGCCCAATATTTTCGAAAGAGAAAGGTTTTCTGTAAATTTCTAAAATACGAGAAAAAATAATTTTTGGGAAAAAAAGTCATGATTCAATTTAGTCTACTTTTAAAGAAAATCAAAGTAAGGCCTTTTTTTTCAAAAATTGTTTATTTGTTTGCGAGGTGGTGGGAGGGGTAAGCAAATCGGAACGTTTTTCGAAGTCATTGGTATCCTTATAGGGTTGCTAGTTTTGGAAAAAACAAAATTTCTTGAAATCTCGGAATTTCATTAAAATTTGTATGGGAGGTGTTAAATCACAAACTTAAAGTTTCTTTCTTGCTAAAAATTACACAAATTTCAGCTCGCTAACCTAAAGCGTTCGAAAGTTATGTTGCAAAAAAACGATCACAGTTTTTGACCGACAGCAAATATTTTTGTACCATTGGCGATTTTGCGCGAACATAATATTCCCTCAGATTCCATCTAGAGTATATATAGATAATAACATTATTACTTTTCGAATTTGTGGTAAACGTTGACCGGAACGGACAAAACTTATCGAATGCATTGGAACGAAAACACTTTACATTATTTTGTATGCAATAATATCCCTTATTCTGTACATTGCATCACACGTATTGTTCAAAATGATTGCAATAAATAGTAAATATTTTTGTTGACATTACTCGACTAACCAATTTACAATTACAATTAATTTCAATTTATTTACCTTAATTTTCTTAAGGACATCCGCCTCTGTTGCTGTTTTTTTCTATTACGAGAAAATCAATTTGTACCATCAACAAACTTTCTTTATCTTCAAAAAATTAATTGCCGACTTTTATTTATAGTTTTAATCTTATAATTAAACAACTTGCGTGAATTGTGTTTGCCGGCACAAAAATAATTACTGGGGATTTCAATTTCGAATTTAATTTTGTGCCGACAAAGTTCTACAAGTATTCTATCTTTTATGCATCTAATACACGAGTGTATATGTATATCTACAATAAATACAATAAATTATATAAGTTTTTCTCTTTCATTCACAATAAAATGTGTATCTATCTGAAATAATCGTAAAGATGATCATAGAATAGATTTTAGTATGAATCTTCCTATTAAAGGAGAATGGATAAGAATGATTTTAATTTGTTTTCGGTTATTTTCGGGCAAGTTCGAAATGAAATTTGGTTTCTGATGCTGTGTATAGATTGTCGGGGTAAAATCTGTAATGAATTGCCACTTTGTTAGACTTGATGTGTTGATTGGTTTCGAAATTATTTTTGGGGGCTGTTCGTTTTTCGATGGAGAGTTTTAACTTTAAGAGATATGAAAGGATAAAGAAAAGTTGATTTAACTCGCTGTAGGAAAAAATTCTAGCAAAAATATCCTAATCCGAAAAAGAGATCCAACACAGGAAAACTTACAGGAACAAAAATGACGTCCGCCGCGACTTTCGACTTTTCTCCCAAAAATCTATTTGACTGACTGGAATATATTTTCTTTATTTACATTGCTTTGACCATTAAGACTTTATACTGTGCTTTTGTGGGCTCAGTATTACGAGGAACATAAGAGCAGTATCGAAACTGTCCAGCGAAGGTTCTTAAGGTTTGCTCTAGGGGACCTTCCCTGGTCTAATACGTTGAGTCTGAGAGTTGCTTGAGAATGGACGGATTATCCTTAGGGCTGCTTTTGCATTTAAATTAATTTTAGGGGAAATTGATTCCCCATATTTGCTCAAAGCCATAACTTTTAGTATTCCGCGTCGATCCTTGAGAAACTATGTGCCACTCCATATTCCTCATCATCGCACCAACTTTGGACAAAACCAACTAATCGCATCTCTTTCGCATATTTTCAACAATATTTACTGCCGAATTGACTATAATTTATCTAGGATGTAGTTAAAGTCAGCTTTATGCGGCAAATAATTTGTCATTGTTAATTGTTTTAAATTGGATACTTGTATGTTGCATTTTTTACGTACTTTTTCTTGTAACAATATTTTGTAAGTAATGATTGTTTTGATGCTTTTTTTTAAATAAATGAATAAATAATTACATTGATATTCGTACTCTAACAAAACGAATCACCCAGAAAAAATCACACCACACCTACCATATGGAAAGTACGCTGAGTAATCAATTTTAATGAAAAAAAAAAATAAAAATAACTATAATTGGACGTAAAGACTCTAGATGAAATGGCAGAGAGTTTCATGTACCAGAAAATATGTCATCACAAATTCTTCCGGATAGTGAATTGTGACTTTTGTATTGGAGGTGATAGAAGAAGAGGGAGGGGGTTTATAATTTTTATAAATGACATCGAACGTTGCAAAGTTTTTCGCGCGCAATTTAAAGTTTTTAGCTTTTATAATTTTCAAAGAAATTTAATATTTTTCCTGAAATTGGGCCATTTGTATGGGAGGTGGCAAAGGAAGCGTACGGTTTTGGATGATTTTAAAAATACTTATTAACATCCTTATCACGATGCTTTGCTTCAATTTTAAAGTCGATAGCTCTCGAGGGAGAAATGCTTTCCTTGAATTTCTATTACAGAAATTTTGATGGGAAGGGTTAGAAGGAGTGAAGCGAAGTTGATATTTTCATCAGCATTTATTGCACTTATTAAAGGAAAAATTCTGGCAAAATTTTCTGCTTTTTTCAGTTTTAATGGAAATCGATATTATGTAATCAGCAACATTATGTATTTGTATGGGAGCGGGCAAAAGAAACATTCGGATGAAACAAAAATTTTTCTATTTTAATGTTATTTGCATTATTATACTCTGCTCAAATTTTCAAGTTGATATCTATAATAAATTCGAAGAAAACTAAAAGAATTGAAATGTTATAATTTCGTGAAATTTGTATGTGAGGGGGTAAAAGGAGCGGGGATACACTGATTATTTTTTCAAAACTGTTTGCAATAGCAATAATTCTAGCAAAAATTCGTCCGTTTAGCTTTGCAAGTTTCAATGAATATCGAAGAAACGCATACTTCTAAATTGTGCATTTGTATGCGAGGTGGTAAATGGAGTGAGGGGATCGGAACAATATTTTTTGACGTTAATGACATTCACATCATTATACTTTCACATAATTTTTAAGTCGAAAGCTTAAAAAGTTTCGGAGAAAAATCAATTTCTTAAAATTTCGAAATTTTATGAAATTGTGTGGAAGGGGGTAGAAGCACTGGGGATATGTAGCGCGTTCACAAAATTTCTTTTTCTGTTAAACTAACTTCAGCACGATGCCTTAAAAATTTTGAATTGTAGACAGACGGACAGACAAACATACGGTCACTCGGGATCGAAGTTTTTGAGCGCAAACACATATTTCTCCTTGGCGACTTTGTGCGAGCATTATTTGTTAGCGTTACGAACAGTAAAGCAAACACAATATACTCTCGGATTTCATCTAGAGTATAAAAACCAGTGGGACTACTTCAAGCCATTGACGGAGTAAACTAATAAAATGCAGTACCTTTCGACCAGAAATTAAATTATTTATTATACTCTAGATGAAATCTGAGAGTAATATCTGTTTGCCACAAAGCTTGGAATGCTAAGAAAAAAGGTTCGGAGAACAAAATGAATGATAATATGAACTTCAGTTCATATTATTACTCAAAAATCTCAAAACCGGAAGTCCGCCCGTCAGTCCGTGGTCTCTCTAGCTCGAGAACGCGCTGAGCTAGAAAGTTCAAATTTTGTACACGTCGTTTTTAACGAAAAAGTAAGGCTAAGTTCGTGAACGGGCACAATCGCTCCACCCCTTCTACCACGTCCCATACAAAATGACTCGATTTCGGAATTTTACAGTAAACCGATTTTCTCAAAATGTGTGAAAGCTCTAGATCTGATATTGAGAATATCGATATCTATAAAATAAAGATATTTTGAATCGTCTCACTTACTCTACCACCTCCCATACAAACCACACTTTTTGTTGAAATACTATAAACAAATTTACTCAGTATGTATAAAATTTATCTATATGAAATGCTGCAATATTTATTTGGAAGATTGATGAAAATTAACTAATTAGCTTCTCCTCTCATACAAAGAGACACATTTCCAAAACTTTACTAAAATCAATTTTCTTGAAAAGTATGAGTCTGACATTTGAGAGATGTCAATTGCATATTCTTCATAGTTATTACTGAAGAAAAAAAAAACACTGAAAACTCCCAGCTCCTTCTACCACCTCTCATACAAACTACACAGTTTCACTACATTTCATATGTACACTAATTTTCTCAAATTCTATCACATTTTTGAAACTTAAATTATATATAAGACATTTCGATAGCAACTCTATCATGATGTGAAAAACAATAGTTCAATGCCGTCACACCTTCTAACACTCTCCATACAAAATTTCTTAAAATCAACAAATTTCTCTTTCATCTACAGTATCGCACGATTGGGCTTTACGCCCAATCGTAGTTCTGTTATGTTTTTTTATCTTACTTTAAATTCGATTTTTTGTTAAGAATTCGGAACCTTAAAGCACGAAGACGAAAAAACTTACATTGCCAATAAGATTTCTGAAAACCATTTTAGAACAAAACCTTACTTAAAAAAACCCAAAAAAACCGAGCCCTTGATAAATCCCATTGCGAATGAAAGTAGTCATTTTTATACTCTAGATGGAATCTGAGAGTATTATAAGTTTGCTCTAAGGTTTGTAACGCCAAGAAATAAGGCTCGGAGAAAAAAATGAATGATACAGAAGTTAAAATTATCACTCAAAAATCTCAAAACCGGATGTCCGTCCGTCCGTCTGTCCGTCCGTCCGTCGTCCGTCCGTCCGTCTGTCCGTCTGTCCGTCCGTCCGTCTGTCCGTCCGTCCGTCTGTCCGTCCGTCTGTTCGCTCTCTAGCTTGAGAACGCGTTGAGCTAGAAAGCTCAAATTTCGTACACGTCGTTTTTGACAAAAAAGTAAGGTCAAGTTCGTTAACGGGCCAAATCGCTCCACCCCTTCTACCCCCTCCCATACAAAATGACACAATTGCGCAATTTGACAATAAACGGATTTGCTCGAAAAGTATAAAAGCTATTGACCTGAAATTTGGAATATATTACTTTTATGGCAATATAAATCTGCGGTATAAAAACCATGCGTATCCTTCTTCTCCTTCTACCACCTCCCATACAAACTGTACTTGGCATGAATTACTCTAAGCCAATTTACTCAGTGCGTATAAAATTTAGCGGACTGAAACTGTGCGTCGAGTATATATTTAAAATTGTTAGTAAGGCCAAAAAAAATTAGACGATTAGCTTCACCCCTTCTACCCCCTCCCACACAAAATGACACAATTTCCCAATTCGACAATAAATGGATTTGCTCGAAAAGTATAATATGTACTAGTCTGAATTTCGGGATTTATTACTTTCATAATAATTTCAATCTACAGTATAAAAATTATTTGCGTCATCCCTCTCCTTCCACCCCCTCCCATACAAACTACACTTTTTCGTGAAATGCTCGAAGCCGATTTTCTCAGAACATATAACATTTATCGAGGTCACATTTTGTAATAAATACTTATGTAGCATTATCACTAAGATCAGAAAAAAATATTTGATTACCTTCACTGCTTCTACCTCCTCCCATACAATGTGACACAGTTTCACAACTTCACAAAAAATCTATTTTCTTGAAAAGTATGAATGTTACTAGTCTAAAATTTAAGAGATGTCAATTTTATGATATTCTTAGTTATTTCTGAAAAAATCACTAAAATCCTACCACCCTTTTTACCACCTCTCATACAAACTGCACATTTTCATTAAATCTAACACACTAATTTTCTCAGCTCCTATTCAATTTATGGAGTAAGCGTTTTGTAAAAAATATTTGTATGGCTACTTTAGCATGATTGGGAAAAATTAGCTCAATGCTATCACCCCTTCTAACAGTGTCCATACAAAATTTCTTGGAATCGCTAAAAATTCTATTTCATCTAGAGTATCTTAAGATTGCGTTTTACGCGCAATCGTAGCCCTGTTATGTTTTATAGTCATGTTTCATGTTTTTTCAGTGGTGCTTTTCGCGCAATTCGTAAGGATTTACTTAACAAATAAATTTCTAAAAGAATGTGAGTATTCAGGTCACTTCATTTATTAAGATTTTATTGGTAAGTAAATACTATTATTATACTAATACTGTGGGTTGGGCAACCTATCCAGCGTACTCTCAGGTGGTGGATAGAGGACCCCGCGGAGTGTTGCATGTTCCGCGGTTAGCATGGTAATAGCAAGCAATTCAGTTTAACAGTAGCACTTTTTTCAAAATGTTATCGGACACACATCGGCAACCGACTTGTTGTAAGCCTAAATTGATGAAAAAAAATAAATAAATAAATGGTTATAAGATGAAGTTCCCTCGTACTAGCCCTCAGTTTACGGCAAAAGTGGGTGCCAAAATCACCGGGCCCGAACGAGGTTCGGGAGCTACTACGGTGGAGTTGTGCAACTAGTAGTGCTATTCTACTGGCAAGCACTCAAATCACAGAGCTGCATTGTTGACACTTATGGATGAAGAAACAGAATCGAATAAGCCGATGGAGTTATGTACACACTTCGATATCGGTAATATCTTGCACTCCTGTCTCTGTAAATCTTGGTAGTGAGACTATCCAATCTTCTCAAGTTGGTCTTAGCAATCGGACCTTTCGCCCAGCTAAGACCGACCTAAAAAGAAAAGCTGTCAAAACAAATTTTGGCGATGCGGCAGGCGCTGAAGTGGCGGAAGTCTGAGTCGACTGTCCGTTGGGATGGGCGAATCGAAGGCTGCCGAAGCTCCTCGCCTAGCTAGCCAGTTAGTCAAAAATGAGACGAATGGTCCGGGTACCTCAGCCATCACTCTGACTAACAAAGCTAGCACTTCTGACGCGAATGTGATCAAACGAGTCTTTGCTCGCCCCGAACACACCGCTGAAGGTAGCACCAAACATTGCATCAGAGAGCGCAGTGGTCTCGAAGCTGTCGGTAGCGAAAAAGAGGAACGTGCTCAGAAGGGCAGTCCGACGGAGAAAAACTTATAGCTTGACTCCGGGCCCCCAACAACTGCTACTCCTAGAACGCAGCCGTCAGTGGAAAATGTCGGATTGGATCAAACACTTTCATCTCCGCTTGCAACAGGACTACCGGTTCGCTGCAAGGCCTCTTTCAACGCCAGTCAGCGGGAACACGCTCGAACCACTGAAGTAGAAACACAAACGCATCCGATCGGATGATAGTAGTACGCCGTTACCTGCAGCAAAAAAATGAACTCAAAGAGCGGCTATCTACAGCGACGCCACCAGGAGGACCGTCCAAGAAGCAGTCATCAGCATCAACGCTTGCTGGACAACATACCGGAGTCGGCAAGGCCTCAGATCTACGGTTCATTACGTAATATTCTGAGGGAACAACTTATATGTAATCCACCATCTAGGCCAAGCTTTTTGATGTATGATTTCGAGCCGAGTTATCTTAGAATAACTTGTGTTGACCGAAATACTCTAAGCTTCCTTCATGAGGTAGTTCCTTAAATGAATGAACTCTTGAAGGACATCAAGCTACAGGTTATGGAAGGTACCGAGGCTCCTTAAGCTGACGAAAGTGCCTGTAAGGATCCCTGGTATTATCGAAGATCCCAAGCTCCTATTGCAAGACAATCAACTACAGAACAATCTTTCCACGGAGGTATAGAAACTTTTCTATAGAGACCAAAAAGACAAGGGCTAACTTCTCATTCTCGAAATTGACCAAAGCTTCAGGGAAAGCTTATCTCAAACTCCCAAAACCAAATGTAGCCAATCTTCGTGGCCGGCACGCTCAGAGTGATTCAAGATAATCTACCTCGTAACACTCAGATGTTGCACATCCTATGCAGACAACGTGACATAGAATGGTACCAATATCATGCAGCACTTACACTGTATAAAAACCAGTTAGGAGCCGCCAAACGAAATTCATGTGAAGAAATCGATAACATCAACGATACCGCTAGGATAAAGAGGACCGTATCCAAGGACCCATACATGCCTGAATTACTGGATAAAGGTGATGGTTCATGGACGGAGTCTACCAGCGAGTCCTTAAACTTCTAATGCAAATGTATTTCCCCGGATGCTTTGAACCCCCGCCACAAAGCTCAGGTTTGATCGCATTTCAGCTAGCTCGGAACTAGTGGATATAGTCATGATGCCAGAAAATATAGAAATTGCGTTTAGTTCTTTCAAACCCTACCAGGACTAGATGAGAAGTTACCAGGACTGGACGGGATATATTCCACTATGATCCAGAATGCGGATGAAACGATAATTCAGTACCTGATTGACACACAAAGTATTCATCAGTCTTTGGCATATACCAAAGTTATGGCAAGAAGTTGAGGTGGTTTTAGTACCTAACTTTTAGTACCAGGGAGATCTTCACATAACATCCCGAAGGCATTCCGACTCATCAGCCTAACTTCGCTAAAGACTTTAAATACCTTGAAAGACTAATGGACAGCTACTTACGTGCAAATCCGACCCTCAATGTAAGGTGCCCACACCAACACGCCTATTTGAAAGGTAAGTTCATTGATACCGATTTACATTTGATGGTAGCCGCCGTACAGCTTCACATCTTAAAGAGGTTGCCTTTTGTGCCTCTAGACGTGGAAGGCACATTTAATAACATCAACTTGATGCCATACTTGCGGAACTTCTCTTGACTGCATGGATAGGTAAGCTTCTTCTCTCACGAAATATCGTAGCATGGATGGGTTACGAGATGAGAAAAGGCTCTGCCCACAAAGGAACGCCACAATGCTGCATAATATCACTTCCCCTGTGGGTCCTAACCTAACACCTTTCCATTTTAAATCGGAACGGCTACTGCACACATATGCCGACGATCCTGTCATCATGCTAGCTAGTAAAATTGAGCAGTTCTAGGGGACCTTGTGCAGCCCGCACTACAATTGTTAAACAGCTGGGCACTAGACAAAGAAATTACCATTAACCCTCAAAAACAGACATGGTCTTCTTCTTCAGAAGATAAAGACATACGTTTTCAATTCACCAACCATTCGATTATCACTATGGTCCTCTCGAGCCAGGTTCAATATTTAGGTCTTTTTCTAGATAGCAAATTAGCCTGAAAGCACAATATTCAAGAACGAACAAAAAATAATACCCTAGGGTTCTTCACTTGCAAAAAGACATTCGACTTAAGATGGAACTTTTTACCAGTATAGTTAGACCAACTGTTTGTTATAGCATGTGGTGTGGTGGCCAGCGGTAGTACTAAAAACCACCCTATCACCTTTAGAGCTAATCCAAAGGATGGCATGTTTGTGTATAACCGGTGCTTTTAGAACCACACAACTGCAGTACTGGAGTAATTGTCTCATTACCACCAGTTCATTTTTTTATAAGACGAACTGCCGGCCTAGATGCCATTAGATTGGCATCGACTAATTCGTGGTCAACACCACAAATTGGTCATGGCAAAGTTTTAAACGTCATCAGAGACGCATCTTCCCTTTTAGACTGCGAGTAAGATTCATGAACCAACAACAGAAACGGAGGTTTCACATTAAGTTCCCTGAACGAACCGAATCGGCAACGTAGATCCTCATCACTATACGGAAGGATCTAAAATTAACTAGGGGCAGGTGCTAGGATCTATTTCCACGACCTCGACATTCACACTTCTTTTCATCGGATCGGATCAGGGATGTATTAGCCATTAGCGAGTGCACGAAAATTATTTTACATAGGCAGAACAGTGTCGGAAATTGTTACATTTTCTCGGATAGTATTGCTGCACTTCTAGCATTCCAATCCTACAGGACCACGTCCGAAGTATTTTTAGTTTGGATACCGTGGCATAGCGGCCTGTTAGGTAGCGACGCAGCAGACATACTTGCCAGGCAAGGATCTGCAAGCATTAACTCCATTAGGAAGCTATTCGATGTAGCACCAAAAGTACTGAAAACCGGCTTTAAGCAAAATATTTTTGATTCTTTCTCGAGGGGATGGCTTAAGCTTCACGCATTCAGGCTGCGAAACGAAGTTGCGAGGAAGACGAAGAATCTATTGAAAACTATCTTTGTCACTGTCTGCAAATCTCTAACAGTCGTCTGCTTTCTTTAAGCTCTAGATTCTTCTCAGAACTGGGCAATCTCAGAGACGATTTGGTGAATGTTTTCACAGTGCATTTCAAATTGAAAGAAAATATTTCCAGATTCTACAGTGTTACGCTTTATTATTCGTGACGTTTCGGTATCTGCTGAGACCTTGATCCAACTGATCGACAATTACAGAAGATTATTATTTTATGAATATAATTTTATGAATAATTATAGTCTTCTGTAATTGTCGTTCAGTTTGATAAAGGTCTCAGCAGAGACCAAAACGTCACGAACAATAAAGCATAACAGTGTAGAATCCAGAAATCTTTCCTTTCAAGACATCAGAGACGTCAAACATTCGAGCCTGCTTCGGTTCGCAAACCTCACCAAGAAGAGTAGTATCCATCTCATGAACCTCAATAGGGGGAGTACCATGGACCTAACTAGATGCTCCCAGTGCAATGTGGTTCTATTCCCGAGACCACCTCCTACTATTTAATCCTAAACCTAAATATTATAACTTACCCGAAAGTTTTCTTGAAGAATCAAAAAATTTTCTAAAAAAAAGCTCTTTTAAACATAAACGAAGCTTAAATGTATTTAAGGCATGTTACAGCTAGGTAGCTAATTTTTCGAAATGTTTTTTTTTTTTCAAATGGGATTTTTTTTTTAAATTCCTCTGATTTTTGCAATTCGTCATGAATCATTTTACATAAAAACCTTTCAAAGAAATTATAAATGATACCTAAAAACGCAATAAGCTATGGTCTATGCTTTATAGGTCTTCATAGCATAATTTTACGTTAAATCATAATTTGTATCTTTTCTTCTCGATCAGAACCACAGTAATTTCGTTTGTGTTGAAGTGTAACCAATTTGATAATAATTGTGTTCGCTGCTGCACTAGAAAAATACCATCAACAACATGAACTTGTAAAGCAACTGTGCCGATACTGTTAATAAATTGTGTTAGTTAGATACTCAACCACTTTTCGGATTAACTTTACCATGGAAAGTTATCTCTTTTTTTTAACAAACATTTTTTTTTCTCTCGTCATTATTTTTCAGCACGTAAACTTTATAATAATAAACTATTAAACGGTGTTTTGTAATGAATCTAAGCACTGTAATAGACACATGCAAGATATAGGATGAGACGTCTTATAAAGTTTAACTCATCATCATCGCGTGCAACTTACGAGAGCAACGAACAAAGTACGAAGAATCGAACGGTGATGGCGTGCTTTAATTTAAGAACAGAAATGATAACACAGAATGTTGTAGCTAAGTAACACAACTAGTAATATAGTGTATCTATCTGGTCCGTATATCTTAATCGGGTAACGTACATTTATGTGGAGCTACGAGTATATTTGAGATCATGGTGATTAAGAGCGAGATAAATTCCTGAAATCCATGTTCTAGAACAAATCAACAACGAACTCAAGGTACTCGTACATCCCATCACGTTGTCAGTACCTACAAAAGTAATTGGATTGTCCGTTGCTTTGACAAAATCACTATTTCCGAATTGGTGTTTACAGTGTAAAGGTACACAGAGGTTTATTGTATTGTTTCGAGTTCATGGAGAATTACGGGCCCATCGGGCACTAGAAGTTGAAACGTTTGTTGTTTTAGGATTTATAAAAAATTTATAAAAAAATCAGCGGAAGAAAAACCCGCTTTCAAGCAAAACCCATGATCGTTCCTATCACGAATAAATAAATATCTCAGAAGAAATCGTACTTGTTACACATTCTCATTCGATGAAATAAAATTAAACTATTTTTGTCGTATCTAAACCATGACTATACAGATCACGTTATTTATATACTCTAGATGTAATCTGAGAGTACTACGTCGTTCAATATATTCGTAGGATGACATATAGATGGCACTACTATTGACAAATCCATATAATTTTTAGGAAGTACCACCAAACCTACAGGGGATCTTAGCAGGAATTTGAATGATTGATTATTCGTTACACACCTATGTATGAGCTTTTTGCACAATACAAGGCGCTTTAAAATGGCTTTGGAAACGCGCTTTAAAATGGCTTTGGAAACGCGCTTTAAAATCGTTTTGATTAAAGCTGAAGCGTATAGCTTACTTTAGCGGACATGTTACGTTAAGATGTTAGCAATTTCGAAGCACTTCCGGGCGACAAATAAAGAGCAATATTTCGCAAGCACTTTTTTTTTCGCTGGGATAGTTAAAGAGTGAAACGTGCGAGAAAAATGATTTCTTCGTCAGACCCGCCCGCATATAATTTGACAGGGTGTTGTATTGTATATACATACTATCTAGCAGATAAGGATCATACAAAAGAAAGCAATAAATGCAACTACAACCCTAGTTCATTAATAACTTTAAACTGCTTTATTTTCAGTTCGGTTTATACTTTTTTCTTTCACGGTTTCAAATATCTATAAATTTATAACAAAAAAAAGCATGGAGAACAAATCGACAGTAAGCGTTACAAAATGTTGGACAGATACTAATCAGTAGATCTAAAACAGACTTTTAAAATAAAATTGTGCTGAACGAAGCGTACAGTTATGGAGAATATGTGCCATAGTAATGTTTTTTGTGAGTTAATATGGACGCAAAGACATTATGTGTACGTACAACAATCGCACAACTGAAAAGGAAACGATATGTGCTGGCAATAAAGTAAGAACTCTAAATGTCCAACTCTTGATGTCGATCACTGTGGTTTCTCTGTATATAAAAAAAAATACTGCATTTTGTCCCGCCCTTTTTCAAGGTCTTGTGTGATTGTCCAATGTATAGATATGAAATAAAAGATCGATAGGCCGTACCACTGAAAGGCGTTTGTGCTTTATGTTTCTGTCTCGCTCTGGCTTTAAGTTCTTGAATGCATGTCGGAGGTCGAGATTTGATTACGAGAGGAGTTATCAATTTCTCTTTCACCTTTTATTTCATTATGTTGCCGTATTTCGGCGGAAATCCGGAACCAGAACAGGTTGAGACCTGGAACCCAGAAAAGGCACACCTTGACGAAAATACCTCTCCAATGGTACTTAATTTGTTTATTTTGGATCATTGATTTGGGCTGTAGAGCGTTTACGAAAAAACGCTTATTCTTTTAAACATGTAGATTGTAAAACTTTTCTTGTACTTTTTGTATGTATGCACCAATATACATATAAACAATATATCCACCATCCAGAAAATATTAAATTCGTATTCTGCCTCAACTATTAAATTTCTACATAATTTGAATCTCGGCAATTCTTAGGAGAAGTAATTATTTACCAGGCAATCACAAACTGAAGACTATCATGAATTCACGTATAGCCTTAACCAGCCATTTGCAAAATTGACCTAAGTTCAACTATCTTAATGATTTCATAGTATCTATTGAAAGAGCTCATGGATCTTAATCTTGTTTAAATTAATTATAAGTGAATATTGCCCGAGAAAAACATTTACTTAGCTTAACGAACGGTACATGAGTGTTATAATTCGTCTCGTATCGATATTAGAGCTGGTATTAAGTAGCCTTGGGTGATGCTTTCAAACACTACTACGGTCTTGTGTAGTTGGTTTTCGAACCAAAGTTTTAGAATGGTAAATTAGTTACCTTATAGGTAGCTAGCTATTTTGTTACTTCAGAGTCATATAGTCCAGTTGATCAATAGCACGTATTCGAGGTCAATCCGATTGTACCAGAAGATACGGCCAAGATGTTGTTAGCTCTGATAGTGAAATATTAATGTGATTTTATCTGACTATAGGATATATTTGGAGTAGGCCGGTATATCAAAGAAGAGAAGTGGCGCCACATAGCGAGACCGCCACAGGATTCAATTTCTTTTATTTATTTAATCTGAGCTCTTCCTTATCTATAGGGTATTCAAGCAAGAGGAGTAGGGTTGGAAAGGTCTATTATTTGACAGCTGATTGGTTGACGGTTGTCAAATGTTGATATTTGTCATTTATAAACGCGGGAAATTTACCTTGAAACGCTACACAGTCGTTATCTTTTATTACGCAAATTCGCGTTCAATCGCAGTTACAATGCGCAAAATTCGATCAAATTTTGATTGCAATCATGTGCCTTCTGAGACGAGTGTGCGCAACCTAATCACAAAATTCCAAAAGACTGGCTCAATGCAAGATATGAAGACACCGAAATTACTGCCCTGGAAATACAACGTACACCAAATTTCTCAGTATATATCAAATTTATGAAGCTTCAATGTGGTGTAAAATAGTTTGGTATCAAGATAGGACAAAATTAATTTAATCCTACTAAAGAGGGAGGATGTGACGCAATTGATATAATTAAATGAATTCAACACAGTACAATCGATTTTGAAAACCGAAATAATTGAAAAAAAAAAAAAATCGATCATTCAAATATAATTCATGTAGCTGTTTGCTTTCCGGCGCCAAATTGAACACCACCAAACCAAAATATTTTAAATAGGCCGTCAAGTCACTGGTAAATTTAAAACATGATTATTTAGTGTCAGGCATCGCCAATGAAAGTGTGATAAGACTACGAGTAAAAAAGCTGGAAACACCATTTTTGACATTATATGTATGTATATACAAGAAAGCTTTTATTCACTTCTCCACTGAATCTACTTGTCGTCATATTAACAAAAGAACTCAACTTTGGATCTAGTTATAAGTAATTGTGACGTTCGGATGCCACAGCTCACTACAATACTTTTCACTTTATATTCTTGCGCTTTTCTGCGACTATCTACCTATCTTGCCACGATGTAGGGGCTAGGTAAGGTCTCTCTCAGAGTGTACTTTTCGGAGGAACCTGAAACCAAAAGGTTGTTTCCAACTCCCACTCTCCGCTTCCCTCTGTTCCTCACCCTGTATAAAATTCCTTCTGGAATGGATTAAAATACCCGTTCCTATCAGGCTAAGGGCACAGTTAAATAGCTCAATTGCGGAGTGGTGGCATCATTGGACCATTTTTCTTCGAAAATGAGGCTGGGAACAACGTTTCGGTGAACGTTACACAGCCATGTTATCCGACTTTTTTTTTACTGAAATTGAAGACATGGATTTGGACGACCTCTGGTTCATGCAGGATGGCGCGCTATGCCACACAGCGATGTCAATTGGCCGCCTCGGAGCTGCGATCTGACCCCTTTGGCATTTTTTTCTGGGGAACCGTAAAGGACCGATGTTATGCCAACAATCCAGAAACGGTTCAAGCACTTAAGGCCAATATCATCCAAGCAATCCGTGAGCTACAGCCCGAAACCATCGACATGGTCTTGGAAAATTGGAGTGAGAGAATGCGCTACTTGCGAAGCCAGTCGAGACAGCCACTTGAACGAAGTTGTGTTCCATCATTACTGGGAATGTTTGCTCTTACTAATGAAGCCATAATACATGGAAAAAATTTAATTTTGTTCATTTTATTGCATTTTTAAAAAGAAACTTGTATTTGGCCAACCATTTTGTAAAAAAAATTGCATGTCCGAACGGCCTAAGGTCTATAAGTGTATCCTCATTTTTTATAAAAACCTTAGAACAATGATAGATATCCATCTACGCAGCAACATCGATCAGCACATGTTGTCAGCGGCCCAACACGCATACCGGAAAGGGATATTAGTTGAAACGGCCTAACACTCGTAAGCTACATCGAAAAATCTCTGAGTACTAAAGACTACACTATGATAGCGTATATCTATATAAGACCAAAAGCAATTATGGACGCACTTTCAAATCTGATGGATGCTTAGCTTGGCGTGCTGATTAATTTGATGTTGGCATCTAAGATTATCAGGACAAAACTGGGCGTCGGATCTGCTAGAAAATTCGTTAGTAGAGGTACATCGCAAGGCGGAATTATTTCTCCACTGGAACGTGGCGGTCAATGGACTACTGCTGAAACTGGAAGAGGCGGGCTGCTAAGTGATTGCTTATGCGGACGACGTTGTTATGCTATCTCTGGTAAGCACTCCAGTACTCTGAGCGAGGTTATGCAAAATGTCCTCTCAATACTCTCTAAACGGACTCGTGAATGCAGACTGAGAGTGAACCAACACAAAATCGAGCTAGTCGTTTTCAAACGAAAAAACAAAATTCATCTTGTTGACTCTACTATCCTAGATGGTACCAGCACTGTTTTTGCAGATAGAGCAAAATATCTGGGTCTTATTTTGGAAAGGAAACTGACCTGGAAATTTAATATTCAGGAACGAGTAAACAAAGCTACTGTTGCGCTTTAATCCTACAAGAAGGCCATAGATGAAAAGTGGGGAATGTAGCCTAAAGTAATGCAATGGCTCTACGTTGCCGTCATTAGACCCATCATGCTATATGTTCAGAGCGCAAGCCGCGCTCTCCTCGGCAAGGTGCAGAGATCATCGTGTACATATATGTATAAGTTGGACTGGGAGAAGGTGTTTTCTCCGCAAATTGACTTAAGCACATCTTTCCGACTTCCGGATTATTGTAGTGTATTCAAAGCGGAAGTGATGGCCTTGCCCTAGCTGAAGTGTATTGTAGTATCTTCAAAGGAAATCGGCATCTTCACTGATAGCCAGGTCGCTATTAAATTCCTGGAATGAGTCGTGTCTGTATCCAAAACTGTTCTTGATTGTCGCGCGTCTCTGAGGGAAATCTCTGAAAAAATCAACATTTCCCTGCGCTGGGTACCAGGCAAAAGGCCATTTCGGGGAACTGTATGGAACCATCGTGCAGATTCAATCTAAGAAAAAGAAGCTTAGTACGCCTGTTGCAACTTATAAGCTGCAATTTAAATTGGATGCGATTAGCAAAACCAAAGACAGATAGGCGAATGGTATTTCATGTAATACCACCAGACAGATTAGACCTGTGCTCGATCTAAAACGCTCTAGTAAGTCAAAACGGCTTAAAACATCCAAATTTTGTATCCACTGATCAACAGAAAATCTCAGATGTGCCAAGAAAATAAGTTGCTATTATACAAAATCGTAGTGCAACCATTCTTAACATGCGGAACTTCTATTTGGAAAATCTTTGCAGTTACCCATCCCAAGAAACTGCAAGTTATCTAAAATATGTACCTTTAAATTATTCTAAATAATTCGTTGTACTTTTCAATTCGTCTTTTGCACGAATTAGCAAAAACGCAACAGATTTATGATTTTACCAATGAAATTTAAAAATAGATCTTTGAGTTGCGGCATTACTACAACTGAATCAATCTTCGATTAGAATAGTCTGCAGTTTTAAGTTAATTTTAATTTTAGTCAAATAAGTAGGGTCGATAATTTAAACATTGGGCTTTGCACTTTTTCCCCAAACTTATTAAAAATGTTAATAATTAATCTGCACATTTGCTACTCAGCGCAAAACAAAATTGTAGAGGCAATGTTTAGTCTAAGCTCTGAAAACGAAATCCTTAATTATATAAAACATGTTAAAAACATAAATATTCATAAATATAATAAGTTGTTATGTCTTGCATCAAGAACCATTATTAAAATTTGTTAAGCCATTTATTCGCATATTTCAGATAATTGAAAACTGCTTATTAATTATAATTTTTCTCTTTTTTTTTCATTCAGGACTTATCTTAAAAGTTCATCATGGAGTATTGATTTTTTCCTTGTTTCCTCTAAACAACACCATCACACTTCTTGACATCACTGCATAAGTGCACATCCTTAATATCTATTTGTGGAGTCATATTCCATCTATATTTAGTTCGTTAGATTGTAAGCGGATCCATTACTTCTATTTTATGCGAGAGTAATGTAAATAATTGTTTACTATCCGTTTGGTACTCATACTTAAGAATTGAGATGATGTCTTCATGGCACCACTTGAATAGTGTGCTATCGGATATGCAAATAAAACGTAAGACCTGAATAAACTTTACCGACACGAAGAAATGTCTGCGTGCGTAGGATAAGGAGTGCGTCTTTGCTTAATAACGGAGAAAAAAAAATTGTTATCTTAAATCTTTTTCTTATAATAAATTGGTTTTCTTTCAACCAAGTCCACACTGACGCTAATAAAAAGCAGCGAGAGAAGAGGAGATGGGTGGATTGTTTAGCTAAGTGGATATCGTATTTTATTTTATCCATCGCCCAAACCGTCGAGAAGGGTCATAGATTTCAATCAGGTTGCAAGGTTATGATTTTTTTATCTGTTATGTTAATCTCTTTAATAAGATAGCTTTCAAACTTTTCAACTAATCTTTTTTTTTTCAACTGAAAATTACAATTTGCATATAAATCACCAAAAATCATAAAAAAAAATCATCGGATTGATAAGATGTTTGTTTTTATTGCTGAAGCTTATGTTGAAGTCTACTCGAGTTATCATCTAGACCCAATTTTTTTTATCAAACGTTTCGTTCTATCAACATTAAAAGGAGAAAGTCCTTAATATGGTTGGAGTTTTCTTCATTTTAGGGTCAATGATTAAAAAAAATTAAAAATGCCTAAAATTAATCAAAAGTACACTTTACCGATTGCATAAACAAATTGAAGCTATGTGAGTACCACAACTACAATTTCAGAAAGAGAACTTCTACTTGCTATCATTTCGCGATGAAAGCCTTTAAAATTTTAATTAAGAAATTATAGAAGATTTGTAGATGCACCTATCACGTAGTTCTTTCCTCTCATCTCCTAATTTCCACCACTATTATCCTCCACAAAATCCAAGCTATCTAGATACTCAGACTTTCAATTTTAATCAATTTGAATCTCATTACTGATGAAGTTAAATTTAACCCAACACACGCGAATGAATAATTCACAAAAGTATAATTCACACCCGATCAGTCAATTCTATATCTTCACGCCGAGAATAATTTAAATCTAATTGAGAAAAATGGATAAAATATCTATCTTCAGCCATTAGATAAGAACAGGAGGAAGGCGGTGGATACTTACAGCGAAATGGAAGAAATCGATGATGAATCTGTTGACCTTAAACTTATCGTCGAAACGAGCACAAGGATTATTTTGGCAGACATACTTTTAATCCATTAGAGCTAAGCTAGAAATTATGGGATTTCGGTTTAAGGTTTTTAGAGTTAATGAGCTTTGAAGGATGTAGATTCATTTTTTTTTTCGTAAGACGTTGCAGAGAAATTATACTACATTCATAATCATCGCGTAGTTAGAACCAATAATGCAATGGTTTAAAAGAAAATTTGAAGACGCATGCAATAGCGCAAGGGCTATCCGGCTGATATGGTGATCGTGTGCGCTATTGAGAGCGATTTGCTTCCACACGGTATTTATTCTTTACTATCGAGTAGCTATGTAATAAGAAACAAAGTAAAACAGAAAGCAAAGGAAACATTATCAGTTTTATTGAGAATTATCGAACATTTCATGTTCTGTGGCAGATCGACATAGCTACGTACACATTTTACGCTTTTATTCTAGAAGGCATGCGAATGGAATGGACATATCCTTCTACCACCTCTTATACAAAAGAATACCTTAATACAACTCGCATGACAACACAATAGTGACATAATTTTTTTTCCATAATTATCTAATTTTATCAAGAGTATCGCATGATTGGTGCTAACTGTACAATATCGTATTTCTGTAATATTATAGCATAAAATTCTTTTTTTTTTCATAATATGTAATTTTGTATAACATATCCGCAATTTTCTTGACATATCAATTTTTTCACTATGTTTATCTGTTTTCGACAAACATAAAGCAAATTTTTACGCGATAAGATTCAATATGATTGATCACAAGTTTTCGTACAGGTACGCATTAATTTGATTAGCCAACCACAACAACGTAAATACGAAAATTTTTGCGATAAACAAGTGACTTTAATCTATGACGACATTCCTGACTTTTACGGAAATTTAGATAAATTTAATTCGTTTCAAATTGTTGTTAAATGTGTTCCGATAAAAATATTTCTTACACTTGTTTAAATCTATTTGTGTTTGCATTTCACTTATACGAGTGGCTATTAAACTCTCAAATGATTGTCTGCAAAATGCACGATATAGCTACCACGTTTATAAAATCTTATCTTAAAAATTGAAAATGCAAGTTTTGATAAGAAAAAATTATGTCGTGGATTGTGAGTCTTTTGATCAAATTTTTTTTTTCAAAAATTATGATTACTTTTATTTAGCTATAATCAATCGAATCAACTTAATTGCACGCGACACACTTCGTCGAGCCGAGCGTAATATAAATAACACGATCGAGATCATAAAAGATAGAGCAAGAGCGAAGGCGGTACATTCGTTTTCGAGCAAGTGGAAGTTTTAATAGCGCATCTTTCAAGCAAACAATTTAACGTGCACTCGCAAATAACGATCTTAAGACGAGCATGAAATGCCACAAAACAAATAAACTGCGTGATGATCTTAAGCAAACCAAACACAAGGTCTCGCTCAACGTCGATCTTGTTATTTACCAGCAGTTTTCATTTCAGCATGCGCATGAACAGAGCCAAAAATTATTTTGTGTCGATATCTCAAATGCAAACTGTGAAAAACCTCCCAGCAAACAAAATAATCATTAAAGAATCGTTAATGAATTATATTAACGAGCGATTTGATCGTTAACGAGCGTCGTTAACGAGTCATTAACGATTCGTCAAGCGAACTAAATGGACATTCGTTAATGAATTAGTTTTCACGATTCGTTAATGAATTGTAAAACGCTTACAAGAAACGAGTATATAAGCAAGTATATAATCGTTATCAATGAATCATTAATGTGTCGTTAATAGTTATTTTAATTCATTAATTGTTGTTAAATTGTTTGCTGTGCAGACAAAACAAATTTTGGCAAAACAGCTTGTTTATTTCGTATAATTTCATGGATATATGTGGAGGTAAAATATATATTAAAATTGATTTGAGGAGTATGCGATTCTAACAGAACTACAGCATCTGCGCAACAGATGTATCACAGGTCGTGCAGTTTCGTATGAGCTTGTATTGCCGACTGTAGCGGCTTTAAATTTGTTTGAAAAGCTTATGTGGACCTTGATGCCGAAACCGAAGCAATCCATGCGTTAGCTTATACATGATTCCCATACACGACTATATATCTATCTTGTCGTGATGTAGGGATTAAATAAGGTCTCTTTTATAGAGTACTTCTTGGAAACCAAAAGGTAGCCTCCAGCTTCCAGACTCTGCCTCCCTCTATTCCTCTCCCTGTATAAAATTCCCACTGGGGTGGACTAAGGTATTCGTGGCGGAAATCGACCAGGCTGAGCGCTCAGTTAAACAGCTTAGTCGCTAGCGGAAGATGCAGATACCAGGCGCCCTCCGGATAATTTAGCCTTACCTGCACAATGCAGATGGACCAATCTTCTCCGCTGCTCATTATGTCCTTAAAGAAAAATACTAAAAAACAAACCCCAGAGACTCGGCGCCATAAACCGTGCTGATTTTTCCCCAGAAACTATCCGTGGCAATTTTCGCATCCAAGTCGGACGCAATATTCTCCATGGATCTGATACCATTGAATCGGATCAAAAGGAAATTGCCCTATGGTTCAACGAGAAGGAATTTGTCTCATGGACGCCGGCTGCAGAACACTGGGTCTACGAATGAGTGCCTGCTATGTTTAAGTTTAAATCCCGGAAGAAAGCACGCCTCTTTCAAGACTCCCTTGGAGCCAAGCAAGACTTCGGATACCAAAACTAGTCTCATAACGGGCGCTGCAAGGACTATGGTTACAAAGCCTGGTTCAAGCATAAAGCGCATGGCCCCCAACGTGCAAGCAACTGGATTTATGGACCCTAAGCCTGGATCTATTGGCTTAGGGCACGTGGCTTCATCGAAACCTAATGCAGATATCATACAGCCGGTGAAGTCGAAGAATGGCACACCAGGACCCAATAGCGGCATGCACTGTGGAATTGGTGGAGAGGATCCATCCAAATCTCTGGTGGTGACATCAGGATTCAACCTTCAAAACAGTTTTCTAGGAAGCGGCGTAGCGCCCAAAGGCTTCTGAGTCGCCTTGGGAACATCCAGAAATACCTCAGACCGAAAAGCAGAGAATGTACATACTCAGCGGGAAAACGTACAAGATCTCAAGATGAAGGAAGCAAAGTGACCGAAGACAGTGAGCATACCGGGGGTATATCAAGGTCCTTCAGCGACATCCTTACGGATTGCTTGGTAGAGGCGATTATCGACAATAGTGATGGAATCTATACTCAAGAGCGCTTGAGGAAGGTTGAAAGCAAATTCTCAGACAACTTCCTTGGTATCATGCGTGACTATACCGGTGTGCAGATACAGCGGATGGCACCAAGGCTATGTAAAGCTGATGCAGTGTGCCGATCAAAGGTTCGCGGATTCACAAAGAATCGCAATTGCAAATTGGAAGAAGTGTGGCTAAGCGCGCAAATTGAGGTTATACCAAGGGAAGAGATCCCAACCCATCCTTGAGCACGTGATTGGAGCGATGCAGGCGGGATTTTCAACATAATTTTGTTTCGAAACCCAATTATTTCTACCCGTAAGTGCTTGTGAAGCTTGCGGAGATTAAAGGGCATTGTAGATGCGCTGTAATAGTGGTAATCAAAGAGTCCATAGCACTCTTGACAAAAACCGGAAGCATTATCAATTATGGGTTCGGTAGCATCACAACGTAGGTACATGAAAAAGACTGATCGGAAACGGAGGAAGAAGCCCAGGATTCCGTTCCTCCTGTACCCATGATAGACATTGAAGGAGAAGACTCTACATATGAACTCGATCCAATTCTTCATATGCCTAGTCCGTCCATTAACAAGGGCGACACACAGCCACCAGGTTTACATATAAAGGACGAGCACGATCGCATCCGCTAAGCGAGGACGAACTTTTAGTTTCCGACCCGGAAGGAACGAAAGACACTGTGATGTAAGTTGAATGCAGAAATGAAACAGATACTGAAGTTTTTGCAAATCGATCTTCACCACTCTAAATTGGCGCCAGGCTTCTCCGGCTGAATTAGTATGGAGAAGACACAGTCTTGATCCAAGAGCCTTGGGTTGTGGGGAACCTAATCTGTGGATCCAAGGCTCCCAACTAAAATTTCATCTACAGTAAGGAAACCAGGGAGACCTAGATTTTGTATCCTTGCGAAGAGCACTTTAAAGGTATTTATACTCCCTCGTCACAGCAATCAGGATATTGTCGCAGCCAGCCTCGAAATGAGATGAAAAAAAAAAGTACCGGCTGATTCCGGATTATTTAGCTCATGGTCATCCCCCGGATAATATGAGAGGTCTGATTGCTGAATCATGAAGCCCTAAAGCAGACTTCATTATTATTGGATGTAATGCTAACGCGCATCATACAGTATGGGGTAGCTCTAATATCAATGAAAGAGGAGAGGTGCTAATTGACTACCTCTTGAGCTCCAATGTACTGCTTCGCAACATAGGAGAAACCTACTATTGTTACTAGCAATAGACAGGAAGTCATTGATATTACTGTTAGTGGGACCAAGACAACCAAAGAGGCCTCAGACTGGAAATCCAATAAAAAAGCCCTTCGCTGTAATGAAAAGAGCTTGAGGAAAGCGCAGCCCGAATCCTGGAAAGCTTCTTGCGGTATGGTAGAAGAAATATCCGAAACGTCAATACTTCAATGCCCAGCTACATGAAGAACGACTCTGCAGTCATCATCCCGCGGAATAAGATCCAATGTGCAGCACGCAGCTTAAACCCGTATAAACCGCCAGAACCGAATGGCATAATACCTGCCGAATTTCAAGATCTATCCCTGGTTGAATGTTATTTTTAAAGGTTGCCTATGAATAGTCCAAATTTCTGAAATATGAAAGGAGGTGAAAGTGGTTTTTTACCCCAGAGCAGATGAAAGCTAAGGTATAGTCTAGTGGGCTGTATGTTGGTTTTGTAATGCAAAGGTCGTGAGTTCAAATCCCGGTCGACGCAATATATAATTCCAGCACATTGCCTGCTTGGATATACATTGGTCACCTCAATCTACGAACATGAAAAATTCGAAGAAAGAGTGTTGCGCGAAGGGCTAACAACCCTTCAACAATAAATAATGAAAATGTTAAGGAACCTGAAAGTTAGGAGGCCAAGGGCCGATTTGGGTTATGGCGCCATTGCAGAAGAAGATAAAAGTTCACATACATGTTCGAAGGACTATCTATCCCCATTACTTCTAAAAAAAATAAGAACGATTGATAGATATCCATCTACGCAGCAACATCAATCAGCGAAAGTTGTCAGCAGTCCAAAACGCATACTGGAAGAGGATATTGGTTTAAACGGCCCAGAAGAAATAACGGAGGCACTTTCAAACCTGAAGGTGGACGCTTCGCTTAGCGGGGCTGATTAATTTAATGTCAGCACAAAACTAGGCATCGGATCTGCTAGTAAGTTTGTTAGTAAAGGTACACCGCATGGCGGGGTCCTCTCTCCACTTCTTTGGTGTGTGATTGATTATGCGGGAGACGTTGCTATAGCTGTCTTTGGAAAGCACCCGAGTACTCTGGGCGAGATTATGCAAAATACTCCTCTCAATACTGCCAAATGGACTCGTGAATGTGAAATAAACCCACACAAAACCGAGCTAGTCCTTTTTATAAGGAAACACAAAATTCCCCATGTCGACCTTCACACCCTGGATGGTCTGGTTTTAGCAGATAGAGCAAAATGTCTGGTTCTTGTTTTGGAAAGGAAAGTGAGCTGGAAAACTAATTTTCAGGAACGTGTAAGGAAAGCTACGGTTGCGATTTATAATACTTCTGTAAGAAAGACATAGGTTGGAAATGAGGAATGCAGCCCAAAGTATTAGATTGGCTCTACGTTGCCGTTATCAAAACCAACTTACTTTATATTTTGATTGTGTGGTGGGCTGCTTTAAAGACAGAGACAAGCCGCACTCTCCTCAGCAAGATGCACGGAAGAGCAAGTTTATGGATAAGTGGGGCTCTGAGAACATCCCCCTTCGAACCATTAGAAGTACTGTTTCATCTGCTACTTCTTGATATTATTGGTAATGATGGCTGAGTTGCAGCCGCACGACTTAAAGAAACTCGTCAATGAAAGTGTCTTCAAATGGGTCACTCCTTAGATTTCGATAATTTAACCGAAAACACAGACTACATTCTCCCCAGTTTTGATTTTGACAATAATTTCCTCACCGTGATCCACTCGAGAGAAGAGTGGGAGGCAGATGAATTACGGGTCCACATTATTTTTTACTGATGGTTCCAAAACAAGACGCGCAGTGAGAGGAGGTGTCTTCGCAGCAATGGATAACTTAAGCATAACTCTCCGTCTCCCGGATGATTGTAGTGAGTTCCAAGCAGAAGTGATGGCGATAAAAGAAGCCTTGACCCGGCTGGCCTGGTATAATGTAGTATCTACTAAGGATAAAACCAACTTCATTGATAGCCAGACCGCTATTACATTCCTGGAATCAGTCATGTCTCTATCCAAAACTTTTCTTGATTGTCGCGCGTCTCTGAGCGAGATGGCTGAACAATTCAACGTTCGTTTGTGTTGAGTACCGGGGCATAAGTCCATTTCGGGGAACTGTAGGGCCCGGCACGGAACTACCTTGTAGATTCAATCTGAGAAAAAGAAGCTTAGTATGCCTATTGCAACTTATAAGCTGCAACTTAAGTTGGAATCGATAAGCAAAGCCAACGACAGATGTGCGAATGGCGTTACATGTAATACCACCAGACTGTGCTGGATCTAAAACAATTTGGTAGAATGATCTCCCTAAGCAGGCAGATGATCAGCTCCATAGTAGGAATCGTTACAGGACACTATCTGAAAAGGCAATATGCGCAGAGACTTGGCCTTCTTTTTAATAATCTTTATAGGAACTGCAAAGATGAGGAAGAAGAAGAAACCATTCTTCATCTATTATACATTTTCCCAGCTCTCTCTAGGAAAAGGAAACGTCCCTCCGCGCACACTTCTTCAATAATCTCGGTAATCTGGCAAATGTGGAAGCCAGGATCCTTCAACGCTTCATAGAGAGCACTGGTTGGATCATCAAGTAGGAATCAGCCTTCTAGATTTTACAGTGATTCATGCGCAATGTCTATTTTCTTATTTTATAGCTCTCTCGGGTTATAGTTGACTCGCTTCTAATCGCAGGGAAATAGCTACTGGTTCAAAAGTTAGCCGATTACAGTAGTTGGTTCTTGGAGTTTGGCAACGCACCCGATCAGTAGCAAAGTTTTGCATGAACTTGCATGTACAACTCACGAAGATCGCACTAAAGGGGTCTATATCTGGTACTAAGGCGGAAGTGCCGATGACCCCACATCATGCTGTTTGGCCTTATCGTATATAAAGAGGTATACGAAGCTCTTTGAATCTACAGGCATACAGACCCAAATATTGCTGAACTGATGAAACCAAGACGCCTCTCCTCGGTTAGTCCACCTGAAGTGGGTTGTGAAAGTAGTGACATGAAGGAAGTAAAACTGGTGGTAAACGGTAACACTAAATGTTGAATGGTAGTAAATGGTAAATGCGGAAGAATTAATTTTGATTTACAGTAGTTACCCTGTGACTGATAAAGTAGCGAACTAAGGAAGCAAGATCGGATGCTAACAGATGACATTGGTAGAACATGGCAGACATGCAGAAGAGAGAAGTGACCGATGAGATCGAAATACGCTGGCTGGTATCTACAGACAGTAAAGTAGTGACCTGAAGAGATCAAAATCGGATGCGGAAATTGATGGTATGGATCGAACATTTAGTGGTCATACAGAGTTGGAGAGATGGGCTGATATGACATGAGCCGGGAAAATCGGTACATAGATGAGGATCCTTCAGGGTACACGTAGTGGCCTAGGTTATGTCCACATCGGAGCAGATATTCTTGGAACTTGTTCCTCGTTTCTGGGCATGGAGTTGCGTTATACAACCGGGCGTCATGACCCACAGACTGGAAGAGATGTTAGATATGTATCGCTTCCGCCAATATGAATGCAGAACTGGAAATAGGTATAAACCAAAGGCATTAATGATTGTCATTATAAAAACAATTCGTAGTGTTAAAGGCAACCGTGGGGCCTTCGTAGTCGCAGTAAACTATCATAGAGGTTCTGTACAAGTTTATATCGCAAAAATGAAGCTCTGCGAAAATTTTTCGCAAATGCACCCGATTTTCTCAAGTGAAATCTCTGTCGACAGGTTTAATAATGAAATTTTTTTCACCGGGAGCTAACGAATTTATCATCTGTGGATCTATCGAAGTCAACAGTGAAGAATTTTGCTGACTTCCGATTCAGGCGATGTACTGATACTATGATCGTAAGCATTAGTTTTGTGTTGTACTTGACGCCTGAAAATTTTAAAATTCTGTATAACAGACCGAAAAATCGCCAGAGGAAGACTGCGAAAACTAAACGAATATAATTTAAATTCAAAACAAGTATAAGTATTAGTTTGGTAAATGTTTACACAGTGCATTTCGAATTGAAAGGAAAGATTTCCGGATTCTACACTGTTACGCTTTATTATTCATGACGATAAAGCGTAGCAGTGTAGATTATAAACGTATAAGTATAATCACAAAAAATTTTTTTTTCTGGATAGAAGAGTCTTATGTTTGTTAAAGAGAAACCTTGCTCCCAAAATTCGAGTATAATTTGCTTTTAATTTTCTTTAGGCACTATCGGCTTGAGCCCTGGTGCTTCCCCCGCAACGCGTGGTTAGCGGAGGTGCTATTTACACCACTGCTACCAACCTCCTAAATGATTGCATATGCACAAAGGTGAAATCGAAGCTGTTGCATCGAATGTAGAACGGCCTCATAGAGACTATACTTTCCACACTGTCTAAATATATCCAATCACTCTCCTTCAAACCTCTAAAAGTTATCAATACGAGTATCATTTTAAAAATAAGTAAAATAATAATAATCACTTAAAATTAATAAAAATCATTCAATGAAAGAAAAGATTTCCGGATTCTACACTGTTATGCTTTATTATTCGTGACGTTTCGGTCTTTGCTGAGACCTTTATCAAATAATGATCTCAGCAGAGACCGAAACGTCACAAATAATAAAGCATGTAGAATCCGGAAATCTTTTCTTTCATTTCAAAATGCACTGTGAAAACATTCACCAAACCAAAAATCATTCATTCACCTATCACCTCTCATATAAATAATATTGTACAAATGATTTAAAGAACTCCGAATTCAAATTTCTTCAATTTATTTAAGTAATTCAACTAGTTTATTAAAATAAAGATAAATGTAAATGCTAAGTTCTCAATCCAGACTTAATGTTGCTTTAAATCTTCAATTCTGTTCTTTTTTTCAAATTACTAAACTCTTGAAATTTAACCATTTTTAACACTAAATTGAAATTAAATGATTCTCACCTTTTATCTACTCATGCTTCTTGTTCACGAAACAGCAGTAAAAATGCGATGATTTTTAATTAAAATTTACGCTGATGGAATCCTACTTCTGCCCGGAACTATTCCTCAGAACAACTGTAAGAAAAAGAAAGAAAAAAATATGAAAGTTTTAGTCTTCTTTACTATTTTAATTTCGTATTTTTTAGCATGTTTTTAAACATTTATCTATATTTTCCTGAACTCGAGGGGTATTTTCTTTGGTTCAATGCAGACAAGAAATTTCTTTTCAGATTATCTTTTTGTTGTCAGGTGCTAATTACTTTCCAACTCAATTAGTATTATCTACAAGTATAACTGAAGGTTTAGGGGGAAAAACTATTTGTGAAAAGTTGTCTATACCAATTTAAGTAGTTTTATACGTCTAGGAACAAATGCAGATTACGCTTGATTTGAAAAAAGTTCGAAAAGTATTTCGAACCGCATAATCCGAATAGATTGAGTGGGATGGGATGGATTAAATGCGCGAGCGATGAGTGTGTGGATGCCGATTTTCAAGCTTGTTGAAGAATTCGTCAGATGGAATTTCAACGAGTTCAGGATTGTTATTGAACGTAATAAAAATTGAGATAGATTTAGTCGTTAGAACTTGAATAGTGAGGAATTTTTTAGCTCAATAATTTTGTTTCCCAGTTTACAAGAGAAATGAAATAAAATTGCATCACAAATTTTACGATTCCCTTACCCGCACTACTCCCTCCCATTCAAAAGTATCATTTCGACCAATTTCATTAAATCAACTAATAACCAACAAATTAAAAGCTACGAACTTGGAATTTTGTACAAGCATCTTACAAGACCTTCGGGATTGTGGCAATTGGCGTGGTATATGTCTACTTACTGCCGTATCAAAAATTATGGCTAAGGTAATTCTCAATAGGATTAGTGATGTCATCGAGAGCACTCTCGAAGTTTATCAGGCTGGATTCCGTAAAGGGTCGTCTTGTACCGACCACACAAATACCCTACGGATAATATTAGAGCAGTCAGCCGAAATGGGTTCGCCACTACATCTCATGCTTGTGGACTTCGAGATGGCGTTAAGCGAGATTACATATGGAATGCTTTGCGTAGGAGAGGTATTCCATACAAGGTCATAGCTATGATTAAAGAATCCTACGAAGATGCAAGGTGTCGCGTCTTGCATAGAGGAGAGCTGTCCGAGAGCTTCCCTGTGCGAACGGGTGTCAAACAAGGCTGCATATTATCACCAGCCCTGTTTCTGGTGGTAATAAATGACATCTTGAAAGCTGCACTGGAAGGTGGGGAAGGTAAAGGTCTTCAATGGAGACTATTTAACATCTTAAGTCACCTTGAATATGCTGATGACGTGTGTTTGCTTGCACATAACCGTTCGGACTCAGAGTCAAATGTTCGCTCGTTGCATTCTAAATGCAAAGAGGTGGGACTGAAAATAAATGTGCGTAAAACCAAGTACATGCACATGGGTTCGAACGCAAGCACACCGATAGTTCTTAACGGACAGGATGTGGAAGAGGTGCAAGATTTTTGCTATCTTGGAAGCATTGTCAGCATGGATGACGGAGCCGAAAAGGATGTTGAGGTTCGGCTAAATAAAGCTCGTCAGGCCTTCGGTATCCTTTCCCCTTTCTGGAGTTAAGACAGATCTCCCTTCGCACGAAGCTGCGAGTTTTTGACGCATGCGTCAAATCCGTGTTGTTATATGGTTGTACTACGTGGAAAGTGACCGTTCGACTTACCAAGATACTACAGACTTTCGTAAACCAATGCCTACGGCGCATTTTAGGAATATTCTGGCCAGAAGTAATCTCCAACGACGAACTTTGGAGTACAACTCGCCAGACTAAACCCTAACCTAACCCTCAAGGAAGACGTCGGGTTGGTCGACCATGTAACACATGGAAGCGAGCAGCTGAGCAGGAGGCCAGAGGAATAAACAAGTCCTGGCAACAGCTTAAGGCTGATGCTCAGGATCGCGCCTTGTGGAAGAGAGTTGTTTCTGTCCTGAAACTTCGTCTATGAAACACGTTCTATACAAAGAATATTGGACGTGATTCATGCAATCAATTAAAAACCTATTAACATCCACCCAGCCTTACTATTACCCCTCCTCCTCCCCTCATAAAAAACCAAACTTGCAGAAACGAATGAAGTATTGTTATATTGACAACAGCCCTGCCCATTAGTCTTCCCTAACCACTCTAACCTGCATATTGATTTTCCACTCATCCGCAAGTCGTCCCAAGAATAATAAAGTTTCGCCCAACTTGTTGGCAGTTTATTTATAGTCTTTTCGAGTTAACAAACTACTTTAAGCTTGCCAACTGCAAACTATGGAATCATAAGATTGGGATGTAACAAGTGTAATGATCGCTCATAACAGCCAACACGAAATTTAAAATTTCCACGCGTAGGAATATTCAAATTGATCGCGCAAAAAAAGTGGATGTTTTCTTTCCAGCTAGGAAGTGAGCTCAGTGGCGAACGATGGCAGTTCGTTGTGGAGAAAAGAATGAACACGGGGGAGAACGGAAAATGAAGCTCAAGGCGAGAGGTTGTGTTGAAAAGGCTGACGAGGTGGAGGAAAACGTAACATAGCACAACCCGACAGGAATAAAAATTTCATAAAAATTGAGTGGGCGTTCCTCCATCAGGATTGTAGGAGGAGATATTCGGATTAACCAGCAGGTATACTTTACAATTGCGATTGCATTTTTGGTTTTGGTGTACCACCACGCGGTGATGAGTGGATGGAATCGGGAGCGAGAACGACCACGATCGGCCGTTGAATTCCATCGAGAACTAGGTGCTCCGCAAGAGGACACAAATCGATCGCTGTTGCTATGCTCATGGTTGAGTTGTATGTTGATTTATAATTAATTTAAATTAAATTAGGTAATTGTCGACCAGTTTGATAAAAGTCTCAGCAGAGACCGAAACGTCACGAATAATAAAGCGTAACAGTGTAGAATCCGGAAATCTTTTCTTTCAATTCGAAATGCACTGTGAAAACATTCACCAAACCATTGTATGTTGATTTTCCGTAGTTATTTCGTTCAACGTAGAATTCTACAGCGATATTCCGTTGTGAGCGGATGAGGTGCTCCGCAAGGAGGCTTAAATCGATCACAACCTAGCTGCATTACTCAAAGACGATTTCTGAATCGTTTTCAGATGTATAACCATAATATATGTACAGTAGATATCGTTTATAACGACATCCGATATAGCGACGTATCGGTTGTAAAGGCGAAGTTTGAAAGTCCCGGTCGGAACTAATATTAAATGCATTGTAGACGTATCGCTTATTACGACATCGGTTATAGCGACTAAACTGACATAGCGACCGAACTATTGTATAAATCTATCGTATATAACGACGGCGGGTATACAAATTACATAGACATAATAATAAAAGGACGGGAAGACACCGGTTTCTCGTTGTTATTTTTTTGTTCTTAAGAGAGCCGAATAGCTTCAGCTCTCTTGCAGATTTAGTACCCTGTGGCAAATTACCGACCGCTTTCGGGGAATCACTCAATTTGAAGGGAAATGTCACGTATTCTTTGTATCAGAAAATGCTTCTTCTATTGGATAACTGTCCAGCTCATCCGAACATACAAAACTTGAGAGCAATCAAACTTGTATTCCTTCCACCGAATACAACATCAGTTCTCCAGCCAATGGACCAGGGTGTTATAAAATCCTTAAAAACACAATTTCGAAAACTTCAAATAATGAAAATTTTAGAAAGCATTGAAACTACGGGTTCTTACCGCAATAAAATGAACGTCTTGGATGCTATTCTATTGGTGTCTAAAGCTTGGGATCGTGTTTCACAAAGCACCATATCCAATAGCTTCGCACATGCTGGATTTCATCCACAAGCGGATTTTACCGAAGAGGACGATCTTCCACTTATCGAATGGCTGCGGCTTTCAAATCAAAATTCTGTCTTAAAAGACTTACCACTCGAAGAATGGGTTCGCGAGCTACCCGTGCATAGTTTAACCACTGATTAAAACTGGGAAAACTTTGCGAGCGTAGACGATGAAGTCATAACTGACGGTAACATGACAGAAAATGAAATTGTAAGAAATTCGGATCCAGTATCAGATGCTGCAATGAGAAGTGTTGAAGCAGAGCTGGACGAATTTGAGCCACCATCCATAAAAGAAGCATTATCCGCAGTTCAAATAATTCGAAATTATTTCGCTTTCAACCCCGAATCAAAAGAAGCAAAGACAGAATTCGCCATATCCCATCTAGAAAGGATAACTGAGGAAAAGTTTGTAGAAAGCAAGCGTCTTTGCAAACAATCTAAATTAACAGAATTTTTTTCTAAGATTCAATGAAACATTTATGTATATGTATGTGCACATTGCAATTTTTTAATTACCTTTTCATGAATAAACGTTTTGATCCTTTATTTTTAACGTGTTTGGATATAGCGACTATCGGATATAGCGACCTAATTATGTCGGTCCCTTGGCCGACGTTATAAACGATATCTACTGTACGTAATAAATTTTGTTTCAGGCTACTTCCATAACCACTGATTAACCCGATTTTTCAAGTGCATGTAAATTTTTTTTAACAGACTTAGGTTTGTGGGGAGTTGGTGGAAATCAACTCCGCTAACGAAATATGTAAAAAAAAATAAAGCCCACCGATTTTAATTAAGAGAAGGAAAATATATTAGGAATAATCAGTTGATGTAAAATTGGTAAACTATAAAGATGAAAATAAATTGTTTTGATTGAAATATAATGTTATTGTAAAAGGGTTGTTAGCACTTCGCACAACCCAGATATATCCACGCAAGTAATGTGCTGAAATTATACGGCGACCGGGATTTGAACTCCCAACATTCGCATTGTAAACCAACACGCTACTCACTAGGCTACACCCTAACTATTTTTATAGCATTATTGTTTGAATATTGTTGTGAGCTAGGGGTTCGCCGGGATTTCAAGTAAAGACACAATTCGTTTAAAAATAAGTGATTATTTATTTATTCGCACTTTAATTCAATTTCCCGCTTAATTCGCCCTATACATATAGCAATACCGCTGCGAACTTTTCTATCGCTTTTACTGGTTCGCGTCTAAAAATGACTGACTGAATGAATCTCGCGCTGAAAGCTTTCGTGCTTTTATACATCTCTTCCCATACTCATGAGTGTTCTCGAAGCTTCCTTCGGTGTGTATGTGTGAACTATACTGGAAAGCTCTAGATCTTTAATTGTGGCTTTCTACATAGTGGAGTATACTGTTCTACATAATTCTTGTCTATTCGAGAGAGATCGAGCGGCGGGGCTGCCAGGTCTGCATGTAACAATATCATTTTGGGCGTGTGGCCGACACTGCTGGCGCGTACATGGCGTAATCTTGAAGTCCAATTTTCATACACATTTCGCAGTAAATCAGGCTGTATTTCGGCAATAACGCGTTTAATATTGGCTTCCAAGTGCTTAATAGTTTCTGGTTTATCGGCGTAGACATGGGAGTTTGCATATCCCCACAGAAAAAACTTTAATGGGATCAAATCACACGAACGAGGTGGCCAGTTAACAGGTCCATTTCGTGAAATTAATCGATCATCAAATGTTTCTTTCAGTAAATTAATTGTATTGCGCGCTGTATGGCATGTGTCGCCGTCCTTTTGAAACCACATGTCTGCGACATTAATCTCTTCCAATTGAGGCACGAAAAAGTTAGTAATCATGTCTCTGTACCGCTCACCGTTGACTTAACGTTCTGACCATTATTATTTTTGAAGACATATGGGCCAATGATTCCACCGGCCCATAAAGCGCGCCAAACGGTGACTTTTTCTGGATGTAATGGTCTTTCGACAATGGCTTGTGGATTATCATCGCTCCAAATGCGGCATCACTGAACAAACTTTTCTAATGAAATTGTGAATTAAAAGCGATGCTTCCTTCGGTCCATTCACCAAATGTACGGCGCGAACGATGATCATGTCGCTTCAATTCCTGTACAAGTTGAGTTTAGTAAGCACGTAAACCAAGATCTTTACGTAAAATTTTCCATAAAGTGGATGGACACAAGTTTAATTGTTGGGCACGATGCCGAATTGACATATTAGGATCATCACCAACACTACGCTGCACACCATGAATCGCTTGTTGTGTGCGCACTGTACGACGTCTTACGGGATGTTTATCATCGTTTAGAGTAAACGTATTGCGAAAACCACTCATAGTTTCTCAAATTCATCGCTCTGATGGCACCATGAAATGCACGTAATGTCCGATGAATTTCTCGAATTGAACCACGGTTTTAAAACTAAATTTGAGCAATGTGCAGACGTTGCTCCGGCGTGAGTCTATTCATGATGAATTGCCAAAATCGGATGTCACAGAAAACAGTGTTCCCAATTTGCATCCTAAAAAAAAACACACCCTTCATTACCCATTTTTTTATATTCAACCTATGGCTACACATCGAACTTAGCTAACTAAAATCGAACCACACCGAACTCCACCATGAACATTTTTTCTTAAATTTCAAAATATTGAAATCTTATTCACGATCATCGGCTCAATTTAACAAAAAGATTGTTTACCGCTATTAAAAGATAATCTACCTATTGGTATCAGAAAATTCCGAATAAGATTTTGAATAGAAAAAAAATTATGCAACTAACAGAGAAAACCTTTAGAAATCTTTGCGGCTCTCCATCAATAGAAAATGGAGAAAAAAAAACCCAACAGACATGATAAAATATTTTTACATGTGAACTAAAATCGAAGAGTGAATTTCAATAAATCATTTGCTGACCATTCACACAACAAATCCAGACATCTATTCGAATAAATTGAAAGATTTTTCTAGTTCCCAAGAGATTCAATATATTTCACTATAGATGAAAAAGATTGATTTTAATTTATATTTTATTTTTTTTAAAGAATGCTTTCATATTTCAGTTACGAGTTGTGCCTCTGAATTTTATTTTGATGAGATTTAGTTCGAATCGTTTGTTCTTAATCTATACAGATAAATATAATTGTAGAATCTGTCTGTTATTTGCTTATTTACTTATAAATTAGTTTTTTGCTTTATTTTAACAATAACTAAGCATAAAAGCACGTTTTTGAAATTTTTGTCTGTCTGACTGTCCGGCTTTAACACAAAAACGGCTGAAACGATTATAATGAAACTTGCAGAGTTTGTTAGCTATGCTCCGAGATGTAATCTGCTTCTGTTTTTATTTCCATCTCCTCATGCCTTCTACCCCCTCCCAAGCAAAATGACTCATTCTCAAAAATATATAATAATCAAATTTCCTGGAAAACTATAAGAGCTAGCAAATTGAAATTTCAAATATATTATTTTTATCATAAATGTGATCCATGGTATACAAATTCCCCCACTCCTTCCACCATCTCCCATACAAACTACACTTTCTCATGATATGCTTTTAACCAATTTTCTCAGTACGCATAACATTTATCGAGCTCAAATTTTGTACTAAATCCTTAATAAGCATAGTTATTAATACCGGGAAAAAATAAACCGACTAGCTTCCCTCCTTCTACCCTCTCTCAAACAATGTGACACAATTTCACAACTTTTCAAAAACACGATTTTCTTGAAAAGTATGAAAGTTAATAATCTGCAATTTAAAATATATCAGTTACATGATGATTACAGTTTACACTATAAACCCGGCACTCCTTCTACCACCTCCCATACAAACTGCACAATTTCACTAAATCTAATATAGTACTTTTCTCATTATTCAATTTTTGAACCATAATACTTATATAGCTACTCCAGCATGATGTGAAGCAAATTATTGTAGTTCAAAGCTGTCACCCCTTGTGACACTCCCCATACAATAAATTAAAGATCACAAAAATCTCTATTTCATCTAGAGTATTGTATGATTGGAGATTATGCGCAATCGTAGTCCTGTTATGTTTTTTTTTTTTAATTTATTTAATATTATTAATTCTAGTTCTGTATTACTTTTAGGGTTGTTAATATTATCTTTGGTCCCATAATATATGAGGAACACCATGGAAGATTTGATGTTATGGGCGCTGGTAAGGGAACTTGGATCAAGGAGTAGAGAGGTATGGATTTCGATGTTGAGGTCGCGTGAAATCAGGCAGTGCTGCAATATGTGTCGCACCGTCAATGGTCTATTGCAGCGTGAGCATATCTTTCTCGGATGTCGTGACTACAAGGGGTTGTTAGGGCGGTTTATAGAAGGGTTATAAGAGTGCAGAAAGGATGCATTGCTCGACCAGGACTCTTGAAGATGGACCAGGTTAAGGAGTTTGTGGATATTATTATTATTACTATTATGAGATGGAAATTTGATGGCTTCGCTTCGTTGCCAAGGATTTCGACGTGTCAAGAGCCAAGAGAAATGACAGGAAAAAGGGAGAGTGCATGTCGGAGAGTGGCGACTGAGAAACATCTATAGCGGTCATCGTATTCCTGGTAGTTAAGTGAGTAAGTGAACCGTCGTTTAGAATAACTCGATCATCGAAAAAGTTCTCGTAGGTCCTTCCAGTGCGAGAGCTATACGAAGAACTCCATAAGAATTTCGCCGCATTAAGGTCATCTAGTGCTAGGTGGTATTGCTGGGGAATTTGATACTTGATCGAGTATTTCGTGTTTAACGCTTAAGCCTATCTCGTTGTAATATTAATTATAAGGACAGAAAGTTGGGAGGGGATAGTGATGGTGAGGTGTAGGAGCTTGGAGGTTGAAGCAGTGGTTATTGGAAGATTGGGAGTAGTGGTTTTGACTAGGAAGCCAATTTCGCCAAGTTATTGATTTATGGTTTGTTGTGGTAAATAAGTCCTTTTACTGCGGGAAGTGCAAGAGTTTGGGTGGTGAATCCAATAATTTTTGTCTCTTGGAGAGCGATGATGTCTGGATTTTAAATAGATATGAGACGCTCGAAGACATGCATATTGTTAATGTAACCTTGAATGTACCACTTTAAGTGAGTAAGCTAGGAAGATTATTCGAGATTAATATTTAGCGGTTATTGGGTAAAGTGAGTGGATCGGTGGTAGGTGAATTGGAGATTAATTTGTTTCGTATGGGTGATTTTTGAGTTTGATGATTAAGGTTCTGGGTCTTCTCTGAAGAGGGCCCATGCAGTTTTGGCTGAGACACGTCTGTCAGCGATGATTTTGATCACAGAATTGTGCTTGAGAAACGACGCGTTGCATCCCTTATGATCGTCGGAAGGACGACTGAGGTACTTAGTAACAGAGCAAGCATCGTGTTGCATTCACAGCAACTAGAAGGTACTTTAAACCACTTCTTAGTGTGACCCAAATCCTGACAGTTGACGCATATCATCGGGTTGGAGATTTATTCGTCGATGGGTACTCTTCCCCATTGATGTACTCGGGGCGTACAATATCTTCGAACGATAAAATTATAGTACTCGTAGGTTCTTTGGTGTCCCTTGGTAACATTTTCCGGACAGAGAGTACGCCCTGTTCATCAAGCTCTTTTTCTAGTTCGGTAAGACCAATGATGGACCTGGAGTATATGCGGCCTTGCGGACGGTTAAGAGTCGGGTTCATACTTCAACCACGGGGATCGAGTCAATTGAAGTTGATTTTAAAAAAAAATTCTGCAATTTCGCGGTTCTTAACTTAAATAAGAAGGTCGTCGGCATAGCAGTTATTCCGCTGATATTTTTGTCAACGTGTTTGATCCCTCTGGCTGTTTGAAATGAATTTTACTGGTTCAGGGATGTAACCTCCTTCAATATGGCCATCAGCTTTCATAATTATGAAGCGAGGAACCGAATTGTTCACATCTCCTCTGGTATGTTGCGCGCTTGACAGAAGTGGGAAGAGCTCCTGCAAAGTTTCCAGCTTAAGTTCACTGTGACGGAACCTGGGTGGTCCGCTAACAGGGACGGTGTCGTAATTTTTACTGGGATTTACCCCCCATTCATATCAGCGGCGCCAAATAATTGACCGTGAATTCTTTTTCTTTTATTTGACGTCTATGCCACGAGTTCTTGTTTATGTTTGTAAGTATGAACTTTCACTATAAATGTATGTATTTATACTCTAGATAAAATCTGAGAGTATATTGTGTTTGCCTTAACGTTTGTAACACTAAGAAATAATGCTCGCACAGAGTCGCCAAGGGTACAGAAATATTTGTCGTCGCTCAAAAACCTCGATTTCGAGTGACCGTCTATCTGTCCGTCTGTTTACACATAACTCTCGATATTTTTGACCTATCGTGCTGAAATTTTTCATATACCAATTTTAGCAAAAAAGTAACTTTAAGCTCGTGAACGGGCCATATCCCCCACTCCTTCTTCCCCCTTCCATACAAATTTCATGAAGTTTCGAAATTTAAGGAAATGGATTTTTCTCTGAAACCATTTCAGCTATTGACTTCAAAATAAGGTCATAGTATAATGATGTGAATATCTCCTTCTACGCCCTCCCATGCAAATGCACAATTTTCAAAAATGTATTTATTTGGTTTGCATTGCAACTAGCAAAACTAAAAGAACCTATTTTTTTCATAATTAATTTTATTATAATTGCAATCAATTTTGTAAAAACTATCAACTTCACCTCCCTCTTTCTACCCCCTCCTACACAAATTTCACGAAATTTCGGAATTTTAACTAAATTATTTTTCTCCAAAACCGTCAAAACTAACAAACTTTAAATTTTGAGAAAAGTGTACTATAGTAAATATCATTAATGTTGAAAAATTTGGTTTTGATTCGAATACTCCTTGTGCCCCCTCCCATACAAATTCATTTTGGTAAATGCATTTAATCGATTTTCAGTGAAACTAGAAAAAGTACAAACTTAAAATTTTGTCACATTTTGTCCCTTAATAATTGCAATAAATGCTAAAATAAATATGATCTTCGATTCACTCCTTCTACCACCTCCCATACAAATATTTGTATTGAAAAGTAAAAGAAAAGTATTTCTCCTTTGAACATATGAGTAACAAAGCAATGTGATTAGGATGTTGCTAACCAGATTCAAAATCATCCAAAACCTCCCACTTTCTGTGTCACCTCCCATACAAATGCCATAAATTCAGACAAAAATTGTTCAATTTCCTCGAAAATTATGGAAGCTACAACCTGTAAATTCAGCATGAAATATTTTGTATACTACGTTCGGTCTTATATACAAAAATCACAAACCTCGCCCTCTGCTTTTACCACCTCCCATACAAAAGGGGTTTGTTTAAGCTTCCCTTATACACAGCAAGATCTTGGTCACTACATTTTAGGGGAATAACACTCCGTTTCGTCATTTTTAGAACTCCCTAAGTTTTGCACTAACTTTTTACTATATCTTGTGAGAGATGATAGTAACGCTTTCGATTGTTTTGATGGCTCGCGGTAACTGTGCTTTCAGAAAATATTGCATCGGAAGTGGTAGAGCTAGGATTGGGAAATTCTATACAACAACAAGTTCGTTAACATAAATGAGCTATTTTTTTTATGTAATATCAAATACAAAGAAAAGTATCTCCTAAAATATCAATACGCTATTTTAATGAGGAGATAAGCGAAACAGAATCATGATTGGGTATCAAATACTCTCCCAAATGACTCTGTTACGTTTCTTCTCAAAGAACCTTCAATCATGATTGGGGAAATACCTGATGGCCAATCATGCGATACTTTAGATGAAATAAGAAAAAGTTAAATGCAACGGAAAATATGCCATTTCAAATTATTTAGAACAGTGGATAATAACTGCTGCTCCTTCTAGCACCTTCCATAAAAAAGTTATTATTTGGGAAGAGATTTGTAAATTATGACAATGAACTTGGAGTTCAAATATTTTGTACTGAGGTTAATATTTGAAGCTTAAATAATTCGGTACATTGTCATTTTGAAATTGTGACATTTATATAGGAGGTGGAAGAAGGAGTGAAAGGTTTTGGATGATTTTCAAACTGCTTATCAACATTCTAATCATCATGCTTTGATTTAATTTTGAAGTCAATAGCTTTCATATGATCGAAGGGGAAATGGTTTTCTTGAATTTTCAATATAAAAATTGCAATGGGAGAGAAGGAGTGGGGCGATAATTTTGCATAACATTTAATGCAATTATTAAAAGACATATTCTGGCAAACTTTAACGTTTCTACCCTCCCTAGTTTTAATGAAAATCGATATAATACAATTTTCAAAATTGTGCTTTTGTATGGGAGGGGGTTGATGGAGTTAGCAGATCGGAACAAAATATATAAAGTGGAAGAGAAAATGTGGCTCGTTCGCGAATTTAAAGTTTATTTTTAACTAAAAATGACATAAACAAAATTGCCGCACGAAAGCTAAAAGCGTACGAGAATTATTTTATAGACAAACAGATATTTTGTTGACCATTGAAGTTTTCTTATCAAAACTATTTTAAAACTATCCCAAATAATCACTGTGTACAATTGTTTTAAAACTCTTCAGTACATTTATTAATTAATATTCGCGGTATTCTGAACTTCTATGATCATGAAGATTTGAGTGGATGGATTTATACCAGTGAAAATTGTACTATGTATGCCAAAATATTTACATAATTTGTCTATCCCTCCTTGGAACGCCCTTAAATGAATAATAATTAAAATTATTAAATAATAAAAACCATTCAAGCAAATTAAATTTATAACATACACTTACATACGTAGCTCTTTTCAAGCAATTAAAGTCCCTTACATAGAGAAAAGATTAAATTCTCATTATTATTGCTCAGCCATGTAAAAATGCCATAATCTCTTGTGTTATTAAGCATTCAAGAATTCCTGCAAAAATTAATTTGTGTGGGCAATAACATAATGCATATTTAAAGTATATAAGTCGGGCACAGAAATTATATTTAGATAAAAGGGAATTTTAATGGGTATCAATTTACAATATATTTTTTTTTCCATAATTGCGATTGCACTCATTTGATTACTCACTTCGCGAAAAATCTCCATAAAGTCTAATTATGCATAGCAAAGCAAATTTTAAAAAAAGTTTCAGTATAAATTTAGCTTGATGGCATGAAATGCGTGCAGCACGGTATCATTATCATTTATAAAAGCTTTTTCTTTAAGTGACACGATGATGTCTTGGTGTTGTGACAATGAATAGATAACTATTTATCGTATCTACTTTTTGATAAACTTAAACAAGAAAATCAGCGGCTACTGTGGACACACTTAAAGGAGAAGTGTATTATTTGAATTGATATATAGTAAACACTTAAAATGCTTTTAAATATACCGCAATATACATACTGGCAAGGCAACTATAATCTATGAGCCAGCCGAAGCTCAAACCGATAATATTATCGTTGAGAAATAGATGGCGGTGTACTCGAAAGAGCGAATATTAGTTATTTTTGCGGAGAAAGACAATTTAAAAAAGGAAAGATCATACAAATTCTAGGAAATTCTAAGAAAAAACTATCGAAGTCCCTTTTTTTTGTCAAATTGTATTAAACGCTCTGTCGTGGGTTCGATTCCGTCTCCAAGCAGTCGATTTTTTTAAGCAAGAATTTTTCATTTACCATTGGCAATGAAAAATCATTCCAAATAGACAAACGATGTAAAAGTGAATGAGTTCCACTTCAAGAAGGTTCTATACATATACTCAATAGATGGTTTCTGTTCGGTTTCTAACATTCAGCCCCCCATAAAATCTGCAAATATTTGTCAGTATTAGCCAGTTCAACTGAAAAATATACCAGCTTCAGCACTCGTTACGGTCATTCTCACTCCCCTTCTCCTACCTTCCCAATCCTATTCCTTCCCTACATGACTGTGTTTGTGCATTGAAACCAGACACGGCAAGAAATTCTTCATGGAAAATGATTCTTGTTCCTCTGAATTATTCAAAAACATGGCAGGACTACTATTGCGTAAAACCCAATCACGCGATACTCTAGAAAACGAAAGATCATTTTTTTATGATTTTAAGAATTTTGTATGAAAAGTGGTATAACGGGTGACGGCATTGTTCTAATTTTTTCACATCATGCTATAGTTGAAATTTATACAAAATTTAAGCTTCAAAAAGTTAGCAGGTTCTTAGAAAACTAGCGGATTCAGTGAAATCGTGCAGTTTCTATGGGAGGTGGTAGAAGGAGTGGGGAGTTTTTAATGATTTTTTTATCAGAAATGACTATGAAAATCATGCAACTGACATGTTTTAAACTGCAGGTCAGTAGCATTCGTACTGTTACATGCCAATACTAGGCCGATCATCGAATATTCACGATCTTCAACGGTATAATATTCTCAACACACACGCACACACATTGCACTACTTATCGACAATCTGCGAACGTTAATTGTAGGTGAACTTCAACTGCTCGCGGACACACACATGCACATGCAGAAAAAGCGAGTGTGAGCACCCTCACGTTCTAGAATTCCGCCATGACTCCACGGCGTCATGTCCAAGCTGTGCATATACAATAGAAAATGGAGAGCAGGCATTCTTTCACTGCCCAATCTACGAAAAAGACAAAAGGAGAGTAGGGAACATCGTGGGAGAAAATATAAACCCGACAACATTATCTCACTCGAAGTCTGGAACGTGATGACTGAGATGTGCGTGACAGTTCTCATCGAGCTAAGGAGACTCGAAAGACTACGTAGGCAACTATCTGAGACAGAAGTGCCTAAGATATGCAATGACATATACAGGATGACATAAGACATTACATCTTCTACAATGGCGCTACAGCCCAAATCGGACCTTGGCCTCCTGATATTCAGGTTCCTTAACATTTTTTATTACTTATTGCGGAAGGGCTGTTAGCCCTTATCCAGATGCAATACTTAACGGTAATCCGGGGGGTAGTGGGCTAGGCGAAGGGTTGTTAGCGGGTTGAAGTCCCGCACTTCAAAACTTTCAATGCTTTTCCCCGCGTTAAAAGAAAAAATCACATTCTACCATCGAGATCAAAGACGTTGATGAAGTTACCGCAAAATATGACATAAGCGAAGCAATCACAGCCCAGTTTCAAGTCGAAGGAGTTTCGCAAGAAGACATCTTAACTAATACAGCAAAAATCGATCTTCCTGCAGAAAACTCAAGAAATTTGTTAGAACCTGGAAGAATTATGATCGGCTAGGTCAACTGCCGCATTCGCGAACGAACGTTACTTATAAAATGTTTCAAATATCCAGAGTTTGGTCACCTAGCCAGACGGTACAAGAACAAAGGAAACCATTATAAGTTCTGTAGAAAATGATGAACGAAAGGTCACACTGCGAAGAGCTGCGACAAGGAGCCATCATGCATGTTCTGCAGAAAGGGTCTTCTAGATAGCATGTAGTAGTCTTCAGGAGAGCCACATCTGAACCACTGTAGGGTAGTTCAGGATATCCTGACACAAAATGATAAAGACGAGGGAGCGAACACACACAGCGATTATAACTGATATAAAACAAACATACCCTAAGTTCACAGGACCAAAATGGAAAGTTAAACTCTTTGGCAGGGATATGTTCGAAGAAATGATGAACATCCACATCACAACTCGCGGCGAAACAGCACAGACCCTCGCGGAACAACTCACCTACACTATCATCACAGCGTGCAATGCAGTTATGAGCAGAAGGACAACGATTGGAAGAGGTGGACCGTGCTACTGGAGGAACGAATAAATAAAAAGATACTCAGGGCAAAGTGCTTACAAGCCCGACGCAGAGTCCATTGATCAAGGGGAAGAGCAGATTTTGAGGAGCGAGTAGAGACGTTTCAAGTCGTGAACAGATTAAATAGAGTCAGACAACGCGTTTCAAACATCTCTGTATCAAAGCGAATATAAATTCCTGGGGTACAGCATACAGGATGGTGATGACAAGGCTGAAGGGCCACAAATAACTTGGTCGAAAATGGTTAAGATCCATAGTAGAGCACCTGTTCCCCGAATGGCCAACTACTGATATAGCATACCCAGATTAATCAACACAGAATCAATCCCTGGAATTACGTTGGAGGAACTATTTGAAGCATGCAGGAAAATAGGCAGAATAAGGCACCTGGATCGATGTCGTCCCAAATATGGCAGTAAGATTGACTGTTCAAAAGAGTTCCGACATATAGCAACGATGCAAAAGTGTTTAGGAGAAGGAGTCTTTCTTGATCTATGGAATCTGTTGATGCCATAAAAGCAGAAGTTGAAACACCAGTTGAGGCGATACAAGATGAAAGATGGCGATGCGGGGCAAAGAAAAATTGTACAGTAGTAATGCTGAACATTAAAAACGCCTTTAACTCGGCAGATTGGTCATTAACAAGGTCGTTGGCCAGGACGGATACACCATACTCCTTGATGAAAATAGTTTTTTTTATAGAATGGCTTATGTTATAGCCAATTTCGGCCTGTATGTGTAATGCACAATCACAGTCATGGATGGAAGGAATAGGAGTGGGAAGGTAGGGGAAGGGGAGTGAGAACGACCGTAACGAGTGGTGAAGCTGGTTTATTTATCGGTTGTACTGGCCGCTACTGACAAATATTTCCAGATGTTATGGGGGATTCAATGATAGAAAGCGAACAGAAATCATCTACTGAGTATACAGATCTTCTAGAAGTGGAACTGTTTCACTTTTACATCGTTCATCCATTTTATTTGGAATAATTGTTCATTGCCAGCACCCAGTGAAAAATTCGTGTTTAAAAAATCCTACTGCCTGGAATGGGAATTGAGCCCACGTCCTATTGACTGTGAAGTAAGCATGCAGCTCACTATGTCACGGAGGCCTCAAACTACTTCACTAACAGGAAGTTGAGATGCCAAACTGATGAAGGGGTAAGGTACAACCATATCACCGTGTGAGTCCCACAACGATCGATGCTGCGTCCTCTCCTATGGAATATCATGTTCGACGGAGTCCTTCGACTATCATTACCGGAAGAAGTAAAATTAATTGGGCTCATTGACGAGCACATCCACAAAATTGAATTAGCAACCAACGAAGCAGTTACAAAATTAAGGATTGACCGGTTTAGAAGTACCTGACCACAAAAGCATAGAAGCAGGCGTTGGAGCAGAAGGCCAGAGAAATAAACAAATCCTGGCAACAGCTTAAGGCCGACGCTCAAAATCGCGCATTGTGGAAGAGAGCTGTTTCTGTTCTATACCCCTATAGGGGGTGTTAACAGGAATTTGATTGATTGATTGACCACAAAACAGAGGCTGTTCTAATAACTGGTCGAAACGAAATTGAATACACGTACATTCAGGTCGGTAGTTAAACCAATAGATAGATCCAAGAAAGCAATTAAATTTCTAGGAGTTATGCTCGATAATAGAATTTAAAGTTCACGTAAACTTCGCGAGCAAAAAGGCGTAACAAATGCAGGCAGCCCTTCCCCGGATACTGCCAAACATCGGTGGACCTGGATATGCTAGAAGGATTCTACTTCCCAGAGTAGTCAGCTTGGTCGTCCTATACGCTACTCCGGTTCGGGCGGCGGCGTTAGCGACAAAGGAAACAAGAAGAAAACTGTTCAACGTATAGGCTCTGCGCGATAAGAGTAATCAGCGGTTTCCAAGCAATATCAGACGAAGCAGCCTGTGTTATAGCCATCGACATACTCGAGAATGAACTGCTAAGGACCTACGAACGAAGAGCCTCTCGATTCAACAAGAAGAAGCTTTTGTCAGAAGAATAAAAGAAGAGGAAAAGGCAACATGGCTAGCTATGTGGCAAACTAAGTGGTAGAATACTACAAAAAGCAGATGGACCTATAAGCTAATCCCTACCATTGAGGTTTGGAAAAAGCGAGCGTATGGACACTGCAACTCTCACTTCACGCAGTTCCTATCAGGTCACGGCGGCAACCGCAAAAACCGCGGTTTTCAACTGCAGTCGCTTCGCAGAATGGAGAAATAATATGCCGCGGCCACCATTAGTCGTGATGGAAATTTGCGCACTTGTAACGAATGTGCAAAAGGATCTTCGGAGAATCGAGATAGTAAGGAGAGCAGAAGTAATATAAGTAGCACAGCATAAAATGCTAGCCAGCCCCGCGAAGTAATACCTAATGGTAGTCCCGTGAGGAGAATGGTTGAAGTCTGGGAGGTGTGGTTTAGTACGCATGCGCATATCGGATGACAGTTTTCTGTCAGGATTAGGTATTTGAATCGGGCATACTAATGGAGTCAGGTCTCAAATAAGGAGATGGTCTCGTCCCGATGCTCTTCAACTTGGTGCTCGAGTATGTCGTCAGGATGGCAACTTCAGTAATTTCAGTGTAGTAGGGCTCAGAGTCAATGAACCGAAAAATACATGACCCAGATACAAAGGACTGTCCCAGAGACCCAAAATACTACTATGGGCGAATACAACTTCGCGCAGGTGGATGAATTTGTATACCTGGGAGGCCCTTCTCACAAAGGACTGCAATGAACGACATGAAATTCAAAGAATTACGACAGCTAACAAAACATTTTATGCGGTCCTCCCCATAATGAAATCAAGGAAGGTCCATCGAAATAATAAACTAAGCATCGCCCAATAGCCATCACTTCCGTGCTGTCAAAAGTTATGGAAACTGCTGTCACCCTCAAGATCATGCAATACTTGGAGAGCAATCAACTTATAGATGATCGCCAATATGGTTTCCGGTCGGGAAGATCTACAGGTTATCTATAGGTTTACCTAACCGAACGCTGGAACACTTGCATACACAAATTTGGCGAAGGCCAAGTACTTGCATTAGACATTGCGAAAGCGTTTGATACAGTTTGGCATAAATCCCTACTTTCTAAGCTAAAAGCATTTGGCTTTAATGCTTCTTTTTTATTATGGATTGAGAATTTGCTATCGAAGCGCGCCATACAAGTTGTTTTAGATGGCGTCTCTTCGTCTCCCTTTCCTATCAATTCCGGCGTCCCTCAAGGCTCCGTTTTATCACCTACCTTATTTCTAATCTTTATTAACGACCTTTTGTCGTCGACTCTCAACCCAATTCACAGCTTCGCAGATGACAGTACACTCGAAAACATTTACAGCTTCGACTTAATTGCTGAGGCGCACCAATCTTCTGTGCCTATTATGCGCCAGGAGTTATTTAATTCATTAAACACTGACCTCAACACAATCCTGCAATGGGGCAGAGCGAATCGAGTAGAGTTTAATGCCACTAAAACAAGCCTGTCATCTTTCTCTTAAATACGACATGACGGTACCTGACCTTATCTTTAATGGAGTAACTCTTGATCCTTCGGAGAATTTCTACCTGCTGGGTATGCACATTAATAAAAAACTTGACTGGAGCCAGCGCATCCAAAATGTAGCTTTAGACGCCTCCAAGTGCTTAGGCTTTCTCCGAAGGTGCAAGAAATATTTTACACCATCTGATCTTGCAACCATCTAAAAGTTATACATAAGGCCCCGACTCGAGTACAATTCGCATATCTGGGCTGGAGCACCTAAAACTCATCTAAAGATGCTGGATCGAATTCAGAGTTTTGTGCTTCGACTTATTGGAGACGATACCATAACGGTTTCTATAGACTCCCTTGAACATCGCAGAAATGTCGGAGTACTCACCCTCTACTACAGATACTTCCATGGCCGCTGTAGCCTTGAGATTAGTCGTCTTATCCCTCCCTTATATAAGTTCGCGCGCAATACTCGTGCTGCTGAGCGCGCTCATGAATATACAGTTGAGCCACACAAATCACGTACGGTGAAATTTAGGCAGTCGTTCATACCTCAACATCCAAAATGTGGAATTCACTACCCGCGGCCGTTTTTCCTAGTAATTATAACGTCACGCAATTTAAAGGCAACATTAACCGATTTCTTTTATCCTGTCCATCCTTATTCAATTAATTGTTCATTTTGTTTATTTTCATATTGTTTCGTCCCTTCCTAAACCGACTGGACTGTACACTACAGTATTAAAGGGTGACCCCTAAGTTCAATTTGGTACTTTAAAAAAAAAATCTACAAGATATTAATTTGTCATGTGCTGCTATATGGATGCAAAAGGTGGACCTTGACGAGGGTATCGAAGAATTTAATCGATACGTTGAGGAAAAAATTCTTCGGAAGTTGTACGGAACAGTTAAGGATACAACCATGAGCTGTATCAACTATTTGACGACCCACCAGCATCTATTGTGATAAACTTCACAAGCTTCAATGGACAGGCCACATGGAGCGAATGCACGAGGAACGAATGCCAAAACGAGTGCTCAAGGGCAAAGCTCAAGGCAACCGACCGCAGGGGAAGCCACGCAAGCGATCGTAGGACTCAGTCGACGTAGATTGCAGATCGATTCTCGGTTTTTCAAACTGGAGGACGTGGTCGTTGGACCGTTGTCTCTGTGCATCAGGGAGGTCATGGCTCGATATAGGCTGTAGCGCCATTGCATCATCATACCAATGGTGCGAGCTATTGATATCTAATGAAGATTCTTCATCTCTCTGGCGTAGCGAGAAAGAACAAAAAACGCACACATATATATGCACGCGCGCGCTCTTGCCCACACCCATGTGCGAGCACACATACCCAGATACGCAATAATTAACACGCGACGGGAACAGGTGATAATCTTCTAGAATGGTTGTACTGTGTATAAAAAAGCGGGTGTTCGTGAAAGGGACACAGCCGAAATTCGGAAAGCGATTAAGCCGTGTGATCGACAGCGCGAATATTAAAGCCACAGATTGTGAACGAAAAGTGTTTAATTGATTTTAGAAAGACGATTAATAAAGTTTGTGTGTTATTAAATTGAACTAGTGTTATTTTTACTTAAAATCCAGCGACCCCGAGCGCACTCGAATACTTTTCAAGAAAATCGTCTTTTTTTTAAAGTTGTGAAATTGTGTCATATTAAAAGGAAGGGAGAAGCAGGAATGAAGTTAATAGTCTAATTTTTTTCCGGTCTTACTATATTAATAATTCTAAATGTGACGCACGCTGACAAAAGGGACCTTATCTTGCCAGAGGTCAAAATTAAGTTTCTGATATCACTGGATAAAGGATAAAATTTGAAGCGAACGCCGCAAGAATCACACAAAAATCTCAAAAATTGACGAAGTTATAGCATTTTGAATTTTGTATTACAAAAATGTAATTTGAGATAGCCGACACAATTCCAACAAATAAAGCTCTCCTCATAATTTTCACCACCCTTTCCCCCATGTGCCACCGCCCCCAATGCGAAAAACCTAAATCATCATTTTGGCTTAAGCTCGTGTTTCGGCCTGTATTGAACGTATTACTTTGGCACGATAAGGTCAATTTTGTCAGCTTGCTTTACACATAAATATTTAGTTTAGTGCACAATTTCAGCTTGATAAAGTCTATACTTAGAAAATTCGTTTAGAGTATTTCATGAAAAAGTACAGTTTGTATGGGAGGTGAAGTGAGGGGATTCGAATAATTTTCAGATTGAAATCATCATAAAAATAATATGTTAAGCTTGTATACTTTTCCAGGAAACTTTGTAATGGGAGGGGGTAAAGGAGGTGGAGCGATTAGGCGAACGAACTTCACCTCATTTTTTTTGCCAGAAATAACGTGTAGAAATTTTGAAATTTTTAGCTTAACGCGTTCTAAAGTTAGAGAGCAAATGAATGGACGATTAGACGGACAGACTGGCGAACGGACATCCGGTTTTGAAGTTTTTGATTAATTTATTTTTTTCTCTGAGCCTTATTGATTAGCGTTGCAAACTTTAGAGCAAACTTATTATACTATCGGATTTCATTTAGACTATAAAAATATTTTTAGTATTTCCGAAATAGGACAATATAAAAAGATGGTCAAAGACTTTACACGAACATGTATGGCTACTGGTTATCAATGCTAGAAGTTTTAACGGACAGGAAAAATCATTAAGGTCGAAGCTTTAAAGTAAAAAAATTATTTACGAAATAGTATTGGCTTCGATGGCCACACTTGTACACTTAACTACGTTCAAGTATTTAGCTCTGACTTTAAAATTTGAATTTTAAAATCCTATAATTAATAAATTTCTTTAATTACAAAACTACCGTCACTTCTCCGGTAACGACATTGTTCAATAATTTATCTTGTTCAAGCTGGTGAAAACTTTTTTGACAGTTTTCAAATCGATCGATTTCCTCCGCATCCAACTGGAAAATTTTCTGAAATCGAAGCTAACAATTTCGACTAATTCCTATCACTAAGGCAATCAATTATGAAAATATTTTGTATACCGACTTCGTCTAAGGGTTGGTAAATCCAAGAAGAAAATCTGTGAGATGGTTATGCTGCCGAGTGACGGGTGGTGATAATGGCGGAGAAAAATACCTTTGAAAAATAAACAGCCCGCTCGATTATTTTCATAAGCAAAAGCCCTGCAAGGTAATTGGGTTTAGAGGCGAATTGATAAGCGGCCTAATGGACCAAAATAAAAATGAGTGTAACGTAATTTTCGTGGACCCAAATTAAGAACACATCGGATTAGGTAGGGGCTGAGTCCGAAGACTTTTGGTTGGACAAAAGTTGCTCAAATAATATTCATAGCGATGGTCGGGGAGGAGACGAAGTCGCGTAATAAAGGAAAAACCTTTTTACAGATGGAAAAATTTCTCATGGGGATTGTGTCCTTTTTTTTTGTCGGTTCGGGGGGTGTAAATCGCAGTTGGATGGGAAAATCTCTTGCTGGTAATTCCAAATATATAACAAAAATATAAAGAATCAACGTCACGTATCTATTTAGGATGGTTTTCCATCCATCCCCAGAGGGGGGTAATGGCTGATTTTTTCTCTTTTTCTACACGTTTTCGTGTGAAACATTTTGTCATTGTTATCTGGCGAGTAAAGGGGATGGGGTGATGAGCAAATGACAACAATCCATCAAATGACAGCTTTCGAAATGTTTCGGAACGTATAAATGCTGGAATCAAAAAGTTTTTAATGGTAGAACATACTTTTAGATATTGGTCGGTGTTTTTTTTTATCTCGTTACATGTGTAGATGCAGACAATACGAGCATTTATACGAACAGAGCCAGCTGAAGGGGGAAATCGTGGACGACTCTAAATTTGGAGAATGATAGGTTTAGGCTTAGGTTGTAAGTGGGTGGTTTCATAGAACCATAATACACTGGGGCCATCTAGTTGGGCCAATTGTACTCCCCCTGTCACTCCTCTTGTTCTAGCCACTTGGTTCGGTTTGATTAACTTTTAAATTTCTTAACATTTTTTCACTAAATCTTGTGAAAGAGTTAACCCTTCGCACAACCATCTATCTACGAATTTTCATTTCCGCAGATTGAAGTGGTCAAAATATACGCACGCAAGTAGTGTTTTGAATTTAAACGTCAAACAGGATTTGACATCCCGACCTTCGTATTGTAGACAAACATGCTACCCATTAGGCTGCACCCTATGTTTGGGACTATCCGTTAGTGCGGTCAAGTTTCGTTACTTTTCGGTACCAGTAACTATTCGTTACTTTGGAATGACCGCCATATCATATTGCAGGAATGGGTAAGCCAGTTTTGCAAAACAGAAATTCAAATAGAAGAAAACGCCTCTAGTACCCCATGCAGTAACTATATGCACCAAGAAATCGCTTGTGACCTAGTACGTCTATCAACTCAACGATGCCAAGTCTAATTTTTTAATTATCCCTCTTCTAAGTAGAAAATCACTTCAAAAACACCAACATGATTCTTCTCAATATTTCACAAATTTATTTCATTCTATAAATTTTTCTTCAAAAAAAGAAGATTCCCTCAAATTGATAAAAAAAAAATCCCTTTGTCATCCGAAACATTAAAAAATTCTGCAATCTGGTATCACTGATCCTACAACCACAAGCGACTGCCTGCCCTGCCGCTCGAGCCGTGCGCCACAACTCTAATCGACGACATTCTCGGTGTTGAAAGAAACGAAAAAAAAACATCATTTTCTCAGTAGACTTTCCTGAAAGGTAGAGTAAGAGTATTTCTCCTCGCTTTGTAGTGGCGGTTCAGCGTTATGCACAAGTGTAGGTTTCCCTCCTGTGATGTAATGAAAAAGGTAACTAAACGTTACTTTCGGTGGGGGTACTTTTTCTTTGTATGTGGAACATAATACTCGAGTAACGAAAAAGTAACGAAACGTTTTGATAGTTCAGTTACTTTTTTGGGAGATCATTTCGTTAGTTAAGTAACGAATATAAATCTGTGTCGGTACTCGTACTCGTACTTCGCATTTCGGTCGGTAACGGGTACTCGTGTAACAAATAATTACTTTGTTGGCATCACTACTATCCGTTGAATATTCTTCGTAAAAAAGCACGTTTAGCAACAAAATCATTTTTCTTTCAGCTTGGGGCACTACGAAGTCTAGTGCCGGCCCTGGAGCCAAGTTAACAAGATGCAAAGATATCAACACGGGGGCTTTTTTATTGGAAAAAAGAATGGGAAATTTTAATATCCACTTTTAATGGTTGCTGAACGATATGTGCGAAAATAAGCGGAAAAAAATATGGCATAGAAGTTAAATGACAAATAATGCAATATTGTCAAAAAGCAAAACATTTTTTAAGTGTCTTCTTTTTAAAGTACAAGAATATTGTGTTGAGGATGAAACAGAATTGTCAATTTTGATTGTATTTATCTTTGAATTGTATTCTGTTGCCAAAAATTTTGAAAAACTGAGTTCGGACATCTTTAACTTTAATATTTTAGGTACGCTTGTTCGTCTAATAGATTTGTCTTTCATATGAGATTTTTTATATTTTTTATTTCAACATTTTACATCCCTCTTAAATTTGATGTCTATATACGTAAAGCAAAACTACATTATCATAGTCTACTTAAAATTCTTCCTAATTATTCTTCCTGAAAAAAAAAACATTTCAACTTAACCGAAAAAAAACTTCAGAACATAATTTTCCACCTTTCGAAAATTTTCCTTCCGAACCCATATCAAAGCTGCAAAACTCCAGCGGCTATTTATTACAATTCAACATCATTCGGTAACATTTTTTTTGCTCAGTTTTCTTAAAGAGCGAAACAAAAAGGTCAAACGTAAATTTTTGAAATGTAAATTTGTTTACTATTCGTGTAAGGACTCAACGAAAGTCAACATGCCCAATGGAATTCTACCCTGGAAAATCTTTATCATAAATGTTAGCTCCTCGAGAAATTGACGTCGAAATTTTGTTGGTTGGTTGTTTGGTTGGTAGCTGGTGAGATTTCGAATTGCAATTGGTCTGCGCTAATTAATGCTAACATAGTTCCCTGGATAGTAAATGCGGTTGATAGAGTTTTAAACGAGATTGGGAGACATGTATATAATGGTTGTAGATTAGTGTGCAATTTTTAATTAATAATTACACTGTGCAACAATTTAATGGCCAATTTCTGCAGTAAGAATCCCATGTTACTTTTTGGATTCCAAGGGATTTTTCAGAAATTTTTTCACGACAAAACATCCCCACCAAATCTGGATTGTTTGCTATGCGATGTCAAAGCTTCATAGGTGAGGTACGACGATTTCAATATTTTTTCTAGAAAACGGTGCACATTTCGATCTTTATGTGAGAGGATCGATTACAGGGTCAAGTTCCTATCGTGTCGTCTCACTATGAATTTCGGCAATTTTAGATAGGTTCTACAAATAGGGTGGAATGGGTGAGACAAGTATTATACTGTAATGGGCAAACAGCTTCATACCCAAAAAACACTTTGGGTCTGCGAACAACTGGAAGTGAAAAATTCTACGCACAAAATTCAAAACGAAAGGAAAGATTTCCGGATTCTACAATGTTACGCTTTATTATTCGTGGCGTTTTGGTCTCTGCTGAGACCTTTATCAAACAGCAGATACTGAAACGTCACGAATAATAACAGTGTAGAATCCGGAAATCTTTCCTTTTCATTCACTGTGAAAACATTCACCAAAACAAAGCTAAAAATTTTCCATGGATTACTAAAACGGTGCAAGTTATCATTTTCATGTCTGAAGATCAATTTAAGAAAATGTTCAAGCGAATGATTTTGTCTTTAGTATCAAGTTTTTATCATGTCGTTTCGTTTTTTGGCAATTTTGCATAGGTTACACAGGTTCCACTGATCAGAAGTTGAGAACGCGTTGAACCCTAAAGTTCAAATTTTGCACACGTCGTTTTTTGACGAAACAACAAGGTCAAGCTCGTGAAAGGGCTAAATTGCTTCACTCCTTCTACCCCTCCCACACAAAATTACTTATTTTCAAATATTTACAATAATCAAATTTTCCTGGAAACTATAGGAGATAATAATTTGAATTTTAGAATATATTATTTTAATCATAAATGTGATCTATGAGATGCAAATTATTCGAATCCTCCTACTCCTTCCTCCACCTCCCATACAAACTGCACTTTTCCATGTAATACTATAAGATAATTTTATAAGTTCTTATATCATTTATCATGCTCAAATTTTGTACTTAATACTTCATTAATATTATCGAAAAAAATTAACCGATTGTGACACAATTTAATAAATTTCTGGCGGCTTAGGGGTCTAGATAGCTCAGTGGTCAAAATGGCCGCTTTGGAACTCGAAATCCCCGAGTTCTAAATACCTGCACGATATTCGTTTAGCGTGCTTACACAAGCCTTTCTGACGAGTCCGTCGTAAGGAGGCCTGGGACGGAATGCAACACAGCGCAGTAGCCGCTCACTCGCTACATTGGTGACCCGGACGCGATCAACGCGATCACACGTCTCACTTGCACGCAGCATAATTCTCACTCACACTGCACCCATACAGCACCACACTCTTACAACAACAACAACAACACAGCAACACGCTTGCAGAGCTGCATGTGCACAGCTGCCTCCTAGTCGCCACCACCTCAAAGACACGGCTCACCGCTGTCACTGGTGGGGAGTACTGTGGTGGCTAATACTGCGTCCCTACTAACTGACTAACCCGTGGGGTCTAGATAGCGCAGTGTTCAACATGGCCGCTTTGTAACTCGAAATCCTGGGTTCTAATCCCACTACCTGCACTGTATTCCCTTAGCGTCTAAGGCAGGGCTTGCTTACACAAGCCTTACTGACGAGTCCGTCGTAAGCTGGCCTAGGACGAAACGCAACACAACACAGTAGCCGCTCACTAGCTAAAAATTTACAAAAAATTTTGAAGAGCATGCAAGTTATTGTGAAATTTGAGAGATCTCAATTGCTTCCTGTTCGTCTTTTTTCTACCATTTCAAACTGACCGCGTCCTTCATATTGAAAATTTCAAAAGCGATTTGCTGTCTTTTTTGATAGAGTCCTCCGGGCGTTTTCTGGGTTTCCAACTGGCTTCTCCCTTTCGTCTTTCTTTTTTGTCCCCGTTTGGGTATTCTTCTGTCCCCCATTCCCAGTACGTTCACGTTTTCTATATTGTAGTTTCCAGTCGTTAAATTTTATCTAATTGGCGTGTTTCTTCGTGAATGCAACATAAATTTCGTTTTGTTTTTCTTTATGCATAGCCCTACTTCTCATGCTACCGTGTCACGTTTAACGCAGACTCCCTTGCCCCTAGTTGCGATCGCGCCATTATGTTTATGTCGCCTGCACAATCTAATATTTGCGATGATTTTAACAATAGCGTACCTCTGGTGTCAACTCGAAGTTTCTTACAACATATCCCTAAACCAGATCAAATAGTGCAGATGCAAGGCCTCTATTGCTTAAGTCCGGAAGGTGTTTGAAGCTTGTTGTCAGGTCGTTCTTGGCATTTTGAGTTCTTCATTGTAAACCTTGTTAGTCGGGCAAGTTTCGCTGGTATTATTAATTCCAGCATTATGTTGTACAGCACATTCCTATCGATACTGTCGCATGCTTGCTTAAAGTCTACAAGGGAAACAAGTGGGTAGAAGGAAATTTGTAGGGAACCACAGGCGGGAAGAGTTTGAAATGGCGGTGGACGTTGCTCTTAAATTGCTGGAAGTTGTATTCAATTGGAAAGATAATGCTTGGTAATGAATTCTATTGTTTTCCGAGGGATGAAAGACCGCCTGTTCTCTACAGCAAGGGCTTCATAGTTTACTCATATGGGCGTGCAGCTTAGTGAGTGTTTCGGGGGTTATTTAATAGAGAACGTAATAGGGCTTTTAGTTCCTTGCTGCATTTACCATAGATATTTCTATAATATGTGCTCAGGTGATCGAGGGAGTCTATTTTGGCCGATATAGCCTCATCTCCGATTAATCCGAATGCATGTTTTGGATACGGTCGAGCAAAGCTAGGTGAGATTTTGAACCCCAGCCTAAACATGCGAGTTATATTCAAAACGAAGCCGGTTATAAGCCTTATATTTGGTTGCAAGTCCGAAGGCAGAAAAGTATTTCTTACACTTCAGCAGAATACCTGGATGTTTCGATGCATCAAGAGCGAATTCGTAGATGACCTCCTAAATACTCCGCCCCCATCCATCTCGGTTTAGTGACCGCATCCTCCAGTTTGAGAATCTTAACAGTGATTTGCTGTCTGCGTAAATCGAATCCTCCCAGCGCTTCCTTGGTTTTCCGACCGGTCTTTGTCCGTTGACTTTTCCTTTTAGTATGAGTTTGGGAATCCTTCCGTCATCCATCCGCTACCCATGACCAGCCCATTGTAAGTTCTTAAATTTTATGAGGTTTGACCCTTCTGGACTGTTGAACATGGCATAACTTTTGTTTTGTTTTCGTTAATACGTAGTCAAACTTCCCTTGTAACTGTGTCAAGGAGCCAAGGAGAGCTAAATTGGTATATGAGGTCTAGTGTACTGTTGTTTGCGAAACAATGAATAGGATTGAGAGTAGATGACAGAAGTTCGCTTATGAAGATCAAGAAAAGGGTGGGAGAACGAGTCCTGGCAGATGCTGGAATCGATGGAAAAGGGTGCAGAATTTGTTCCATCCAGTACGACTCATGTAGAGTGCTCGAAGAGGAAACTGTCAATCCATTTGATAATAATTGTGTTCATACGAAAAAATAAACTGCCAACAAGTCGGGCGAAACTTTATTATTCTTGGGACAAGTTGCGGATGCGTGGAAAGTCAATATGCAGGTTAGAGTGGTTATGGAAGACTAAGTAAAAGGGGTTCTTGGGCAGGACAATTTAACACTTTGCGAAAACGTTCCAAAGCTTCAGTACATATAATCAATATTTCGTTCGTTTATTTATGCAAGTTTAAGTTTTTATGAGGAGAGGGGTGCGGGTGATAGTGGGTGGATGCTAATAGTTTTTTAATTGATTGCATGAATCACGTCCAATATTCTCTGTATAGAATGACAGTTTCATAGACAAAGTTGCAAAGAGTTTTCATAGGATTCGGTGCATGAATGTACAATAATTCAAGAAACCAAACATTTGTATGGGAGGAGGTAGATGAGCTAGGAGAATCGTAAAATTTGTGACGCAATTTTATTTCCTTTCTCTTGTACAAAATTTCAAGTTCGTAGCTTTTAATTTGTTGGTTATTGGTTGATTTAATGAAATTGGTCGAAATCGTACTTTTGTACGGGAGGGGGTAGAAGGGCAAGCGCGATTTTAAAACTTTTAACGTAATTTCATTTCAACTATTTTTGTAAGTTTTTATGCAAAATTTGAATTTGATAGCTTTTAACAGTTAGGTGATAATTGATTTCTTAAAAATGGTTGAAAAAATAATTTTGTATGGGAGGGGGTAGAAGTCTTTTAGAAATTTTTTAAATGCATCCCGTAAATTTTCAAGTTTCTACCTTCAAATTTCATTCAAAAATTTTCAGTTTATGTGTTTTTTTCATTGTACATGAAACACCTTGTGCACGTTAGACCCCCACTCCGGTGCAAAACAATTTTGGAAAAAATTATTATTTTTCTTCTATGTATATCAAATAGATGTATCGACGAGCAAAATTTAAACTTTGTATATTTTACCAGAGCCCTAAAAAAATTACTAAAAATTTTCAACATTTTTGCATTCCACCTCCCTCCCCTTCCACCCCCAAACTTAAATTTACCAAAATTAAGGATTATATAGCTCTATAATCTGACAAATTTTTGATTTGATATCTGTATTCCATTTTGAGATATAATGATTTGTAGTTTTGGAAAGTGCGCCATTTTTGAAAATGCTCCCCATTTCCCCCTACTACTACTTTATCCACATGTTAAATTTATTTCATATTTTGCTATTAAAGCTTAGTATACGTTTCAAGTTCCAATTACATAGCTTAAGAGACAGTCGAGATATTCATTTTTAAGTGTTTTTCTTCTTCCCTTACAATAATTAGCCTCTTTCTAAGCTGATTCTGGTGGATCTATATGCCCTTAGTGTTCCCAAAATATGAATTTTTTGTGATAAGTAATTTCGAAGATATAATCATTTGAAAAAACTATTCGACCGACAATTTGTTTTTAGCCCCCCCTTTTCGGACGCTAATGGATAAGAAAATTAAATTATTTTTAAAGTTTGTCCCACAATCCTCCTCATACCTCTGCTGATTTTCAGCTTCCTATCTGCATTCGTGGTGGAGATATTAGCAAGTGAAGTTTTTGACTTTTTCCCTCCCCCCGCCTCCCCCTTCCACATGACACTCTCCAAAATTGAGATAATGGAGCTCACTTAGCCAATCAACAATCCACCAAAAAACGAGCATTCTATCTTTAACGGTCTCGGAGAGTCCATATGTACGGCGTACGGCGTACGGGATGGATTTTTTTTTGATGTAGTTTTAGTCTAATTTAGTCATAAAACGCGAAAAAAAAATTTCAGGGTAGCAAATTTTTTTTTGTGTGTCGATCACAATACTTTATTATTAGAATAATAAAGTAAAATAATAATTTCATTGGACCGAACCCAAAATATGAAAAAATTTAGCGAAGAGTACAGCAGACCTGTTGCTGACCATGCTCCGCGAACCCGCCGTTCAAGTTAAATGCGACGCGAGCCAAAGCTTTAAGAGGTGTCGCGGTCGTGTCGGTCAATGTTGCTCTGCAATATCTACAATGGCACTACAGCCCAAATCAGGCCTTGGCCTCCTGACTTTCAGGTTTTTTAACATTTTTTTGTTTTTCATTATTATTGCGGAATAGTTGTTAGTTCTTTGTGCAACCCTCTATCTACGAATTTCCCATTTTCATAGATTGAGGTAACTAAGGTACATCCAAGCAGGCAGTGTGCAGGAATTATATT